>BPTQ01000002.1:178698904-179124522 GCA_019973895.1 Chrysanthemum seticuspe | reverse complement strand
TTTTGATTCTTCAATAGCGGTCACTTTAGCTCTCCATTTGGGATGGAGTGCTCTAAGAAATTTCCTGACAAAGTTCTTACTACGAAAAGATTCGTCAAGTGCTTTAAGTGATGTAATGATAGTGTTAAAACGAGCAAAGCCACAATCAATGGTTTCATCTTCAGGGATAACAAATTGTTCATATTGTTGAACAAGAAGATCAATTTTGTTATCCTTGACTTGTGAATTACCTTGATGTGTAACAATTAAAGATTCCTAAATATCTTTGGCAGTTTCACACATAAAAATTCTTTCATATTCTTTTCTAGGTAAAGCATTGTAAAGCATCATTTTAGCTTCATTATTTTTAGCAACTAATTTCTTTTGTTCATCAGCGGAAATATCCTTTGTTGTAGAACTAAAATCTCCTTTAACAATAATAAACCAAAGATCTATATCTTTTGATTTTACATATGTTTCAAAACGGTTTTTCCAATAGATAAATCCATTGGTTTCAAAGAGTGGTGGTCTTTGCATAGATTGCCCTTCTTTAAAGTTTTCAGAATCCATGGATCGTTTCAAGTTTATAAAATACAAGTTATTTTAGAAATTCTTGAGCAACGAGGCTCTGGTACCAATTGTAGAAAACTAGAAAGGGGGGTTGAATAGTTTACCGATTAAAATCTTTGTTTTGAAACTTATTGAAAGATCAATTGATATTGATCTTAAGTATGTTAATGAAATATGCAAGTTATATGTAATAAGTAAATAAGGAAAGAAATGATCAAACCACAACAAGTTGTTTATAGTGGTTCGGCCTACAAGGACTCTTTTTCCTTGCCCTACTCCACTCCCCGAGTCTCACACTCGAGAGTTTAACTTCACTAGTCAACAAGCTCCTTTCACCGGCGGAGAAAACCTTTACACTTCGCTTACACTATTTCCGACACTAAGCTAGATGTCGAGTTCTTTCCAAGGGTACAACTACTCCCACACACAATGTATTTTGAGGACTAAAATACTAACCACTCACACTCACAAGATTATGATGGTTTGATACAACAATGAAGTATGGATCAATACTAGATCATACAACACTAAACAAACAAGACTTCCAACTTCTCGTTGAAGCTTGAATATGACTTGATCTTCTTTGCTACAAAAGAGATCACTAATATGATATGAAACTGAGTTAGAAAGGTTAGAGAGAAGATATGTATGAGAGTATGTTAGAAAGGGATGAGAAACTACTTGGCTTGGCATTGCTATTTATAGCCAAATTGGACAGCCAATTTGGTACCGCCAGTCTGACAGTCAAGATATCAAATCTTGCCTAAAGTCAACTCTATCTAAGTGAGATTGTGCAAGATATGAAGAGTACAAATCTTCACAAAATATCTAATGGAATCTTCCAATGATTTCCATGATGTAATACATGATGTCAAATGTTGTATTACTATTTATAGAAATATGCAAATGCTTAAGTAGTGTTTGGTTTTAAGAACCTAACACATTCTACAAACTACTATCATACATAATGATTAGAGTCATATCAAGATGTTACTAATCATAAATGTAAATGCTTGAATGATGAATATATTGTTTGAGAAAGCTTGTTTTAATATCTAATAAACTTGACAAGCTTTAAGCTTTTATAAATTAAATTTACTTTTGTCGTTAACAAAACTTAGGCAAAGATCAAAAATATAAATAACGTTTAATGACGATATTTGTATTAACACGACCGATTTTCAAAAATCGACAAGGTACTCGGCTGATTAACGATTAATCGGCCGAGTTGACCGATTTTTGCAACATTGCTTTCAACGATGCACAATGTTTTCAGCTTAAGTTTTGATCAGTTCACGTTGGTAGATAGTCGAATCGATAGTGTTTGTCCTCTTAATCTTCCTGATTTGGGGTTTAACTTCAGGCTCAATTACATATGCTTTAAGAGAGGGAAAGCCCCACTACTTGGTGATGAGGACCATGTGCCAAAGCTTCTTGTATTCGGGGTAGCATCAGTTTGTAAAGCTGAAGTCGCGTGAGATTAAGATTTTGTGCACAAATTTCTCATACTATAAAGCAAGTATAAGATGAAGATGATGGAATCATGGAATAGTTGGTGGACTTGTAATCTTATTTAGAGATTTATTTTAGGTTGTCTCATTTTGTAATCTTTTAGTTATATGATATTATCTTTTGTTATGTTTTTGATGAAGATCATCCCTAAACCATATCTATAGGATGGAAATATTTTTATATTTTATGAGAAATTTTTGAGATCATAGATTTTATGATGAAGATCACCCTTTTAAACCGTTGAAAAAAAAAATATAAAAAACGGTAACAAACGATAATGTGAAAAAATCAAAGCCAAAAAATATAATAATCGATAACAAACGATCATCTCCTAAACCCTATTTTGAATAAAAGTTCCTTTTTTTGTGGGCTCCACATACGTGATAATATATCGAAGTCTATCGACTGTCACAATAGAGTTGTTGTTCTACGAAGACGATGATGAACTTATTGAGAAAATATTAATTGCAAGGTATCACAAATATCGTTTTGACAATGTGGATATGATGAACTTACCCCGATAACTATTGCACTAGGACACTAAGTATCGTTGGCTATCGCGTGTATCGCTGAACACAGTATATTTGACATATTGATTACCCCGATTATAATTTACTGCTACGGTTTAATTCAAACAATCATTATCCCTGCAACATTTCATACACTTCCTTTATCGTGCGTGCCATGTACGTGATATTTTCATATATTTTTTCCTTTAAGTATGACACTCTTTCTTTTCCATCACTTGTATTTTTTCATACACGTAACAAACAAAGAGACTCCCCATGCCCTTTGCAAGTTTTCATTTTGTTTTTCAAGTGAAATGTCTTCATTACTTTACGCCGTTACTAAAAAATTTGTTGGATCCTCTTCCTTAAAAGGAGGTTTATGGCCTACGACGACCGTTATCTATGCGTGACTATTTTCCTAATTTGAGGTTCAAGTTTGATCAATGTTTCATTACTTTCCGGTTTTACCAAACACATTCGTTGACCAATATCAGTTCAAGTGAAAGGACTTCATCACTTCACACCATTAACAAAACATTATTGGGCTTAGTTCGATTTTCTTGATTTGAGATTCAAGATTAACAACGTTTATTTGCATCGTGAGTCTTCGTCACTCTACGCCATTGTTTAAACATTTTATGTCCATTTTTCTTAACGTTAGGTTTTTTCTAGCTTACTTTCTTTTTTTAATGTGCGATTGTAAGAACGAAAATATCGATGTATTACATTTCAACTATTAGGTTGGTTAAGTAGATCTTTTTTGTTTTTCGATTTGTAAGCACGAAATTAGCAAGATATTATATTTAAACAATCATTGTTTGGTTCTGTTTAATATTTTTATTTACTTCTTATTATTGATAGTCATGAAAGGATAGACGATGGTTGTTGATATGAGTGATAAAGCTAGGTAAATAATGGAAAGATAAACGAAGATATGACGATGGTTGTTGATATGTTTATAGTTATGATATGAACAAAACGTAAAGACTGGGTTTATTAAAAAGACACAAAAATCTACATTACAAACATGATTAGATGAATGGTGACCTAAGAGTAAGGATCGTAAATCATATTTGTTTGTTTCGTTATTTGCTTCTCCTAAATTGCAATTCCCTTGTTCCAAAACTCTATTTCTTTAATCAAGTCTTGTATAGCATCTTATTTTTTCGGTTGTTCAGTTTTGAACGCTTGATTAAGGAGTCATACTGTTCAATCAAAGACAATTCTATTTCAGATTTTCCTTTGTTGCACTTCTCCCAAACTTCTTGGGAGACACTTGCGTATAAGAAAATTTTTGGTGCTGATTTTGGCGATGGTGATGAATTCTTGGTGAAAGTGGTGGGGATGAAAATCTTGGTTTGTTGTTTGTTTTTGTTGGAAGAAGAGGATGACACCATGCTTAAACTTTTTTAATGGATGATGATAAATTTTAAAAGTGAGAATTACGGTTTGGTGGTTATATACTGGCATGGAGTTAAAGAAACGTTAAGACCAAAATGAGAGTTGACCGGTTTTGCCGCCAAATTGATGTGTCAAAAGGACACGGCGTTAAACAAAAAACACGTAAAAAATAAAAAGTATTTGTGATGAGAATGATATTTTATTAATTAATTTTATCGTACAAATAAAAATATAAACAATAAAAATACATCCAATCAACATAAGATACATCAAAATTGTGGCTATACATTGAATACAAAGAGGACTTGAACTAGATTAATACACCTAGTTGATAGAAATTACACCAAATTTATGGCTGATCATTGAATCCAACGAGAACTTGAAAATCCTTGGATCAACATCTTTCCTCAAAACACGTTACATAATGTAGATTGAAACTACCAAAACCACATTACAATAGTGTAAGGGTGGGGCTCCTTTGAAACCTATTTTGTCATAAGCCCTATCGTTCCGAGGTATGCAATTTGGGAACAAAACCCTAATATTACCAAACCACATCAAGAAACGTAAGCACGCTTGTAGATTCCTGTCATAAGCCCTAAGTTTCTTCATGAGATAACATACGATGGTTACGACCATATTAAACAATGGTCGTGTCCACTTCACCCTGTGAAAGTGATTAGGGTAAATATCTCGAGGCATCAAGGCGTAAAGTGATGAAGACCTCGAGGTGTCAAGTTTACTCACACGGGATTTTATAACGGAAAATAGTTATAGTTGCAATATTGTGGTTAAGTAGTTCATATAACGTTTATGCATACGACGTAAAATAATTAAAATGTAAATGAAAAAGGTTGTAATATATGATAATTCAACTCGAAGAACAATTTTTAACATGTATCAAAAAGCGTATAAAAACATTAGTAAGTGTGGGGATGCAATTTTTAAAAACTAATAATGTTGTTACTAAGAAAAAAATAATAATAAGAGGAATGCTATGCCCATAAAAGATTCACAAAAAACTTTTACACAATTATGTTGCAAAACTATTTGTCCAATCAAAACAATTTAAAAAAAAAAAAAAAAAAAAAAAAATCTATTTGATTGGTCAAATGATTTTGTCACATCAATGATGTGTGAACTTTTTTTTGTAAATCTTTTGTTGGCATATCGTTTTTCTAAAAAAAGTATTTTTTTATTTTCTAGAAACGACATTAATATAAAAAGTTGTCATGCGTAACTCAATTCAAAAAGTTGTTAAAACGTTGTTTTAAAAACACGATTAAATGAACATAGCTCAAATAAGGTTGGCAAAAGGTGTTGCGTTGCCGAACATAGTTTGAGACATGATAATAGTTTACATTTGAGGGCATAATTGTAATTATACATTTCTCATTTTGAGAGTTTTAAGCATAAATATTTTATGTTCTTTTTATACTAGACGTGTCCCCGTGTATAGCGACATAATTTTATATCGGCAAATAATTATAGTTAAGATAATATGCTTAATTGTTTTGTGTAACGTTTACCTTTTGACGATCACACATCTTTATAATCATCTGTGAAAACCATAATATCATACTAGTTTTAGTTTTTAAAAATTGTAACTGATATATGGACCGAAATTGAAAGCGGGATTAGAATGAATATGTAAATAAATGATAAAGATTGAACAATTTTAGAAACAACAATATTTGAAATAACTCTATGAAACAAAACTTTAAGCAATATATAAAGTCATAATAGTAATTTAATATCTTTTATTTTTAGGGTTTTTCAAGCTAAATATTTTCTCTGTGTATAGTAGAGATTTGCTCCACTCCGGTCCATTGATAGATATTCAACATTTTACATTACGTAAGTTATTAGATTTTTTCCGTCAAAATCATCTATGAATATAATAGATAAGTTTATATATTTATAACAAAAGAAAAACTCTAGGTCCTTTGAATGGTACTCCAACATAGTTAACGTATCAAATCAAGTAAGATCAATATCTTTGCCGTCAAAACCATTCACAAATATAATAGTTCATTAACAAGGTAAGTCTACGACTATATATATTGGGTCACCCGTCACAAGTTGTTTACATGATCATATTTCCTCAATTATTGTCGAACTACAAAATTCAAGATATAGTTGACTTTCTAAATTTGTATCGATCTAAAAGTTATCAAGAAATTGGGGCTGCGCTACCTCTGCCTAATAATAATTTAATTTGATCCCTTATATACTTAATCCATTACTATTTCTAAACCATAATATCAAATCGTACGAAACCAGTTGGCTTGCAATCTAGCGGTACACAAGCGATCTGTTAGAGCAGACAAGCTAAGTTATACCTTAATTCTAGCCGCGTTAAGGGCAAGTAACCACACCGTGGTCTTGAGTTATGGTGTTGCGTTAAGGACTGCGTTGCTATGACAACGCATCGTTAAGCCTTTTTTATTAGAATTATTTTTTTACACCTTTGCCCCCTAACGTCTAGATATATTTAAATTCAAAAAGGAAAAAAACTTCCAAAACAAGCAAGGCTTCGATGAGAGTGCGATGAGAAACTCAGAAAGGAAGAAGCAGAACGGGCTGCGTTCGTTGAGAAATTTCTTGGGTATAGGTCTCCTTCGTATGATTCTGCATGTGGGGAGTACTCAGATTAAGATATGTTTATGTATTTCGTATTGTAGTGTATTTTAGTTCGTATATTTTTTTTCATATCGTATTTCGTAGCGTATCGTATTTGGTATTTTGTGTAACGTTTAATTAATATTTATGTAATGTTTTAATGATTATTAATAAAGTGATAGGTTTTTATTATTTAAATTATTAGTTTAAGGGTTGAGTTTGTAATTTTTTTTTTAAAAGTGAGGCCTAAAATGTTGAGTTATGGTTGAGTTATGATAACGGGTGTCTTTTTTAGTTAAGGTTAAAATGTTAAAGCAGATGTGACGCTGACGTAACACTGAGTTAAAGTATAACTCGAGGTTATGACACCCTCCGCTCTTAGGAGTGTTGTTATTGCTACCCCTTTATGATTCTTTTACCTCCCCTGTTTGACAAGACTACACATTTTTTTTATCATTGTATGTTCCGTACTTTTTCTTTGGTTATGGTATCGAAACAAAGACACACATGTCTGTGAATTTAAATAAACAAATAACCGGCTGTAAACTGAATCTCATTAAGAACTGAATACGTGTACACCATCATGAACCACAACCCAACGAAACCGTGTAGCAACTAAAATCCGCCAAGAATCTCAAACCACCAAAAACCAGAACCAACAAAAAAGTGGTCGTATAGGAAAACGAAAAGAAAAGAAAAGAAAAACGAAAACTAAAAACTATTATAGCGGGTATTTATTTATTTATTTATTTTTATTAGACAAAAATACACCGTTGGTTCTTAAACTTGCCAAAAAACATCGTTTGGGCCCAAAAGATTGCATTTTCGTCGCCGTAAGTCTTTTTTTCAAGTTTTTGAGGCCAATTACGTCCTTTGACCCGTAATGCTCTGGTTAACCCCGTTCCTTTACGTTTCATATTATCTTTTATCAAACCGTGTGAGTAAGTACCACACGGCTTCTGGGATTACTACAGTAGTTTTAGGCTATTAAAAGCTAAACTTTTTCACCGCACATCCCTAAACTATCCTCTCTCTCATAAAATCTTATCTTTAATATTTTCGATCAAATCTCAATAATGGTGCATTGTGGTTGTGGTAGGTGGGCGGTGGTAAGGATTTGCTGGAGCAACATAAATGCCAGAAGGCGTTACTATTAATGTCCAGTTGAGGTGCGTTAATGGTTGGGGTTTTTAGTTAAAATGTGACATTTATACTTTAATCATAGTTTAAGTGTAATGGTTGTTTTAGCTTAAAATTTTAATTTCAAATTATGAGTTTAAGCTTCAATGTGATCCCCAACTTTTAATATTTACTTTTTATGGATCAAGATGTCCCATCAATGGGCGATACGATCCACCTATGACACTGAGAGCAAGGAAGGTGATCCTCTACTTGCGGAGACACCTTCACCGGATCGAGGCAGCGTTATAAGAATGTCAAGCCGGCCTCATTGTTGAGACTTTGGAGGTTGTCAACGCGGGCGACATGGCAAACGAGCTAGAGGCTGCTCACCAAGCATCTCTAGCTGCCTCCTTCTTGAAAAGGAGAAAGTTTGCCGTTTGAGGAAGTTCTGTGTTTTTTCGTGGATAGTGATCATTTTCGTTAGTCTATGGTTTATTAAGCGGGTTTAGAAACTCACTGGTTTTTGTGTTTTGAATCCCTTGTAGAAAGTAGATGTTATGTACACTAATTTGTAAGTTTAGGAAGCTTTAGTGTTGTTTGACTACTACAAAATCTTGACTGCATCAAGTTTGGTCCTTGTCTAACAGTATAAATATTATATTATTTTTATGGTTTTGTCATTGTACTGTGCTGCCTTTATTGGTTTATTAATAGGTCCTTGCCCAAAAATGCATTTACTTACATGAGTAGCCAGACAAATATTATCCAATTCAAAACACATTCAACTAAAATGATCATAGTCCAAACACAAATCCAAGTATCAAAATAAAGTAACATTATCAAAGTATGAACTCAAGCTGGTAATTGACTATTCAATAGTCAATGTTTCCCAGAGACTAACATTAGATGATTTCTAACATAATGCAAATGGATATATTTCCAAATGCATAAAATTTTTGTAGTGTACAAAGTTCAGAAACACACATTATTTAAAGATAGTATATATTGTCTAGGAGTTACATATTCTATGAAAAACAATGTCTTTGAAATACTTAACCCACATATTTTTGTGGTGAAGCCATCTTTGCTACTATAATCTTCTTCCTAGTCCAAAATTGTTTTGGAGACACACCAAAAGCAGCATCAACTTGAATTCCAGATTCAGACCGGACCACACTTTGTTGAAAATGATCTTGTGACTGATCACAAGTTTCATGCACATGACTTTGATATTAAGCATCAGTTTGACATTGAGCTTGTTCATTTGCTTCAAAGTTGTTACCTTTAACCTTTGTCTTCTTCTTTGATGGAAATTTTGAATGGAATGAACCTGTTTTTTGAGACTGATGGGTACCGCCTTAATTTCCTATTACACCTCCTTGCCCAAGACATGTTTTCTTGTTGTGTCCAACATTGCAATAAATACCACAAACTACACTCCTACTAGACTACGACAACTTATTATCTTTATCATTATCATCATTTTCAGTAAAATCCCTAGTTCTTTTCTTTCATGGCCTACCCAATGGTTTATGATGTTTAGGTGGAAGAATGATTGTAGGCACATTTTACTTTTTCCAATGTTGATAACCATTTATGGGCTGGATGGTGTGTTTTTAAGTTTCATACCAAGTTTTAAGCAAGTAACATGGATAAACCCATGATTCTACAGATCCTAATTATATTCCATTGAAGTTTATATACCAATTGGTAGCAACAACATGTTTACATGGCATACTTGTAAGCTCCCATCTTCTACAAGTACAAGCCCTAGCTTCAACATTCACAAAACAATTATCTCCCCATCCACTAACCTGATAGTTATGTCCTTCAATCCGTAAAACACTGTACTTATAAGCCTTTTGCTTAATCAAGTCTAACATGTGTGTTTCCTTCGATGTTAATGGTCCGGCACACTTCTCAATTACATGCACAACATTTACTAGTCTATTTATAGAAATCGCCTTAGCCTAATTTATATGCACTCATCTTTAGTGCATTATTATAACTATTGTTAAACCCTTAGTTCAATTATCTAGTTACTTGCATGGTTGCTAAGTCGAGTCATATCTTTTGTATACAGTTTTGAGACGATTGGGACTCATAGGTTAAAGTAGTATTTTATGGAGTAACTGCAAGGAACGTTAAATTCAATTTCTCTTTGTCTACGTAATTAAGTACTCCAAGTGTTTAGATCTTTTCAATTCGGGTCAATTATTGTTAGTGAAATAAAAACTCAAGTGTAGGGATGCTCTTACAAATCCCTTTATGTTGATGTTATCTTAGAGGATGGTGGGGGTAAGAATGTATGAAAAAAAAATACGGACTACCATCCTACATCTATCTTTTATGTTTTAAGTTTATGTCTTATGTTTATTTAAAGTTGTTATTTATTGTTAGTGAGTCGAGTCTTGGCTTAGCAACGCCGCGTTTTACATGCATGTAACTTAGATTTTTTACTTGCCACCACTAAAAAAATTCCCATATCCAACAAAACCCTTTTATTCCTTACCCGAAGCCTAACATTATAACCCTTTGTAAATACCTCTTAGATAGTTATTCCTAGGTGCTTACGCCAAAGCGGTGGAGGTTTGATCTATTCTCAAGCCTATGGTAATCTATGTGCTATGACAGGTAGAGAGTATTTATCTTCCATTTCCTTACATGTTATATTTCATATACACCCGAGAGATGAGAGAATCCAAACACCATTTGTGAGGTGCTAGTATATAATTTCCGTGCTTGTTTTAACTATTGTAGCACTTGTACTTGTTTTAGATTGTTTTAAACAATTGCTAATTGACCCCTAACTCATAAATTGATTAGCCAAAAGCACATTTGCTTGAGGACAAGCAAATTTCAAGTGTAGGGATACTTGATAATGATTTAAAACATACATTTTTAGGGGTCATTTAAGCCCTAAATCGTTACATTTTATACCCGTTACAGCTTAAAATCATTCCTTTTCACATTTTAGGTCTTTTGGAAGCAAAATGCTGGAATGAAGCATATTTGGATGAAAAGGAGCGAAAACATGAAGAAAACGACAAAGTCAAGAAAACAAGACATTTTCAGAAGCCTGACGGCGTCCCAACTCAAAGGGCGACGTCGTCGCTCACATGGTATTCCAAAAACTCTCAAGCGGACATATTTTGGTCTTAACAAGTGACGGCGTCACGCCTTATTTCATAAGGCCATCACTCTCTTATTTCACACCAGAGGACCAAGATTATCCCCAGACGACGTCCAGAAGCAACCCAGACGACATCACTACTTTCTTTCTGACGCCGTCCCAATGATGAATTGTCCAAGACGAAACCTTAATGATGGCGATCAGACGGCGTCACCATCAAAAGGCGACGCCGTCGCAAGTGTAAAATATATATATAGACTTCGAATTTTATGTATTTTGTGTGCATTATTTTGGAGAGCAAACCCCAGTTCATTTAAGGTCCAACTTGGGCAGTATTTTAGGGTTCCAAACCCTCTTTTACACTTAAAGATAAGTTTGTTTATCCAATCTATCACCATGTTTCATCTATGTTTGATTGTTTTTTTGTGTTCTTGCTGATCTTTCATGCGTAACTAAATTAATTAGTGTTTGCTTAGATCCAATAAAACCTAGTTATTGATTATTGTTAGGTTGTCTCTTGTTCTAATTGGTAGACGCTAGAATAAGGAAAACTAGCTTCTTCTTTAATTGTTGCGAGCTTGAACGTCCTAAATAGCAAAAAGCCTTAGAGTGCACTTTTGGCCATCGTTGTGTTTATTGCGTGAGTTGTAGCTTAAGGATAATAGGATATTCGGGGGAGATACTTCGGTACTTGGCGATCCCGGGTATTCTAGAGGAGATTTACGATTCATAGAATTGGGGAATTAAGCACCACCCTATGACTTACACGGAATACAACGCATCAATTAGAATAAGGATGTGACAATTCAAACGACCAATAAAAGATAACTAGGGAGTAAGAAAATCTAAGTGAACACGTTTTTAATTATCATAAGAAACACACTCATTCGATTAATAGCTTTTACTTTTATTTAGTTTAATTAGTTTTAATTTAAATTGTTATGTAGTTAATTGGTAGAATTACCAAATCCCCACTCTTCAAACCCCGAGATTTTACTTACTTTCATAAGAAATTATAAAAAGACTAAAAAGAATCTTCCTCACCTCACCTTTTCGTCATACATCTCTACTAGCATCTTTATTCCCTTAGAGAACGATCAACCCCTTGGCTTGCCCATACTACACTGCAATGATTAGGTACACTGCCTAGTGGTTTATAAAGCTTGCTCGAGGAAAAGGAAGTTGTTCTACCCCGAACCAGGCATCACCCAACAACTATCTTTGACAAGCTTTATTACCGTCCTTCAAAGCACCTAAGCATACATACATTCTCTTGAAAACTCTGGTTGGACTTGTTGGATCTGTTGTAGTTTTTACACTTATCTTAACTGTTGTATTAGTGTTTGTTTTTTGGAACTCTACAACATAGTCTCTCAAAATGGTGTATTGCTGCTTATGATTACCCCTTATCTCAATTTCTGCCTTGTTTTTTTTTTGCCCTTAATGACTTTTTCATAGGCACTTGAACTTCAAACTGTTTAGTAAGTTGATCTTGAACAACCCTGATTGGAATATCTGGATTGAATTGAACTTGGTCAAGTATTTGATTTTAGAGAAACTTGTAGTCATAAGCTTTGATCTCTCTTGATTGCAAACATTTGTATTCATCCTTGAAAGTTCTCACACTCCATAAATATTTAGATGTATCTTTTGCTACATACAACAACCATGGGAAATCTTTTGCTTTCTCCTTGAGTGATCGCAAATATACATCCCTTCCACGACCTCTAGTTAACGGACCAATTTTCCTCTTTAGGGTTGTTCCCAGCCCAACACCTTCACTTGTACCACAAACTGGTATTGTTCCCACACACCTAGCCCTAATTATTTGTTTATCATTCTTAATGATTTGCAATTTCCTCCTAATTTTGTATTAAATGCAAGTTAATCTTATCTTTGACTACTTTTGCAGTTACAAAAGTTTGACCACAGAAAAATAATACTTCGTTGTCTACTTGTTCTGCCTCCCTTAACTTTTGTTTCTTTTATGCCATCATATTTTTTTCCTAATTAGATACTCATCGTCATTCTCTGAACCACTTGCAAACTCATTATCATCACATAGATCATTTAACTCATTTTTTTTTAAATAAAAATCATCTGGTATCTGGCTAGAGCTACCTATATTGGGTAACTCTCTAGTCTCAATCAATTTGAACAGAGCAACATCAACATTAGGCTCCTCAAAAGTATTCTCCTCATCAACAACTATGTTTCAATTATGAATGTCCTCAATAACATCGACATCACTCCCATAAGTATCTGTTTCAGTCACATTGTTATCACCTAAATCTTCTTCAATTTCACAGACATCTACGTATTTACTTTTATACATATGCTCAACAGGTGTATCTATTTCCTCGTCTTGATGACCTAAATCTTGCTCAGTTTCACATACCTCTCCAGGACTATCTATTTGGATAAGGTCAACAAGTTTATCTATTTGCTCATTACTATCACCTAAAACATGTTCAGTTTGACAGACCTCTACAGATGAAAACAAGGGTTCAATTTAAAAAACTAACTAGATCGTCCCAAAGTATTGACTTCCAAAAGTGGTTGTGTAACTTGACTTAAATCCTCTACCACAGGCTTATTAATAATGTTTTCCGAAGATAGGTTTTTTGAGCAATATGGAATAATAGCAAGAGTTTCCTTCTTCTTTGCTGCATCCATGTTAGCAATAACGGTGCTAACCGACTTTGGTGACATTTCACTAAGATCCAATCTTGTCTTACCTTTTTCTACATAAACTTCTATAATTTTATGGTCATCAACAAGATCTTTCAATATTTTTAAATTCCCAGTCTCACTTAAGCTATACAAACTATCATCTAAATTAATACCAGGCTTAACAAAGTAATAGTAATTCTTTTACCTAGCTCGTAACCCAATTCATACATAAGAACATCCAACTCTTCAACTGATACACCATCAATATCAACTAAATCAACTAAAGTTTTTATACCTCCATTGTATATTCTACCAATCCAGTAATAAAAACACCATTGTGATGAACCCTCATGCTAAACATATTAGATTTACCACCTGAAACATATCAATAGAACAAAGCACATTATCAAACCTTAATTGCCAAAAGAGAATATAGCCCTATTAGATATTCCAACGATTATAACAAAAAAAAACATACCGTATTTCTTCTTAGCAGAGTTGTACAAAATGGTATCATCAACTGGATAACCTGGATCTGTTCTTACTTTCCATAAAATAAAATCCATGTTTTGGAATTCTAAATAATATGGAACCGGTTTTGTTACATGCAATTAGGGTTTGTGAATTGTGATAATTATTGTAAAGAAAGTTTTGGGACGAAAAAAGAGGCAGTCTAGGTGTTTATGGGGCGGGAAGAGGGATATGACATGTGGAAATAATACATACTTGGTGTAGAAATAATACAGACTTGGTATAGAAAAATTGCGAAATGACGATTATTCCCTCGGACTAAAGACAAAATGAAATGGAAAGGAACGGGGTTGACCAGAGCGTTACAGGTCAAAGGACGCAATTGGCCTCAAAAACTTGAAAAAAGGATCCACAACGACAAAAATGCTAACTTTTGTGCCCCGATGATGTTTTTTAGCAAGTTTAGGGAACGATGTATTTTTGTCTTTTTATTATTATGATTTTAGAGGGTGGGAGAGGGTATGAATCAACAATATGGTTCTTATTATGTGGATTTAGTTGTGGACCTAGAGTTATATATGTTATATATGTGGTGCATTTTATTAAAACTATAAAAAGAAAACTTGTCAACAAAAAAGGTTCAGGACAATGTGCATATCAAGAAAATCAATATTTTTTAACCAAATTTTACACCGTACAAAAATCCAAATGCCCTCAAGCAGCCTCGAAAACCCCCTCGGTTCGTCTTGTGTGCACTTAGTAGGTTTAGATTATACGAAGCCTTGTTGGCAGGCCTCCGACTGGAAAGGGACATGGATGTTCGAAACCTTTCCATCTTTGTAGATTCACAGTTGGTGGCAAACCAGGTAGAAGGCTCTTACGAAGCATGCCAACCCGTTATCAAGCAATATTTAGAAAAAACAAAGGAAGTGTTTAAAGGCTTCATTTCTTATGTAATAAAGCATGTTCGAAGGAACTAAAACAAAAAGATAGAAGCACTAAGCAAACTAGCTTCCATGGCCTTCGCTCACCTCACAAAGGAAGTCATGTCCGAAAGGTCCATCATACGAGAAGAGGCCGCTGATTTCATTCTACAGGAAAGATCGACCTGGATGACTCCTATCAGAGAATACTTGATTAGTGGCATCTTACATGAAGATCCAAAGTTAGCAAGGAAGATAAGGATAAAGTCTCCTCAATATCGCTTAATGGGGGACGGCTTGTACAGAAGGTCTTTCCTATCACCATGGCTCCGGTGCGCAGGACCTAATCAGGCTTCGAACATCATTAGGGAAATACATGAAGGTTCTTGCAGTCTCCATGCGAGGCCTAGATCTGTGGTCTCCAAAATAATGAAGTTAGGCTATTATTGGCCTTCGATGCACATGATGCAGTTGATATTATACAAAAATGTGACGCCTACCAAATCCATTCCAAGGTTCCTAAAATGCCAAAATAAGATATGACTAGCGTCACATCAGTATGGACCTTCTGCCAATGGGGAATAGACATAGCAGGACCCCTGCCCGAAGCCCCTAGAAGGGTAAAATTTTTGGTGGTAGCCATCGATTACTTCACAAAGTGGGTCGAAGCTAAACCCTTGGCATCGATTACATGAAGACACATAGAAAAGTTCGTATGGGAACATATAATATGCTAGTTCGGAGTGCCCCACATAATTATCTTCGAAAATGGCAAACAATTCGCCGAAGAAGTATTCCTAGTTTTCTACAAAGGATTGAAAATCAAGCAGCTCTTCACCTCCGTTTATCACCCTAAAGGTAATGGGAAAGTGGAGGTCACAAACAGAGATGTGATCAAAGGATAGAATGAAGGTTGGGTCGAAGCCACCATGGGTGGGTTGACGAACTGCCACAAGTCTTATGGTCTCACAGAACGCAGCCCAAGTGAAGCCATAAAGAAACCCCTTTCAGTTTAACCTTCGGAACAGAAGCGGTGATACCTTCGGAGTTAAGTGTTGAAACTGAACGCATAGCCACATTCGAAGCAGCTACGAATGAAGAAAACACCAGGGAGAATCTCGATCTACTTGAAGAATGTCGAGAGATAGCCTCAATAAGAGAAGCCATACACAAGCAAAAGTTTGAAAAGTACTACAACAAAACAGTGCGACCTTCAACTTTCAAGCCGGGTGAATATGTACTGCGACTAAACAGGGCAAGCAAGGCCGAGTATCAAGGAAAGCTAGGCCCAACGTGGGAAGGGCCCTATGTTATAATTGAAGCCTACGTCAATGGAGCATACAAGCTTGAAAACCTCTTTGGAGAGGCTATCGACAAAACTTAGAATGGTTCAAACCTCCACAAATTTTACATTTAAAGCATTTTGAGAATTTAAGTTCGATGTATAGAATCCTTCTTATTTCGGGAAAGAAGAATTATTGGTAGATGTCTTAGTTTTCATTTCAGATGATGTAATCCTCCCTATCAAATCAATGATATAACTCATTTTCCACATATCTCTTGTTTCATTTTTTATAACAAATATTTGTTCAGCCAAGTTGTTTATAAGTTCTAATGTCGAAGGGACAACATAAGGTATATGAAAGCCTTATGAGCTATCAATGGCATTCCAACAACTTTACATTAACTTTCATTAAAGTCTTATGGTACATAAAGCCGTATAAATCTTAGGGGCAAAGATGGAATGGGTCGCGACCCTCTGTCAGTAATCAAAATAATTGATTATAATATTCTTGGTATAGAATTTACACACAATGAGGCAACACATACAAAAGCATTAGGTTGTAAACTTTTAAAGCGTTGGTAAATGACGTAAGAGAAGGTAAATGCATAATTAAAAGCGAAGGGAATAACCCCTCGTATTAAACACAATTTTAATAGGCTGAATCCCAAATTGTAGTTGTGGCCGCAGCCACATAACCAACACAAAATAAATTGTTTAAAAGGCTGAAGCCCATAAGATGGAACCATAAATTGTTCAAAGGGTACACACCACCCTTGGGGTCAAATACCTACCAACACGGTAGTCTTGAATCCTTCTTGGAAATTGATGACTTGGACGATGGAGTGGTTAGAGAAGGCTTCACAGAGATGGTCTTTTTGCTGGGAGAAGGAGGTTGAATCTTGCGAGGTTTCTTGGATAGAAGATCCTCAATGGGGGCAAATGGGTCCTTAGTTGCTTTAGTGAGGAAGGGGAACTCTGCAGTTGTGTAAGCATTGCCAGCCTCTTCATACTTTATCTTAGCAATGGGACGGTAGCAATCAACCTTCGACAGGTCCACTGGCTTGTCTGTCTTTGCCACCTCCCCAAGTGCGAAGCACCGGCTATGAAATATGGCTGCCCTCACCAGGTTCCCCACCACTTCTCTTGCTTTATCACTATGATATAATTCCATGGCCATGTAGGGAACAAATTTTGAGACCACATCAACTCTATCATATTGAAGCATCTTGCAACGGAGCTTTAGACCATCAATCTTCTTTCGCAGCTTGATCTCAACTTCCCCAAGCTTTGCCCTCTCGGCTTCAAGACATGCACATTTTGAGTCTAAAGAAGATATTTTTTCTTTTAAACCTATAACCTTTTCCTCCTCAAGCTTCAGCTTGCCACACTCAACCTGTGCAACCTTTAGATCACCCTTCAAACTTTAAATATTTTCTCGAATATCCTACACAAGAGGGTTCTTTTCAAAGTCAACATCTATTTCCTCACATTTAGCTTTCAACTCAGCATACTGCTCATCCATGTTCTTCTCGCGGGCCAACATCACATCCATCTCTTTCCTAGCTTCCTTCACAGTCCTGATCAACTCCCTTGTACGAGTATTCAGATGATTGTCCAACACAGCCTACCGGGTATAACTCTTGTCATGTAGATCACAAACCTTCTCAATGGACATGTTGTCAAGGACTCGCTGCCAGCGAGGGGAGCAACTCGTTCAACAAGGAGGTGACAAACAAGGGGATTAGGAAGCTCCTTGGTATTCAAAAGGCCTGAAAGGAAATAAAGGATTATGGTTACATGTAATTCGTACAACAATAAAAATGAAGGGAGTAACTCACTATGAATGTCATCATCTTCATCAGGAATCTCGAGTGCATACTTAACAACAGCTTTTCCATGTGCCCCCTTTTGCTTAGTGAACCTAGAAGAAGGAGTTGGTAGTGCAGGCTTCCTCTTGTGAGTGGCTTTAACAACCTTAGAACTTGTACCCTTTCTATTTCACACCCTATCATCAATACCAGAGGACCTAATCACCATTTTTTCCTCTGATTGAGGATCATTTGAGTCAACAACATTCTCCACAAGCTGTGAAGGCCCTTCGTCTATCATTGGCTCTGGTGGAGGAGCTGAGGAAATGGGCAGAGCAGGCAAAGCATCCACATCATTGTTGTTAAATGAGGCTGATGGCAATCCAACTCCATAGCTTACTTCATTTGATTTCCTAGGCATAAAACTCATGTCCTTATCCATGCCAGACACAACAAAGTTATAGAAAGCCATTCCTGCAACAAGAAGAGGGAAACAAATAAATATCGGTGAATATGTTGCTCAATGTAAATAGAGTGGGAAAGCACATACTTTTTCCACAATATTCTATGACACGCTTCAATGGAGATCCCTCCCAATGCTATGCTATGCCGGCCATGTACAAGATGGGCTTAGGGAAAGTTTGTATGTCAATGGGATAACGAGAAATATGTTGGTACAGAGGATCCCTTCAGACTTTGTAGGGCAAAGGATCGTTGAAATGTTTGGAATCAAACCTAAAGGCCTCATTTAGCAGAGCAGGGTAATGATCGGGAACGATGGTGTTTTCAATAAAGAAGACGTTGTCTTTCCAATCTCTAATATTGGTTAAGGGCTTAAGCACCAGGCTACGGACATCATGTTCCCCCCTCTTTGCCAAAGTAATCCAATCCCAAGTAGGATAAAGGTTTAAGAAACCCTAAGCACTTCTATTGTTGGTTTAAACCCATACACTTTACACATTACAATGTAAGTAGTCAACTTGGCCAAGCCAAATGGGTTAAACCTAGAAATGTAAATCTCATAGTACTGCAATAATTGTCAAAATAGAGGATGAAGGGGTATTCTTAAGTTAGACTGGCTGAATGCATGGGTGTAAAGCCCTACATATCCGGGGGTACATCATAGATGTATTGCTGTTTAGTAGGAAGCTTTATTTTAAACTCTTTGGGTATGGGGTAATGACCTAAGAAATCAATCAAATCCTTTCTAGAAAGAGTACATTTTTATTGCCTAATGATACGCTTTGCGTCCATACCTACGAAATACGTGGTAAAATTAAGAATTACGAAGGCTAAGGATTCTTACCTTTGATCGGAAGTAGAAGCATGGGACACTGTGTGTAAATTTTGGGCGGAGAGAGTAAAAGTGATCTAGGATTTTTTACCTAACAGGTTTAAATACCCATGGAACTCTTTATGTAAGCCGTACAAGTGTCCAACTATCTAACCCTTATCCGGATGTCAAACCATTTTTAAATTTTGAAGAGACGTCTTGGGATACCCGAGATGTTAGGCGTTAAATCTTTGTTGCAAGTGGTTAAGGTAATCATTATGGCGCATTTAATGCGTACTTAGTTACGCACACCCGCTTTTCGAGTACAAAAGCTTGAAGGAAATGGTTTGTGTTTACATCTTTAATGAAGTCGAAATCAATGCCTCTTTGTTCATTTGCATCACTTTCGACTGGGGGGGGGGGCTTGATGACGTACCCTCCGAGCAGGTCGAAGGCCACCCCTTCGAACCTTGTCGAAGCCTTTCCATACGAAGGCCCAAGTCAGTCCTCTTAAGTGTTTCGTAGCGTCAAACCATTCGTACAAGCAATGGTTACCAGTTGGGAATTTGCCAATCGAAGCCCTAAGCCCTTTGGGATATGGCCTTCGAGGAAACTAAGAATAGATGACATCCATGACTTGGTCAAACCCACGTTCTCCTCTCATCCCTGGCTTTCCCGCCAAGTTTGAGATAATCGGTCACTAAGCCCTAGTGGTTACCTAAAATCATAGGACGCCCCCATGATCTCCGATATTCGTGCAAGAGCTCTCCAAGGCATATTTCACCCATTATAAATAGCTTGGACGGGTCGTTGATGATGGTATGCTCACTAAACATTTTAACTCTTTCCTACATTCATTTACTTACCACATCATATACTTATTCACACGCCGGAGGTGGTTCACCTGCGCAATCACTTAACGTAGTATCTTCGTATTTCTTATTTCAGGTTGTTAACAAGCTTTGCTGGAACACACACACCCCCTTAACCCTTCGATCACCAATGCAAGGCCTGGAAGTGCAAGTATTTGTACAATTAGCTTCCTAAGGATAATTTGACCTCTGATGTTGGAATAACTATCATCAAGCCCCATCAAGAACTGAATTAGTGAATTAGCCTCTTCCCTTAATATATTTCACACCATTTTCGCCTAAACATACACAAATGCTCTATGGGGCTCAAAGAAAATCAAATTCATCTCACAATCCTTGCAATTTATGATAATAGACCTCAATAGTGCAATCAATTTGCTTTAACTGAACAATATCATAGGTGATTTGAGATTCTATGTCCATCAATATGTGCATATTGTTCTTGCAATTCTAACTACTATTTACTCACAAAATTGATGAAATTTAAACTATTTCTAATTTTATCAGTGACAATATTCAAAATCCAAGAAATTAACATATCATTATTCCTTTCCCAAAGAGCCCTAATTGGTGAAGTGATATCTGGTTCTTCAAACTCTCCACTCATTATCTTCATCTTATTCTTTGCATTAATAGCAATTACCATTGATCTCTTCCAGGAACTATAATTTTCTGAACTAGTTAACTTCTTCGAAATCATCACCAATCCATGATGATCTGTTTAGAGAAGAAATGGATGATCATATGTGACTTGATCAGTTGTGGATGAAGATCTACCAGTAGAGTTCTCACTAGTGCTCATCTTAAATGTTCTTAAAAGTTTTTGATGATTTTGATCTTGTAGACTGTGAATCTAGTGAATTATTTGTAATGTGTGTAAAGTTATGGTGTTCTTAACTGATTCTAACATATTGTAACTGTTTTAATGGTGACTGTAACAAATTTATGTGATTTGATCAAGAATTCATCAGTGACGAGAGTGGGATAGTTTATGTGTGATTTGATTGTTGTAGTGTGAAGTGTGATGGCGAGCTGATAATGGATCAGACCTCTGATACCATGTTAACAATGGAGATTAATGGTGAAAAGTATAACAAAATTAGAGAGAAAGAGATTAGGCGGGAAAAACTTTTGCTGCACCATTTTTGAATTCTTGAACAAATAAAAGAGATGCAATGTCATTTATAACTACAACTGAATTAACCAAGCTTTTATAAATTACTTCTAACTAACTAATTCTATGTACACGTGGTTGTTTACATTATGCTACAATCTACTTTTGCTCTTTGAAGAAGATGGTGTTTAGCAGAAGTGATGTGGTGTTGATGATGGTGTGTTGTGACTGTGTTGACCTTTGTAGCTGACTGCCGCATATTTGCTTTGCTTCCTCTAACACCATAAGGCCAAACTTATTAAAATTTGTTTACATATAAATATGGGGTCGTATATTTATGTTTGAAAAAGAAAAAGAATCTGGATCTATTTGGTTAGTAGGAAGTTGGATCAATTTTTTGTTTGTCAAAAAGTGGTGTACCCCCTTATTCTCTTAGGCAAAGTGGCGCATGAAGGATCGGAGAAGCAAGTTTCTTCTAGTTTTTTTTTCTCCTTTTCTTCCTTAAAGCTTGAAATGTGGCGCACATTCTCTAAAAATTGGCGCATAAGGGATTTGCAAGGCACAATTTGTTCATGTGTTTTTCTCATTTTCTTTTTTCAAGCTCCAGAGTGGCGCATTCCCTCTTGAAAATGTAATAGGTGGCGCACAAAGTCTTGTTTCTTCCAACATTGCTCAAAATCTTATTTGTTTCTGGAAAAAGTTGCTCACAAACTTTCAAACAAGATCAATGTGGCGCATTATCTCTTTACCCTTCTGAATTTTGTCCAAAATCTTTACTTTTGTTTTCTTCCACTTTTTCTTCTTTTAAGTGGCGCACTACACTTCCTCCTCTTTCAAATGTCTTCACTTTCTTCTTCATTTTGATTGTCTTCAACATTTATCTTGCATTTTTTTCTTCAATTCTTTAACTAAAACATCAACAAATCACTAAAAACATCACAAATCTGTAAATTTAATATGTTATTCTCAAAAAAACCAATACCTTCAATCAAATAACAATTCCTAACACTAAAGATCACTTTCATCCACAAATCTTCAATGAATCATCAAAACCTGCTTATTTCCAACTAATCTTCAGTTTTTTCTCAAATCATTCAAATTCAACCAAATTTAATCGTAGAAAATATGGATTAAGCACGCTAAATCAATCGTACAACATTTCCTCGTCTCTCTAAGTACTTAATTTGACCTAATTTATTGAATTGGTGAAAATTTGACTTTTGTGTAAAGTGATGAAATAAGATATGAATAAGCACTCAATAAGAAGTTAGATCTAACAATAAGCACAATATGAACTTCCAATCTCTATCTCACGGGGATCATAAATCTATTGTTAGTTCTAAGATTTAAGCTTTTATCAATGATGAGAGAGAGAGAGAGAGAGAGAGATGTACTGGATTTTCTCTTATCGATGTGTGTCTTTAATGTCTTACAACTTATGACGAAGAACCCTTTCTATACTCAGTGAAGACTAAGGGTATGCTTGGTTCAAACTCGGGAAAGGGAAAGGGAAATGCAATGATAATGACGGGGAAAGAGAAATGGAAAGAAAAATATTCCTCCCAATTTGCTGGGTAATGGCCCATTACCCACTAAAGAAAAACATTCCTTCCAATTTGCTGGGTAATGGCCCATTACCCACTATTGGGTAATGGGCCATTACCCAACAAATTGGGAGGAATGCTTTTCTTTCCATTTCCCTTTCCCCACCATTATCATTGCCTTTCCCTAATAGGTCATTGCATTATACTCTATCAAACACATTTTTTCATTATCTTTCGCATTCCTTATCCTCCATAACCCCCTACCAAGCATGCCCTAAGTATTCTATAATTTACATTAATAGTCCTTTGACTATTTCCCTCTGATTAAATCTATAATAATCTGGTATTATCTATCTCTACAACATAACTTTGTATTCTAACAGTTTAGGATGATTTGAATACCTTTGGATATAGACTTATAATACAATAAAATGTTACATGTTTATCATTAAAATTACTTTATGTATCATCACATTTTTTAATGTTAGTTTTATGAAAGACTCTTAATGCTATATCATACTAGTGAGTGTAAGTGTAGGGTGTTAACGTGTTCGAGATTTACTTGGTGTTCGTGTCATCTGTAATTTCTAGAATCTTGCTAGATACAATAGCAATACCTAATTTTATCGAGTCGAAAGACAAGAAAGATATGGCATAGACAGTTATACCTTTCCTCGATGGTAAACTCGAGAGTATAGAGACTGCTTACAAGCGTCTTGCTAAATATTCTACTTCATTTACTATTTCCATCTTAAATAATTGTCAACAGAATAAAACACACAGTTTAAGCGAAAAGTTTAATTATTACACTTTATTTTTTGCAGAATGACAATTTTTACTATTAACCAATTATTTAAGACTTTGTTAAAGTTTTGTAAATTTTAGTCTGGTGAACGACATTTTAGCAAAGTTACTGTATCAACTTTATTCATAATTGGTAGTGGACAACTAATCTACGACAATTTTAAATAATATAAAAATGAACAATTAATGTGAGACGAGCGAAGTAAATAGCTTTCAAAAAAGACCTAATTACTAAAATAGGCAAAAGAAAGTTGTATTTCCAAAAATAAGAACGTGCGACCTAGAATTCCAGATTTATTTTTGTGCGACGTGCGACTTCATAAAAATCTTGACAAATTTCCATGTGGTACGATGGTGTTTTTCGTGCGACTTAGATGTTTTTTGTGCGATCTGGTAATGGTTTGTGCGACTAATGTGACATTTGATTGTGAGCGTTTATTTTTTTTAAGAAGACAAAAAATTGTTGTCTTTGTCGAAAAAGAAAAAAAAGTTTACAATTATTTATTTATTATTATTTTTTTAGTTTTTCAAAGAATGTTTGTTTTTTTAAAATAGACAAAACTTCACATCAGTTGCACAAAAAAAATTACGTACTTTAAATGGACATTTGTCATAATTATTGTAACACCCCAACCCGACAAGGGTCCGAGTGTCACATTATGGGGTCAAATCAGAACATACATGCAAGCGGAAAACTTACAAAATCAAGTCATGAAACCATGACCCAAAATACAAATCCAAAAGATTACAAAGGAACAACAGAAAATCAAAATACAAAAGTCTAGAATCATAAGTCCGCAAGAACAGGGTAACTCTAGGGTCAATCTCTAACCGCTCCTACTCTCGACTCTCAATCCCAGCATCCCGCTAAAAATACCTGCCGCCAGAGAAAAGAAAGTGCGGCTGAGCTTAAAAAGCCCAGTGAACAGATATATAAACAATAACTAATAACAGGATAATCAAAATGAGAAATGGATCAAATTATGTCTACACAAAGAAAGGAAAAGAGCCTGCTGAGAACATGTCAGACGAAACAGAATGCGAAACGCATATGAGTCAAATACTGAAACAGAGTGCGTAACAAATATCATAGGATCGGAGTGCATTGCCCAGTGCCTAAGCATGCCACATGAATAGGCCAAATAATCATATCACAAATACCGTCAAATCCAAAGTTGTACATGGAGTAGCTAGCTCACAATGTACCAAAATGTGATGGGGTGTAGAAACACACACCGACCAATCACCAGATACAGATACAGAACAAATTACCTAGGATGCATCCATACGCTCCCTGCAAAACAAATCATAATGGCCAAAGCATATACAAAATGGGAACGCCGGGGACCAATCACACCGCCCCAGATAGTGTCATGCCACCGGTGCCTCAATGACATGGCCATGGTACCTCCATGGCTAGGGATACAGATACAGAAGCTGGGCAATACAAGAGCAATCATAATCATATCAAATCAAATACTGAACTGAAACATATCATATCAAATACTGAACTGAACATAACATATCAGATACTGAACTGAAACATATCAGACGGATAACCAACGAATATCAAAAGAAGCTCAAATATCAGAACGAATAACAAAACGAATATCAAAGGTAATAACGGATAATCATATCAATGGATGCCCTTACTGAAAAAGGACGGAATATCTGTACTAATATTTACGAACAAAGAATGTTTTAGAAGAAGAGACTGAATATCCGTACCTTAGCAAATGAAAGTAATTGGGAATGTGAGCACGAAGAAATAACGTCACGTCTTCTTCAACGAATCTACATGGATTACGGTTCGTACAATACTTATTAGTTCATTTAAGTCATAACGGATTTATTGCTTATATAAATCGTATTAATATTTTTGGAGTTATTAAGCGTATTCTCATTTTTAGTAATAGACCGAAATAAATACTTAGGGTAATAATTATTAATTAGCTAAAATTAGGGGTTACAATTGATAAATGGTAAATTTAAAGGTTTAATATGACAATATAATAAAGTTAGAGGTCAAATATGATAGATTCTAAAGATTAGGGTCAAAATTGACAGCTTGACAAAGTTCAGGGTTTGCATGCGCCCATGACCAAAGTCTAAGGTTTAAAATGTAAAATAACTAATTATTCAAATTACATTCAAATTTTAGTACGCATATTAAAAGAATACGAATTACAGTTTAATTTCCATATACTTGCTCGGGCCATTTTCAAACTCGTTCGCGGTTCATAAAACTAACATTTACGGCCAAGTAAATATAAATTATGATTAACCCCCGACTCGACTCCCCCGACACACTTTCAACACACCGTACAACTTATCTGTTAATCCCGCGATCACCCTCAAACATGCCCCTTTTACCCTTTTCTAAACAATTTGTAACATTTTCACAATTGATCGCGGTTTATAAAACTCACCACTCCGACTAAGTAAACATGCAAACGGACTAACACCTTACCCGTCTCCCCCGACCCCTTTTCAAAATACCAAACGGCTCACCATTTTTCCCCGCGATCACCTTCGAAGTTACACCCACAAGACAACCCATGTATTTACAAATCAAAGACTCATGCACTTTCCACCCACACACAACACCACTTAAATGTAAAACAAACTCAACATGAATTCTAATACAAAAACTCCATTCGACCCATGATCATTTTCTTAGGCATGCTTTGTTTCAAAACGAAAGATGTACAAAAGGAAAACGTTTATCATCTTAAGAGGACAACATTTTCATATATTCTCATACTGAAACCATGGACTACATACATGTAACATTGACATTAAGAAATCTTCATGATTTTGCATGATGGTGATTGTGAGAATTTAAAAAAAAAACATATGGGAACATATATCACCCATGCATTCGACACTCAACATACACATGAAATATTAATTAACTACCCATACGATACATATTAGCTTACCAGTTTTATCGTTTCATGCGACTAGTATATAAAGTTATTCGCATATACGTTTAAACGAAACCATTGTTACTCCCATACATCTTATACATATTCATATTATGGATGTTAGAATTCAGAAAGCACAAGAATGGTTATTAAGGGATACCTCAAGTCGGAACAAACGAATTTTTTTTTTTTTCGAATACCAGAACCAGAAACCAGCACCCCTATTGAACACAACCCCACTACTCACGTTCACACCCAAGCTGCCACAATCACTACGCCTTCAATCTAATCACCACTCGATCACCCACACCTTGTTAAATACCCCTCGCACCACCTTTGTACCACTCGAATGTTAGGAAAAAAAATATGGCCGCCGTTTAGAAATACTGTTAGGGTTTTATGTGTTTGAGGAGAATTGGTATTCAATACGAATAAGGGGATATAAGGTTGGAGAGTGCCGAGTCTTGTGGAGATATGGATGACTTTTTCTAAAATTCCAATTTATAAATCAGTGTTATCCTACTACTTATCTAATGTTCGTACAAAATAAAAAAAATTGCATTAGTCCATTAACTTTGTATTTTTGAGATAATATATATAAGACTTAAGTTGGATGGAGTGTCCAAAATATAAGATTTAGATTAGGTTGAATATATATAGTCTTCGGTTTAGGATTCATATTTGTAGTTTTTAGTTCATAACATAGTTTAAATTCTTGCGTTATTTCGTATTAAATGTTCAATTATTATTTCAAATTTTCAGGTCGTTATAATTATAGTGGAATCGTATAGTCGCGCGGTCGCACAATTCTAAATATAAAATAAATGAAGTTGTCGTCAGTTAGGGGGGTGGCAGTGGGATCGGTGTAGGCATCGGTATGGCCCAAACTGATCGGTAACACCGATGCCTATGATTCGGTGTGGTGTGGGTGTGGTTGAATTCGGCAAACTTCACCGATTTGGTGTGGGAGAAGGATTCAAAAATCAAGCCGTTCAACGGCTAAAAATGTATCCGTTGGGAGGCTTTAAAAAAAAATTATTTCCCTTATTTTTTTTACCTATTTAAACACCACCCATTTAACATTATTTCACACACAAAAACATCTCTATTTTTACTCAAACAAAAACATCTCTGTTTCACAAAAAAATGGCTTCACCTTCATCTTCTTCCGAACAATTGTTTTCCACATGTTCTACCCTGTCAACCTTTTTAGCCGCGTGCGATGCCATTGAAGACACGACAAGCTCAACCGATACCCGAGTATGTTACCCGTTTTCATGAAAAAACTCTTCAAACTCTAATGAATGACTATTTCGTCGAAGAAAACCCAAATTTCCCCCCCCCCCCCCATGTTTTTCGTGAAAGATTTCGTATGAATAAAAACTTGTTTCTAAAAATTGTTGGTGATATTGAAGCGCATTTCGAATGGTTTCAAGAGGGTGTAGACGCGAGGGGGAAAAAAAGTTTCACGGCATTACAAAAATGCACATCGGCCATTCGACAACTCGCAACGGCTTTACAAACGTGGATATTATCTTACCAATGGAATCTATCCTACGTATTCAACGTTTGTTAAAGCATATCCTTATCCAACTGACCCGAAAGAAAAGAGATTCAAGAAGCTACAAGAGTCTGCCCGAAAAGATGTCGAACGAGCTTTTGGTCGTCTTAAAGGAAAATTGATTATTCTCAGTCATCCTCTCCGGGCTATGTCCGTCGAAAAGATTCGAAAAATCGTTCATACGTGTGTTATATTACACAATATGATTTTAAAAGACGACGGGAGGGCAATATCACCGGTTCATATAATGGATCAGCCGGTCACGCCAGTTTATGACCCGAATGTACTACCGGAGTTACTCGACGAAAATATCCATCACCGTCTCCGATATGATCTTACGGAGCATGTAGAGGCTCAAGACTTACCATACCTTGATGACTAGTGTTTTTTTTTAATAAGTATTATGTAATTTTCTTTTAAGTATTAATAAAATATTATGTTTTTATTAAATTGTTTAATATAATTATAAATATAAAAAAATAAAAAATAAAATAGATGAGGTATGGGTTAGACATAGTTGTCACTAAAAATCTATGGTTAGGTATGAGATATGTATGAGATGAGATGGAAGGATTTTATTGGTTGGTGATTAGGTATGGGATAGGTTATTAGGCATGACTGCCACCCCCCTTAAGTGTAAATTGAATATTTGTTTTAATGTATATTAGAAAATGACTTTAAAAAATCATCACTCTGATAACAAAGGTCTAACGGGGTACTCCTTAATGGACTACATCAATCATATTGGAATAAGTATACTCCTTCTAGCATAAGGAAAAAAACTTGGCTTTGAATGTTCCATTTTCCTTTTCCTACGATTTATAAAGATCAAAATTTTCCAAAAAGGTATGTAAATTAAAACATAGCTTAATATACTTTAATATTAATAACTACCAGTAATAATAATATTTAATAAAATCCTTAATTCCTAACCCATTGCTTGGTCGTACTATGTGTCATCAAATCTATTTTACTGTTTTCATTCAAACAAAAATGGTTCAAGGTCTTTTCAGGAGGTCAAACTTCATTTTTTTGGACTCCTATATATCATCACATCAATATTTCTTCTTGCAAATCCCCACATTTTTATCTTTCATCCCATAAATATTCTTACAAAATAATCATTAACCTGAGGAAAAGAATTTGTGGGTCAGAATCTTTTTAATATAGAAATTATAAGGTTGGTACAAAAATGAAGATGTCTCTCCCTTTTTTACAATGTTTCTGCTCAACTTCAGATGAAAAGGTGGTCCATAAGGATGATAAAGGTCAGCTTATGTTTCTGTCACCTTTTTACCTTTCTATTTTTAGATTCTTGTTTCTTGATCATGAGGGATAAAATCTTGGTCTTTTTAAGACTTTGATGTAAACTATGCTGTGGATTTGTAATTAATAATGGATTAGATCAATTTGTTTATACTTTTCTCACTTTCTGTTCCATTATGAAAAAATGTGTTTTTAGTTTTATTTTTTTGGCATTAAGAATTAAATAAGGAGATGTTTATGGGTATGTAAGATTGAATCAAGAAATGAAAATTGTGTAAAACAGGTGAAGGAGAAGCTAAGAAATTTAAGTTGTTTTCATACCATGAGCTGAAAGTTGCTAGTAATGGTTTCAGCTCAAAAAACAAAGTTGGTGAAGGAGGATTTGGCTCTGTATACAAGGTGATTATCCTAACAAATCTTTGAAATAATTTTGATGATGATGTTATTTGTTTCGAGGTTTAGACTTTGCCCGGTTGATCATAATCCGAGTTGTGGGTAGTTAGAGTTGTATGTGAATGGTCTGTTTCATACTGTCTTGGTCTGAACATACATTTCATTTCAATATAATTCTTTGAATGTGTAAACAAAAAAGTTAGTTGCAGTATTTTTTATAGCTTTTTTTGGCTTTTTTCCCTTAAAGTAGTTAATTAAATGGAAAGATCATATTTAAAAATGTTTGATGGTGGAAATTGTGGGCAACATGAAGTTATAGCAACAAGTCCTGCCAATAATACATTATAGTGTTGTACTGTCTTGTGAATATGAAGCTATGAATATCAAACTTATGATGTTGCTTTAGCGATTAAACAAGAAAACGGAGTTGATATGCATTCAGGAGTCGTACGATAAAATCTGATAATGCATCGATGTGACATCTCATGGCTAATGCATATCCAAGTTCGAATTCCATTCAACTATGCCGGCAGATAGAAAATTCATTGTATTAAAACGCTACTTGCTGATGCATTATTAACTTACACTGACCTTTTAATAATATGTTTGACTTTTTTTGGTGGATTATCAGTTGAGTTACTTTATAACTATAAATTTGTTTTATTACTAACAGGGTCAACTCAGTGATGGGACTACCGTGGCAATAAAAGTTCTCTCAATCGAAATAGAATCAATGAGAGGCGAACGTGAATTCATATCTGAAATTGCTGCCTTAACTGATGTACAACATGAAAATCTTGTCAATCTTCATGGTTGTTGTGTAGAAGGAGCTAAACGGTGTTTGGTATACGATTACATGGAAAACAATAGCCTTGCACATCGATTTCTAGGTAACTCTTTCTCAATGAATTTCCAATAAGAAAAATTGCGGTTGATATTTGTACGGTCTTTCTTATCGGTTTATTTTTTTTGTTGATGTATAGGTTGTGACCAAAACAGGAAAGGTTTTAGTTGGACACAGAGGAAGAAAGTTTCATTAGGAGTTGCTAAAGCATTAGCATATCTTCATGAAGAGAAGAAGCCTCATATAGTTCATAGAGATATCAAAGCAAGCAATGTACTTCTAGATCAGAATTATAATCCAAAAGTTGCTGATTTTGGGCTTTCAAGATTATTTCAAGATGACACATCTCATATTAGTACTCGTGTTGCTGGGACATTGTAAGTCCTCTATATAAATGTCCTTGTTCTTCTTTTCTAGTATGATGTCATTGACATTTCCATATTGTTTTGGATCTTATTTCTAGAGGGTATCTTTCTCCGGAGTATGCTATTAGTGGACGTTTAACACGGAAGTCCGATGTTTATAGCTTTGGTGTACTACTTCTTGAAATCATCAGTGGAAGATCAGCCGTTGATTTTGATATGGAACACGGAGAGCATTTCCTGGTCGATAAGGTACATGAAAACAGAACCATAGACTTTGCTTATAATCGGTTTGCTTTTATGTTGTTTGTACTTATAGCAAATGTGTTTTTACAGGCTTGGGATATGTATAATCGCGAGTGTCTAGTGGAACTGGTGGACCACCTGTTGTTAAAAGGGTATGAGGAGAGGTTAAAGGCAGAAGCAGTGTGGTTCTTGAAAGTTGGATTACTATGTGTTCAAGAAAACACCAAGCTTCGTCCCCGAATGTCAGTAGTCATCAAGATGCTAACTGACGAAACTAGTGTGGAAGGAGTGAAGATTTCACAGCCGGGATTTGTGGCTGATCTCATGGATGTTAAGATTAATAAAAAAAAGTCGACCCAGACTTTCTGATGGTTAGGTGATGTCTAATTTGAGACTAACATATGTAAAGATTGGTTGTGAATCCTACAAGTTTGTACATCAAGTTCTGACAAAGTTTAGTAAAGTTTGCAAAAAAATTTCTATGTCTAGTTTTGAGACTAACATATGTAAAGGTTGGAATACTTCAAGCGTGTTTATGATTATGCACCCTATGATAAAGGGGTTTTTGCTAATGTATTTTGTTTACAGATGGTTTTGAGTTAACTTTCTATGAGAATGATCCCTAAGATTTGTGTTGATTCTTTGGTGGCTTACAAGTATGCATTTCCAACAGTTGTATGACAAAATTGTGTCAACACTAGACATAAAGATTCAACACGGAAATGATTAGATTAAATTGATGAAACCATATGTTCATATCCTAAAAAGATAAAATCAACTGCTTTGCATGACTGAAAATGCTGCATACATAAATTTATCCCATAAACAGATCACAGTTACTGATAGAGATATGAATAATAATGATCTTTTCAAGGATTTTATCGGTACCCGCATAACATAGATTACAATATGGGGTGTGAAATATTCAAACCTTGACAGCGGTGACTTGGGTCATGAGGATCCTGATTACTTCTGCTGAAAGTTTTGCAGCCTGTACTTTCAAGTGATCAATATTCGAAGCTGTCTCATCATCAAGCCGTTTTCATTAACTCCAGAAAAGCCAGTTGAATGATATGTGATTCATGTCGTAATCTAAATTTTAAGCATATCATCATGGATCAATTAAAAGAAAGAAACGGTTTGAAAGGTTAACTCAAGGGTCCGTCAAATCATCAGTCACACAAACAAAAAAAGTCAAAGAATTTGTTTCGCGGTATTTTTCCATTTAAGAATCAACTTAACCAACTCGTATTAAATATTAATCCATGCTTCGTCATATTATCTATAACAGAATCTATTATAATGTTGTTATTCAAACAAGAAATGGTCCTTGATTCCTTTAACGAGGCTGAACATCATTCTTTCGACTAGTGTAGTAATATATATCATTACACAACCCCATAAATTCATCTTTCATAACCAATTCCCATCCACAATAACCATACATTGTTGATTCGATTTCACAGGTTGCTTTCCAAGCCAATTGCATTCAAGAAATCGTTTTGTGTGAACCATGGTTTGTGTGTGATGTTTTGTATTTCAATGTAACAGTAATGAAAATGTAAATGATAAAATTATAAAAGATACTTCTTCTTAATCTAATGAATTCGATACATATTTATACATGATGAATCGACATGACTTGTGTCAAAGGTTGTGTCGTTTCATCATTAACTGTCATACCTAAATAACCGTTTAACTAAAGGGTACGGGCTGTTTGGGTTAAGAGTTTCAAGCCCATAAGCAGACCTAATACGACCCTTTACAAACTAATACATAATACAGTAAATATTGTCTTAATGAAAGAAGTAATAAAGCATTATAACTAAGTCTTCATTTTCCTCCTTAATGCTTTAGTGCTTCTTGAAGTCATCTTGGTTCTTCAAGTAATGACAATGAAGTCATCACTTTCATTGGTGCTTGTTTCAAATCTGTTCTCCACTTGCTGTCCATTCTTGTGCATATTATCCATTGCAGTCTCATCCCAATTGCCTTGAGATTCAGTCTTTACTTCTTGGGCATCAAACGCATCAACCTGTGCAATATCCTTTGCACTTCCTTGTAGCCTATCTGCAAAACCCATGCTTGCTACTTTTGGTTCATTTTCCATTCTCTTTGCCTCTTCCAAGTAAACCTTGATCATACCAATATACTCTTGGTACAAACCTTTCACTGCTTCATTTTCATCATATGCTAGACCAAGAATTTTTGCCAATTGGTGCCAATTGTTGTTCAAGGATACATTCATGTACCCACCAAGTGCATCAACAAATTTGTATAATCCCAATAAATCTATTTTAACAGCACCTATCATTAGTGGTAAATCTGCCAACCACTCTTGTCCTAAATAGTCTAAGTAGAACCATTTTACCATTTCTATGAATTTTTCTTTTAGTACTTCCCAATTTGCATATACAAACTTATCTATTTCTAACAAATTCAAAAAGGCTATGAATCTGTTAAAGGTGTTTACCTTCATATGGTACAAGGTTCCCTCCATACTGATGTAATGCAAATCAACATAATCTTGTTCACTTCTGTCATCCATCTTCAATTCTTCCATTCCTTTTACTAATGGGCATTCACCAGGGTCCAATGATTTGAAGTAGTCATCAAGGAATCTGTTGTGACTGTCAATTACACTGTTTTCACTATCTCCTTCTATGACACAGTTTGGACTGTTTGTTTCATCATACATGTGATTAAACATGTACCAAACTTTGGCCTTATTCCCATTAATACTTACATAGTAACCTTGATTCTTCAATTGTTCTAGGCTTAGAACATTTAAAGTGATTTCTGGTGTGTGCACAACATTAGGAATCAATAATCTTCCCATGTGTGTCCCAACAAGTGCTTCTCCAACCCCATAAGATACAATGAATTTTCGTTGTTCCTCCTCAGTCCCTTCCACTTTGAATCTTTGTTGTATACGCTTGAAGAAACGTTTCATTGGTGTCATATGTTGTTTATAGGTAGTACTGATATACCAAAGATCATCCCATGAACCCATGTCTGATCCTTCAACCAAGTAGTCTGTGGAAACATGAACAGTTGTGGGTTCATATTTGAATGGGATTTCCATTTGAGGGGTTTCAATTGGTACATCAATAGGGGTGGTGTCCATATTGTGTGTTTCGAATGCTTCTGGGTTTTGTTCATTGGTTTTGATTGTACACTGTGAAGCAATGTGTCCCTTTTCTTTGCATTTGAAACAACGAGCCCTTCTTTCTCTTCTTGCCATACGACTTGATTCACCCAATTCAGTGTAACTGTTTCCAATGGGTGGATTGGTTCTAGTGGAATTGTAGGATACAACTTCTTCAATCTTCTTCTTTAACATATGCCTGCCTTCAGGCGAGATATGTTTTTTGTGTCGTGGGTAAAACGGTTTTCTTCTTCTTTGTAACCAGGGTATGTTTGGGGTATGGGTGTATTGTCTATGCAATCGGCCTCTCCAGGGTTCAGAACACATGCTCTGATACCACTGTTGATTCGATTTCACAGGTTGCTTTCCAAGCCAATTGCATTCAAGAAATCGTTTTGTGTGAACCATGGTTTGTGTGTGATGTTTTGTATTTCAATGTAACAGTAATGAAAATGTAAATGATAAAATTATAAAAGATACTTCTTCTTAATCTAATGAATTCGATACATATTTATACATGATGAATCGACATGACTTGTGTCAAAGGTTGTGTCGTTTCATCATTAACTGTCATACCTAAATAACCGTTTAACTAAAGGGTACGGGATGTTTGGGTTAAGAGTTTCAAGCCCATAAGCAGACCTAATACGACCCTTTACAAACTAATACATAATACAGTAAATATTGTCTTAATGAAAGAAGTAATAAAGCATTATAACTAAGTCTTCATACATTTGGTATTCATTTGAAGGCTAGAACCCCATTAAAATTACATGTATAGGAATTTATAAAGAAATAAAAATGAAAATGAGGCCTCTTTTCCCCTGCTTACAATATTCAGCTCAGCTTCAAATGAAAAGCTGGTCCACAAGGAGGATAAAGGTCAGCATAAAATCTTTTTCACCATTTTAGTCAATTAGTTTGTTGAATCTTGTTTCTTAGCAAGTGACTGAAAATGGGTCTTAGTAAGATTTTGATATAAATAATGTTACGGCTATGTATGTTTAAATCTGAATAAAAAAGGGTGCATTTAAAGATTTTGATACAAGGATGTTTATGGCTATCAACTATTATGTGAGATTGAACAAGTTAATGAAAATTGTGTATAACAGGTGAAGAAGGTGCTAAGAAATTTGGTTGTTTTTTACCATGAGCTTAAAGTTGCTACTCGTGTCAGTTCTAAGAAAAAAGTTGGCGAAGGAAGTTTTGGCTCTCTTTATAAGGTGATTTTCCTAGCAAAAACAGTACTTGATTTAATTTTCGTAAGGTCTAGCCTGTTCCTCAGTTCCTTGGTTGATCATAATTGGTTACTTGTCACCTAGTGGCCGGGAAGCTTCGGTTGTATGTGTCCGGGCTGTTTCAACTGTCTCGGTATGAACAAACATCTTAGTTTGATAAAACTTTCTGAAAAGAATAAAAATAATAATGAAATATAAAATGTTATATGATTTGCACTTAATTTGCTAGAATAAATCATTTGAGATATAAGAAGGGTGAGAGATACCTAACCCACCCGGGCGCCACACTGTATGCTCTAATGTTGCATGGTTTGAGACTTGTACTACATGTACTTACATGCTTATAATGCATAATAGCGTTGCACTTTTTTATCTTCTGATGGCTTCTTCTGGATATGAACTTATCATGGATCACAATTTTAATGTTGCATTGGTGATTAAACGAGAAAACTAACTTGAGATACATCCAAGGGTTCTACGGTAAAACATGATAATTAATCAACTAGTAATGCATACCAAGTTCGAATTTCATTACGACCTATGCAAGTGTCCTTTGGAATTTTGGATTATACACTAGCTACTCACTGGTATCTTGAATTTCCTTTCTCATTTTGTCAAATGATTTTCTTTTAACTCTAAATTGGTTAAACTACTAACAGGACTATTGTGGCGAAAAAAGTTCTCTCCATCGAAACTGAATCAATGATAGGCGAGCGTGAGTTTTTTTTTTTTTTTTTGAGTGGCAAGAAAATATAGATGGAGTAAAACGATGTTTGGTATACGATTACACAGAAAACAGTAATCTTGCACAGCGATTTCTAGGTAATAATTCATTGTTATATCAAGGAATCCTCAAAACTTATTGTAGTGACTTTTGATAATTTAAGGTCTTTATTGGCCTCTTTTAGTCTATTTATAGGTCACGAGCAAAACAGGAAAAGTTTTAGCTGGACACAAAGGAAATATGCTTCATTAGGACTTTAGGAGTTGCAAAAGCATTGGCATATCTTCATGAAGAGATAGAACCTCATATAGTTCATACAGGAGTTAAAGCAAGCAATGTACTTCTAGATCACAATTTTAATCCCAAAGTTGCTGGTTTCGGGCTTTATAGAATAATTCAAGAAGACGCGCCAATGCGCCATGTTAGAAAACTGTAAGATCTAGATAAATATGTTCTTGGTATGTTTGTTTGTTCGCTTCTAGTGTGATGTCACTGTCATTTCCTATATTATCTTAATTTCATTTCTAGAAACTAGAGAGTATATGACTCCGGAGTATATGGCTACTGGACATTCAAGGCCGAAATTCAATGTTTTTAGCTTTGGTGTACTACTTGAAATCATCAGTGGACAACCAGTTACGGATTTTCTCAATAATTTAGGAGAAAATTTCCTGCTTGTGAAGGTAAATGAAAACTGAATCATAGACCTACTTATAATAAGTTCGATTTTAACTTAATGTACTTACATAGATGTGTTTTTACAGGCTTGGAATATGTATATTCGCAAGCGTCTAGTGAAGTTGGTAGACCCTATGTTGTTAGAAGTGGAGGATAATAAAAGGCTAAGAGCGGAAGCAATACGGTTCTTGAAGGTTGGAATATGTGTTCAAGAAAATTTTACGCATCGTCCCACAATGTCTGAAGTCATCAAGATGTCGATTGAAAAAAATAGTGTGGAAGGAGCGAGGATCTCGAAGCCGGGGTTTGTAATTGAACGGTGGTGACAGATTTTCTGATTGTTCATTGATGCCTAGATAAAGTGATTTTTTTGTCATGCATTTTGTAAACATATTGTTTTGTGTTAACTTTGTATCACCATGATCCCTAAATTATATGTTAGTTCTTTTGTGGCTTACTTGCCTTCCAAATAAAAAAGTTCTTTTGTGGCTTATAAGATGCATTTCCAAAAATTATAAGACAACAGCGTGTTAACACTCGACATTATGATTCAATACATATGATAAGAAAAAAATAAATTAATTTGTTAATAACCATATGTTCGTATCCATAATAGAGGACATCAACTGCTTTGCATATCCGAAAATGCTGCACAAACTTATTAAACCGCAAAACAGTTTGCAGATACTATATGAGATATGAGGATATGATCCCTTTCAGAGATTTTATTGGCAGCTGCGCGTTATAAAAAATACGACATGGTTGCGAAATGTTCAAACCTTAACAACTGTGACTTGGGTCATGAGCAGCTTAATGATTTCTGGTGAAACTTTTGCAGCTTGTTTTTTCAGCTTATCAATCTTTGTAGCTGTCTCGTCATCAAGCCGCTTTACATTCGTTCCAGAAAAACCAGTTGACTGATATGTGATCAATGTAGCAAATAAAATGATAAGCATCTCATCATGGATCAATCAGAAGAAATAAAAGGTGTTATAGGCTATTTAATGTTACCTCTGAAATTGTTTTCTGGTATTCTTTCTCCATTTGCTCTCGATACTTAGCTACTTCTTCTTCAGCTTCATCTTTAGCTTGTTTAAGTCTATTCATTTTCGCTACAGACGAAAAACAATTAGGATTCTCACAAACACCATAAATTATATGAGATTACACATAAGGCTAGTTTTCCATGGAAATACAAAAAGTTTACCGGTTCTTGCAGCATTGACTATTTGTCGTGCTTCTTGTTCAGCAACTAGTAATTGCTGAATTCCACCTTGTCGCCTGTAATCTTCCATGCCTGCAAAATTTTTGAACAAACCTCAAGACAATTGTAATTCATATTAAGAAGATCAAGGCTACATGTGAATAATACAATAAGAGGCGGAGATAAAGGAAGGAGGGGGGGTCATGTGGCTCCCTGGCGAAAAAAATTGTAGTGTAAATATTCAAAAATTTTCGGCTAATTTTGTAATTTGCCCCCTCAACGAACCAAATTTTAGTGTAGTTTCTAAAAATTATCATATTTTGCCCCCTCGACAAAAACTTTCTGGCTCCGCCCTTGATGTCAATAATGCAACATGCCGAAGATGGACGGTTAAGGATTTCAATAACACCAATGGATCCCAATGTACATTAGTCTTTGAAATTCTGCAATAAATACTTACGTGGGGTGTTCGGGATTGTGTTTGCTAAACACATTTTGCACAGATAATTACTTCTTTCAAATGGTTAGCGAAGCACTATTTTCTGATTATTTGCATTTTGCAAACACAATAATCAAATAATCTTCATAAGACCCTCTATAAGCTTTATAACACGTACATTAGTGATCAATATAGCCGAACGTCGTTTATCAGTCATTTCTTTGGCTCACTAACACATTGTACCTCAATCAAATTTTGAAATCATATGATATATATTTTTTTAACCGTAGGTTGTAAAAGAATGCATCTCAAATAATCCTTGGATTAAAACCAACATCGTCACAATAAATATGCAATGAGTCAAAATAATCACATGGGCATTGTTATTATATGACATTATTCATAGATCAAGAAATACAACATAAAAACAAATAGTTGAAATGTAGAAATGAAAAGCATACCTTTATGATGCGATCAAGAGAACAAGATGTTTAGAAACGAGAGGTGATCAAATCTGAGGATGATATATCAGTTAGTTGTTAAGTTATAGAGTAATAATGTTGAGATTGATCCGGTTAATACTTTCCTCACGATGTTGGCTTTTTCTACATTTTTGTAGTATGGGCTCATCATGGAATGAATTGAGTCCCTAGTCCAGAGTGGAGCCCATAGGCTTAGTTATTAGGCTCAATGCTGTCTATTATGCATGTGCTACCTAATCTTTTTAGCAAGTATAGATCTATACTAGTATCTAACGCATTTAGGACATTCTAATTATAGAAGTTTTAAAAAAATTAAGACAAAAAACATTTCTTATTATGGAAATATTTCAAAACTTGATCAATATTTGTAACCTCAAAAGTTGTAACCTTCGTATTAATGATCAAATAAGTAATTTAATTGGAAATAAATGTGTAACCACCATACTAATACTTCTGACATATAAAACTGAAAAAAGTTACTAATGCACATTAAAATTCAATTACGAAATCTTAATATAAAGAAAAACTCATAGTTTACGAAAGAATACAAAAAAGCTACAACATTATCACACTATAAAGCATTTGGGTCTTAGTATAAAAAGAAAAGAAGTCTTAAATTTTAAGACAAAAAAATTATTATAAAAAAATAGAAAATTAATGTAAAATTTAAAAATTGAAGTCTTATCTAAACCATGTAGTAATCCATCCAATAATGATATATTTTAATAGAATTGTTCATAAAAAAAACCCATAAAACTTATAATCACCAATTAAATACTAAAATTTGAAAACACAATTAAATATTTAGATGTTATACTTTTGAAAAACATATATATACTACGCTATAAAGTATTTAAGGCATGCTAAATAAGGAATGTTTAAAATGAAAAACATTTACTCACCACAAAAATAGTCACCGGGTACCCGCCGCCGCATTGCGCGGGTACCCTTCTAGTTGCTTTTACATGCATGTAATTGCATAAAAAAACTTGTTTACTTGTAAATGCATCGTGAACCTATATATATATATATATATATATATATATATATATATATATATATATATATATATATATATATATATATATATATATATATATATATATATATATATATATATATATATATATATATATATATATAGGGGAGGGTTAATGTGAGATCAAATTTAAAGTTGTAAAAATAAGATCAAATCTAAAAAACCACTAAAACATTTATAAATATCAATTTTAGCAATCAAACACAAAAAAAATATTATTTTAATACAAATTAACATTTTAGCAACTAATAACCAAATGATACATGAGTTTGATTAGTGATACACCTGATACACATTACACTAATAAATATTCCAAAACCTGATACGCATACAAAAACCTGATACACATTAAACTTCTAGTCAAAGTGTATCACCTAGGTTTCGTAAATTTTAAAAAGAAATCTATCAAAAATTTAACAATTTTAGTTGTAGTAAATAAAAAAATTATTTTTATTGTAAGGAGAGTATCTGTTGTCAAATTTTAGTTCGATCTCATTTTAATAACTTTAAGTTATATATATATATATATATATATATATAATCCGGATCGATTGAAAAGGTTTTTAATTTGAGAAGATTGAGAAGGTTTTCAAAAACAATAGATTTTTAACTTTGATTCATGTTTTTAAAGCGTAAAACTTATTTTAATGTGATTAAAATTCAAAATGTGTAAAAAAAATTTGAATCAATGTTAAAAATCTCTCGATTTTGCGATATATGTAGATTACTGAATCATCTGTACAAATTTAATGATTCATCATTATAACTCGATTTTAACACTGATTTGTGAATCAAATTTGTGATTTATAGATTCGATTCACCATAAAATAATGTTTACTTGTGAATCAAATAAAAAACATGAATCAATTTGCTCAAACGAAGATTTCTCAATCTTCTCAAAATAAAAACCTTCTCAATGGAACCGGAGCCTATATATATATATATATATATATATATATATATATATATATATATATATATATATATATATATATATATATATATATATATATATATATATATATATATATATATATATATATATATATATATATTTATATAGAGGGACTTTATTTTCAGAACCCACTTTAAGTGCGAGAACTGCGAGAACCAACTTTTTACAATTAATAATACACAATGTACATCATGGAATGCTCCATAGCATTTTGTTATTTTTATTTAATTTAAAAGGGTATAATAGTAAAATACATTTTCATATTATTTATTTTTTTAATTTCCGTTTTTTATAAATCTTAAAATTCGGATTTTTTTTTTTATGCTAACATGTTTTCAAATAGTCATGGTGCATGCATGTTTTTTTATACCTAATCATTACTTTTTTGAAATTTCAAGGAGCATGCATGTTCTTTTTTTTTTCTTTCTTTTTTTTTTCAAATAAGCAAAGGTGCATACATGTTTTTTTTTCTAAATAGTCAAGGTGCATACATGTTTTCAATTAGTAAAAGTGCATACATGGTTTTTTTTAGCTAACATTTTTTTTTACCAACCTACCAACATTTTTACATTATCATTATTTTTTTTGAAAGTTTGAAACACAAATTAAAGAACATAAATCATTATAAAAAAAAAAACAAGATTGATATACTTAAATGTTACATTTTACTTGATTACAAGTACAAAAACACATGTAATAATCATATATCTCCAAAAGTCGCAAATTATCTTCATGTATAATCGTGTTCATCCACTTCCCGGTCTTAAATGATATCATCATCTTCATCAATCAATCTGAAACAAGCATGCACGAAAACAATTAAACCACAAACAATAAGAAACGAAAATTAATCACAACAACTAACATAACGCATATGCACAATCTTGTGTATATTAAACTAATGATGTAAACATGTTTTTTAATCATAAACACAAATCATATATGTTTTATAATCCAAAACACAAAACATATATGTTTTACATGTAAACATATATGTTTTATGCGGCAATATATCTCATTATTTAGCCCTATAACAAAGTGATTCGTTCAAAAATAAACTAACAAAAGGCAAAACAACTTGCTGTGACAATATTGAAAGTTGAAACTAAATCACATATTGAAAGTTGAAACAACTATAATATCCACTATAATTATTCAAGTTCGATGGAGATTAAAACCAAATATTCAAATCAAATAATTTCCAATTCCACCACTATTTCAAACGTAAGAAAATGATTGTAACATATATTCAAATTCAAAACACCCAATTAGTTTATATTATACTATTTCGACACCAATTGGAATTCCACACAACATCTTAATTCCATCGTAAACACCCCTTATTAAAAATAAAAAATACAATAAATCATGACAATGAATTTTGATTCATTCACTAGTGTTTTAATGGAGGAAAAAACGAAGGAGCACATATGTCATAATATTTTGACTTAATCAAAATAAAATAGAAAACCCCAAACCTTAATCAAGTTAAGCCAAAAACATTAATGGTGGTTAACATCAAATTAAAATCCTAAAATAAATAACGAACCTGGTAGACTTGTTTTTATCTTTCATACAATATATTAGAATAGCAATGATACACGGATTCATATAACATGTGCAATAATCCGCTCTTTTTTTTCAAAGTGATGCGATGGTAATGAAAATGAAGGTCGTGATTCGTGGAATAGGGCGGCTAGGTTTTTATTAGACTAAAATACACCGTTGGTCCCTAAGCTTGTATCGGAGGATCGCGATGGGACGAAACTGGCCATAATCATCGCCATAGGTCCAAACAGTAGCCATTAAATGCCAGATTAGTCCTTTGACCAAGTCAAAGTCTGATTTTTGTTTTGTAGTCGAGGGTATTTTAGTCCATACACATTTATACTTTTATAACACATTTATATTTTACCCCTTCATCTTTCATCCTCTTCATCATCTACCCAAATCATTCATCTTCCCAACATCATCATCTCCCCAACAATCATCCTGGAAAAAATCTGTTGATGAACATCTGCACATTATTCCCTCGGTCTCGTTCTCGTTCGGTTTTGCTAGTTTGGATAGGCAGTTAAGTATTAATAGAAGTAAGGTATGAAACAATTCTTTCTGGTCTACTACGGGAAACACAACGTTAAAATTTTGCACGCTACCTCTCTTTAATCAAAACTAAGAAGTTGATTAAAAGATGGCTGGAAAGATGAATACGATAACAATTCTAAGCTGGTTCTGTTTCCAACAATGTCTGGGTATATTATCCATTCAAATATGAAAAATTAAAAATTCCGATTACGAAAGACCTGAACATATTCTATATTGACAATCATCTAAATCCACCAAATCCATAAGATCAGAAATAAAAGAAAGTAAAAGAGAGTACCCTTTACTTTAATTTACTAGTAAATCATGATTCATCACTTGTTCAAACATAGAAAAGAAAGCAACATGTTCATGGCTGTGAATAGCCTAAAACTTCCAACCCTACTCATTTACCACAAAAAAAGACGCAACATCACATGTCATTCATCCAACCTAACATTTGCCTACCTATTATGACATTTCTCGGATTCTAGCAAGAGCTTTCTTTTGAATCAAAGTCCGGTAGCTATCACCAGCTTGGACCTCAAGGCTCGGATCCAACTTCTTCGGTTGACTTCCAAGTCCTGCTCTCTTTTCTGTCGCTTGCGCCTGCACAGGCTCCACCATACCACTTCCATCCTTTCCCAACCCCTGCATACCAAATCCCCAACGGAAAACACAAAACAATAAGCTCCCGATATAAAGTCAGAAACTTTAACATTTGGATAAAACTATTCAGCATTATACATGCCAGCTGCTCCACCTTTCCAGGATTGGATTACATAAACAAAGGTTTACCAATTTGATATCATCCATGGAATATCTGTTGCCCATTGACTTTCTAAATTGTGTCCGCAACTATACGACTCCATATAGAAATTCAAGCCTTTATCTTAGGATTAGGTAGATTCAGGTAAGAAACAAGTCAGACGGGTTCTAGTGTCGCAAGATGTTTTTTAAGGCAAAAAAACCTCTTAACGCGTTTTATTTAGATATAAGATTATCATCAGCATTTACTGTATAAAAGTTTTATAAAATTGGACAAAAGTGCTCGCAGCAGCAAAAACTACCACTTTTGACTCGTTATTCAACCACCAAATCCGCCCATTTGCCACCTCTAGACAGCCTACATCTGATAAAATTTGAATGGTATTGTAAAAGCCTAAGTGTTGTTTAGAGTGTAGAAACAAAAGAAAATTCCTAACGAGATTGCACAGTTGAAGGATGACAAGTTGCTGACAGAAAAAGGAGACAACAGTGACCATAGGTTTGTTACAGGGGACAATGTTTCATTCGTCTGGGTCATTCACCATTTCAAACATTTCCATTTTGGCATCTATGGTATGAGAGTTCATTGTAGATCCTATTTACTTGACATGAGTATAAGTAGAAAAATGTCCACAAAATGAGAACTGAACATGGAAGTAATGCTAATAAAAAGGAAGAATGTATGAGGTATTGATGTTAGAGATGTAAATTAAAAGAGAGTTAAAGAATTACCAAGCCTTTTTGCCATCCCATGTTGCGGAGCATACGGTTGCCAACATTAGTCTCATCGATCGCCTTCTCGGCTGTAATTACCTCAAAGCTCAGGGCACTGCTATTACCCTCTCCAGCTCCACGTCCTCCAACACCCGGAGGAAAAGGCATAGAATCCATCCCACCCTTTCTCAAGGCTGAATCTCGATCTTATAAGTTCAGAGATTATAAAAACAAGATTTCCACACAAGTCAATAGAGGCACAACAATAAGTTTTGAATTAAGCATGGCCCATAAAGACTCTTAGTCCATTTACATCTCCGTCATTTTTTTTTATTTTACTTTCATAAAACGGAAATCACTATCAATATCAAAACTAGTTCAGGTGCTTACTTGGATCTCCAACCCCGAGATCAGATAGATCATCCCCAAAAGAAGATGAACCATATAAACTCCTCCTTTCAGCAGCTCGATCCCGATAGGTGGTATGAGGCTGTTCTTTAACAGATGAAGCTGACTGTGCAGGCAACTCAGAAAACCGTCTCTTACCGCTCACAGTAGGTGCTGGTGGTGTGTAAGAGCCTAAAGCTGATGCATCTGTCCTAAATGGCACTACTGAATTGCGTGCTTCAGTGGCCATTAATGAACCGATAGACACATTTGTAGATGGTGCCACATATGCAGTATCTGGTTTCACCACTCCTCTACCTAGGGGTGAGCAAACGACCCGAACGGACCGGACCGACCGAAGGACCGACCGAGACCGGACCGGACCGGACCGACCACATTCGGTCCGGTCCTCGGTCTATGCATTTGGGCTAATTCGGTCCTCGGTCCGGTCGGTCCGGACCACAAACCGACTATTTTGGCCTTAGTAGACTCCAAACGGTCCGGTCCGACCGACGGAACGACCAAGACCGGACCGGACCGGACCGACCACATTCGGTCTCGGTCTCGGTCCCGGTTTTTACCTAAATTCGGTCTTCGGTCTTGTCGGTCCGGTCCGGTCTCAGACCGATGCTCACCCCTACCTCTACCGGATCCCCTTATTACGCCTCTTAAAGTCCCTCCAGAGATGTTAGCTGCAAGCCTGGGGATACCCTGTGCATCTAAACTGTCAGGCTGAACAGGTGTGTTCACAGAAACTGCTGGAGCTGTATTGTCGTTTACTAATTTGCCCTTTGCTGATGATCCAGTAGGGTTGGATCTTTCTTCTGTTAGAGCAGATGAATTGCCATCAAGAGCCACCCGTGGTGCTTGACTTTCGTGACTCCTCTGCTTCCACATGGATAATACATTACTCATTTTCTTCTTGTTAACCAATATACTACTTTTCGAGGCGAGTTTTATTTCTTTCATCCTCTCTTTCTCCTTTTTCTCTGCATCCAAGGCGGCAGCAGCAGCAGCCTGAACAGCATCCGGCAATGAAGTAGTCTTATCACTTGATGTTATTGTAGCTGCTGGTGCAGATATAACTACTTTTCTACTGTTAGAACTGTAACATCCCGATTTTTAAATAAAGTAGTAACGGCTATATTTATTATTTTAGTGGAATAAATATAAAAGTCCCACTATTGACGGAATTAATAATATAAGTAGTCGGGACTTAGCAACTAATATGAGTTATATAGTTCGGATTCAGTTTGTAACATGATTTTACTACGAGGGCTAAATGTGTCAAATAGCCAAACAATTAAAAAGTTCCAGATATATTTTATACTTGTTAAAAGTTACAGGATATACTTCCTTCTCTCCTTACCCATTCTTACGACAAAATAAAAAAAAAAAAAAAAGATCATGACCATGGTTTCTTCAAGGTGAAGAATTCTTAAAACTCCTAAACTTGCTTCATCAAGAATCAAGCAAGGATTAACAAGAATTGAATGGGTTATCAAGGCTTGATTGGTGATGATAAATTAAGGAGCTTCAAGTAATTTCATGTTCTTCCCTAATTCAAGGTAATTAGTGAATCATGTGTTAATTTATGATTAAGAGTTATGAGGTTATGTTTAATAAGTGTATTAAATGATTATGTGATGAATTCATGGTTTATGATTCAAGGGTTATGCATATGATTGTTAGGGTTTATGATGAGATTATGTTAATGATTAATTTATGATGTTTAGGAGGTGTTTATGATGTATTTAGAAGCTAATCCAAACACCCCCTTAATGAGATTTTGAGTTATTTGATGCTAAACAAGTTGCTGAAATTTTCAGCAATGATTAGTCATGTTTGAAAAATCATATAAAATTGATAAAAGCTCGGATTGAATCATGGCCGGACTTTCTGGAAAGCCTAAGGTGTCTACTTCAGTTGTATTCATAAATTTTTTGCTCATTTAGTAGTTAAGTTGGTCTAAAACGTGATTTGGTACAGCAATGGCTGATCCTGAAATGTGCAGCAAACCGAACTTTAAAAATTCATACCGGATAGACCGTAGCTCCGTTTGGAGCGTTCTATACCTTTTCGGAAAGGGAAAATAATATACTTTCATGGAAAAATAGTCTCATGACCTGTTTAAGTAGTTAAGTGAGTCAAAACGATGCATTTGCAGGCTGCTGCAGAAAATCAGCAAACACTTTCTTAAGTGTTTTGATAATTATGACATAATAAGATGTTTTTGTAAGTCCCGGGTGACTATATGCTATGATAACTTATGCTCTCAGCCCATATGGTTATAATTCATGTTATGAAAGTATAGAACCAAGTGATAATGCTTGGTTAGCTTAGCTTGAGTTCGCAAGAATAGTAGTTTATGTTTGGCGAGATTTATGCCATAACTAGTTTATGAGTTTATGCATAATAGTTAGTTTATGTGTGCTTAGTTGCGCTTATAGTTGCATTATCATGTTATATTCATGTCTAGTTTTTATGTGTTAACATTATACGTGTACATCTATCATGATATAGGTGTTCGAGGCATATTCAGAATCATTCATCTTGCATTATACGGCCCAGGTGAGTAACGGATTTTCAGTTAACATGTTTAGTAGATTAAGCGTGTTTAGTATATATATATGCTTTACTATATCTCAAGTACTATGCAAGTTATGTATCATGTTGACCCGTGTGGTCATATAAGTATCATGTTGACCCGTGAGGTCATATTAGTATCATGTTTACCCGTGAGGTCATATTAGTATCATGTTGACCCGTGAGGTCATATTAGTATCATGTTGACCAGTGTGGTCATATTAGTATCATGTTGACCCGTGTGGTCATATTAGTATCATATTGACCAGTTTTGTCATATTAAGTATTATGTTGACATGTTTGGTCATGTTAGTATTATGTTGACCCGTGTGGTCATATTAGTATCATGTTGACCCGTTGGGTCATATTAATTAATATGTTGACATGTTTGGTCATATTAGTATCATGTTGACCCGTTGGGTCATATTAAGTATTATGTTGACCCGTTGGTCATATTAAGCATCAAGTTGACCCGTTTGGTCATATTAAGCATCAAGTTGACCCGTTTGGTCGTACTAACTATTATGTTGACATGTTTGGTCATATTAAGTATCATATTGACCATTTTTGGTCATATTAAGTATCATGTTGACTCGTTTGGTCATATTAACTATCATGTTGACATGTTTGGTCATATTAACTATCATGTTGACTTGTTTGGTCATATTCATAGTCATGCTGACCTGTTTAGCAATATTCAGCATTAAGTAGACCCGATTGTTTTTACTAAGTAATATGTCGTGGTCAAACTCAGTATTATTTATAGCGCAGACTCAGTTATATGTTATAGTTGGTCTCAACAATATGTTTATAGTAGTTCTGCTTTATATTATAGTTTAGCTTTATATTATAGTTCAGCTGTAGTATCAAGTTATAACTCAGCCTTGGTTTAGGTTATAGTACAATTTTAGTATTATATCTTAGTTTGACCTCGTAACCATATTATTGTTTAGTTTTTATATTTAGCTTAGCCTCAACTCCAGCTTAGCTTAGTATCATGTTGTAGTTAAGCCTAAGTATTTAGCTTAACCTTAAATTGTATATGAATGTTATATGTGTTTAGTAATGTGTGCAAAATGCTTTATGCACTTCTGGCATGCGATGCGTTTATATATATGCATGTCAAATTCTATTAGGTATATGCTTATGCAGGTTTTAAGGCGCGCCAAGTGCTTTATGCACTAAATTAGTCAGAATGGTACTTTATGCATTACTCAATGTATTTAGTACTATCAGTATATAGTCAGTTATGTGATCACACATGTGTTCCAGACAAAGTTGGAACTTAGACCTCCTTAGTGGAGAATCGAGCCTTAGAATAGTGAATGTTCCAAAATCGGAACTCAGACATCCTGTATTTATGATTAACATGCTTATATGGCTCGTCAGTTATGTATCCAGTCAGTATATTACTATAAGTACTTAGTCAGTATGTGCTTATGCACTTAGCCAGTATAGTACTAAAAGTACTCAGTATGTGCTTATGCACTCAGTCAACATGTGCTTATGTACTTAGTCAGTTATGCACTAAGTATGTGCTTAGTCAGCTATGCACTCAGTATGCTTATGTTATGCAGTTAGTTATTATTATGATTCATGTAGTCAGAATAGTAATATATATACGTATTCAGCATCATGCTTATGTTCAGTTTATGATTTAATATAGTTCCGTTATCTCACTAAGTCTTATAGACTTACCGTTCTCAGTTTATATTTTTGTAGGTATGCAAGATGAGACCATGTACATGCTATATGGGGCGTAATGGGTTAAAATGGTGTAGCTCGCGGGTTAGGTAACGAGCTTCTCATTTCCATCATTTGTTATCAGTTTGGAATGCCCCTAAATCAAGAACCAGCTTCTTTACCAAGTTTAAAGAGTCACTGTTATGTATTTTTGTAAAGTTTAGTATTTTAACGGGACGTTTGGAATAAGCCCGTATGATGTAGAAAATACGCTTCCGCTAGTTTTATCAATGTATACAGTTTACGGATTTTTAATTATAAAAAAAAATAAAAAAAATAAAAAATTGGGCGTTTCAAGAACCATCAGGCGCCTTAGAGGGTTCGTTCTCTTTTCCAGATGTGTTACCATTTTGATCATTACAAGGGACATACTGCTGACTTTGGTGATCATAAGAATACCATATCCCATTATTACCATCGTAGTACAGACCTGTAGATGAGTTGCACGTAAAACAAATGAAAACATGTAAGGATTTAGTTTTTTGTAATAATCGTCAGGAATACCAACAAATAAAGAAAATATATATATAGCAGCTTCAGTCAATGCTGAATACATGCTCATAATTTCTCACCTGTATTTCCATCGTAGTAGAATCCAGAAGAAGCATCATAGTAATAGCCAGATGCTTCATCCCAAACAAAACCAGCTTGTGGAGCTGAAGCATCCTTTGGATCTCCAGTCTGGTCCTGATTGCCATTAGATTGTTTGTCATCGGGATTGTATTCTTGCGGTGCCTATCCAACAGCATCATACTACAAGAACGAGTACACATAATATTTATAAAAATCCATTTTTAAGCTACATGCATCTATAACAATCAATGTGTTTCATATGCTCTTCACTACAAGATCAAAATGAAACAATTCTTTCTGGTCTACTAAGGGAAACACAACGTTAAAATTTTGCACGCTACCTCTCTTTAATCAAAACTAAGAAGTTGATTAAAAGATGGCTGGAAAGATGAATACATCAGTGCTAACACCTAATGAATGTTTAATACTCCATAGTGAATAACTTTGAGAAGAACAATATCTTACAACCATGTTTTGCTACACTTACTATTTAAAATTCCGTAATTATTCTATAAGTAACTCTAACCTTCAGTCAATAAAAAGGTAGTCCAGATTAAGTTAAAACTTTTACACATTCATAGGCAGACAGCAAAAGTTTAACTATAACGAGTAAGCCAAGGTGTATCTGTTTGTGTAAAATGATGCAAGTGTCTACGTGTGTTTATGGAATGTAGATTGGCTCTTCATCGAGTATATAACTAAACTATGGCATAACCATATTAGAGGTCTATAAAGATATCTACTTCTGTTCATTTTTTCACCAAATACAGACGTACAAATTCAGTTTGTGTTTGTCCTATCAAGAAATTAGCAAATGAAATTTGACATAGCGATAATAACTCCAGTTAAATAAAAAGTAAGAAATTTACCAAGAACGTTTTGGGTCCGGTAAGAAATTTACCAAGAACATTTTGGGTCCGGGTGGCCCTAATGATGATCTCAGTACGCATAGGCGTAACCCTAACTTCAACACCAGAGTAACCACCAGATGATGAACATGTGTTGAGTGTAAATACAGTAGTTGGTGTTAAGGAAGAGCATATGAAACACATTGATTGTTACTGGGGAGATGATGATTATGTTGGGGAGATGATGAACAGGATGATGTTGGGGGAGATGATGATTTGGGGAGATGAATAACTTGGGTAGATGATGAAGAGGATGAAAGATGAAAGGGTAAAATATAAATGTGTTATAAAAGTATAAATGTGTATGGACTAAAATACCCTCGACTACAAAACAAAAATCAGATGTTGACTTGGTCAAAGGACTTGTAGCGAGTGAAAACCTTGAAATAGGGACCCCCGATGATGAAAAGGGCCAGTTTCGTCCCATCGCGATGAACAGCAACAAGTTTAGGAACCAACGGTGTATTTTAGTCTTTTTATTATGTGTGAGGGAGAAGTAGAGAGATATACTACGTATATGAAGATAACTGATTGATTCCTAAAATCACGTACATATTTAACAAAGATATTAAGACGGTTTATTTTGGGGATAACTTAAAATTACTTCAATGCCCTTTCAGTTCTTATGACTATTTTCAAAAGTTAACCCCTTGTTTCACTTTATTACATTTATAGCACAAGTCATTTTAACCCTTGATCAACTCATCCAATGGCTAAAAAGAGTTCTCGCAGTTCTCGCATTTAAAATGGGTTCTGAAAATAAAGTTTCACTATATATATATATATATAGGGTGAGGTTATTGTCAGAACCAAATAAATTGCGAGAACTGCGAGAACCAGCATCAACCAATCTAATTTTTTTGGATATTAAATTTTATTATATAATTCAAAAGGGTATAATGGTAAAAATACTTTTTTATTTTATTTTTGATTTTTTCTAAAAAAAACGTTTTTTTTAGTTCCCTAAATTTTAGGGTTTTTTTTTTTTTTTTTTTTTTTTTTTTTTTTTTTTTTTTTATACATGTTTAAAAAAACACCATTTGCACATGTGTTTTGCATTATATGGCAATTGTATTTTTCATTTATGCATAGGTGTTTTGTATTTGCACATGTATTTTTAAGAAATATTACATTAATATAAATACAAACAGTAAAATTTTAATAATGGATTTATGCAATTTCAAAATTTACAAATTGTATTACTCTAGTGAAATGATATTCAAATTTATCACAAACATCAGTATGTTTACACTTGAATTCAGTTTTATTACACATATATGAAGCTTGCACATGTGCATAATCCAATTTCTTTAACAGTTGGTTCATCTTTTAGGCATGCACATGTATTCCTCGCCTAGTTCAAGAAACCATGAAATCTTCAGATGTATTTTTAATCCTTGTGCACATATGTTTCTCTCATCTTACTTGTTATAAACACATGTGCACTCTTTATATCAATCATGGTCCTCATCTTTATCAAACATGTTTGGTACCTGAAACTACAAAAAAAATGTGTTTTTTTTTTTTTTTAAATCATAAGCAAGTAGCAAATACATATGCACAATTTACAACATAAATGCATACTCAAAAACACATGTGCACACTGAGACGATAAGAATAATAAAAAGAATATGCACTTTGATAACACCTGCAAATCCATGTAAACTTCAGAAACTGTTAAAACACATATGCAGACTCAACTGTAAAATTCACAACTGTAAATAACACATATGCACACTCAAAAACACATATGCACACTCAAAAAGACATGTGTACTCTCAATAACACATATGCACACTCCTTTTATTGATATTGTATCAGCCTAAAACCAGTTTGTACATGTATGTATATGTCTTATCTTGATTATATACATATGTATGAATTCTTTAATGATATTTTAACAATCAATCTCAAGACAGTAAAGTCAAAAGAAAATTCATACAAACGACAGATGTGAACAAAAGGTTTATGGCTGCCAACACCAAGTCCAAATCCAACACAACCACATCCAACACCAAACCTCAAAACTCAATCCCTTCCTCCTCTTATTACAAATCTAACTAGACTCGGACTAAAAAAAAATATACATATAACAATCTCAGATTTATTCGTGTTACTCAAAGTTAATATCCAGACCACGAACAGTGGTGGATCTAGGATTTCGAAAAAGGGTATGCACTATTTAGCAAATAAATAAATAAATAAATAATTGTTGCATATGATGTTTCTGTTCGGGATTTTATTATGGTTTTTTCTTGGGATCATTTTTCGTATCCTAAAAGTCATGCATAAGAACATATATAGTACTATATAATTTGGTGAGTTAACTAGTCGACCAAAAATCCGACACCTAATTAAAAGAAAACCATAAAATTTTTTAAAAGCAAATCACTATAGATTAACATCACGTTTTATGACATATGCATGAGTAATTTTTTTTGAAACAAACTAAAATATATATAGAAACAAAACCCGTGTTTAAGACTTTATTATGTAGATCTTTTTAAACAAAAGATTTAAACATTGTTCAAATTAAATAATAGTATGATACTGTAACGAAAAAACCTTACAAAAAAGAAGTAAATTGTAAATGGGCATATAAAAGTGAATTTGCAGTCATAAAACCATCTGGGCCTCTAACCTCCTGATGATGAAAGAGAGAAATACAATAAAGGCCTTATCCCGCTGTCTTCAACAAAACACAGTACTGAATCTTGCCGTCTCTTTAACAAAACACAGAAACCATAATAACTGCAATTTGGTTTGCGCGTGATTGCGTTAGATCCACAGGAACAAAAAAGAGGCGGCTAGGGTTTTTTGGGGTGGGAGAGAGAAATGATAACTGAAATTGAAGATGGAGATGTTTACAATAATTAAAGATCCCTATTTATTAGGGACGGTTTATTGTGGAATGATTTAAAAAATATGAAATACCAATAATGCCCCTTAACATTTAAATTAAAAATATTAATCTTTCACTTAATTACGAAACGGCCACATTCATTTATAGCCATTGATCAAAATATTTAATGGTTGAGATCGGTTCTCGCAGTTCTCGCATTTTTTTTGGTTTTGAAAATAACCCTACACTATATATATATATATATATATATATATATGTGTGTGTGTGTGTGTGTGTGTGTGTGTGTGTGTGTGTGTGTGTGTGTGTGTGTGTGTGTAAGGGGATATTTGAGACTTGACGGACATCTACTCACCACCAAATCACAAACACTACCATAAAGGCTTTATTACGGCCAAAGCAATAAAAATTCCTCATAGTCGAAAATTCAAACCCTCGCCACAGTAGATTCAAAGCTAAAAACACCACACTATAAATGATACCACCGGCACAAAGTGTTTTGAGACCCATGTATGATAAGAAGTACGTGCTCAGTGGCGGATTCAGAAATTTATATCGAGTGTAACAAGATTATAATTGCAGTCTCCTTACAAAAACTAAATGATTATTTTTTATGAGGAACAAAGCATGAATTCAATCAAATTAGTAATCGGAAAGAAGTTAAGTGACATGGTTACAAACATTCTACTTAAAACAAAAAAGGTAGTCAAAAATTGTTTTGTAGCTCGATTACTGAGTTTTTTGCAAAAATGGTGCTATTTTCATATTAGCTTGTAAACATAGGTCTCTTTTTTTTTTCTTTGCAAGTATGGGTCTAAATGATATTTGTGGACCACCAAATCTCGTTGAACCATTTTTATTTTTCATTTTTAACCTTTACTTTGTTCAATATTTTACATACACTTCCTTTAAGTTATATTAGTTGCATGAATCTAAGGGTGTGTGTAGTTGGTGAAAAAAAAATCTGTTTTTTCGTTTCTAGATTTCTAGAAAAGTGAATCGTTTTACTTCTCTATTAAAGAGTTGAAATTTTTTTAAAAGCCGTCTATATTGAGTTATATTTTTCATTTAAAAAAAATGTTTAAATGAAGATATTTTCATTCTTTTTATTGTCAATTTTTTTTCTTCTTGATATTGGATCTTTGTAAGTTTTCATACGTTTTTATCCATTTTTGTACATTTTTATACATTTTCATACGTTTTTATACATTTTCATCCGTTTTTATACGTTTTCATCCGTTTTATATGCTTTTATTCATTTTTATATGTCTACATACATTTTTATATGTTTTTATCCGTTTTCATCGTTTTGTACGTTTTTATACGTTTTTATCCGTTTTAAACGTTTACATCCGTTTTCATTCGTTTTTATTTGTTCCTATACTTTTTCATCCGTTTATATACGTTTTCATCTGTTTTTATTCGTTTTTATCTGTTTTCATACGTTTTCATCCATTTTTGTATGTTTCATCCGTTTTTATATGTTTTTACCCGTTTTCATTCGTGTTATCCGTTTTTATAAGTTTTTATATGTTTTCATCCGTTTTATCCGTTTTTATACGTTTTAATGCGTTTCATCCAGTTTTAATATGTTTTCATCTTTTTTATACGTTTTCATCCGTTGTTGTATGCTTTTGTATGATTTTATGCATTTTGTATGTTTTTAAATGTTTGAGAACGTACACATTTTTGTATGATTTTATGCGTTTTTGTACGTTTGAAAACATACAAATACGTATAAAACTAGCAAAAGCGTGTAAAAACGCATGAAATCGGATGAAGACAGATGCAAATAGGGGTGAGCATCAGGACAAATCCCGTTCCCGTCCTGACTAATCCCGATACCGACAATTGGGAAAAACATAAATCGACTCCCGACCCGATAATGGTCCCGAATCGTCCCGAATCTTGATTTTGGCTGCGTTTTCTCGGGACAGTCCTGTCCCGAATCCCGATTACCAGGAAAACGCAAACCGACTACCGACCCGATTACAGTCGGATCGGTATCGGGAAGGGAGTCGGGTGTTGGGATCGGGACGGGAGTCGGGTGTCGGTCGAGATTGCTCACCCCTAGATGCCAACGTATAAAACGGATGAAAACGTACAAAAACGTACAAAAATGGACGAAAACGTAAAAAAATGTATAAAACGAATGAAAACGTATAAAAACGGATAATAACGTATAAAAACGGATGAAAACGGTTAAAAGGCCCAAAAACATATAAATGCATACGAAACCGTAAATGAATAAAACGTACGAAAACGTTTAAAAAAAAATAATAAAAAAATGTAAAAAATGGATAAAAAGGTAAAAAAAAAATGGATGAAATTGTAAAAAAAACGTATAAAATGGATTAAAACGGATGAAAAAGCACAAAAACGTGTAAAAACGGAAAAAACGTACAAACACGGATGAAATGGTATAAATTAGATTAACGCAACTTATATAGATTCGAGGAAGTGTATGTATAATCTTAAGCAAAGTCAAAGGTTAGAAATGAAAAAAAAATGGTGGATGAGATTTGGTGGTCCCCAAATACTATTTAGACCCATATTTGCAAAGAAAAGAAAAAAAGACCTATGTTTATAAGCTAATATGAAAATAACATCATTTTTTTCAAAAAAATCCTCGATTACTGTAGTGAAGTTATCTCGGTTAGCATAGTAAAGGTAAGTTTAAAATATATATTGATTAATGGTATATTTATATTTGCTTGTTGTAAATAAACAAAACGGACACAAATTTTTCTATGTAAAAGATAAAATATAAAATTTCTACGCAATGTAGATGAGGATTTTACCACGATGCAAAGCGCGATCAATTGAAACCTTGTTCTCATTCATTTTAAAGGCAAACTCATACACAAACAACTACAATATACACTTCTGACATATAACAGATTCATTTTCGTCCTTTAAAAAACAAAAACCCACAACTTCTTTGTTGAAGACATAGCTATCGCGTGAGTACTACTGCCTATTTTTTAGTTATTAGACATCCGAGATAGATATGATAAATGTTTAATTTATTGGTTTCATATAGAAACTTTTATTAACATGGAACAACTAAAGTAGTCGAGATTTTTAAGATCGGAATTTTTATTTAGGATCGTTCGTCTTTGCAAGATCATGATCCTAAGATCTTAGTATAGTGTCATTTTCTTAATAAACGTTATAAAATTATGCAAATCCACATAATATTATATATCATATATTATGAAATGTAGGTCAAAATTATGATTATTAAATGTTTAATACAATTAGACTTTTGTTTTTCATATTTTACAAATACATAAATTTGTAGTTTTATAACTTATTCGTTCGTGAAAAGTAACATTGAATTGAACTTATTAAGATTCTATTGTTAAGATCGTGATCTTATTAAGATCTTATCTGACAAAAATTCTACATGAAAACAAAATCATTTTTACTTTATAGTATTATAAAATCGTAAGATCGTATGTATTATTAGAGCATATGGTACGGTAGCTCATGGCTTGAGCTATTGACAAAAACGCGAGCTTACGGCACGAGATACCATACCGCAGCTGGGCTGGTACGGCCTGGCGCTGTGGCCACCAGCTCACGCGGTCGGAATTCTTTTTTTTTTTCAAGTGGGTATTGTGTTTGTGAGTATGGTTTTGTGTTTTTTTTGGTGTGTGTCTGAATATGTTTATTACGTTTGTGTTGATAGTTGTTTTTCTTTTTTTCTTTTTTTTTTCTTTTTTTTTAAAGTTGCAGGTGGGCAAGAAGGAAGGAAGAAGACGTCCACTCAACATTTATATATTTTTTATTTTATTTTTTCATTTTAAACCTTGTTGTTATACAAGTTTACATTATTTGCATTGTTAATGTTTTTCTTGCACCATTAGTCCTTATTTTATTGTCATTTTATATACTTTTTTTATTTAATGTACTCTTTTAAGTTTATGCAATATGTTATATTAATGAATTTTAATTTTAGTTAAAAAAATGAAAATAAGAAAACCTACGGCATTAGAAAAGTGATGTGATCGCTACTCGCTAGGGACTAGGGAGGGGTGTTTTGGTGCCATAAGTAAATCTGGTGCCATAAAAAATGGTGTTGAAATGACATTACTTTTTTTACGATACCACCCATGACACCACCCACGACACCAAAGATACCTAATGCTCTTAGAATCTGAATCTTAACAACCATAAAAATAGCGTTATAAACATGGAAGTTCTTAAATTGTATATATATACTAAAAGTCAGGAACAATTCTAGCATTAATTATTATCTATAGCCATTTAACCAAAGTAGTCTTTAAGGTTTAAGTGTCTTTGCAACCTAGGTCCCCACCATTAATTACTATCTATAGCCATTTAACCAAAATAGTCCCTAAGGTTTAAGTGTTTTTGCAACCTAGGTCCTCACAAATTAATTACTCACTCCGTCTCAATTTAATTGTCATGAGAGAGAAATCACAAAGTTTAATAAAAGTGGGGCAACTTTAATTTTCAACCACACAAATAGAATATTCCCCCTTTAGATTCTCTAGTTTTTACTAAAAAAGGAAAGTGGACAATCTTTTTGAGACATCCAAAAATGAAAATATGGACAATTAAATTGAGACGGAGAGAGTAGTATATATAGTCATTTAACAAAAATAGTCCTTAAGGTTTAATTGTCTTTTCAAAGAACATATTGTATCATTAATTAGTATGTATAATCATTTAACCAAAATAGTCCTTAAGGTTTAATTGTCTTTGCAACCTAGGTTCTCACAAATTTTTTGCCAATTCATTTGTTTCAAATTTACATGTGCAAAAACAACACCGTCGCAACGCGCGAGTTACAATACTCGTTTGTACTTAAAATGTTTTCTACGTCAACAAATTCATTTTGGTGTTTCTAGAAATAGAAAGAAAATTTAGCTAGTTACGTGGCAGTACTACAGCCACGTATTATTTTTTCTTGGAGAGTGTTCGCTGATTGGCTGGGTTAGCAAAAACACAAAAAATAAACATTCCACAACAGCTCTGAAAAGTGGAATCCAGATGGCACAATATTAGTGTTTGGACGATCAAATAATGTGGGCGATGTTGAACATGGACGGTGGTGGGTGAAAGTGACACTCCTACTTCATTATGCATCATGGTCGGCTACACATACTAATAATATACTTGATCTCGACTGATTAATGCCTAACTTGCTAGTTTATTAGTAATAATGTTACATGTAACGACATTATAAGACAAAATGTGTATGGCCTATGCTTATGCGTCTCTTGAGTGTCGACCAACTCTTATAAAAAAAAATTAGCCTCATACAATGAGTACACATTATAATGACTTTTAGTTGTGAGTTGAGATTGAACCCAATAACTATTTTTCAATCCTTATCAACATATCAACTCAAAAGTTGATTGAACATTTACGGTAAAAGAGTGACAGTATGATATCATTGGAACAATGCTCCTGTAGAGAAAATATATTTTAAATTGATCTGGCTATTTAGAATTATTAAAACCGTCAAGCTAAACCACCTTTTTATTGAAAAATGGTTTTTCGCTAATCAAACCAGTACTTTGATTCAACCGGTTTTATTGAATTATAAAATATTATATATAACAATAAGTTATGGTTATGAAGATAAATCAACCACAATAAACGAGGGCATCGCGTCCATCTGAATAAATGAAGGCCGTAAAATGATATGGTGTGTATTTCATGTTTCTATATCACTGCTACTTACTAAAGTTTAAGCTGTTTTGGTTAAACTTTTATCTTATTACGTATCACAGTATGATATTAACTTTTGTTTTATTCGGCTAATAAATATATGATGATATACTAACCGAGTTTTTATTCAATTTACAAAGTTGTTAGTGACTTGTGTAATGATTGAGGCCATAAATAAAATATAATATCCTACTTTTGTAGTAAGGTTCCGGATAGTTCTTCGTACAACCCATATAAATAGCATAACTTGTTATCCATTTTTCTCATCAACAAACACTCCACTCTCTCACTCTTATAACACATTCTTCTACACACAAATAACAACAAAGTAAAGAGCTAGAAAATGAGCAAAGACGTAGAGGTTGGTGGACATGATCACTACGGTGCTAAAGACTACCAAGACCCTCCACCTTCTCCCCTTTTCGACCCCGAAGAACTCACCAAATGGTCTTTTTACCGAGCAATAATAGCCGAGTTCATTGCCACAATGTTGTTCCTTTACATCACTGTCTTGACTGTCATCGGTTACAAGTCCCAAGTCGACCCCACCCACAGCACTGACCAATGTGGTGGTGTTGGAATCCTTGGTATCGCATGGGCCTTTGGGGGCATGATTTTCGTCCTTGTTTATTGCACTGCAGGTATCTCAGGAGGACACATTAACCCTGCTGTTACATTCGGGTTGTTTTTGGCTAGGAAAGTGACACTGCCAAGGGCATTTATGTACATTGTGGCTCAATGTTTGGGTGCTATCTGTGGTTGTGGTCTTGTTAAGGCTTTCCAAAAGACTTACTATCATAATTATGGTGGTGGTGCTAATGAGCTTGCTGATGGCTACAGTAAAGGCACTGGCTTGGGTGCTGAAATCATCGGTACATTTGTTCTTGTTTACACTGTCTTCTCGGCCACTGACCCTAAGAGGAATGCACGCGATTCCCATGTCCCAGTAAGTAGTACTTGATTATTGTACTAGCTAATTGTTGTCTTGTAATTTTTTTTGTATATATATTTATAATTTTTTGGATTTTATAGGTGTTGGCACCTCTTCCTATCGGATTTGCGGTGTTCATGGTTCATTTGGCCACAATCCCAATCACTGGAACTGGAATCAACCCAGCTCGTAGTTTTGGTGCTGCTGTCATGTATGGTAAAGAAAAAGCATGGGATGATCAAGTAAGTTGATTATATTTATATCTTAATCCTTGTTTACTTTACAAGTTCAAATAGGCTAATATGTGAAATGTGTGCAGTGGTTATTCTGGGTTGGACCCATGATTGGAGCAGCCATCGCAGCCTTTTACCACCAGTACGTATTGAGAGCTGGTGCGATCAAAGCTCTTGGATCTTTCAGGAGCAATGCCTAGATCAAGAGCATGAAATATGCAAATGTATTTCATGTTTTTAAGAAATTGTACAAATTTGCTTGTTTTCATGAAGAGTGTTTTATTTAAGGGCACTAGGTTTTTTTTAATGTGCCCTGTATGCTCTGTTTTTAAGTTGCTTGTCTTTCTTTTTGTTTCCACTTAATCCCCTCTTGTTTTGATGTACTGAATCAATAGGTGCATTTGCTACCCAAATAATAAGATCAAAGCAAAGGGTTAATTCTTGCAGTACCTCATCTGTGGTGTTTTTTAAATGTATCGCTGAAAGCTTTTGAATTATAATTGTTGATATATCAAGAAGGTTACCACTTTTAATGACACGCTAATAACGATCGACCAAAAATTTGTGGTGGTCTCTATCGATCGCCACTATTGTGGCATGAAGTCATGATCAATCAACTTTTTCTTTGGTAGTCTCCATCGATCGCAGGAACCACCAACTGCGACTACTATGCGTGTGTGTTATTTAATTAAAATATAATATTTGCAGGGTATTTTTTTTAGTGTTGGTCGTCTATAGTATGGCAAAAAATCACCTTAGGTCGCCGAAGACAAAAAACTGATATAGCGGATAAAATAAAGGACGTTGGTAGTCCTTACTGTGTCCAGCCTAACTAAATGCATCAGCATCTCATACTTTTATGGGTCATAAAGGAGTGCACTACCCCAAAAAAATTGCATCTAACTTTCATTCTATAACTCTCATAGCACTAGGAGTGGTAACACCAAATAACACCAAAATCTCCATCACGTCCGCGTCACATTATTTCAACATCAAATAACATAATCAGCGCCACATTATTTCAACATCAAATGATATAACACCAAAAGATACCCTTTATTATAACACCAAATAACAACATCTTTTGAGACCCATCATTTAAAAAATAAAACTTTACAAATTAATCCTTTAACTAATTCATTAAACAACCTAATACTCAAGAATACAAATTACAAATATCTAAAAAAACAAACATAAATTTATAAAACATGTGAAAATATTAAATAAAAAACAAATTACATTCTTTTTCTTTATTCAAACTAAATAAAAAATAAAAATGTTATTTAATTTTAATTAAAAAAAACACAAAATACTAAAACCACAAGGACTAAACTGTAAAACTACAAAAATCACAAGGACTAAATTGCAAAAAACCTATTAATACTTCATCTTCAACCTCTCGCTGCGCACGCGCGCACATACACACTGACTGAAAAACACACACTGCAACTTCATCTTCCCCAACATACGTGCGTTTGTAAAATTAAGAGGGTTGTTTGTAATTTTTTTTAATTCATACGTGCATTTGAAACAACGTTGATACAACAATGTAAATCGCAACACGGCCTTAACATTGTTGGGGCGTTACTATACTCAGTGCTCTTATCAAATATGCATGGGCTATAGAGAAAGGTTTTGGTAAAAATGTATAAACCGCGATGCACATCATACAAGATCGCAATGCACAAAACCTCACAAACTCTCTTATAAAAGGGTCCAAATAACTTGTCCCAATATACATCATGCCACATAATACCAACTCAAACTTTGTAACATGAGATTTCTTTATAAATGTTCCCCGACACTTTAGCAATTTTAAAAGTTCAATAATAATTAAATTGACATGTCATTGCTTGTCATACACAGTACATATTTCTAAAACTATAATACAGGGACTAAGAGCATGTACATTGGTAACGGCATAACGCCGTTAGTGGCCAAAATAACGCTGTTAGTGGCGTTAACCCGTTGGACCCTATGCGCTATTGCACCGTTAGTCCTTACACGTTATGCCATTAACGCCCGTTAAAGGCGATTAAAAAAAAATCAAAAATTTTTCAAAAACCCCCCTCAACGGCTAGTGTCCGTTAGTTTTTTTAAAAAATTTACAAAAAACCCCCTAACGGCTACTTTTAATTTTTTTTTTTTTTTTTTTTTTTTTTTAAAAAAAAAAAATCAAAAATTTTTTTTACCACTATAAATACCCAACTAAAACCCCATTTTTTTCACACTTCCATAATTCAAATTCACAATTTATATACTTTCTCTCACACTTCCATAATTCAAGAATCAAGTTCGTTCACAATGGATACGAATCAATTTGGTGAAATTCCTCTGCATTGGTCAGACGTTGATGACGAAGATGACTTCCAATTTATGGCGTCCGCGTACGAGTATCACCTTCAGTTGGAACAAGAAGAAGCATCTCAACATCCTACTCGTGCTCGTAGCCATATATATCGTGAACGTGAGATTGCAGAAGAACGTCTGCGCAACAATTATTTCGTTGAAGGTTGTAAGTATTCAAACCGGAATTTTCGTAGAAGATTTCGTATGAGCCAGAAACTATTCCTGCAAATAGTTGAAGGTATTGAATCTTATACTTCCGATAATATTCCAGATCATTTTACTTACTTTAGGCAAACACCCGATTGTACGGGTCGAATGAGTTTAAGTGCTCTAATGAAGTGTACGTCTGCCATACGCCAATTGGCGTACGACACCTCACCCGATGCATTTGATGAATACTTGCAAATGGGTGCGAGTACTTCAAAATTATATCTTGATAATTTTAACAAATTCATTATTGATTTGTTTATGTCGGAGTATTTAAGAAAACCAACATGGGCCGACATTCAAAAACTTTATCAACAACATGAAGAAAAACATGGTTTTACGGGAATGCTTGGTAGCATTGACTGTATGCACTGGGAATGGAAAATTTGTCCAGTGGCTTGGCAAGGGCAATTTGCTAGGAGTGATAAAAAAATACCCAACAATTATGCTTGAAGCTGTTGCTTCTCAAGATTTATGGATCTGACATGCATTTTTTGGGATGGCGGTGGCGAATAACGATATTAATGTTTTAGACCAGTCTCCGTTGTTCGACGACATTCTTAATGACAATGCCCCAAGAGCACTTATATGGTCAATGGAACTAGGTATGAACATAGGTATTCCTTGGCTGATGGAATTTATCCACAGTGGGCAACTTTCGTCAAATCCTTTTCGGCAACAACTGACGAAAAACATACGTACTTTAAAAGGAGACAAGAAAGTGCCCGAAAGGACATTGAATGTGCTTTTGGTGTGCTTCAAGGCCGTTGGGGTATACTACAACAACCGGCACATCAATGGGAAATTGCCACGATACGTAGAATCATGTATTCTTGCATTATTTTACATAACATGATTATAAAAGATCAAAATTTGCATTACGTGACTATAACGAATTGTGGGTGGATCCGTCAGCAAATTTGAGGCAACGAAGATGGGTTGAAAGATGTGATACTCATAGTCGTAAGGCAAAAGAAATACACGACCGAAAAACGCATACCCAACTGCAACAGGACCTTATGGAGCATGTTTGGCAGAATAATCTTGAACGACATGGACAACAACAAGAGAGCGACGATGATGAATAATAATTTGCTATGTTTTGTTTTTTTTTTCGTTGTCATTTCCTTTATGTTGTAACGTTTAATTTGCGGTGTGTTTTTTTATTTCGTTGTAATTTTTTTTTTCGATGTATTTTTTTAATTTCGTATTGTAATATGTTTTCAAATTTAATGTTATGTTTAGTTTAATAAATGAAGTGTTTGTTTTAGTTTAGGGGTTGAAATTGAAAATATGAAATGTTAAAGTTTAACTTGGGATGTTATTGATGTAGGTGTTTTTTGGGGATGTTAAGGTGAAATGTTAAAGCTGATGTAGCGCTGACGTGGCTGATGTTATTTTATAACTTGAGTTACTGATGTAATTGCTCTAAGCTTTAAAAGGGGTCAGAGTATTAATTACGTGGTATCTTAAGATAAAGGGTTAAAAATAAGGATTAATTTCATATATCACCATACTTTCATGTTTAATTTAATATATACCCAAAGTGCAAGTATTGAATGCATAATGTACAATGTTTTTAATGCATGTTTGGGTATATATGAAATTTCCATTTAAAAGAAAGGGAGATATGAAATTGCCTCTAAAAATAAATTAAACCACAAACTATTGGGAGGGTTCACTACCCATTTGGATCTCTTTTATGAGTTTATCCTTAGTACTCATACACATATTTTGTAACCAGTTTATTTTTTTAAAAAAATAAAGATAATTTTTTCATAATTTTATATGCCAAACATAAACATAGTGCATTTATGCTGAACACTTATGAAACAAAATAAAATATTTTATACTTGAGTGTTTTTATATAGCTGGATTAGAGTAGTAAGTATCATCACATGTCAATGATAGTGTTTTCATTGTTAACTCACTGACACATCACCCCTCACCAATAAGGCTAATCACATTGAAACAGAAAACATCGGTCGATCGAATGAGTCGACCGACTTTGAAGTCGGTCATGCCCTATGTGATGCTTTGGTCGAATATCGGCCGTCAAACAAAAAAAAACAGCAATCGGTCTAATTATAACCGATAATTTGCACACATAATTTCAAAAAATGTGTCCGTTTGATTAATTAAAAAAAAAGATTTACCACTTTACAACCTTATAAATACCAACCTCAAACACATTCCTAAACACACAATTTCAAACAATATTTCTATCAATACCTTCAAACACATTCTTTTAATTATGTCGTACGAGCTATTATTTGGTTCTTCGTCTTTCGACGATGATGAAGTTTTTAGTGAGTTTACGGAGTTTGCTTTGAACGCTTACCAAACATCACAGCCAAAAGTTCCACGAAGGTACATACGTAGGGATCATGAGGGTGCTAATAATCGTTTAGTGGCGGCATACTTCCTCGAAAACCCGAAGTTTGACGATAGAACATTTTGTCGGTGGTTCCGAAATTGCGGCCATTCGTCAATTGAGATACGCAGTTGTTCCTGATTTTCTTGACGAGAATCTGGCATTAGCTGCAACAACATCACGTGAATGTCTCCGTAAGTTTTGCACGGTTATCATAGAATTATATGATGCTGAGTTTTTGCGAAATCCCACGTATTCTGACCTTGAAAGATTATATGCTCATCACGAACATAAGCATGGATTTCTTGGGATGATGGAAAGCATTGATTGTACAAGTCGGAAGTGGGAGAATTGCCAAAATAGTTTGAGAGGTCAATATGCTAGGGGTAATCATGGGCCACATCCATTCATTTTATTGGAAGCAGTCGCCTCACAAGATTTATGGATTTTGCGTGCATTCTTTGGTGTCTCCGGAATGAACAAACATGAACAAGCAAATTTGTTTGTTTAAGCATTCGTGTCCGTTTATTTTTCCGGTTAAAATTAAACGAACGAACATGAACAAAGCTCCGTTCGTATTCGTCCAGTTCGTTTACAGCCCTAGTATCTATAGGTGAAATGAGGTATTTTGAAAATTATGACCGTTACATTATTTAGTCACTTTTGATTAAAAATAAGTAAATAAATAAAAAATAACAGGTAGATTTTCGAATGGCATGAGCCATTCAAATGGTTGAGGTGCGTTTGACAAGCGAATGGCGACAACAATGGTATGGTGGATGGCGGCGCCATTCGTTTACTTTGGTGCGTTTGGTGAGCCATTTGTCCCTATACCGTGCCCTCTTATGACTTATTTAGTTTTTGATCTATATTTCAAAAGCTCATTTTGTGTGGCTTATTTTGAAAATTTAGCTTATATATGCTTATCATGTCATAATAAGCTTATAAGCCGAAAATTTTCAAAATAAGAAAGAAAAAATGAGCTTATGAAACATAAGCCGAAAACCGCATAAGCTATAAGCACACTATATAGTATAAGCCGAAAACAAACAACATAACTAATTTATTAGATCCATAAATAAACGCAAAATATAATCTTTAAAAATGAGTGAAAGCATGTAGCACAAAAATTATTCAGAAAGTGATACCATGAACCTCATCCAAGTGAAGTTCATGAGTATTATTAATCACCAAACATTATTATTATTATTATTATTATCATTATTTCTCTTTGAGAGATTGTATAAGTTTTTTGAAAATAGATGGATATAATTTTTTATATGAACATATGAAAGAATAAGATAACAAAATATACGAGGCCGCCAGATACAACCTTGACGCACATGGCGTTGATCTTTGATCAATGTGTTGTTTGATCTGTAAGCTACGGCTAGAAGACACACAACATCACTTTAGCTTCAAATGTTTCGTCCGTGGTAATGAATTAGTACCGTTTACCCAACCTAATCTATTAGGCGAAAACCTCAACATTCCTTCCAAGACTGATTTTGATGGGATCGTCCAGACCACGTTTGAGAATATATGGCGTTACCGCAATCAAAGTTGTCTAGCTCCTGTAAAAGATATAATTGTTGGGAAAACTAAAATTCTTTATTGCTCGTTGTTTCTTCACATGAATAGGATTCTCAAACCAATTTGGATATATTCTGGATTGTTAACCTGATAAAAGCTTATACAATTATTGTGTGATATCATTTCTCTAGCTTTTGTTAAAGCGTTCTTAATATAATTTGCCTCTTATTAGAAAAGGGCAAAATCTAATTCACCATGTCGAACCTTATGGAACAAGCTTGTGCCGATTAAAGTCAACATTTGTTCTTGGAGGATTATGAACAAAAGAATCCCAACTAGAACTAACTTAGATTCTAGAGGGATTGACCTTCATTCAGTTAGATGCCCGGTTTGTGATGAAGATATAGAGACGGAGGAGCATATTCTTTTGAAGTGCAGGGTAGCAGCAAAGACATGGAAAGAAGTCCTTAAATGGTGGAATCTTGATAACATCAGAATCCAAGACCTTGATGATGTCTTTACTATTGCGAAACGTTCAAATATGTTGCCCGTGCACTCTAAATTCATTGATGCTGTTGTTCACTCAACGTTATGGATCCTCTGGAAGTTCAGGAACGACTCATGTTTTGCAGCTTTAAAGCCAAATAGAAGTCTTATTCTCAATGATGTAAAACACCTCTCTTTTGTTTGGATCTCTAATAGATCTCATAAACCCCCCATCAACTGGTTGGATTGGCTATCTACCCCATGTAAAGCCATTTCTGACATCTTGTAATTGGTTTGCTTAGCGTCTTGCTTTGCTTTTATATATTCCAGCCGTTCAAAAAAAAAATATATATTTGATGAGATTTACATTACTACATGAATAAATTAATTGTATAAAAATGTAGCTTATCCGTCACATTTTATAGTTTCATGTAATCGAACTATTTTTTTTCTAGGTCTATGTAACATACTTTATATGGAGTATTTTATCTTTTTGGTGTGTTGTGTGATCAATTGTGTGTATTATTTGACTGATTTACCCCTCTCCCGGTTAAATAAGAGTGTGTAAATTGAAGGGACATGGTCAAAATCAACATACACAACTCGTCACACGATACATTAAAAAGACCAAATTTAAAAGTATGCTACATACATTACAAACAATAGAGGGCTACACAAAATTATAAAGGGTGACAAATAAACTGCATTTTCATACAGTTACCCTTAAATTATTATGAGGTCATTTTTTTTTTTTTTTTTTTTTTTTTTGAACAACAAATTTTATTAAGACAACTAACAAGAAATTACAAAGAAACAAGATAAGGATTTTTAATCAAATCAATCCAACAAAAAGAAACATTGCATCTACAATGACTCCAATAAAAAGAACATGACACCACATCTTCAAAAATCGACGCCTTAGAAGGAATCAACAAACCAAAAATGCACTTATTACAGAACGACCAAATATGCCACCACATGCTATAGCACACTCCTTCGAGCAGCCTTTTATGCTTAACAGAGAGCCTAAGATTTAGAATCCAAGCTAACCATTCTTCATACGAAGACACTTCCGTGTAACTAACATCCCACCAACAAGTAATCTTTCGAAAAATCTCTCTAGCTACATGGAAATTAAAGAATATATGTCTCGTCAATTCCACCACATTATCACATATCAGACAAAAAATAGATTCAATATACATACCTCTACGAGAGATATGGATTCTAGTAGGAAGATAATCTAACCTCACTTTTCATGCATGAACGTTTACCTTAATAGGCACTGCTTTAATCCAACGAGTCTTAGAAGAAACCTTTTATCATCAATCAACTTCCTAACCGAGGCAATGGAGAAATCACATGAACCTTCCAAAGACCATACCCACCTGTCCCTCATATTAACAAGAGAAGCACCCTCAACCTTTATCAGCAAATCTGCAAATTGAGCTTGTTCCACACCGCCCCTAGGAACACGCCGAAAAGAATAATCCATGCTCGTATACGCTAGTTTAGCAGCAACATCAATACTCTTACAAGATTCCAACGCGTACAACCTTGGATACATATGTTTAAACGCAACATCCACTCACCAAACGTCCTCCCAAAAAGATGTATGCGCACCATTTCCCAACTTTTTATGAATATAACTATAAACATCGATACCTTGCTTCTTATACAGCTCCATCTCATGTAGAATGTCGAGCCATATTAACGGATAAGCAGCTTTAGAATTTGTAACACCCCCAAAATCACAATGTGACAGCGGAAGACTATTTGGGGTATTACTTAGAGGATCATAGTCATAAGTTATAGAAAACGACTCTAAAGAGGCGTTTTAATAAAAGGTAGTTACCATTTCATAGAACTCAGCGTTTTGGAAACACAAAAAGGAATACCACACGTTTTGAAGTTACACAAAAGATAGTTTAAATATTTACGAAATGATAACTTTAATTGAAAACAACACCACTTCAAGCGTCCCGTGACGTCCACTCCACGCCTTCATGATATTCTAATTAGTACCTGAGATGAACATGCTTAAAAAGTCAACAAATGTTGAGTGATATTCATAGGTTTAAATAAATGGTTGAACACAAATAAGAGATGATAATTGCTTCGAATACAATCACCATGGGAAACATAGATTATTATTACGCACTAAGCTCATGACACCAAACTAACTGCATACACCTAATCACTGGTGTAAGTAATAATATTGCCCTCAGAGATGGAATTGCCAATTCCATAGTTAACCAAATATAGTGCGCCCCGGTTATTTCCGATAACCGAGTCGGGGTCGTTAATTCCCATAGTACTATCCACAATATTCGCGTTCACTAGCAAGTGATTAATGGTTCATGATGTAAGGGACTTATGGCAGGCAACTTAGGCTATAATAATAATGATCAGGCAAGCATACAGTTTAATAAAAGACTTGTGTTCTAGTTTATAGCATGCATCTCCCTCGCGGGGTTTGAAAGAAATAAGTAAAGGCGAGGCTATGAACTCACCTTAGCAAATGGTATCCGAGTAGTGTAAAGTCAAGTAGTATGAGCACGAAGTACCGTCACGCGACCTATAATTAGCATGGCAAGTCTTAGTTTATTGTTTTTATCCATGATTTAATGTATTGAAAACGGTTGAAGTATTTTCAAGAGTTTGTGTTTATTGTTGCTTGTGTTGGCAATGGTTAAGTTTAAATAAGTTTCGAAATGCTTATAAGTTTTTGGCTCTTGGAAAAGTGAGTGGGACAGTTTACGAAACATTCGTATAAGAGTTGGCTCGAGTATATTTATTAAAGTGGAAATAATTACAAATCAACTTGTATTTATTTGATTTCGTTTAGTTTTGAAAAGTATAGATATATATACAATATATATTTATCTGAGTTGTGGGAAAATATTATATTTAGAAAATATAATATCTCTAGTTTATGCAAATGTGGTCGTCAAATAGAAATATGTACCAATTATATTTATGTAACGAAGTATGGTAGAAAAATATAAATTTATTATCTTATAGAAGCTTTTAGGATGGAAAGCGTTAAGTGTAGAACATGGAGGGATCAAAGTTGTACAGATTTATATAAGTTTCAAACTTTATAAAGGTTTTAAGAAATGTGTCAAGTGGTTCAAAGTCGAGGGTTGAAATCGTAGATATCAATATGAGTTTACAAGGCTTATAAAAGATCTTAAGGAAAATGACAAGGGGTGTGAAGTCGGGGAACTGGATTTGTCAAAATACGAAAGTTACAAAAATAACAAAAAAATGGGTAACTGCCACGAGACAGATTCGAACTCACAACCTCCAAGTTAATCACCCACGCCCCCACCAACTGAGCCAAGGGTCTTTTTGTGTTAGGTCTCACAGCGTAAATCTATTTAATGGGTATTTTCGACTGTTTTATATTTGTTATGTATCTCTTCCCAGTAGGAACTTAGTTTTGCATGCAAATGCAATATGTTTTGTGTGTCCGGTGATTTCCAACAGTGGTGCCGAGTGAACCAAGGAAACAATCTAAGTATTACATTTATGTTTGTAGTTAGTTTCGAAATGGGTTGACAACAAAACGAGTTTTCTATCCACTCAAGTTTATTACGATAGTAGGTAACATGCTACGTAGCTTTTTATAACGAGGTTGTGTACAAGTGTCGTGACAACGTATCGATGTGTTATAAATGGTTAAGAAGCTATATTGTCCTACATGCGGAAAAAAGGAGGAATACTTACGACACCGAGAGTGGTGGTGAAGAATACGTACAGACAAGGATGAGAACCAAAGAAACCCGATATGCTTTCCAAAGTGAACCCGATATGCGTTCCAAAGTGAACCCGATTACCTTGCTTCTAAAACCCTTATGTTTGATTTCAAGTACCCTTAGTTTTCCTTTGAGTGTTTGAAAATTTAATGAGTTTAAAGAGGAATAGTATGTGTCGAATGGAGTGAGCTAGAGCAAACCAAGAGAAAAACCAAGCTTCCCAACTTATTTCCAAACTTCCAAGGCTAGTCTTTGAATACACTTAGAGGTTTTGGTGGGATTTTGCAAGTGAGATGTGTGATGAAACTTGTGGGCTCGTGGGTTTTTAAGAAGAAAAAGGAGAAGAACTTTTGGTTAAAGACCAAGAGTTTATGTTGAGCATTGATACATGAAATCTTGATTATACTTGCACCTAGGAAGTATTAAAGAAAACAAGCAAATGGATTGTGGTATTGGGAAGTATACGGCAGCCAAGGACAAAAAGGAGTGAAAAGTGTGTCATAGTGCTTGGTTATATGTTGGGTATTATATTTACTTCTCAAGCATGTTTCAAAAGTCAATGTATTTGCAAATTTTGAAGAGATGTGTAAATATCTTGTAGGTGCATTCGGTTACAAGAAAGAAAAAGAAAGAAAGGATCTCATTTAGGTCCAATAGTCTAGTGTTTAACAAGGTGTATGGATATTATATGTTATTAGTTAGTTCATAATGTGTAAGGTAGCATTTCACATCTTTCTAATATAACATGTGTCACTATGAGTTGTAATTTGGGTGGTAACGTGCAAGATTATCTCGAATTTTCATTATGTATATCGTGTCCCGTTTGAGCTTAAATGTGGGTCACGGTGTCCCGGTTTGATGCTTTTGCACAAACATGTAATATATAATTTTTAGCATGTTTTTATAAAGGTAAAAATAAAATATTAATTCTAACTCGTAAAAATATTTATTTGACTTTAGCCATAACTAATTGAGTGTCGGTACGCGTGCGGCTCGTAAGACAAGAAAATTTCTTGTGAGACTGATTTTAGCTATCAGTAAATATCGGGCATGATTAAATAAGACTACTCGGAGATGCATAAATTTTTATGCAATAAAATGAAACGTACATGCTAAAATGCTCAACTTAGCTCAAATAAATTTTGATAAACAATCTAGTTTATTAATATGAAGGTTGATGATAGCGAAATTTTACAGGTGGCTACAGTACCAACCCCTTAAGAGAATTCCGTCCGCGGAATTTTAGTTTACGGTGGTTGTCGGAGTTGAATTTGCAAAGAGATGCGGGTACTTAACACGCATGGTGTCTTCGCGCTCCCACGTGAACTCCGGTCCTCTCTTGGAGTTCCATCTAACTTTGACGATAGGGATGCGACTTTGCTTAAGTCGCTTGACTTCCCTATCTATGATTTCAATTGGTTATTCGACAAAGTTGAGCTTGTCATCGAGTTTAATCTCTTTTAGTGAAACGACAAGAGATTCATCCGACAAGCATTTCTTCAGATTTGAGACGTGAAAGGTAAGGTGTACTCTACTAAGTTCTTCCGGGAGTTCAAGCTTGTATGCAACCGGGCCAATTCTTTCGAGAATTTTGAAAGGGCCAATGTATCGAGGGTGTAACTTTCCTCGTTTTCCGAATCGAACTTTTCCTTTCCAAGGTGATACTTTCAACATGACTCGATCACCAACTTGAAATTCCATGGGTTTCCTTCTAACATCGGCGTAACTCTTTTGTCGATCTCTAGTAGCTTGAAGTCGTTGACGAATTTGCACAATCTTCTCGGTTGTTTCTTGGACAAGCTCAGGTCCAGTGAGTTGGGCATCTCCAACCTCGGCCCAACAAACAGGTGATCGACACTTTCGACCATAAAGTGCCTCGAATGGGGCTGCCTTGATGCTCGCGTGGTAACTATTGTTGTAGGAGAATTCCGCCAACGGTAAGTGTTTATCCCAACCTTTTCCAAAGTCGATCACGCAAGCTCGAAGCATGTCTTCCAAGGTTTGGATAGTCCTTTCGCTTTGGCCATCGGTTTGAGGGTGATATGCGGTACTCATATCCAAACGAGTACCTAAGGCCTTTTGAAGAGATTTCCAGAAGTGTGAAGTAAAACAACTGTCACGATCAGAAATGATGGAAATTGGTACTCCATGACGGGATACAATTTCCTTCAGGTATAGTTGAGCAAGGGTTTCCATTTCATCATTCTCCTTGATGGGTAGGAAATGAGCGGATTTGGTAAGGCGATCAATGATGACCCAAATGGTGTCGTAACCTCTAGCAGTCTTTGGTAGTTTGGTTATGAAATCCATAGTGATTCTCTCCCACTTCCAAACTGGAAGTTCAGGTTGAGTTAACAATCCGGAAGGTTTTTGACATTCGGCTTTGACTCGAGAATAGGTGAGACATTTCCCAACGTACGTTGCAATTTCAGCTTTCATGTTTGGCCACCAATAAAGCTTCTTGAGATCTTGGTACATTTTGTCGGATCCCGGGTGAATGGAATATTTAGACTTGTGAGACTCATGCATGATGAGTTCCCGTATTCCCCCATAAAGTGGTATCCAACTTCTATCGCCAAAACATAAGGTTCCATCCGATCTTTGCGCAAAACTGTTCTCGTTTTCCGGCATTCCAAAGATTCTTTCGTTGGGACGGTTTTCAGGTTTGAGAGCTTCAGCTTGAGCTTCAAGGATTTTTTATGGAAGGGGTGACTTAATTGTCATTCCCAAGGATCTTACTCGGAGAGGTTTAGGTCGATCCTTTCGACTAAGAGCATCAGCTACGACATTCGCTTTTCCCGGGTGATAACGGATTTCACAGTCGTAATCACTAAGCAATTCTAGCCATCGGCGTTGTCGCATGTTCAACTCCTTTTGATCGAGAATGTGTTGGAGACTTTTATGGTCGGTAAACACCGTACACTTGGTTCCATATAGGTAATGTCTCCATATTTTGAGAGCGAAAACCACGGCTCCCAATTCCAAGTCATGGGTAGTGTAGTTCTTCTCATGAGTTTTGAGTTGTCGCGAAGCATAAGCAATCACCTTGTTTCTTTGCATCAATACCGCACCTAACCCTAGGTGTGATGCATCACAGTAGACCACAAAATCTTCCACTCCATCGGGTAAGGCCAAGATAGGAGCTTCGCAAAGCTTTTGTTTCAAGAGTTGAAAGGCTAACTCTTGTTTCTCTCCCCAGTCAAAGTTTTTCTTTTTCTGGGTTAGCTCCGTTAAAGGTTTAGCGATTTTTGAGAATCCTTCAATAAATCTTCGATAATAACCAGCGAGACCTAAAAATTGGCGTATCTCGGTAGGGGTAGTAGGGGATGACCAATCTTTGACAGCTTCGATTTTTGAAGGATCAACATGAAGACCATTACTATCTATCACGTGACCAAGGAATTGAACTTTTTGACTCCAGAAGTCGCACTTGGAAAACTTAGCATACATTTCTTCTTTCTTGAGTAGCTCTAGAATGGCTTTCAAGTGTTCCGCATGCTCTTCCTTGTTGCGGGAATAGATGAGAATGTCGTCAATGAACACAATCACAAATTTGTCCAAGTAAGGTTTACACACTCGGTTCATCAGGTCCATAAACACCGCCGGTGCATTTGTCAAACCAAATGGCGTCACTTGGAACTCGTAGTGGCCGTATCGTGTTCGGAAAGCAGTTTTCGGAATATCCTCCTCTCTAACCCTTAGTTGATGGTAACCAGATCTCAAATCAATCTTGTAGTAGACGCTTGACCCTTGCAGTTGGTCAAACAAATCATCAATTCTAGGCAATGGATATCGGTTCTTCACCGTTAGCTTGTTCAGTTCACGGTAATCGATACACATACGAAAAGATCCGTCCTTCTTTTTGACAAATAAGACCGGAGCTCCCCAAGGCGAAGAACTCGGTCGAATGAATCCTTTTTCGGACAATTCTTGAAGTTGGTCAGACAATTCTTGTAGTTCAGAGGGTGCCAATCTATAAGGTGCTCGTGCCACGGGTGCCGCTCCCGGCATTAGCTCGATTTGGAATTCTACTTGCCGAACCGGAGGAAGACCAGGCAAGTCTTCAGGAAATACTTCGGGAAAACTCCTAGCCACGGGGACGTCTTTTAGTTGTTTCTCATCCGCTTTCTTCTTCTCCGTTACTTGTGCTAGAAAAATGTGGCATCCTTTTTCTATGTACTTTGCAGTTTTGACGCGTGAGATGATATTCAATCGGGTTTTACTACGATCACCCCGAATGATTAGAGTTTTGCCATTGAGAGGAAGGTGAACGACTTTCTCGTCACAGATGATTCTTGCACGATTCTTGGATAGCCAATCCATGCCAATGACAACATCGAAGCTACCAAGTTGGATAGGCATAAGGTCTATATCGAACGAGTGGTTTGATAAGGATAGGTTGCAACCTCGAAGGATAGTGTTAGTTCCTACTATTTTTCCATCGGCTAGCTCTACTTCATATGTGGTATCTAGGACGGTTGGGGTGACTTTTAGTAAGGGTGCAAACTTAGAAGACACAAAGCTTTTGTCGGCTCCATAATCAAATAACACCTTAGCTAAATGATGATTGAGTGAAAACGTACCCGTAACGACGTCCGGGTTTTCTTGTGCATCTCCATCTCCTAGCACATAAGCTCTTGCTCTAGCAGGGTTGTTGTTGTTATTGTTGTTGTTCCCGTACAGTTTTGGGCATCTACTCTTGACATGCCCAGCTTCTCCACATCCAAAGCAAGTTATCCCCATGGGTTGAAGGTTACTTCCAGTAGCAGGGCTTCGGCAATCCTTGTGGGTATGGCCCACCTTGTTACACTTTCCACACTTAATAGTACATCGTCCCACATGATGCAGGTTGCATCGAGTGCACAAAGGGTGTGGTCCAGCATAGCCTCTTCCAGTGGCGGGTGTAGCGGCATAAGCCCTCACAACTTCTTGCCTACGGTTTTGTTGATTGTGGTGGTTGTTTCAGTTTTGGTGGTATGGGTTGGGATTGTTGTTGCGGTGTTGATTGTGATTGTTGCGGCCTTGGTTGTTGTTGTTGCGGTTATTGTTGTGATGGAAAGAGTTGTTGTGGTTGTAGTTGTTTGAAGTGTTGCCTCGACGGTCATCAAACTTCCTTTTGTTGTCGTTATTGCCTTGCACGGATCCATGTTTCAGGACTTGATCCATGAGTTGGTAGGAAATTGTGATCACTTCTTCCACGGTTTTGGGTTTTGATGCAGTAACATTGCCCTCAATGCTTCGGGGTAATCCCCCAATGAGATTTTCCAGCAACTTAATTTCGTCAGAAACCATGGATGGGCATAGAGCTTTCAATTCTTGGAAGCGCTTGAAGTAGGTTTTGAGATCATTGCCCTTAGTAGTCAGATGATAGAATTCATCTTCAAGTTTCTTGATCTCGGTCCTTGGACAGTATTGCTTCATCATTAATTGCTTTAGTTCAGTCCAAGTGGTTTTGTAGGCTTCTTCCATGCCAATAGGTTGGGCATGAGCCTTCCACCAAGACAATGCATCTTCCAGCAGAGTACCAGTAGCAAATTTCACCTTGCAATCTTCTGAGCAATCACTTAGAAGAAACACAGTTTCAGATCTTTCGAACCAATGAATAAGGCCAACTGCGCCTTTAGTTCCTTTGAAGAAGGTAGGTTTGCAATTCATGAACTCCTTGTATCCACATTTGCGATTTGCCACAGCTTCATTCCGGTTGGCTTGATTTGGGGCTTCATTTGTTCGAGCTGCCTCAACAGGTCTTGCAGCAAAAGCAGCACCGATTTCATTAGTAACCAGCCTCCGAATTGCTTCAGGGGTCATCTCGGGAGTTTCAGTAGAGGTAGAGGTAGTTCTTGTTCTTGCCATTTTTCTAAAGACATACACTCAGATTTTAGAATCATTCAACATAAGTGTGAATTATTATAAAAAATGGTTTCATAATAGTCAAGATCATCACATTATATCAATAGAGTATAATCATCATGAGAAAGAATCACAATATGTTAGAACCACACAAGAAAATATATATAAATGATCACTTCGATTCACACACCGATAAATAAGAAAGATCACCATACATAAGAACATCAAGAAATAACAACCATAATGCCATATGTCTATCATCCATACATAGTGATACAATACCATACAATGTCGCATAAATAGCTTGTTCGATAGTTTACAAAACATGCGAATACAAGGCCTTTATTAGTGCCACATGCGGCAGGCTAAGGTACAAGAAAACTAAATAGATGAATCACCAATCTAGAGGCTGTCGGGTGTGCTCCTCAATCGGCGTTGTAGGTCACGGACTAGCTCTGCCAAATCGTCCACCTCTCTATCTCGTGCCTCCAATCTCTGCTCCAAAGCAGTAGCACGAGTCTCCATGATAATCATCCTCTCTGACTGTCGTCGCACCACTCCCTCCAATATCTCAGCTCTGTCCAACAGTCCTAATCTATCTGACTCCATCCTCCTCTCTAACACTGTAACTGCTCCACTAGCTCTCTCACTCTGGGCACCAATCCTATCAAGCACTCTCTCCATCGTGGTTCTCCCGTTAAGGAGCTCTCCAACCTCATCCTCAATTTTCTCGATACGTACCAACGGGACCTCATCAACAAATGCTACAACATCCTCAAGCTGATCCTCAGCTCGCAGCACTCGTGCAGCCAACAATGGAATGGTATGATGAAGGGGTTCTCCCGTGACAGGGAGAGTCTCGGCAGCAGCAAACAGGTGCTCTCCAAGCTCCACAGCGCTAGGTGCACCCTCCTCCGACCTCCATCGACTAATGAGCGGCATCATGTATGACCAACGTCTAGCATCGACCCTCCTACGGGCTCTCGGCTCAGAGGTACCAAACATAGCCTGGTAATATGGGTCCGAATGTGTGGGTGAGAGACGGGCTCTCTTCCAAACCGATGTCACTGGCTCAGTGTGCATCACCAAGGGTGATGGTGCACGGGATGAGGATGAAACCGGTACAGTGGTGGTCTGATAAATGAATGTGGTAGGTGGTGGTAGTGGTGAAACAGGTATGAGTGGTGGTGCAGGTGCAGCTGATGGTGGAAAAGCAGAGGATGATGGTATGTCAGATGGTGGAACAAAAGTGATGGGTGCCCTTACTCGTTTCCGAGCGGTATGTATAAAGGTAGCACCATTCTTACGGTAACGGAATGGTTGGCCAAATGGCGCGGGCTCGTAGGGTTTGAGAACCCTAGCTCGCCTTCGCCTTCGGCGAACAGGCAGTGGTGATGGGCAAGAAATAGAAGACACGGAATCAGTCTGGGACATAATGTCAGAAGGTGATAGCCACTGCTGTGACTCCAGATATCGGTCATAAGTGGGGGGACCAAAGACGGGCATGTGCTCGGGTATGGTCAAAGCAGGTGGGGTGACAACGACTTCACCCTCCTCGAAGGGCTCAGTCTCAGAGGACATAGGTGCAATGAGTGCCGGTGCCATGGGAGTAGAGGCAGAAGACATATGATAACGTCTAAAATGAACATGTTTTTAGTAGCGTTATTGTCAGTTTTGTGCATGATATTCGGCTATATTTACTCATAACTGTTGCAAAAGTGCAAAGATGCGTATTGTGTATGTATATGTAGCCAGGTATTGCGAATAATGAAGAAATGAAGTTTTTATGCACATTTGGAAGATTCTAAAGGAAGGAAGTTGAGATTGGAAGCTTGTGGACTCAATGATATGGAAGCATAGTGATTTCGAAGCATCTACAGCAAGGAAAGATCAAGTTTGGCTTTGGAAATCATCAACGTAAGCAAAGAATGAAGCGTAAAGGGAAAAGTCAGCAAAAAGTCAAAAGGAGCAAAACCCAGCCGATCGGTCGCAACCCGCAACCGGATCCGGCTGGGCAGATGGTCAAAGCTGTTACCGATTCGGTCGGCCTAGAAACCGATCCGGTTTCTGGCACTGCAGTTACACAATTCGCATTTATTGTTGTCTTAACTCCCCATAATCATTGGAGTCCGATCATTTCTTGATATTAACTTGGAGAGAACGTTTTTTGGGCAGTTAAGCAAGTGCTTTGGCTATTTAAAGGACCTAGTACTTGTATACTAGGTGTGACACAACCAAAAGAGTATTAGTTTACACCAAAACTAATATTTACCCTATTATTTCAACCCAAAAGCTTAGTAGTTACTGGAAAACGTCCAGAAGCAAGGAAGGAACCATTCTTGTCCATTGTTTCGGTAGTTTGGAGTTGTGCGGTGATCCTAGGTGATTGGAGGCGCGTGGTTGCTACATTCCACGATTTCTAATTCTTGTAATCACAAAAGTTTAGGTATTCTATGAACTTTGTTATGGAAATCTATTCTCTTGAATTGTTTGAATTACCTTGTTATGACTTGTGTTTAGATATGATTGTTTTCATGGAGTAGTTTGTGATATACTTGTGTGTTGGAATGTGATTAATCATAATAATGTTCTCAAAATGTGATGCATGTATTTATGATCTTGTTTAAATGAGTTTGTTGGAAAAATACTAGTCTTGGATTGATTTGTCAATAAAACATGTTTTAAGAAAAAGGACCGAAAGGATTTCTCTTGTGTTTTATTCCAAAAAGTGTAGTGACAAACTAGTATGGGGATATGGTGATTGACAACCACCATGTTTTGCTTATTAAAACAAGACTAGGAATGTTTTCATCACGAAGGGTCGAAAGATTCGTAAGAACAAATTTAATAAGAACATGTTGCAAACAAATGGAACTTTTATAGGATAATCATTGGGATGAGGACCGAAAGGATTACCTAAATGTTTTTGTTCTTAGAATGATTTTTACAAACAAATACCATGGTTGGGGAATCATTTGCTTATGATTTGTGCATCATACTAAGAGTATACACCAAACCTTTATGAACATTATCTATGGTTGATTATGAAACTACACACAAGTATATATTTATATTATTGATTCGTATTTTCACTAGAACACTTATTCGAGGAAGCCTTGACAAGCTTTCTTGTTAGAAACTTTTTAATAAGATCTACTTCAAAACAAAAATCCCTTGGGACGATCTCGACTTACCAAACTTTGCTATTGCGGACGAGTATACTTGCTCGTATGTGTTAATAGGTTATACGGTTAATTCGTGATTATAAATTTTTAAAACTTGCACCAACCGGAGCACATCAAGTTGTTGGCGCCGCTGCCGGGAATTTTTCTGTAGTTTTCTTTGAAATTAGTCTAAAAAAAAAAAAAAAAAGTTTTGTTACAAACTAACCGATTCGGTTGGTTAGCCAACCGAATCCGGTTAGACATTCTGTGAAAAAAAAATTTTGGTTCGAATTTAGTATCTATCTTCTTAGTTTATTGTGTTTTGATTTCTAGAGTAATTTTGTGGTTTAATCATCTCTTAGATTTATTGTTTTTACTTATTTTATTTTTCTTTACATTTGTCATTATTTAGTTAATCTAGTTTTATTAATTTTAATTTTTAATAGTTGATGGTAATGGTTAGGAGTAGTTTTATTTTCAGTTATAGTTTATTTCATGATAGAATTTATTGGTAGTTTATTTAGTTTTAGTTTTAGTTTTAATTTTGGTTTTAATTAGATTTAATAAGTTATTTAATTATTAGTTTATGAAGAGTTTTTATTTAATTAACTGGAGTTAGTACATCCTTAATGACATTTAATTTGCATTAATTTTTTTTTATATAAACAAAATATATATATATATATATATATATATATATATATATATTCGATCAAACCGATCGGTCGCAACCCGCAACCTGATCCGGTTCGTATTTCTGTCTAGAATTTTCAACCAACCGATTCGGTTGGTGATCCAACCGAATCCGGTTGGAGTTTCTGTGTTGAGTTTTATCATTTTTAGGTTTTGAGTTCTTAATTTTGTTAGATGTCTTAGTTGTTTTATTATATGTTTTTTATAGTTTGTTCTTGTTTTACTAACTTTAACGCTAATCATTCGGGATTTGTTTTGTTTTGCTTTGTTAAGTTGTCTAGTAACATGGATAGTTTGAGCGGAATCTCGGAATACCTTCGTACTTTGGATGAAATGTTCAAGGATACGGGAAGTTCATTAGAAAAGATTGGAGGAATTTTGGAGGAAAGCAAGAAAGAATTGGGAATTGACACGGGTGATATGGAAGAAGTATGTGAAAACAAGGTTCAACTACCCAAAAACAAAAGAGTGGTAGTGTTTACACAAGCACCGTCAACGGTGTATGATTCACCGATGATGAGATTTGGAACACCTTGTGAAGTGGAAGGAGTACGTGCTTGGGATGCACAGCTTAATATGGCTTATGGAGAGAATTATATCTTGGAAGAGGTTCTTGACGAAATCGGTCATGTTCGTATGGACTATGAAGCATATGGAAGAAAGATGGTCAAAAATCTGAAGGTCAATATTCATGGACATATCTTTGAAACTGATTTTGTTGTTTTAGAAGAAGGAAATGCGGATGAACCTAATGTGTGTTTTGGTCGAGATTTTCTTGTCACGACCAAGTGTCAAGTAGATTTTGGTATGGGAGAAATGCGGATTAATATAACCGAGTTGGAAGAAGGAAAAGGAATCAACGAGATGCTAGTGGAAGTTTGTGCAAACATGGAAGAGAAAAATGTGGAAGTGGTTAAAATGGGGAAAGCAAACCGAAAGAAACCATCATCAAATAAATTAACCCCAACAACAACCTCCACCACCAAAAATGATTACACACCATCGTCACCTACCACTACTATCAAACCCTTAACCGAAAACCAAAAAGAAGCTATCTTAGAAAATGTAGAACAAAAATTTCTAGAGCTCAATGAAAAGAAACCGGTTATTGAAGTTCTCCAAGATTATGTGCTTTACCGAAAGAAGTTGGATGCATTGATGCTAGCGAGGGATAGGTTGGAAGATAAGAATCTCACGGATGAGGATCGAGATCGAATTTTGTTTAAAGGCATGCCAAGGAAAGAAAAGGATCCGGGTAATTTTGTGTTGCCAATCAAAGTAAATGGAACTACACCAGTTTATGCTTTAGCTGATACGGGGTCGAGTGTTAACGTGATGCCGTATCCATTGTTCAAAACTTTGGGACTAAGTAATCCGCAACCTAATCATTCTAAGCTCACTATGGCGGATAACACTCAAGTAAAGGCAATGGGAGAAGTTAAGAATGTAAGAGTGCAAATTGGCTATCAACCGTATTTGGCAGATTTTCTTGTCCTGGATATTCCGGTGGACAAGAGTTTACCGCTATTGTTGGGGAGGCCATTTTTACGAACTTGTGGAGCAATTATAGACATGGGAATAGGCACCATGACTATTGACGATGGGATTTCGAGGCAAACATACTACCCAAAACCAAGAGGACCAATTTTAGAATGTATGGAAGATTTGGAATGGATGGATGCAAATGATGATTTAACTTGTTTTGAAGTGGGACGTGATGTCCACGGTAATCCAATGTACGGACCTTTAACTCCACCTTATTTCGATATAGAGGACGAAATGGAACGTGCATTCGCGATAGAAGCTTTCTATAACCCATTCAAAAACATATTGGTTTACAAGAAGTTGACCGACTTTTTAGGATCTTTACCGGTGCAACTTAAGAATTTGGAGTGGAAACCCGAAGGGTTGGGGACTTACAAGAGACAAACCGGAGATGGAGCATGGCATGTGAAGTTTGATATATTATGCCCGGACGGACGTAGATTTATGAGAAAATTCAAAACTTTTGAAACGTTCCGTGAGCTGACCGGAAAATTTCAAAGCGAGGATATTCTTAGACAAGAGTATTTTGAGGAATTTTGAGGAAAGGCAAAGACCGTAATAACAAGCAATCATTTGCTTGAATTTCTTGAACTATTTTATTTTGATTTGATGCATTAGGATTTTTGTTTCTTATTTATTTTTCATGTTATGATTGAGGTAATTTGGTTTAATGCATTATGACTATGAGTTTTGAGTTGAGTTTGGATTAGTTCATTTATATGATGAGTTTAGTTTTTTTTTGGATTGAATGATTGTTCAAAATTTCATTTGGTGAATGAATGTTGTGTGAATCTTTAGCAGGAATTTTTGAGTAAAAATATGTTGCTTGGAGGGTAAATGCCTAAGTAACATGTTAAACAAGTTAAAAAGCAAATTTGGCAAAAAGCATACCGAAACGGTTGTATCCTTGACTGAACCGGTTGCACCAAAGTATAAAAATTTCATTTTTCCAAAAACACACACACACACTAATTTTCGAGGTGGGTTTTGCAAAAATTCATCCAAGAGAGCAGATTGGAAGTTGTTTAAGTTGTAGGATAACATCATGGCACCCAAGCAAGTAAGCATTTACATTCAATTATCTCAATTAAGGTTTTATTAGAACATTTGATTCGAATTGAATATTAGGTCACCAATTTGGGGGGTTTTTGTTATAATTCGAATTAAGTGGTAATATTTTAGGATTGAGTGAGTAATTGATATAGGAGTGCATTACAACAAGAGATTGATTGATTGATTCACCATAGAATGGATTTTAGATGATAAGATTTTTCGGAATTAGTTGGGTTGTGCTTATGAAATGAGATAAGTTACAATTGGTGATTCATTTTGATGGATGATATGTTTTTAAGAGTGATGGATGCTACACTATTAGAACTAATGATTTTAAAATATAGAATGAGTTCTAAGATGTTAGATGTTTGATGATTTGGAAGCAAGATAGAGTAATTCTAGGATGTGGGAATCATTGAGGATGATAGAATGCGATCTAAGAGTGGTTTGAGCGTTAGAAATTCGAGATTATGAGGATTTGAAGGCAAAATGCCTTATGCAGTCTTCACAACCGATTCGGTTGCGCATTGCAACCGAACGGTTGGTGCCTGACAAATGGAAACCGATTCGGTTGGTGATCCAACCGAATCCGGTTGTGGTTTCTGTGTGGATTTTTTGTGAAATTTTGAAATGTATCTTAGAGGGTTCTCTAACCTTCTTGTTTGTTCTAACACTCTTATATGGTCTTATTTTTGTGATTTCTACAGAGAATTATTGTAGGAAGCTCGAGTGGGGAGGAAATTCCAATTAACCCGCTTGTTACGAAGTTTTGTGAAAGGAACGAGAAGAAGAAGGTTAAGTATAGTGTGAAGAAGGAAGCAAATGCTAATTTAAAATTCAAAAATCTCACCAATGGAGAGAAACATGCTTTTCGGGAAAGATTGTCGAAGTTACAACATAGGCAATGTTTGGTTCCAAGGGTGATTGATTGGGATTTATTTAACGAATGTGAGTGTGAAGATGAGTTAAGAAGGATGATGCGAACGTCTTATGTATATCCAGGAGATGGAGATTCGTTCAATGATTTGTCATGGGAAAGAGCATTCAGTGTTAATGAAGAAGTCTATCGAGAATGGTGTATGGAATTCTTTTCAACCATGTATTTTGAAAGAAAGGTGGATGTTCGGAATTTGATGTCGGAGATTTGTATTTGGTTTAGACTTTGTGGAAGGGATCATGCTTACACGTTGCCAGCTTTTGGTGTAGCTCTTGGTTTGTATGAGCCACATGAGGTTAATCATCGATTATTTGAAACTCACTTTTCTAGACTTCGGAGGTTTGAAAAAGATTACCCTAGTATTCCCGCTTATTGGAATCAAGTGGGAGATCCTACTTGTGCTAGGAGGAATGCTTCAACCATCAGGAATCCGTTGATGAGGATACTTCACAAGTTGATTGTGACCGGGCCATTTAATAGATTTGGAAGCAGGGACGAATGTCAGAAACCGGACTTATGGATTATGAAGTTGCTGGAAGAAACTAAGGACGGTAATGCCATTTGGCAGATAGCCGAATATTTGTCTAGGAGAGCCCCGGGAATCAAGAGCAACAGTAACATTTGTGGAGGACATTTTGTGACAAGATTGGCGAAGAATCTTGGGTATTATGTTGATGAGGAATTGGCTAAGTGTGGAGAGCCAAAGTATAGTGAAACGTGGACAGCGAAAGGTTTTGGTAATGCTTTGAACAGGAGATTGGGAACCGTAGGGTTATGGATTGAACCAAGACCACAACAGCAACCACCACAACAACAAGGGAATATACCAATGGAGAACGTGCAAATGGGTACGTCCAGTAGTTTTGATTCAGGATGGGGAGAGTGGAACCAACATCTAGATGAGATTCAATGTAGGGATGTGTGGAGAGACTCAATGATGTTAAGAAACAACTACATCAATGATTATTCGATGCCTATCTTTCAACACATGGCTCGAGAAGCCAATTATGAGTTGCCACCCTACAATCCACCAAATGTTCCACCATATCCTTTTCCTTACACTTCTTATCCTGGACCCTATCCGTATCCATATCCTGGGTACGCACCGTTTCCTGATCCAATACCCCCATATGGTCGATTACCTGAAGCTAGAGGAACAAGTTATGAAGTTGGAGGATCATCATCAGGAGTTGGAGGCAAGAAGAAAAAGAGGAGAGTTCGTTCAGAAATCATAGACGAAAACTACGTAACCGAAAGTGATGATGATGAGTTTGATGATGAAGAAGGAGAAGAAATGAGCGAGGATGACGAGTGATTATGGATCATTCGTGAATTATGGTTTCAAAAACAATGGTCATGATGTGTTTTAAACTATTTCTATCTTTTGATCGATTTTCTTTAGGATGTTTGGCGTACTTTTTTTGGTTTTATCTAGTTTTTAGTAGTTTTATTTTGTTTTGTGCATTTCGTGTTGCAGTTTTTGTTTGCAGGATGGATATGTTGGAAGCTTATTGATGGTCAAATATTTCGAGTTGGATAACTCACAGGCTTGCTAATGACCCAATGTGCTTATTGCATATTTTATTCCGTGGTATCTTTTAACTATCTTTTTCCCATTTTCTTTACTTTGAAGTTCATTTTTTATTACATTGAGGACAATGCAAAACTTAAGTATGGGGGAGGGAAGAAAATAGGAAAATGATATGCATTTTTATTTTTTTTAGATAACTTTTGGATGCAAGTGATTAGAAGAAATTCGCCCTTGATGGTCTAATGGTTTTCGAAAGTTATTAATAATTAAAATACATAATTTGGGATTTCAATGGTAAAATGAGGTTTTTGAAAATTTTTTAGATTTGAACCAAATTACTGAAGTAATTCATTTTGGATTCGATAGCATTTCTAGCATACATAATAGCCTTTTTCCCACATTTTTGTGAGGTTTCTTTTTGTATAAAACACATCTTTTGTTTTATATTTGCTATGAGTGTGCCGGTGATTATGTCGATTCTAGAACTTGTACTAGTTATGCATTACGGTTAAAATCACTTTCGAGTGATCTAAATATTTTCAAGTGATAAGAGGCACCTTAGGAATAACCCAAATGGCCTTCCATTTTTACATCTAATGATATATTAGCTGACCACATCGGTTAGTTAACCACCCATATGGACCCATTTTGTTAGTGCTCATTTTTAGCACTAGATACCCCTAGTTACACCTTCTGAGCCATTCCTTTTCGTTTTTTTTGTTAAATCCAGAAAAATACAAAAATATTTTACACCTTTAAACTTTAGCCAACCCTTATCAAGTCTAATGGTTTGTTGCTAGTTGTTTGGAATGATTGGATTGTTTTTGATGATTATGAGTTAGCTACACTTTGCCATTTGTGTGTGCCATTCCGACAAAGACGAAGGATGCATACTTCTTATTTGTATTTTTGTGGTGATGCTTATACGAAGTGTGGGGGAGTTGTGATATATGAAGAAGGAGTAAAAAAAAAAAAAAAAAAAAAAAAAAAAAAAAAAAAAAAAAATAGCCAAGGAACTATATGATGGATATTGATTGGCCAATGAGCTAAATTGAGTTATACATATTTGCGGAGAATCGATATGAGAAGAGGAGTAATAATCATTTTTCGGGATCGTGGTTTGTATGATGACTAGCACCATGGAGGTTTGGACTTGATTTCATTTTTATTTTAAACCAATTTTATAAACTATCCCATGCCTTATCCATACCTATTATGAACCCTTAGCCTTATCATTATAACCCGAATAAAAGACCTCTTTGATGAATTTATTTTCTTTGTTTTGATACTTGTACAAGCTTTTGGTAAAAAGCATTGATCATGACTAGGCGTTGAGTGATATACATATACCCACCAATATATGAGTGTTGAGTGAAATCTTAAAGCCATTTGTGAGGTATCCTAGTTATGTTATCTAAAGTGTTTGGTTCATTTTTAGAAGATTTTCACATATTATAAGTAAAATAATAATTATCTTTTATGGGTAATTGTTACATTTTCTGAACCATGGTGTTATGGACCATTGAAATCAATCTTTGCAAATGTTTGACCTACTCGAGGGCGAGTAGAGCTTAAGTGTGGGGGAATTTGATAACGTCTAAAATGAACATATTTTTAGTAGCGTTATTGTCAGTTTTGTGCATGATATTCGGCTATATTTACTCATAACTGTTGCAAAAGTGCAAAGATGCGTATTGTATATGTATATGTAGCCAGGTATTGTGAATAATGAAGAAATGAAGTTTTTATGCACATTTGGAAGATTCTAAAGGAAGGAAGTTGAGATTGGAAGCTTGTGGACTCAATGATATGGAAGCATAGTGATTTCGAAGCATCTACAGCAAGGAAAGATCAAGTTTGGCTTTGGAAATCATCAACGTAAGCAAAGAATGAAGCGTAAAGGGAAAAGTCAGCAAAAAGTCAAAAGGAGCAAAACCCAGCCGATCGGTCGCAACCCGCAACCGGATCCGGCTGGGCAGATGGTCAAAGCTGTTACCGATTCGGTCGGCCTAGAAACCGATCTGGTTTCTGGCACTGCAGTTACACAATTCGCATTTATTGTTGTCTTAACTCCCCATAAACATTGGAGTCCGATCATTTCTTGATATTAACTTGGAGAGAACGTTTTTTGGGCAGTTAAGCAAGTGCTTTGGCTATTTAAAGGACCTAGTACTTGTATACTAGGTGTGACACAACCAAAAGAGTATTAGTTTACACCAAAACTAATATTTACCCTATTATTTCAACCCAAAAGCTTAGTAGTTACTGGAAAACGTCCAGAAGCAAGGAAGGAACCATTCTTGTCCATTGTTTCGGTAGTTTGGAGTTGTGCGGTGATCCTAGGTGATTGGAGGCGCGTGGTTGCTACATTCCACGATTTCTAATTCTTGTAATCACAAAAGTTTAGGTATTCTATGAACTTTGTTATGGAAGTCTATTCTCTTGAATTGTTTGAATTACCTTGTTATGACTTGTGTTTAGATATGATTGTTTTCATGGAGTAGTTTGTGATATACTTGTGTGTTGGAATGTGATTAATCATAATAATGTTCTCAAAATGTGATGCATGTATATATGATCTTGTTTAAATGAGTTTGTTGGAAAAATACTAGTCTTGGATTGATTTGTCAATAAAACATGTTTTAAGAAAAAGGACCGAAAGGATTTCTCTTGTGTTTTATTCCAAAAAGTGTAGTGACAAACTAGTATGGGGATATGGTGATTGACAACCACCATGTTTTGCTTATTAAAACAAGACTAGGAATGTTTTCATCACGAAGGGTCGAAAGATTCGTAAGAACAAATTTAATAAGAACATGTTGCAAACAAATGGAACTTTTATAGGATAATCATTGGGATGAGGACCGAAAGGATTACCTAAATGTTTTTGTTCTTAGAATGATTTTTACAAACAAATACCATGGTTGGGGAATCATTTGCTTATGATTTGTGCATCATACTAAAAGTATACACCAAACCTTTATGAACATTATCTATGGTTGATTATGAAACTACACACAAGTATATATTTATATTCTTGATTCGTATTTTCACTAGAACACTTATTCGAGGAAGCCTTGACAAGCTTTCTTGTTAGAAACTTTTTAATAAGATCTATTTCAAAACAAAAATCCCTTGGGACGATCTCGACTTACCAAACTTTGCTATTGCGGACGAGTATACTTGCTCGTATGTGTTAATAGGTTATACGGTTAATTCGTGATTATAAATTTTTAAAACTTGCACCAACCGGAGCACATCAACATAGCATCCTCCATCTCGGTGTCGGAGGTCAGGTCGATAGGGTGAGTAGCGGACGACATGGTACTGTAACAACCCAAAAGAAAGCATGCACTTATAAGTAAATAAAGCCATGCAGTAAATAAGATTTAGTTAGTCGCGCATAATCTGCCACGCAAATCTAAATGCCTAACTAAATGAAAGCTAGCATTATAAGTTTTTATCATGCAAAGTTTTTCTAGTCATGTATTATCTGTTAAGTGAATCTCCTACATGTTATCGGTACGAAGTAGGCGCGGAGGACGTGAAGTGGTGGTGTAAAACGGTCCATTTGAAAAACGTGGTTATAGTCCAATTTGTTTTGAAAATACAAGTTGGTTCTCTATAACCTAGGCTCTGATGCCAATCTGTAACACCCCCAAAATCACAATGTGACAGAAGAAGACTATTTGGGGTATTACTTAGAGGATCATAGTCATAAGTTATAGAAAACGACTCTAAAGAGGCGTTTTAATAAAAGGTAGTTACCATTTCATAGAACTCAGCGTTTTGGAAACACAAAAAGGAATACCACACGTTTTGAAGTTACACAAAAGATAGTTTAAATATTTACGAAATGATAACTTTAATTGAAAACAACACCACTTCAAGCGTCCCGTGACGTCCACTCCACGCCTTCATGATATTCTAATTAGTACCTGAGATGAACATGCTTAAAAAGTCAACAAATGTTGAGTGATATTCATAGGTTTAAATAAATGGTTGAACACAAGTAAGAGATGATAATTGCTTCGAATACAATCACCATGGGAAACATAGATTATTATTACGCACTAAGCTCATGACACCAAACTAACTGCATACACCTAATCACTGGTGTAAGTAATAATATTGCCCTCAGAGATGGAATTGCCAATTCCATAGTTAACCAAATATAGTGCGCCCCGGTTATTTCCGATAACCGAGTCGGGGTCGTTAATTCCCATAGTACTATCCACAATATTCGCGTTCACTAGCAAGTGATTAATGGTTCATGATGTAAGGGACTTATGGCAGGCAACTTAGGCTATAATAATAATGATCAGGCAAGCATACAGTTTAATAAAAGACTTGTGTTCTAGTTTATAGCATGCATCTCCCTCGCGGGGTTTGAAAGAAATAAGTAAAGGCGAGGCTATGAACTCACCTTAGCAAATGGTATCCGAGTAGTGTAAAGTCAAGTAGTATGAGCACGAAGTACCGTCACGCGACCTATAATTAGCATGGCAAGTCTTAGTTTATTGTTTTTATCCATGATTTAATGTATTGAAAACGGTTGAAGTATTTTCAAGAGTTTGTGTTTATTGTTGCTTGTGTTGGCAATGGTTAAGTTTAAATAAGTTTCGAAATGCTTATAAGTTTTTGGCTCTTGGAAAAGTGAGTGGGACAGTTTACGAAACATTCGTATAAGAGTTGGCTCGAGTATATTTATTTAAGTGGAAATAATTACAAATCAACTTGTATTTATTTGATTTCGTTTAGTTTTGAAAAGTATAGATATATATACAATATATATTTATCTGAGTTGTGGGAAAATATTATATTTAGAAAATATAATATCTCTAGTTTATGCAAATGTGGTCGTCAAATAGAAATATGTACCAATTATATTTATGTAACGAAGTATGGTAGAAAAATATAAATTTATTATCTTATAGAAGCTTTTAGGATGGAAAGCGTTAAGTGTAGAACTTGGAGGGATCAAAGTTGTACAGATTTATATAAGTTTCAAACTTTATAAAGGTTTTAAGAAATGTGTCAAGTGGTTCAAAGTCGAGGGTTGAAATCGTAGATATCAATATGAGTTTACAAGGCTTATAAAAGATCTTAAGGAAAATGACAAGGGGTGTGAAGTCGGGGAACTGGATTTGTCAAAATACGAAAGTTACAAAAATAACAAAAAAATGGGTAACTGCCACGAGACAGATTCGAACTCACAACCTCCAAGTTAATCACCCACGCCCCCACCAACTGAGCCAAGGGTCTTTTTGTGTTAGGTCTCACAGCGTAAATCTATTTAATGGGTATTTTCGACTGTTTTATATTTGTTATGTATCTCTTCCCAGTAGGAACTTAGTTTTGCATGCAAATGCAATATGTTTTGTGTGTCCGGTGATTTCCAACAGTGGTGCCGAGTGAACCAAGGAAACAATCTAAGTATTACATTTATGTTTGTAGTTAGTTTCGAAATGGGTTGACAACAAAACGAGTTTTCTATCCACTCAAGTTTATTACGATAGTAGGTAACATGCTACGTAGCTTTTTATAACGAGGTTGTGTACAAGTGTCGTGACAACGTATCGATGTGTTATAAATGGTTAAGAAGCTATATTGTCCTACATGCGGAAAAAGGGAGGAATACTTACGACACCGAGAGTGGTGGTGAAGAATATGTACAGACAAGGATGAGAACCAAAGAAACCCGATATGCTTTCCAAAGTGAACCCGATATGCGTTCCAAAGTGAACCCGATTACCTTGCTTCTAAAACCCTTATGTTTGATTTCAAGTACCCTTAGTTTTCCTTTGAGTGTTTGAAAATTTAATGAGTTTAAAGAGGAAGAGTATGTGTCGAATGGAGTGAGCTAGAGCAAACCAAGAGAAAAACCAAGCTTCCCAACTTATTTCCAAACTTCCAAGGCTAGTCTTTGAATACACTTAGAGGTTTTGGTGGGATTTTGCAAGTGAGATGTGTGATGAAACTTGTGGGCTCGTGGGTTTTTAAGAAGAAAAAGGAGAAGAACTTTTGGTTAAAGACCAAGAGTTTATGTTGAGCATTGATACATGAAATCTTGATTATACTTGCACCTAGGAAGTATTAAAGAAAACAAGCAAATGAATTGTGGTATTGGGAAGTATACGGCAGCCAAGGACAAAAAGGAGTGAAAAGTGTGTCATAGTGCTTGGTTATATGTTGGGTATTATATTTACTTCTCAAGCATGTTTCAAAAGTCAATGTATTTGCAAATTTTGAAGAGATGTGTAAATATCTTGTAGGTGCATTCGGTTACAAGAAAGAAAAAGAAAGAAATGATCTCATTTAGGTCCAATAGTCTAGTGTTTAACAAGGTGTATGGATATTATATGTTATTAGTTAGTTCATAATGTGTAAGGTAGCATTTCACATCTTTCTAATATAACATGTGTCACTATGAGTTGTAATTTGGGTGGTAACGTGTAAGATTATCTCGAATTTTCGTTATGTATATCGTGTCCCGTTTGAGCTTAAATGTGGGTCACGGTGTCCCGGTTTGATGCTTTTGCACAAACGTGTAATATATAATTTTTAGCATGTTTTTATAAAGGTAAAAATAAAATATTAATTCTAACTCGTAAAAATATTTATTTGACTTTAGCCATAACTAATTGAGTGTCGGTACGCGTGCGGCTCGTAAGACAAGAAAATTTTTTGTGAGACTGATTTTAGCTATCAGTAAATATCGGGCATGATTAAATAAGACTACTCGGAGATGCATAAATTTTTATGCAATAAAATGAAACGTACATGCTAAAATGCTCAACTTAGCTCAAATAAATTTTGATAAACAATCTAGTTTATTAATATGAAGGTTGATGATAGCGAAATTTTACAGGTGGCTACAGAATTCTTAGCGATTTTCCCATCATCGCATGAATCGCTTTGATAACCCTTGCCCATAACGATGAACTTTTAGTAATGAACCGCCACATCTATTTAAACGTGAGGGCTCTATTCAACGCATATAAGCTTGAAACACCAAGACCACCTTTCTCTTTCGAAACCAAAATGTTTTTCCATTTCACCCATATCGACTTTTTACCACATAGATCAGCTCCACTGAGAAAATGACACCGAATAGATTCCATGCGTTGTAAAACCTTCATAGGGACTTTAAATATGGTATATCGACATCGACCCTAAAACCGTCTTGAGAAGTGTTAGTCAACCACCTATCGATAAAGTCTTCATCTTCCATTTTGAAAGGCGCACAACCATAGCATCAACAATCTCCACTGAAAACGTTTTTCCATTTCACCCATATCGACTTTTACCACATAGATCAGCTCCACTGAAAAAATGACACCGAATAGATTCCATGCATTGTAAAACCTTCATAGGGACTTTAAATATTGAAATATGGTATATCGGCATAAACCATCTTGAAAAGCGTTAGTCTACCACCTATCGATGGAGTCTTCATCTTCCATTTTGAAAGGCGCACAACCATAATATAATAAATCTCATTCCAATGAGGTCATGGTTTATACAAACTACATATATTTTTCTCAATTGTAACACAAGAGAAAAAATGTAAAACAATTAAGTTTAACTAAAAGTTGAGTTTAATTTTCACCTATTCAATGATTAAGGAAAAAGAATTAAAAACACGATCTTTTAGCTGGGTGAAATTTTGGAAAACTAAGTTTTTATACGAAGATTAACATTAAGAAATAATATTCTATCATGGTCTAGTGACACACCAAATCAACTCTCTAGTTTCGCCCCTCGCCCCTGAAGTTTATAGAGCTTACAGAAACCATATGATTGAAGACACTCTCACTACATTGATGTCGTGTTAAATTAATCGACTATCTCTAAGACTCTCTTTAAATATGTTGTCATTTTTTATGGACTTAATCAGAAGCTCAAAGCATCGAATATCCGAATGTCTTTATCCCTCCTCCAAAATATATAACTTATTTTGTTAGATAAGATCAACAACTGTTAGAAATTTGAGCATTAAAGAGCAAATCTACCATCAGGGACGGAGCTAGGGGGTGCCCGCGGGTGCACGTGCACCCCATGGAATTTTTCAATATAGTGTTAATTTTTGAAAAAATTATCGATTTTTTAAAAATGTATTTTAAATGCACCCGGTGCATCAAAATGTGTTTATAGTATTATTTAGTTGGTTTAATTACAAATAAAAAAAAAATATATAGAATTTTGTAAAAGCCCCAATATGACAAAAGCCCAAAGATAAAACAAATTTAATAGCCCAAAGATGAAATAGGTTTATCAATGAAACAAGTTTATTCATCATCCTAACAATTTTATGTGTTCGACATACATCATTCAGTATTTCAATTATTTATTTGTTTATTATATCTTAAATTGATAGTATGATGATTGGTTGTTTACAATTGTACGAGCTGGTGATACAATCATCATAGAACTATCACTAGATTGATACAAATGTTTCCGGAGGTTCTTAAGGTTCTTCACTATGTTGAGGAAGAGGGTGATACTATCTCTAACCGTGGAACAACTTCTGGTCTTATAAAGTATTTCAAAACACTTGATTTTGTGTTTTTATTGTACTTGTTGTTGCATATAATGGGGCTTACTAATACATTGTCACAAACATCTTCAGAAGAGCGATCAAACGATCTTAGATGCTGTTTCATTGGTAAAAGGAACCAAAAGAGCATTGCAAGAGTATAGGGCAACGGGGTTTCCTTCACTTTTGAAGAATGTAACTTCATTTTTTGGTAAACATGATATTGAGATGGTAAATATGGTTGACTTTCATTCAAGAGGCCGAAAGGATAGAATTACAAATCAACATCATTTCGAGGTCGATATATTCAACACTGTTATGGATATGCAAATTCAAGAGTTTGGAGATCGTTTTAGTGAGGGAAGCACCGATTTACTTGATTATATGCCGGCGTTGAGTCCGCATGATTCATTTTCAGAATTTAGTATATCAAAGTTAGTGAAACTTAGTGAGATGTATCCACGTAATTTTACTTATACGGAAAGGTTAAGTCTTCCTACAGAACTTGGAGTCTATTATCAGATCATGCGTAACGATAAAGATTTCGCTAACTTGGAGAGTATTGCCAAGCTTGTTGAGAAGATGATGGATAAGAAAAAGCATACATCTTATCCTTTGGTTTATCGGTTGTTGAAGTTGGCTTTAGTATTGCCTGTTGCTACAACTACGGTTGAAAGATGTTTTTCTAAAATGAAGCTCATTAAAACTGATTTGCGTAATCGGATGGGCGATGATTATTTTAACGGCGCTTTAACTTGTGCCATAGAGAAAGAAGAACTTATTGATGTTAAAAATGAGGGTGTACGTAAGCGTTTTTTTTTTTTTTTTTTTTTTGCTATGGGAGATCGTAGAATCACTAATTAGAAGGTAATATGTTTATTTATTTATCGTTTTTATGAAATCTTCGTTTTATTCCATTTTTAACTCTATTATATTATGGTTCAAAAAATTTTGTATACACAGTCATATTTGTTCCTGGCTTCGTCACTGTCTACCATACCCATGACTTGACGACATGCCTATCTCCGAACGACAGGAGGGTAATGAGTTTCTTTACTATATTAATGTCTAAGAGCTGTCTTGGAACAATTGTTAACAAATAATTCGCTTGTACGTTGAACACAAAATTGGTTTCCGTGACGACAAAATGTTGCTTGAATACTTAATTCATAAATAAAATTTGTTTTCAGTTTCATAATGTAACCTTCACGATCGGATAAGCTTGAAAAAATAACAATAATTGGTGCCGGTCAATATAATAAGAAAACAAAACTTTGGACTAATTAATAAGTTAACTAGATGAGATTAATCAAATAATTTATCAAAATCAACAGATGATAATATAGTTTACCCCATTTTTTTTTTTTTTTTTTTTTTTTACCAATGAAGCATTAGTCTAATGGTTGAAGCACTTGTGCTTGAGTCAATTGACCCAAGTTCAAGTCCATTTGCTTCATATAGGTACCCACATCCGCAAAACTATGAGCACACTGGAGAGACTTTGTGGAATAAGAGCTCAGGGGTCCGAGTCTTGGCTCGTGCTCACTCCGGTTGGTGCCCCACTAGGTCAGGAGAGTTGCCGGAGCTATTCCTTGCGGGGTGGATAATGGTTGATGCCAAAATACACCCGAGATCAAGGTGTTCTCGCCAATATACACCAGGAATAATTTACCCCATTTTAGAAATCATGCATCATAATCGAAACGATGACATACTTGATACTTTTTATTAAAAAAAAAAATACTATTAGTTTAAAGATGCGTTAGTGGTTGATTAATGTCCAAGTGTCTTACAACTCATGGTTCGACCTGTCTATACAATCATGCAGCCGCCACACCGACCATTATGATCGGTACATGAGCTCCCCATGCGTCGACTCATCTTTAGCCACGTATACTCTTATCTACTCAAGACAGTCACACTGTCCGCCACACCGACTATTTTCTGTGTTGTCAACATGTTTTAACTGATTGTATAATATATATTGGTGTGTGTAAATCAAGTTTGTGTTTGTTACGAGATCCTCACCGTGAAACATATATAACAAAAATTTTAGCTTTTTAAAACTGGCACATAAACATGATGGAAAAACTACAGAATCACCCCGTTTAGATTATTATGTACAGGTGTAACGAGTTTATATTAGTACTTAGTAGGTTTCTAACCTTTTTTTCCACTATGCTTGGGAATACTTTCGTAAGAATCTTAATCAAAATATTTTTGTCTTTTCAATACTAATTTAGGCATTATATGTTTTACATGTTGTTGGTACACGCGGCCTCATTTTCATCTCGTTTTGTACCAATGTAGCTTTCTTTTGAAAAATTAAGAACTAACTTATAAAAGGTTGAAGTGTTGAAGCCTAATTGAAGTCATATGTTCTCTTTGTCTTGGCAACGAATTGCTTTGGCCATATATGTAACGATTTCCACATTAATACTAGCATTTTTTTTTGTCTATGGAATACAAATATTAAAGGCTGGTGTTTGCTTAATATGTCTACATATGAAATTGAGTAAATTGCAAAAATCATCCCTAAATTTTGGCCAAATTGCACGTTTCGTCCCAAACGTTTGGAAAGTGCAAGGATCGTCCATGTGGGAAACTTTTGGGGCAAAAATCGTCCCTGGCCTAGATCAAATGACTAAAATACCCTTCTTCTTTTTATTACTTTTCCGTTTCTTGCGCAAATGGTCCCTGTATTTCGGCAGATTCTGCAAATTTAATCATTTTTTTTAAATAAAAAAATAAAAAAAATTAACTATTAATATTAGTATTTTTTTTTTACGTTTTCGTCCTTTTTTTACGTTTTTGTCCGTTTTTCTCACGTTTTGTTCGTTTTCATACGTTTATGTCCGTTTTTCTTAGGTTTTTGTTCGTTTTTTACGTTTTTGTCTGTTTTCCTAACGTTTTTGTCCGTTTTTCCGTTTTCGTACGTTTTTGTCCGTTTTTCTCACATTTTTGTTCGTTTTCATACTTTTTTTGCGTTTTTCTTACGTTTTTGTCCGTTTTGTCCTATTTTTTACGTTTTTGTCTGGTTTTCTCACGTTTTTGTCCGTTTTTCTTACGTTTTTCCGTTTTCATGCGTTTTTCTTTCGTTTTTTCTGTTTTTGTCCGTTTTTATACGTTTTCGTCCGTATAAAAACGTATGAAAAAAAAACGTATGAAAATTAAAAAAAAAAAAACGTAAGAAAGACGGACAAAAAAAAAACGTATGGAAAAAAAGTATGAAAAAAAAACGTATGAAAATAAAAAAAAAAAAAACGTAAGAAAGACGGATGAAAAAAACGTAAAAAAAACGTATGAAAAAAACGTTAAAAAAAACGTAGAAAAACGTATGAAAAAAAAACGTATGAAAACGTATAAAAACGTATGAAAATAGGCGAAAACGTATAAAAACGTATGAAAATAAAAAAAAAACGTAAGAAAGACAGACGAAAACGTATAAAAACGTAAGAAAACGGACGAAAACGTATAAAAAACGAACGGAATCGTACGAAACAGACAAAAACGTAAAAAGAGAAGGGACAAAACGGACAAAAACGTAAGAAAAACGGAAAAAAATACGTTTGAAAACGGAAAAAACATGAGAAAAACGGACAAAAATGTAAGAAAAAAGGACAAAAAAAAACGGACGAAAATGTATAAAAAAATAATACTAAAAGTTAAATTAAAAAAAAAAAAAAAAAAAAAAAAAAAAAAAAGGACTAAATTTGCAAAATCTGGCGAAACACAGGGACCATTGGTGCAAGAAACTGAAAAGTAATATAGAGAGAAGGGTATTTTAGTCATTTAATGTAGACCAGGGACGATTTTTGCCCCAAAAGTTTCCCACAGGGACGATCCTTGCACTTTCCAAACGTTTTGACGAAACGTGCAATTTGGCCAAACTTTAGGGACGATTTTTGCAATTTACTCTATGAAATTTGGAGTTTTGTTGCTAGCCACCGCACAAAGAGATCATAAATATTTATTTTATAAATGGTTAAAAAATTAAGATCAAGAAAGTTTTTGTGATTTTTATTCAATGTGGGTTGGAAGATCACCCATTCCCATTAATCAATTACAACAAGCAAAAGAGACTGAATTTAAATAGGACTTGAAATTAATTAAACCCTTTGGGCACATTAAAAAATATAGCGACCCAAAGGACCTCACACATTTAACAGAGAAACAAATTTGTACAATTTCTTCCAAAGGGATCGACATTGAAACTACTCGATCTTAGCTCAGGCGTTGCTCCTGAACGATCCAAGAGCCTTAACTGCACCTGCTCTCAATACGTACTGGTGGTAAAAGGCTGCAATCGCGGCTCCAATCATTGGTCCCACCCAGAATAACCACTGCACAAAGTTCACATAATTAGCCTTGTTTGACTTTTGAAGTAATAGACTAATAGCTGAACAACATATGATGTATAAATATATTCAACTTACTTGATCATCCCATGCTTTTTCTTTACCATACATGACAGCAGCACCAAAACTACGAGCCGGGTTGATTCCAGTTCCAGTAATTGGGATTGTGGCTAAGTGAACCATGAACACCGCAAATCCGATAGGAAGAGGTGCCAACACCTTTAATTATTAATCCAAACAATAGTTAGACTTTGTCATCAATAATAACACCATATAACAATTAACTAGAAGTGTTAATAGTAGTAGCATAAATAATTAGTACTTACAGGGACATGGGAGTCGCGTGCATTTCTCTTAGGGTCAGTAGCCGAGAAGACGGTGTAAACAAGAACAAAGGTACCGATGATTTCAGCACCCAAACCGGTTCCTTTGCTGTAGCCATCAGCAAGCTCATTAGCACCACCACCGTAATTATGATAGTAAGTCTTCTGGAAAGCCTTAACAAGACCACAACCACAAATAGCACCCAAACATTGAGCCACAATGTACATAAACGCCCTTGGTAGTGTCACTTTCCTAGCCAAAAACAGCCCGAATGTAACAGCAGGGTTAATGTGTCCTCCTGAGATACCAGCAGTGCAATAAACAAGGACAAAAATCATGCCTCCAAAAGCCCATGCGATACCAAGGATTCCAACACCACCACATTGGTCAGTGCTGTGGGCGGGGTCGACTTGGGACTTGTAACCGATGACAGTCAAGACAGTGATGTAAAGGAACAACATTGTGGCAATGAACTCGGCTATTATTGCTCGGTAAAAGGACCATTTGGTGAGTTCTTCGGAGTCGAAAAGGGGAGAAGGTGGAGGGTCTTGGTAGTCTTTAGCACCGTAGTGATCATGTCCGCCAACCTCTACGTCTTTGCTCATTTTCTAGCTCTGTAGAAGAATGTGTTATAAGAGTGAGAGAGTGGAGTGTTTGTTGATGAGAAAAATGGATAACAAGTTGTGCTATTTATATGGGTTGTAAGAAGAACTATCCGAACCTTACACAAGTCACTAACAACTTCGTGCTCATTCATCCAATATTTTCCAAGCAAAATTCTCGTGTAACGTTTTAAAAAGGCATACACTATTGGAACTCGGGGTCACATCCATAGGGAATATTCTCTTTGTCCCCCATTTTTTCAGTATAACGCAGTTTTTTGTCAGTTTCTGTTCCGTATTTCTGACAGTTTTAAGTGTTTGGCTTATTAAACTTTATATTTACAGTTCCGCATTTTCAAATTTATAGCTTTTTGATATAAACAAAATAATAAAATTAAAAAAAAATAAAAAAAATAAAAAAAAAAACAAAAAAACTAGAGAGGGTTCTAATAAAAAACTAGGTACCGTACTAATAACTCGACCCTTTAACGACCCTTAACTAATCAATGTCAGCCACCACCGTCCATTTGCATTTTCTCACCTTCTAACCACTAATATTTCGCCACCTGGATTCCACTGGCCAATCAGTGTTTAGAGGCGGTATGTTTTTTTTTTTGTTTTTTTCTTAACCCAGCAAATCATTTTCAAACGAAAATAATTTGTGCCAATCATTGAGTCACACCATATTTTTTAATTAATTGATGCATTACGGTATTATACGGTACAAACTGTGATGCATTAATCAAAAAATATGGTGTAGATATCAATTCTCAACTACTACGGACGTTCTAATGTCTTTGAAGAGGTTGGCAAATAAATTATGGCCCTAATCATATTTTGAGTTGAGATCAATATAGATCTCATGTTTGACATAAATCCAATAGATCAATCTTAGTCATTCATTTTTTTAATCAAAATTATTACAAAAACCATTTTCACATTTAAAAAAAAAAACAACATATCTTGCAAACGATAGATCTTTAAACTACAAAAAATACACCATCATGACGAGAATTGCCCAGAAAAATCACATATGATTTGTAAAATTATATATGATTTTCAAAAATCATATATGATTTTCAAAAATCATATGTGATTTGTAAAAATCAAATCACATGTGATTTTTTCAAATCATATATGATTTTTACAAATCACATATGATTTATAAAAATCGAATCACATATAATTTTCACAAATCATATGTGATTTTTCTGGTCCGAAATTTTGAAAAAAAAAAAAAAAATCGCTAAAAACATATAAAAGTGCATATATATAGAAAGATAATTTAATCCTCGTCGTGATGATATAATTTTTTTGGCGTAATGATTAACGGTTTGCGAGATATTTAATTTAAAAAAAAATGGTGAAAGTTTTTTTTTTTTTTTTTTTTTAGAAAAATAAATGGCTGTGATTGGTTCAATGAATTTAAGGTAAATTTTAGATTTATATTAAACTTTTGCCATCATATCTTAAGCCTAATTATGTATGTGGTCTTAAAAGAAAACAACTATGAACTAGCTTAAAAAGGGTCGAACTTGAACTGTAATTGAATCCTAATTGATCTCAAATATAGGCGCATAACACAAAAATAAACTTTTACTAGCAGGGTCTTCATGTGATGCGGTTGCGGGTATTTTGTAGTTAAAAAATTTCTATTAATAATTTATTTTATTTGTACATTTTTTTAGATATAGCTTTACTGATTAGTTTATTCGTTTAGGGGTTATAAATAATAGAAAATGTTTTTTGAAACTTTACTTAGTTTGTATTAGTTTGTGTTTAGTAATGTGTTCTTTTATTTGTATTGAAGGGCGTTTTTAAATTATCATTAATTAACAGTTTGCATGATTTGTACTATTTTTAATAATTGTATTTATTCTTTAATGTGTGTTTTAAGAATATATATTAATTATGCATCAATGATACTCCCTCCGTCCCATATTAAATGTCAAGTTTAAATTTTCAAAGTTTTTTTTCTTAACTTTGATCTTAAATATTTTTTGTTGTGTCATATAAATATTTGATGCAAAATATATGAATAAATTGAGTTTTAAATGCATTTTCACTACGTATTATTTTTATCTAATACTATATAACACAAACAAAAATATTTAAGGTTAAAGTTGTAAAAGAAAGACCTGAAAAGTCAAATCTGGACATTTAATATGGGACGGAGAGAGTAGTAAAATACATTCAATGGAGGAAAAGTGCTTGCATGACTTGTACATAGTGCATAGTAAATTGTATTGCTGATTTTAAGAAAATTAATGAAGAAAAATGTCTTCTTCCATTATAAGATAGTAAGATAAATCCTATTCTAAAACTAACTCTAATACACAAGTATGAGGATAAAATCTCTAGGGATGAATCTATGATAAAAGTATAAAAAGGGGACAAAATCTATTTTTAAGTCCCCATCATGGTCAATTTTAAACCAAATCTTCAAAATAGTCATGAGCAATTACTCAACTTCTCAGCTCCACCCAAAACGCGCCACGTGACCATTTGCAAGTACAGTTGGTGACTTTTCATAGACCCACATTAACTTACACAATTGCGTAATCGTCGGCTACTCAACCAGCGGCTACTCAACTTACATTTATCTATGTGCAAAAGTACCTCGAGAAAGAAAATAAAACACATAGGAAAAGAAAATAAAGTACAACAAAATCTTTTACCTATATTCTCACATAAAGTGAAAAAGGTACCTCGAGAAACTGAAAACACACACTAACAAAACAAAATTACACACAAAAAAACACACTCTCACCGATTAGCCAAACTCTGCTTGATTTCCCTCTCCGATCCTAACACTTGGTACCCACACAAAAAACACAGTAACACAGATGCGACACTCACTACCATTTCAAAATATGTCCTCACACAGCAAATACCATGATGCAAGTTTTACTGACCATGTTTTAATATTTATAATGTCTTGTTATACCTATGGTCTACCCTAATGCACTAACGGGCAGTGTACCTGGTCGTGTGTAGTGTAGTATTCGGTAAAACCGAGGTCGTCCTAAGAGCTATGTGTGTTTGATTAATACTAAGTCTAGGTGTCACAGATTTTAATATGATTTCGATAATTATTTAACTACTAAGGCAGAAAAAAGCAAATAAAGGCAAAGGTGTAAGCAATAGAGGAGAGTGGTGCTAACCTAATTAATCATCCTAGCTAGTAATGCCTACGGCTAATTACTTCCAATTACTTCAGGTGGGGTCAAAGTCGATAGGACAGCATTTGGTCAATTCGCCCTAACCTATCAGCAAAGATGCCACCACTGGAGAAGTCAGGTGTCCCCTCATAAGTCCAGTTGTTCCTGGTCCCCTAAGCCGAGTCATTAAGTACCGCTACATGCTAGACTTATAATAGTGAGTGCCCGGGCATTAGCAACTTAAACACTCACCCCCTAATTCTTAAGTTCATCCAAACGGTAGGTGATCAGTTGGTCAAATCGCACAAGTAGAAAGGGTCGTAAGTTGGTCATATCTTACCCTTCCCGTCTCATTCTACTCACTTAGGGTCAGTTGGTCATATCTCCTAAGCAACTAGCCTCTCTCGCCATTCAAAACTACCGAAACAAGGGTAGCTACCAATAAACTATGCATGTATACACTTAGAAATAATTATGCGGAAGTAATATAAATGCAAACAAAACAATTAAGGAATCATAACTAGGCCAGCACCAAGAGGTGCTTAGCCGCTTATATTAACCATACAAATCAATTCAATATTTAATGTTACGAAATACATGAATCGAAAGTAAAGAAAAGATAAACTGCTAATGCTTATCGTAGGGGAGTGATTTCTCCCTTGGAGACGGCTCCGTATGCTCCTCTAGACCTGCCTCTGGCTTCTTCCCACGTTCTTTGGTTGTGGTGTGTGAAATGGGATGCTTTGAAATGCTGAAATTGTGGGGTATTTATAGGCCAGATCTGGGTTACGGCGTAACTAATAGAATAGTTACGACGTAATCTTCTATTTCTTCGTAATTTGCACTAGATCTGCTGGTTACGGCGTAACCTTATAAGTAGTTACGCCGTATCTTCAATATTTCTTTGTTACGCCGGAGTTTATTCAATAGTTATGGCGTAGTTATCAGCGGCGCGGAACCTCATTTGACCTAATACAGTTACGTCGTAATCTTTTGGGAGAGTTACGCCGTAATCTTCTGATGAGTTGGCTTCCTGAGTCACGCTTTAGTTACGGCGTAATGTGAGAGATGAGTTACGCTGTAACTTCTTCAAAGTGAGCTTACTCTGATAAATATTTGATAATTCTCCAATTCTGCGTCTCTTTAGCTCCAATGCTCATAAGCTTGGTGATTACACAAATCTCCACCACTAGAGTTAAGGGCTAAACAATTTTTGAAGGCAATATGGGTAGACACGACAAAGGTTGAGGGGGTGACTCGTCATTACTAACATGTCACGGCGAAGTGGACAAAATCAATGATACATGACCAAATCCATGGCCAAGAAACCAAAGATTGCTCGCTGCATCACCTAGACACGCTTCATGACTAAACGGTATGATAAGACATGGGATATATAAATGGTGTAAAATAAAAATCAAGCAGGAGGTCTAAATCTATAACCAAGTCATCACTACTTACCGTATGCCCAAAGTTCAAGCTTTGAAGTTAAGAAACCGGATCATGAAATAGTAGGTAGATGTGTCACTAGAGGACGTCATGATGGGCACACTACCTTTTCTCCAACTATTGGCATAATTACCAACTCCAATCTTCGAATGTGACCAAGGTGGCCTCCTCGATACTAAATCTATATAAAGCTCATAACATAATGCTTATAACATTGCACTTTACAATAACTAAATAACATAACAATTTTTTTTTTTTTTTTTCGAATCATTTTTTTTTCAACATAACAATAACAACTAAACATAATATCCTCCCACTTGAGATGAACAGCAGGAATTCAGGGGGTCTTCAGTGATCTTTAAGAATATGTCGTCGATGAAAGCGTGATTTCCGAACCTTTCCACTTGAACCTTGAACTTAGGCAAATGATGACTTCCCAATCACAAATAAAGACTACAGGGTAGGCTAAGGTGTATAGGTGTATCGAAACAATATATTGGGTTAACAAAATGAAATGAATGGCTCAGATGGGTGTATCTAGGGGTATCTTGCACTAAAGGTGATTGCAACAAAAGGGTTTCACATGGGTGTCGAGAAGTCGAGGTGACTAATCGATAGACACACAATGATAGGCTATTTAGGTGATAATCCTATAATATTGCCTTCTTAAACTGAAAAGTCCAAATACATCGAGCTAACTCAACATACCTCGTCTATGGTCTCGAAATGATGCAAATGCCAAGTTCTAAAGTTTACAAGCTACCGGCACACTCATAATTTGGTGGATTTAGGGTAAAATATTAGAAACGGATAAGGCTAATCTCACCATATAATATCAAGGGTTGTATGTGCTCGGCTAATGTCTAATCTAGTTAGGTTAAGAAAAACATGTCAAAATTTTAAAAATAGCATAATTTTTCAAAATAAACTAGAAAAACGAGGGCAAAAATGAAGTTCAAGAGATAATTCTACTCCGTCCCCCCACTTGAATTGTACAAAGTCCTTTTTGTACTAAGCGTTAAATAAAGGTGAAGAGAAAAGTAGAATTAGAGCGAGAACTTCCCTGAAAGTTGCTCCTAAAAGAAAGAAGGCCCACGGAAAAGAGTCGTGCCTTCGTATAAGCATCCATGAGCAAACTTCAAACCCTAAAATCACACTACCGATAAGCATAATTCTAAGAAGAAAAAATGAAAAACAAACCTAACTCACTTTCATAGAAATCACGGTTGCATTTAGCATATACAACAAGCCTTTTAAACCACTTGGTGTCCCAAGTGGACGAGTGAAGTCTCGTGAGGGTTTACAGGGAACACACCCACAAAGTTCATTTAAAATACTAATACAAGGTTATTGTGTTTAAAATGAAAGAAGTAAAACAGAGGAAAGTTAATGTTGGGAAATACGCTTATTGGAGTTAATACTTATTGTAATAGAGTTAGTACTGATAGTGTTAAATGATAAGTATTAACTAGTTAGTACTGATAGCTTTAAGTTTGTACTGATGTAAGTATGGAATGTCGTGTAAGAGTTGTAACAACATATCTTCTATTCTAATAGAAGATATGATATACTTAATCCATAGTTATCTCTGTAAGGGATCTCTTTAGTGTATAAAAGGAGATCCTAGCTAGGTTAAACATACATCTCATATTCTAGCCGTCTAAAGTAAAGCTTCAAGGTTGTAAATCCTAGTACTAGGAGAGTACTCGTATTATTGCTTAATAAAATTGAAGCTGTTGGTGTTATACTTTGTTTACATTGTCTTTGCATTAATCTTCTAAGTGCATTCAAGTAGATTCCGCATACTTGTGTGCATCTACAACAAAGTTTCTCATTTTTGTTTTGGAACCATCCAAGGCAACTAATACATTTACAAGCTAAGTGTTCTAGATCCAAGGTTTGGGATTCCACAAGTGGTATCAGAGCTTGTGTCCTAAAGCTTTGTTTTTAGAAGATCATGTGATGACAAATCTGAAGAAATGGATTTCGAATCAATGCAATCCAATGCTGTTAACAGAGTTCCTAAGTTGCAGCCACATGAATATGAACTCTGGAGAATGCTCATAGAGCAGTACTTCTTGGTACTTGATTTCAAGCTGTGGAACATTGTGCTCTATGGAGATTCTTACAAATGCACTGTCACTAAAGAAGTTGCTGGTAAGACTGTTACTACAGTGAAAGGTGATCCTATCACTAATGAAGAAATGGCTTTAAGTGGCAATGATCTCAAGGCCATAAGTCTTCTACTTATGGCAATCCCAGATGATCATCAACTCACCTTTAGCAAACACAAAGATGCACAGAGTTTGTTAAAGGCCATTGAATCCAGGTTTGGTGGAGATTCTGTCACCAAGAAAACTCAAAAGACTCTGTTGAAGCAAGAATTTGAAAAGTTCACTGCTGGTGCAACTGAGTCCATTGACTCAGTTTATAATAGACTTCAAAAACTTGTTAGCCAACTGGCTGTATTGGATGTGGAGTTTTCCATAGAAGATATCAACCTCAGGTTTGTTAGAAGTCTTCCATCACCAAAAAGGGACACTCATGTCATTGTATGGAAGAACAAGCCTGATTTTGAAACTATGAAGTTGGACAATCTATTCAACAACTTTAAGGTGATCGAACAAGACATGAAAAGAAAAGCAGCTGCATCTGATAACGCTACACGTGTCGTTCGGGGTCAAGGAAACTTCCTTTTCTTCGAGCAAGTTTTATAACACCCTAGGCAGTGAACCTAATCGTTGTAGTGTAGTAATTAGGGTAAGCCACGGGTATTGATATCGTTCTCTAGGGGAATAGGAATGCTAGTAAGAAGTTACTACACTAAGGTTAAGGTTGAGGAAGATTATTTTTGTATTTTTATATTTTATGAAATGGAAAGGTACGAATCTCGGGTATTGGATTTGGGGGGTTGATATTTCTACCGATTACTCTACTATTATCTAATCTAATTAACTAAGCTAAGGTGAGGATAGTCTATGTCTATTGTTGTGTGCTCGTATGATAGTTAAAGATGTGTTTACCTAGATGCTACTACTCCCTAGTTATCTCCTATTGATGGTTGAATTGTCACGTCCTTATTCTTAACGCGTTGTGTTTTCTAAGGTCGTAAGGTGTGCATTCCCTAACTCTTTGAAGTCACCTTTAAGTGTAGTAAACAAAATCCACTAAGTCATTCATAAACTAACTTTGAGGTTATCTTTGGGTTTAGTAAACGAAATCCACTAAGTCATTCATAAACTATCAAAGATTTATCAAGTATTAAACACAACGATAGCCTAGTCGCACTCCTAAGCCAATTACAATTAAGATAAGAGACAACCTAACAATAATTAACAACTAGGTTTCATACATCTAAGCAAACACACAAGTAATTTAGCCGGACATGGTAAACATGCAAGCATACACACAATCAATCAAAGACATAATTAAATTAATGAAGTAAATACTTATCTTGATGTATAATAGGGTTTAGAACCCTAAAATACTGCACAAGAAAGCCTTGGTTCGGTTTTAGGTTTTTACTCCAAAAGACTACCCTCAAAAACTGAAAAATTCGGATTCTATATATAAGATTACATCTGCGACGGCGTCACCATATGTTTTGTGACGCCGTCGTGTCGCCGTCATTAGGGTTTCGTCTTGGCCACGTAAACCTTGCGACGGCGTCACCTTATGACTGTGACGCCGTCCCCTTCAGCTCTGACGCCGTCTTGGCTGCATCTAGGCCGTCTGAGTAGCGACGGCCTATTCCTTTAGAACCTGACGTCGTCCTTTGAAAACATGCAATTTCGCTTCTGAGCCGTCGCAAAATGCCTTCCCGACGGCGTCGCAGATATGCAGTGACGCCGTCGCCTTATGTTTCAGCAGCTTTGAGTGTCTCGATTCTGACTTTGGCCATTTTCTTCGTATATTCGCGCCTTTTCGTCCAAATAAGCATCATTCCAGCATTTTGCCTTCAAGAGACCTAAAAAGTGAAAAGGAACGATATTAAGCAATAACGGATACAAAAGTGATCGAATAAGGGCTTAAATGACCCCTCAAAAAGGTACCTTTTAAAACCTTATCAAATATCCCTACACTTGGTATTTGCTTGTCCTCAAGCAAATGTGCTTTTAGCCAATTAATTTATAAGTTAGGGGTCATGAAGCATCCATTCAAAACGGTCCATAACACACATAAGCCCCGCAAAAGTCATAACAAGCACGGAAATTACATACTAGCACCTCACATGGGGTGTTTGGATACTCACATCTCTCTCGGGTGTATATATGAAATATAACAAATCGGAAATGGAAGATAAACACTCATTAACCGGTCCTAGTACATAGATTACCATAGGCTTGAGAATAGATCAAACCTCCGTCGCTTTGGCGTAAGCACCTAGGAAAGACTATCAAAGAGGTCTTTTAAAGGGTTGTAACGTTAGGCTTACGGTAGGGAAATGAAGGGTTTGGTGGGATAGGCTATTTAGTGGTGGATAGTCAAAAATCTCTATGTTGCAAGTATACGAAGAATGGCGTTGCTAAGCCAAGACTCGACACTCTAAAACTCTAGGCAACGAAAATAACCAAACATAATTTAAAAGATAGATGTAGGATGGTAGCCCGTATGGTTTTTTTTTTTTTTTTTTTTTTTTTTTTTTTTTTTTTTTTTCTATATTTTCTTTTTCGAATTTTTTTTTTTTTTTTTTCCATACACTTTTACTCTACCATCCTCTACGGTACATCAAAATGATAGGGATTTATAGACACATCCCTACACTTGAGTTTTTATTACTCTAACACTAATTTGACCCGAATTGAAAAGATCAAAACACTTGGAGTGCATTATTATGCAAACAAAGGGAATTTGAGTTTAACGTTCTCTTCCCTATATTTCATAAACTTTAACTTTTCCCATGAATCCCAATCATCCCAAAACTGTATACAAAGGATATGACTCGACTTAGCAACTCATGCAAGCAACCAGATAATTGAACTAAGGGTTTTGGGTGATAACAAAAATTTGCACTAAAAGTGAGTGCAATAAAGGGTAGGCTAAGGCGATTTGGGTGTATATTTGGGGGTGGGGTGTAAACAATGCTCTTCATTGATATTCCGGAAACCAAAACATCACGAGAACCGCGAAAAGGATAGGCTCTGAGGGGTTAACTAGGGGTATCGTGTACTAAAGATGAGTACAACGCAAAGGGTGTGTGGGAATTACTCAACCGAGGTGGAAGAAGTAATTATATTACAGGTATCAAACAAGGGTTTATCCTAATGCCTCTTATCATTTAGTTATTCCTAACTACACAAGTGTAGTCTCACTAGCGATCTCGGAATGCATCACAAAACAAGTTCTAGAATCTAATATACTACCGGTTCACACTCTAAGCATTAAAGATGAATGCTTTAATTCCTACTAATCTAAGGGCGATCCTCACATTTTGGGTGGAATTTAGGTGGTAAAGGGTTTTTGTGCTAGTCATGCAACTTCCTATCCATGAGACGCTTTTGTTAAGACTAATGGCCCACTCCTATACGTCATGAAAAAAATTTAAATTTGGCTAAAATTACCCTAACCTACATTTTCTCATGGTTTATTACACAAATACACTTGGACAAAGCAAACAGTCAAGGATAAGCATAGTTTCAAAGTTCCCGTTTATTTTCCCTCCCTACACTTAAACTGAACATTGTCCCCAATGTTCCCCGAAAGTATCAAAGTTATGATAATAGAAGGTAATTAAAAACGAAAGAAACTAATACTCCCCTGATTAGCTCGGTAGGATCCGTAAAAAGTGGTGGTTAAATCTTTTCCAAGAAGAGTTTTTGCGTGAAAGGCTCCTTCCAAACTTGTGTAACTTCTTCTTGACAAACTAAACCTGCACACTAGAAGAAAACAAACGAAACCTTCGCGTAAAATCGGCGGTAATAATATACATAAGACTCGATTTAAACTAGGATATAATGCTTGTGGAATGGATGTTTACAGAATTTGTTTTGAAAGTTAAGATCTGGAAAATTCCAAAATTTTACAAGTAGCTCAGAAAACGAGAAAAAGTAAGCTGATGTTTTTATTCCTTCCTGACGCCGTCAGGTTGCAATCCTGACGCCGTCAGGTTATCCTGACAAAAACTGGTCTGCGATTTTCTGGAAAAATTCTGGAAAATTTACATCTTTAGAATCTGGAAAAATTTCTGCAAAAACATCCATTATGACTCGATACAAGCATTTGACTCGAACAAACAAACATATATATCTTTTAATTAATTGTTATTCTCATGTTCACGTTTCTTATGAAAACGTGTGTAATCCTCCCTACACTTATCCTTTATGTAAAATACCTTTATATGTAATTAAGACGAGGTTAAAAAACAAAATAAAGCATTTTTACAAATTTAAACATGAGGACAAACAATTAATAAAAGATATATGACACTAACAAGCAAACAATTAAGCATGGGTTGCCTCCCACGAAGCGCTTTTCTTTATTTAAGAGTCTTGTAGCTAGACTCGTAGTCCTACCCCTACGTACCGATATAAGTAAGTCTATCCTCAACAATGTCGTAGGGATCAAACTTATCATTCAAGTTCCTAGTAGTACGTTCGGTTAAATAAGCCTTTTCAAACATCTCACCATCGGGATCATAGATTTGTATCCTAATGTGCCACCTTCCATTACCATTGCTAGGCGTTCTATTCCAATTCCACATGTGTTCGGATTTCTCAACTATCCATTTATTCATGACGAGGTTAACGGGCAAGCATCCTAGGAACTCGGTCATCTTCCTAAATACTAAGGCGTCCTCGAACGGGTTCACTTCTATATCCCTAGCCAATTCTTGTTCTTGGAAAGTTGCTACACTAGCAAAGGCCTTATCTAGGTAAAAAGGTCTTTGGGGGCCTATGATGTTCTTCTCAATCCAAGGTCCATATCGAGAAGGCTCTCTATCCAACCTAATCTCTTGTGGGATTTCCTCATCCTTGTAGTACGAATGCCTTTTGACATCGTAAACCGATCTAGCACTCCCCTCTCCTACCACTATTTTGGACATCTTACAATCGATGATGGCACTAGCGGTAGCTAAAAATCCTCTTCCAACTAGTAATGGGCATGTCGGGTCCTTATTCATGTCGAGTACATGAAAGTCGGCCAAAAGAGTCAACTCTCCTACATGTACTACCATGTCCTTTATTATTCCAACCGGACGTGCTATACTACCGTCCGCTAATCCTAAGATAGTTTCCGTTGGTTCAATTTTACCTAGGTTGAGGCTTCTATGAAGGGACAACGGAACGAGATTGATGCATGATCCTAAATCGGCTAAAGCATAGAGTGGCTTGGAAGTTCCAAGTCTACACGGAAGAGTGAATAGCCCAGGATCATCTAACTTCTTAGGTAAGTTGTTTCGCACAAAGGCGGACCCATGTTTCCCAAGCCTAAGTTCTAACTCATATTTTTCTTTTAAAGCATTATAATAAGGTGCATGAGCTAAGACTTCAAGAATTGGTTTCTCTTGATAGAGTTCCTTGTACTCCTCCTCTAAACTAGGTTTGGATTCTTGGCTGACGGGTTTCTCAGGAGTAGGCTTTACCAAAGGTGCCGGGCCTTGGTATTTCTTGGATGACTTGGAACCCTTTTTGATAGCATTTACCGAGTGAACCGTTGGGTGAGAGGGGCATGAATGTGCACTTTCCCATGGTGAACTGGAATGTGAAGTCGATGCAATCGAATTCACTTTTGGGTTCTTAATGGTATCACTTGGGAGTGCTCCAATTTCCCGCTCATTGAAGGCTTTTAAGAGGGCATCCAGCTTGGTTGTCATCTCGCTCTGTTTTTGCTTAAACTCGGCTTCAAGCTTATTCAATCGAGTTTCTTGGGATGACAAAAATCTAGATGCAATTGCTTCAATATTAGTGGGGTTCCCGGTATTAGAAGAATTGAACCTATTGGGCGAACTAGATGAGCTTTGGGGTGTGTTTGAGTTTTGGTTCCACTTAAGATTAGGGTGATTTCTCCATGAGGGGTTGTATGAGTTTCCTAAGTTGTTTTGTTCGGGTTTGAAAGTGTACCACTTATCTCCCACTCCGTCGGTACGTATGGAGGCGTAGTCCGCAAAAGCTTGTTCGGGGAGTCTTGTGCAATCACGAGTGTCATGAGGACCACTACATAATTCACAGGGTAGAGTGATTTTATTCACTTGACGTGAGGACTTAGGATTCTCGTAGGAACTCATGAGGAATTTGACTTGATCTTCAAGTTCGATCATCCTACGGTCGGAAGGTTGTGAGTTGATGGAAGGCAAGGAGATTGCCTTGACGGTTTTGGGCAGCTCACGGGGGTCATCCCAACTTTCGTTGTCATAGAGGGCAAAGTCCTCTATTATTTCCCATGATTCTTCTGCGGTGAGATCACTAAGTTTTCCACCGGCCGCTTGGTCAATGGATCGCTTAGTGGGAAAGTTGACATGATCATAAAAGATTTGGACTTGGAGCCAAAGATCAATGCCGTGATGAGGGACTTTATGAAGTAAGTCCTTGAATCGGGTCAATGCTTCGTAGAGAGATTCACCTTGACGTTGTTGGAACATCAAGATGTCATTCCTAAGCTTAGTGGTTCTCCCCGGTGGGAAAAATTGAGCAAGGAAGCGAGAAGTAAGATCATCCCAACTTGAGATGGAGCCGGCGGGAAGTCGCTCAAGCCAATTACTAGCTTGGTCCCGTAGAGAGAATTGGAAGAGACGCAAGCGCGTGGTCTCCCGAGTAGTAGCATCAAGGTCGATGGAATCGACAATTTTGAGGAAATCCCTCAGATGCTGATTTGGATCTTCGGAACGAAGTCCATGGAATGCACATCCGTTTTGCACCAACCGGATGGTGTCGGATCGCAGGGCCGTAGTTTGGGCTTGGTCGGGAAGCTCAATGGTGTTCCTATAACCTAGGTGGTTTGGTCTCGAGTACTCACCAAGAGTACGGGCTCTTGGCGGGTCGTTTGGTGGTGGGTTGATGAGTGGTGGTTGGTTGTCACCTTCCATGGTGAAAAGTGATGGGTGTTACGAACAAAGGTCACGAAGAAGGGGGATAGACTAAGAGAAAGCTAAAAAATGAGAAAAATTTACTTGATAGGAATCAAGCAAAGAAACCTAAACGAGGTGGACTACTAACTAGCTATTCTATTCCCCGGCAGCGGCGCCAAAAACTTGATAACGCTACACGCGTCGTTCGGGGTCAAGGAAACTTCCTTTTCTTCGAGCAAGTTTTATAACACCCTAGGCAGTGAACCTAATCGTTGTAGTGTAGTAATTAGGGTAAGCCACGGGTATTGATATCGTTCTCTAGGGGAATAGGAATGCTAGTAAGAAGTTACTACACTAAGGTTAAGGTTGAGGAAGATTATTTTTATATTTTATGAAATGGAAAGGTACGAATCTCGGGTATTGGATTTGGGGGGTTGATATTTCTACCGATTACTCTACTATTATCTAATCTAATTAACTAAGCTAAGGTGAGGATAGTCTATGTCTATTGTTGTGTGCTCGTATGATAGTTAAAGATGTGTTTACCTAGATGCTACTACTCCCTAGTTATCTCCTATTGATGGTTGAATTGTCACGTCCTTATTCTTAACGCGTTGTGTTTTCTAAGGTCGTAAGGTGTGCATTCCCTAACTCTTTGAAGTCACCTTTAAGTGTAGTAAACAAAATCCACTAAGTCATTCATAAACTAACTTTGAGGTTATCTTTGGGTTTAGTAAACGAAATCCACTAAGTCATTCATAAACTATCAAAGATTTATCAAGTATTAAACACAACGATAGCCTAGTCGTACTCCTAAGCCAATTACAATTAAGATAAGAGACAACCTAACAATAATTAACAACTAGGTTTCATACATCTAAGCAAACACACAAGTAATTTAGCCGGACATGGTAAACATGCAAGCATACACACAATCAATCAAAGACATAATTAAATTAATGAAGTAAATACTTATCTTGATGTATAATAGGGTTTAGAACCCTAAAATACTGCACAAGAAAGCCTTGGTTCGGTTTTAGGTTTTTACTCCAAAAGACTACCCTCAAAAACTGAAAAATTCGGATTCTATATATAAGATTACATCTGCGACGGCGTCACCATATGTTTTGTGACGCCGTCGTGTCGCCGTCATTAGGGTTTCGTCTTGGCCACGTAAACCTTGCGACGGCGTCACCTTATGACTGTGACGCCGTCCCCTTCAGCTCTGACGCCGTCTTGGCTGCATCTAGGCCGTCTGAGTAGCGACGGCCTATTCCTTTAGAACCTGACGTCGTCCTTTGAAAACATGCAATTTCGCTTCTGAGCCGTCGCAAAATGCCTTCCCGACGGCGTCGCAGATATGCAGTGACGCCGTCGCCTTATGTTTCAGCAGCTTTGAGTGTCTCGATTCTGACTTTGGCCATTTTCTTCGTATATTCGCGCCTTTTCGTCCAAATAAGCATCATTCCAGCATTTTGCCTTCAAGAGACCTAAAAAGTGAAAAGGAACGATATTAAGCAATAACGGATACAAAAGTGATCGAATAAGGGCTTAAATGACCCCTCAAAAAGGTACCTTTTAAAACCTTATCAGCATCTTTCAGTTCTGGAGCACAAAACATAGCTTTTGTGGCTCACCCTATCACTAGCAATGATGTGGATAGTTTTGATGTTAGTACTCCTAGTACTAATGTTAATACTGATGGTCCCGTAACTACTGCAGCAGGCATTAATGAAGGCACAATCTATGCTTTCATAGCTGAATAGAGTCATGGATCCCAGATCACTCATGATGATTTGAGACAAATCCATAAAGATGACATGGAGGAGATGGACATCAAATGGAACATTGCCCTGATCAGCATGAGGGCAAAAAGGTTCATGAAGAAAACTGGAAGGCAGATTAAGATCAATAATGCAGATGTTGCTGGGTTTGACTAAGGAAAGGTTGAATGCTACAACTGTGGCAAGCTTGGGCATTTTGCCAGGGAATTCAGAAGCCCTAGGAGCAAGGGGAGACACACTGATGTTGACAACTCCTCTTCTAAAGCAATGATGGCTGTTGATGGTGCTGGATATTATTGGAGCTTCATGGCTGATGAAGAAGAAAGTCCAATCAACATGGCTTTGGTATCTGGGGTACTTAATTGTTCAGATACATGCATTCTATTAGACAAATATTTAGAGTTGAAAACCAGGTTTGATAATGTGTCTGAAGAACTTTCTAAAACTGAGTATAACTTAGCAAATCATAAAAGAGGCTTAGCAGTCTTAGAAAAACAAGTTAAGCACTATAAGGAAAATGAGTCTCTGTTTACTGAAACAACTGATGTGCTTAATAGAGAAATCTCTTTTAAAGAAATCACCATAAATGTGTTAAAAGAAGAACTAGAGAAAGTCACTATAGCTAAAGATAACATAGACTTAAGTATTGAGGCTCTTCAAGACGCAAAACATTATAACACTGGGAGAGTTGATAAATTTCTGGAAAAAGCTCTAATTGGCAAAGCAAAATCAGGTATGGGTTATAATGCTGTACCACACCCATTCAGAGGAGTTCATTCACCTCCTGGTATAGACCTTGCCCACACTGGATTAGCAGAGTTCCAGGAACCCACATTTGTCCGAGGCCCTACAATCAAAAGTACTTTCCCTGAAAAGACTGATGAAGTGTTTGAAAGTGCTAGTGACACCTCCTTACCTGAGATATTTGAATCTAAAAATAAAAAGGCTAGTGTAGAGTCTAATGAACCAAAGTAAGAACAGGCCACTAAACCAGTAAAATCAATTGACAAACCTGTCAAAAAGCCAGTAAAATATGCTGAGATGTATAGAAACAAGTCATCTAGTCCTAGAGGTAACAAGAGAAACTGTAACCAGTTAAAATCTGAGCAACTAGGAGATGAATTTGTCATGTATAAATAATCTTGCTTTGTGTATTGTAGTTTCTCTCATCTGCAGGCTCATTGCAGACACCCTATGAGACCCCGACCCATCATGACCCCCAGAGCAGTTCTTCTCAAAACTGGCATAAAACCTTTGAATAATGCAAGGCCAGTTAATACTGCTAGACCCCAACCCAAAGTATTTGATGAAAGATCTAAAATAAACTTTCAAAATCATCATCTACTTTACCAAGGTCCTTTAACTCTGCAAATACCTTTAACTCTTATGATGAACAAATCAGGTTTTACAAGAAAAAAGGTTAATACTTATGAGCCAAAACTTAATACTGATAGGCCAAAAGTTAATACTTTTAAGCCTAAAATGAAACTAGTTGGATCTAAAGTGAATGTTGCAAAGGGAAACAAGGGCAATGTTGTTAAGCCCTCAGCTGTTGGGTGAGAAAGACCACTCAGCCCAACAGTGCATCAGTTACTCTCAAGAAATATGATTACATTGACGCACGAGGCAGATCCAAGTCAGTGATGGCTTGGGTCCCCAAAAGTAACTAATTTCCTTTATTTTGTGTGCAGGCACACTCCAACAATAATGATGATCTTGGCTTTCAGATAGTGGGTGTTCCAGGCACATGACTGGAAATCTATCCTATCTTTCAGACTTCACTGATTTAAATGGAGGATATGTTTCTTTTGGAGGTGGAATAGGTGGAAGGATTACTGGTAAAGGCACAATCAAAACTGGTAATTTGGACTTTGAAGATGTGTACTATGTGAAAGAACTCAAATACAATCTGTCCAGTGTGTCACAAATGTGTGACAAGAAGAATTTTGTTCTGTTCACAGATACTGATTGCATGGTTTTATCTCCTAACTTTAAGTTGCCTAGTGATGATCAGGTTCTACTTAAGTTTCCTAGGAAAAGCAATCTTTACAGTGTCAATATGAAGAACATAGTGCCCAAAGACAATCTTACATCTTTAGTTGCTACAGCTTCTTTGGATGAATCTATGTTATGGCATAGAAGGCTAGGTCATGTGTACTTTAAGGTAATCAATCTTTTAGCTAAAAATAACCTTGTAAGAGGTTTACCTTCAAAAAGATTTGAAAAGAAACAGACATGTAGTGCTTGTCTCAAAGGAAAGCAGCATAGAGCCTCTTGTAAGCCCAAGATTTTTAACTCTATCACCCAACCACTTCATATGCTACACATGGACTTATTTGGCCCCACTAATGTAAGCAGCCTAAATTTTAAGAAGTATTGTTTGGTTGTGACTGATGATTTTAGCAGATTTACTTGGGTTTTCTTTTTGAACACTAAGGATGAGACCAGTGAAATCCTTAAGTCTTACACAGCTGCAGTAGAAAACCTAGCTGATAAGAAAGTTAAAATCATTAGGTGTGATAATGGGACAGAGTTTAAAAATCAAGTGATGAATGATTTCTGTCAACTTAAGGGTATTAAAAGAGAATTTAGTGTAGCTAGAACTCCTCAGAAAAATGGGGTTGCTGAAAGGAGAAATAGGACATTGATTGAGGCTGCTAGGACTATGTTAGCAGATTCCATGTTACCCACAACATTTAGGGCTGAGGCAGTTAATACTGCTTGTTATGTTCAGAACAGGGTACTGATTGTGAAGCCTCATCGCAAGACTCCCTATGAGCTATTTTTAGGTATAAAGCCCACACTAGACTTTCTTAAACCTTATGGGTGTCATGTCTCTATTCAATACCATTGACCATTTAGGTAAGTTTGATGGAAAATCTGATAGTGGATATCTGGTTGGCTACTCATTGAATAGTAAAGCCTTTAGAGTTTATAATTCTAGAACCAGAAGAGTAGAGGAGAATCTGCACATAGAGTTTCTTGAGGACAAACCTAGTGTGGAGGGACAAGGACCAACATGGATTTTTGATATTGATATGCTAACAGAATCTATGAACTATGTGCCTGTTTATGTGGATTCTAACATAATTGCAGGAGAAAAGCAAGGTCTAGATGCAGATTCTGATGAGGATGATGATTGCATTCTATTGCCCATTTGGAATGACAACTCAGGTGGAAGCACTTCTTCAGGGGAGGCAAACAAAGCTGATGATCAGCCTCCAAAGACCCATGAATCTAATACTGAAGAAGATGCAAATGAACCAGTGGTCGAACCTCAAGTGTTCAATACAATTGTGGTTAATACTGATAAGCCACAAGTTAGTACTGATGAGCCAGATCTTAGTACTGATGGTCCTCAGACTACTCCATCAGTCAATACAGAGGTTCCTGATCCTTTTGGTGAAGCTGAGGAGATTGATATGACTAATATAGCTTCATCATATGATGTTCCTGCTACACCACACAGAAGAATCAATCAGGATCATCCCTTGGAGAATATTATTAGGGATGTCAATAATGAAAGAACTAACAAGATCTAAAGTTCAGCATAGTGAAACAGGATTCTTCAGTGCCATCTATGAAGAAAGAAATCATGGTGCCTCACAAACATGTCTCTTTGCCTGTTTTGTTTCTCAAGCAGAACCAAAGAAAGTCTACAAAGCTCTTGAAGATGAATCCTGGGTAAAAGCAATGCATGAAGAGCTTCTCCAATTTAAACTTCAAGATGTATGGGTTCTGGTGAATCTTCCTGATGGCAAGAGAGCTATTGGCACTAAGTGGGTTTTCAGAAACAAGAAGGATGAAAGGGGTGTAGTAATAAGGAATAAGGCTAGACTGGTAGCTCAGGGGTATTCACAGCAGGAAGGGATTGATTATGAAGAAGTCTTTGCTCCAGTGGCAAGGATTGAGGCTCTCAGACTTTTCCTGGCCTATGCATCATATAAAGACTTCACAGTATACCAGATGGATGTGAAGAGTGTTTTCCTTTATGGGAAGATTGAGGAGGAGGTGTATGTCTGTCAACCTCCTGGTTTTGAAGATCCAACCTTTCCAGACAAAGTGTACAAAGTTCAAAAGGCACTCTATGGTCTGCATCAGGCCCCAAGAGCTTGGTATGAAACTTTGGCCAAGTATCTTTTGGGCAATGGCTTCAGAAGAGAGAAGATTGATCATACCCTCTTCATCAAGAATATGAAGACTGATATCCTGTTGGTACAAATATATGTGGATGACATTATTTTTGGTTCAACCAAGCAGGATCTATGCAGAGAGTTTAAGGGTGAGCATACAACCCGAACGGACCGGACCGACCGTTGGACCGAACGAGACCGGACCGGACCGACCACATTCGGTCCGGTCCGCGGTCTTGGCATTTGGACTAATTCGGTCCTCGGTCCGGTCCGGTCCGGTCCTGTCCGGTCCGGACCTAAACCAACGAATTTGACCTAATTTGGACCGGACCGACCGGACCGGTCCGGACCGACCACATTCGGTCCGGTCTCGGTCTAAGGTTTATGCCGAAATCGGTTTTCGGTCCGGTCCGGTCTTGGCCGGTCCGGTCCGATTTTTGGACCGTGCACACCCTTAAGAGAGTTTGAGAAATTGATGCATGACAGGTTTCAGATGAGTTCTATGGGAGAACTCACCTTCTTTCTTGGGTTACAGGTCAAGCAGAAGACATATGGCATATTTATTAGTCAGGATAAGTATGTCAAGGAGATTTTAGTGAAGTTTGGCTATGAAAATACAAAGATTGCAAGCACTCCTATGGAGCACAATAAGCCACTACTTCCAGATGCTGATGGTGAAGATGTTGACCAGCATTTCTACAGGTCCATGATTGGATCTTTGATGTATCTTACTGCCTCCAGACTAGATATTATGTTTGTTGTGTGTGCATGTGCAAGATTTCAAGTCTCTCCAAAGCTTTCTCACTTGCATGCAGTTAAAAGAATCTTTAGATATCTGAAAGGCCATGCTCAATTAGGCCTTTGGTATTCTAAGGACTCTCCCTTTGATCTGGTATCTTACTCTGACAGTGATTATGTTGGGGCAAGTCTTGATAGGAAATCAACCACAGGAGGATGTCAGTTTCTTGGTGATAGGTTGATTTCATGGCAGTGCAAGAAGCACAGCATTGTGGCAAACTCTACAACTGAGGCTGAGTATGTAGCTGCTGCAAGTTGTTGTAGTCAAGTCCTCTGGATTCAGAATAAGATGCTTGATTATGGGTATAATTTCATGGGCACTGTCATTTATGTTGATAACAACAGTACTATATGTATTATCAAAATTCCAGTTTTTCACTCTAAAACTAAACATATAGAGATAAGACATCATTTTATAAGAGACTGTAATGAAAAGAAACTCATTCAGGTTGAAAGAATCGATACTGAGTTTAATGTTGCAGATCTTTTAACTAAAGCTTTTGATTTGGGAAGGTTTCAGTACTTGGTCACAAGTATTGGGATGCTTCATCCATAATATGTCTTATCTCTCTCTAGTTTTGTAAAGTTTTGTAAACTGGTACTTAGTACTGATTGTTATCAGGTTAATACTGATTGTGTTAAGTTAATACGAATTGGCAAGAAAATGTCTTGGATTGTGTTTTCTTGGTTTTGGACTAACCTTTCAGGTATAACACAAGCAGTATGGATATGGTTTGGTGACTAGGTGTTACAACACATGTGGTTCTCTTGCTAATGCTTATTCTGAAGCCACCACATGATAGGACTTGCTGTAACAATGGAATATGTGATGCCTAAGCATTATGTGGCATCCTGTGCTTTAAATGAACATGAATTGATGGTTTTAGTTGGTCAGATCACTCTGCACTAACCCACTCTTTGCCATTCTATCTGTTTACAGATAGTGTGACTAGCCTAAGGTCATCTGGCTTAGAGAACAACGAGCAACCGTGAATCCAACACTTGTGTTGGAGGCAACACCTGCCACGAGCTAGAAACCCTGTCAGGAAGGCCCTTTTAATGGAACTATCCATCACAGGCAGTGCTATGCACTGAAACCATTGGTTTTCATCAAACCAGAGGCCATATGAGGCCGACCTTGATTAAGTGTCTGTCACCACACTTAATCCCTTCAAAAATGGGGTTTCAGTATTATAATTTCCAAACTATAAGATAATACTAATGGGTAAAAGTTAATATTGATTGTTATAAGTTAGTACGGATAGGCATAGTTAGTACTGATGAACTAGCCGTTAGTACTTATTCCAAAATTCTGTTATGCAATGATTACTTTTGCAAGTAGAGTTGTTAACCGCCTGTTTTCCTATAAAAGAGTTTCCTAATTGGTTATTCTTCACTTATTACCATAAATATCTATAAGGCGGTTCAACCAATATTCTCGAACTCTCTATAATTTGCATAACTCTCTAATTGCTTTCATCACAGAACAATTAAGGCTTGTGCGACAACATCCCACTTTTCTAACCCTAACTTTATTCATTCATGGCTCCTCTTGACTTTGTCGATAAACACAATATGGTGGCATGCTTGGAATTCCCAGATGGACATGATGAATTTGCAGAGATTTTAGCTTTTCTAAACCGTAGCACCATCAGGTTTGCTCTTCTTTTAAACCCTACAATCTTATGTACCCCTATCACGAAGTTTTGGCAAACTACTATTGCCTCAACAACTGAGGAAGGGGTACAACAGTTAATTGGTACAGTGGATGACACTCAAATTGTTATTACCGAGGCATCTCTAAGAGAACATCTTCATCTTAGAGATGCTGAAGGTATTACCACTTTGCCAGTCATTGAAATTATTGAACAACTTACATTGATGGGGTACAGACATGACAATACTATAAATTTTCACAAAAGTCAGTTTTCCCCACAATGGAGGTTTCTCATTCATACCCTCTTACACTGCTTAAGTCACAAAAGGACTGGCTGGGATTCTTTTACCACAAGCATAGCCACAGCCTTGATCTGCCTTGCAACAGGCAAGGTGTTCAATTTTTTCAATTACATATTTGAAGGTATGCTTAAAAATGTTGTTAGCAAAACCAAGTTTCTGATGTATCCCAGGTTTATTCAAATGTTTTTGGATCTTCAGAAACAAAACCTACAATCTCATAAAAATTATTTATCCATCAAAAGTACTCACAGCCAAAGTATTTTCCAATATGTTAAGGGCTGTGGTAGGGTACAATGGGGTTGTAGTGCCATTATTTCCTAACATGCTTCTTGCAGAGGGTGAAGGACCATCAAGCACACGTGGCTCCCAACACACACCCACAGGTTCTGAACATTCACCACCTCAACAAACTTCATCAACCACTAGGCACACCAGACAGGAGAGTGGGACAGCTCAGCCCCATTCTTCTCCCAATCTTGTACCAGATGAGCCTATCCCACATGATGAAGGGGATATAGTGGTGAGGGTTGCCACTACTCCACCAGGCTTAGAAGCTGGTGAAGACAGTGGTAACATAAATAAGACCCAATCCACGCCAATACCTAGTAAGCAATCACAGGGTGGACCAAGGCACAGGCTAAAAAGGAGGGGGTGTATCTGCTGAGGATAGGCCTGGGAGTGCATCTCAAATGGCCAGTAACCCACCTCTCTCAGCAGGTCACACAGCTGGAAGTGGTGAGGGCAGTTTGACACTTGAGAATATGACGGCTTTGTACAGATTTTTATGCAGAAAGGTGAACACACTAGAGCTTGCACTGGATGAACATAAGAAAGCTGCATCAAAAGTTCATACCAGAATGCTACTAAAGATGAAAAGGCTAGAGCATCAAGTTAAACTCCTTTCCAAGCCAACTGAAGAAGCCTCTCCAGTTACCACCTCAATCAAAAGGAAGGCCAAGTTCACAATCTCTAGCACATCAACAGAGAATTCTTCCAAACATGGGAGGAGTTCTGACATTCAGGAAGAAGAGAGTTTGGTCAATGGCAATGCCCTTTTCTTGATGATGAAGAAGACATTCAGCCAACTTCACATGCAGAAGAAGTGCTCAGTACTCCTACATGCACTATAAATACTATCCCAGTTAGTACTTATAGTGTTGTAGTTAGTACTGATAGCACAATAGTTAGTACTCATGGTGCAATTCAATCAGTACTATCTCCAATCCTGCAAGTAGCTGCTGAAATACAACAAACCACAACAACAGAGGCTACTATTACCACCATTACACCATAAGAAGACATTGATGAAGAGAATAGAGTAACACATGCTGTTCTGGCACTTCAAAGCCTGAAGAAATCAGTCCCTATCTCTCCAACCTACAAGAAGCCTCATGTCCTATATCTGAGAAAGAAGACCAAACCAGCAGCATCTAAGCCCAAATAAAAAGGAGTCTCTATCAGAGAAGGTGCTCCACCATCTCCAACTTCAGTTCCTAAGATTGATCCCAAGGAAAAAGGTAAAGGGATACTTGTGGAACTACCAAAGAAGAAGAAGGAGATTGAGAGGTTAAATGAAGAAGCAGCAAGAAAACTTGTAGTAGAGTGGGATGAGCAAGAATTGCAGAAAGAGGCTGTTGAGAAAGAGAAGAAGAAGATGGCTACAATTGAAGAAGATTGGCAAACTTGGGATGACATGAGAGCCATAGTTGAAGCCACTCAAGAGGTGCAACAAAAACTGCAACATGATCAAGGAAAAAGTATTAATGAAGCAGCTCAGATGTTCAGTAAAATATTGGTTAGAAGACAGAGCCAATTCAGACATCAAAGGGAAGTGGAAAAGGCTTCAAAACCTCCCAACAAGAGTCAACAAAAGATGTACCTATGCAAATACATTAAGTATCAAGGTAAAGATAAGAGGACCTTGAAGCAGCTCAACCAAATAGCATGGGAAACACTTCAAAAGCTTGCTGACAAAACTCAAAGAAGCATACTCAACTTTAGGTCTATGTCAGATGCAGATTTCACCAGAAGTACACAACCCATTGATCCCATTACAAGTTTCAAAATACCATCTGAAGAAGGAGGTTCCTCATCTGCACCCAAAAGACTGAAGGCAACTGAAGATGAAGGTGGGATTACTGAAGAGGAACTGCATCAGATAATGTTGATTGAATCTCCAGAAGATGCCTTATACTCAGAACCCATCAGCACTAGGTATCCAATACTTGGCTAGGATATCTACACTGAAGATGAAAAAAGACATTGGCAGATTCACAGAGCAGGTTACCATCTATAAACAGGGATGATTTTCTCAAGTTATGGGAATTGGTCAAGAACAGGTTCAAGAATAGAGATCCAGATAATGACAAGGATCTGGAATTACTTTTTGAGTTGCAGAATATATTTGAACCTGATCCAGCTGAAGCACAATGGCAGTATCAACCTGGAGAAGAAGAACTGTTTTGGATATTGCTGGATTCATGTGGACTACACTTGGTTACTACACGCAATGGGACAGACATCTACATGCTGGTTGAAAGAACTTACCCTCTTGCCCTAGGAACACTTCTGGAAATGCTTACAGCAGGGCTAAAGATGGGTAATGCAGTTGAGATGGCTAAGGAGTTGCTGATAAAGATATTTGATCAGGCTGGAAGACCTAGCAGAAAGTGAAGTTTGGAAGAATCCTCAAAGCCCCGAATCACAAGTTTAGGGGAGGATTGTTGGGAAATACGCTTATTGGAGTTAATACTTATTGTAATAGAGTTAGTATTGATAGTGTTAAATGATAAGTATTAACTAGTGAGTATTGATAGTGAGAAAGTTAGTACTGATAGCTTTAAGTTTGTACTGATGTAAGTATGGAATGTCGTGTAAGTGTTGTAACAACATATCTTCTATTCTAATAGAAGATATGATATACTTAGTCCATAGTTATCTCTGTAAGGGATCTCCTTAGTGTATAAAAGGAGATCCTAGCTAGGTTAAATATACATCTCATATTCTAGCCGTCTAAAGTAAAGCTTCAAGGTTGTAAACCCTAGTACTAGGAGAGTACTCGTATTATTGCTTAATAATATTGAAGCTGTTGGTGTTATACTTTGTTTACATTGTCTTTGCATTAATCTTCTAAGTGCATTCAAGTAGATTCCGCATACTTGTGTGCATCTACAACAAAGTTTCTCATTGTTGTTTTGGAGCCATCCAAGGCAACTAATACGTTTGCAAGCTAAGTGTTCTAGATCCAAGGTTTGGGATTCCACAGTTACATCGTAACTCTTAAGATGAGTTACCCCGTAACTAGGCAAAACCTAGCATACACAGTAAGAGTGTAGCTACGGCGTAACCACTGAGATGGAATTACGCCGTAATTGGTAATGCATCCGGAATTCTGCTGCAAGGGGTTGGTTACGGCGTAACCACTGAGATTAGTTACGCCGTAACTCTGGTCAGATCAGCATGCTGCAGCAGCAATCACTCCAAGTTTCCTGCAAAAATGGTTAAAAACACAAAACCCTACAGAAATGGAGATAAAACAAAAGAAATGGATAATTCGGGTTGTCTCCCGAAAGAGCACTTTTCTTTATTTACGAGTCTTTAAGTTAGACTCAGAGCGGTGGGGCTTTATGGTGGCCCTTGGACTTGGCCAACTTCCTCAACTAGTTAGCGGCAATCATTCATCCATTTGATAGAAACTTTTTTTCTTGCAGTGTTACCGATGCTACATGTTCCAAATTTTTTTGAAAGCCACTCATTAAATGATATACATGACTTTCCCCAGTCATCATCTTCAGCCATAAGACTGCCAGTTGTACTCACGCTCGATCTTTCACCATTAGTTATTGCATTAGTAAGATGATCGGTGTTGTACCTGCATTTCAATTGTTTAACCAATACCTTATTGATTTCTGAGTCTCCAAATCTTATTTTGTACCAATCTTCAAATGCTAATTTCCCAAATTTAATATCATGTCTTTCAGTCTCGTGAGGGCATATCCATACTTCCGTCTTTCCTTCACAATATTCTCGAAAAGGATTACACGAGGGCCATGCTGTTACTGATTCGTTATCCTCGGTCATCGGGTTGCAGAAATGTTTGTTTAGAATCGGAGCTTCCTTAATACCTTGGACCTGGACAGTCTTTTCCTGTTTCTGATTGCAACTATCAACCTTCTCTCCAGGATCATAATGTAGAGATGGATCGAGTGATTGAACATTAACAACATCAACCTTATTTGAAATTTCTAATTTTGGTTTTAAATGCTCTTTCATACTGAAAGTTATTCATTCATTTTCAGTTTCCAAAGAAATTTGTTTTTCAAAAACCTTAATTTGAGCCCTACAAGTGGCCAGAAAAGGTCTTCCAACAATTAAGTGGTAAGTCTCCCGCTTTCCCATGTCAATAACCACAAAATCAGTGGGAAAAAAGAATTTTCCAATTTTAAGGAGCACATTATTTACTACTCCCCTTGGTACAACCTTGGAGGAATCAGCCATTTCTATCATCATTGTTGTTTTTTTTAAATTGGTAAGTTTTATTTTATCAAACAAAGTGGTAGAAATAAGGTTTACCCCGGCCCCCAAATCAGCTAATGCGGGAATCTTAATATTACCGATAGTGCATGGAAGAAGAAAACTTTCCTGGTATTGTTGCTGTTTCATAGCCCCTACTTTTATACGTTTTGAATTACTTTTGGGGGAGATACTCAACTATTTTCATTTACTTTTATAAGTACTCTAAACTTTTAAGGATTACCGTGAGTTTCATAGCCCCTACTTTTATACGTTTTGAATTACTTTTGGGGGAGATACATGCTCAACTATTTTCATTTACTTTCATAAGTACTTTAAACTTTTAAGGATTATCGTGAGTTCATGGCCCCTCTTTTAATTGTTTTGAACTATCTTTGGGGGAGATATATGCTTTTAACAACTTTTATTACAATCATGATTATTTGCAAACTATATGTTTATCTGAACTGAATGTTTAGTCATACGAAGTAACAGTATTGCCATACTTAGAGTTTCTATATCATAGACCATTGAGCTAACTGACTTGGTATGATCACGATCTAACGGACATGGATAATGCTGAGCTAACGGACTTGGTATCATGTTGAAGTAACGGACTTGGTACAATCATGAACTAACAAACTTGGAACTATTTGAAGCTATACGAATTATGTGCTATATCAATTGACTATTGATACATTAAGTTATGTACTATTATGTGAACTCATTTGATGATGTGTGCTTGAACATAAACTATACATATTTTGGCAGTGGGTTGTGAACACACATGTTGCAAGTTTTGTATGGGCGGAACTTGGAACTGAGTGGATTTGCAATGCCTTTGCTGCATGAACGTTCTTTAAAGGTTTTTCATGATAACACAAGCTCTATGAACTCACTCAACCATTGTGTTGACACTTTTAAGCATGTTTTATCTCAGGTATTTAGCATATCATCATGGCATGTATGGAGTCGTTGAGTTGACGCGTCTCACATGGATTTTATGCACTTAACTATCGTTTGATTGTAATAAACTAATGTTGGTACTTTTGGAAATCTTTTGGGACCTATGTTTTGTAAACTCTGAATATTTTACTTAATCAAACGATATTTTCAAAACGACACTTTAGGTCGTTCAATATAACTGTAACTGTGATGCTATGGCAGTCATACCCCAGGTATTCCATTCCGCTGCAAAATAGGTATTTTGGGGGTGTGACAAAAACCGAGGTCATTCCAAGAGCTATGTGTGTTGGATTAATACTAAGTCTAGGTGTCACAGATTTTAATATGATTTCAATAATTAATTAACTACTAAGGCAGATAAAAGCAAATAAAGGCAAAGGTGTAATCAATAGATGAGTGATGCTAACCTAGTTAATCATCCTAGCTAGTAATGTCTACGTCTAATTACTTCCAATTACTTCAGGTGGGGTCAAAGTCGAGAGGATAGCATTTGGTCAATTCGCCCTAACCTATCAGCAAAGATGCCACCACTGGAGAAGTCAGATGTCCCCTCATAAGTCCAGTTGTTCCTGGTCCCCTGATCCGAGTCATGAAGTACCGCTACACGCTAGACTTATAATAGTGAGTGCCCGGGCGTTAGCAACTTAAACACTCACCCCCTAATTCTTAAGTTCATCCAAACGGTAGGTGATCAGTTGGTCAAATCGTACAAGTAGAATGGGTCGTCAGTTGGTCATATCTTACCCTGCCCGTCTCAGTCTACTCACTTAGGGTCAGTTGGTCATATCTCCTAAGGAACTAGCTTCTATCGTCATTCAAAACTACCGAAACAAGGGCAGCTACCAATAAACTATGCATGCATACACTTAGAAATAATTATGCGGAAGTAATATAAACTCAAATAAAACAATTAAGGAATCATAACTAGGCCAGCACCAAGAGGTGCTTAGCCGCTCATATTAACCATACAAATCAATTCAATATTCAATGTTACGAAATACATGAATCCAAAGAAAAGATAAAATGCTAATGCTTATCGTAGGGGAGTGATTTCTACCTTGGAGACGGCTCCGTATGCTCCTCTAGACCTGCCTCTGGCTTCTTCCCACATTCTTCGGTTGTGGTGTGTGAAATGGGATGCTTTGAAATGCTGGAAATCGTGGGGTATTTATAGGCCAGATCTGGGTTACGGCGTAACTAATAGAATAGTTACGCCGTAATCTTCTATTTCTTCGTAATTTGCACTAGATCTGCTGGTTGCGGCGTAACCTTATAAGTAGTTACGCCGTATCTTCAATATTTCTTGGTTACACCGGAGTTTATTCAATAGTTACGGCGTAGTTATCAACGGCGCGGAACCTCATTTGACCTAATATAGTTACGTCGTAATCTTTTGGGAGAGTTACGCCGTAATTTTCTGATGAGTTGGCTTTCTGAGTCACGCTTTAGTTACGGCGTAATGTGAGAGATGGGTTACGTCATAACTTCTTCAAAGTGAGCATACTTTGATAAATCTTTGATAATCTCCAATTCTACGTCTTTTTAGCTCCAATACTCGTAATTTACCTGGAAGTGGAAAACAATAGAAAACAAGCGTAAATCCATATAAATGATATAAATTACAAGCATTATCGAGGGAAATTGACACTTAATATTCATGGTTATTTGATGTTATCACACCACTAACTAGATCGGATTTGGGGTTATGTCCAATGGCTTCACCTTTTCACCGTGTTGATGTAAGGATTTTTATATTTTTGTTACATATTAGATTTTGATTAATGTTGAGTCCACTTGGGTATATTCTGTTTACGGGTTGAAAAAGTGGGTCAATTGTAAAAACTACGGTTGCTTTGTTGTCTTTTAAACGTAATAAAAGTTTAACCCTGTGTACAAGTTTCAAGGTTGCAACTAGATTACTAGAATATATTGGAATTTTGACTGTTTATGAAAATGTAGTTAGTATCATTTTGGTTTCTTATCTGGTAGTGGACCTTAGAATAGATTAACAGCCCTAAGTCGTGTGTTCCAGTAACATGTATTTCTTGTTCCAGTAACATGTAATTGATCATGTAAACAGAATATACCCAAGAGGACTTAACATTAGCAATTACTTTTAAATTTAATATTTTATTACTACCTCCGTCCCTTATTAATTGTCCTGTTTTGACTTTTTAAGTCTTTCTTTCTTAACTTTGACCTTAAATATTTTTATTAGTGTTATATAATATTTAATAAAAATTATACCAATAAAAAATACATTTAAAACTCAATCTATTCACATGTTTTGCATCACGTATTATATAACAAAATTAAAAATATATAAGGTCAAAGTTATAAATAAATGACTTTGAAAATTCAAAGTGGACGGTCAATATGGGACGGAGGGAGTATTATTTTTGTTTGTTAACCCGATTCAATTTGGTTTTGTGTCTGTGTTATTTAGATGAGAGAGAAAGTCATCTAAACTAAAAATAATAAAGTGACTCTTTTCCAACACTTTTTAACAACAAATAAAAATACAAATAAAACAAACAATATCTTAAAAACAATCATAACACAAAACAATAAACTGAAATCCATAAGTTACTTATCATTCATTAATCAAAAGAGGAGATTACATAACACCATCACTACCAAAATCCACCACAGACATAGAAACGGCTTCACAAAAGGATTGTTCATAAACCTAAACAAAAGACTTAAGACCCAACAAACAACAACATAGGCTACATAGCCTCATGCAAATCCATGACATACACATGCATTCTCCTGAATGCCTTCACGGATTTCAACCAATGTTGCTTCAAACCCAACAAGCCTTTTTTTCTCCCTGGCCTGTGTTTCTTCCAAGCACTCAATGGTATCCTCAGCAACCATAGTCTGACCCATGGCACTAGCAGCAACAATCAAGACATCCACCTTCTCAATCTTGGCTCGCATATTGTCACATCGTTCACCCAAAGACATTAGCAACCTCTCATCTTCACTTATTTCTTGATTAAACCAGAACTTCATGCAAGTGTATAACTCATCTGAGCCACAAGCAGCTTTAATTTCTTCCAAAAGTAGGCAGTTAATAGCCATTAGAGAAAACTCAAGTGTAATTATATTTGTGTAAAAGATGAGAGTAATGTGTGATGGGTGAAAGATTATATAGTCAAATAAGGCTACTAACCACTTGAGTATCCATCATTAGTAGAAATAACTTCAAGCCGATGCTTAGTCTTCCCTGCAGAAAAACCGTCTACTCAACCATTATGTCGCTACAGTTGCAGGGATTTAATTTCAAGAGGAGTGGCTTTTGTAAACATAGACATTTCTTTTTATAGCTTCTGGATACAATGCTATTGGATACAATACTTAATATTAGCACATAAATCCCAACAAAATATAATACTTAAATTAACAAAAAATAAAGAGCTCAAAATAAAGACATGTTAACACATTTTATAAAATTGTAAACAATAAAGTAAGAAATAAAATGAAACCAAAGCAAACCCAAAACTAGCCTTAAAATTTTAAAATTTCAATTACACGATCAGCACAACGTTTCAGATTTCCTGTGAACCGGTAACTTCACACATTTTTGAAATTTAAACAGCAAAGTAAATTATAATATTAAGCCAAATCTAACCAAAAACCATTCCAAAACTGTAAAAACTTCGACTGAATATACAAAAAAATTTTGGTACAACTAAATAACCATTACATTAGCAAACACTCGCCCACACATAGAAACATTACGCGATGAGCACAACGATTAAAAAAATTGATGCAACTAAAAAACCATTACATTAGCAAACATTCGCCCACATACAGAAACATTACGCGATGAACACAACGATTCAATTTTTGTGCGCAGCACGGGTTCTGCATGCCTCGTTATATATAAGATAAGGTGATTTTTACATGAGATTAAATATTGCCTTGCTATATTGTTGTTGGTCATCTTCATTTTGAACCTCAGGACAACGTACATTTGAAAAAATTGGAGAAGAAAGCCCTTAATTTAGGAGTTTGACGAAGCAGCGATGCAATAGGTTAACGACTTGAGGTGATTAAGCCTTTTTTATTGCATTTGGGATTGGAAAATAAGGAACGCTTTTGAAGGGAACGGAATAAGACATGGTGCATGTAGAGGTCAATGTGACTTTTACGTATATATGTGAAAAGAACATCTATAAATATTTATCGGGAAAGTAAAGCATCTTACATATTTGTATCACTGAATATCGGAGATGTATCGCGACTCTTGTTCATTTGACACATAGTGTTGCATCAATCAGTTACCAGAATTTGTAAATGTTCGCATGTATCGAATTCTATCATTTGTTATATTGTTTGAATCGTATTTATCGATTTCTATCGCTAGTTTGGAATTGTGGTTTTCAATGTAAAAAGGTGTGCAGATGAAGAGAGAAAGGGTTGTTTTCTTATATTTTTTATTTTGAAAGCATGTAAATTGAAATAGTAGCACTTTTAAAACATTTGTGTAAAAAACTATATAGGAAAGTTATTTTACGGGTGAAATCTAAAGATAGACAACATAATTTTTCAAAACAGACGATGTACGCAATGAACTTTGAAAATTACCATTGTACGCAAAATACTTTCAAATTTGGAACGATGTACGTAATATGACCGGGAACTAGTAGGTTACCAGGTCACAAAGTTTCAAAATTGGCAGAAATGGTCCCTGTGGCTTGCGTTGACTTTTACTGGTCATCCCTTAACTTTTTTTTTTTTTTTTTTTTTTTTTTTTTTTTTTTTTTTTTCAGTTAAAAAAGTTACAGTAATGGTCCTTATGGTTATTGACTTTCAGATTTAGTCCGTTTTTATACTTTTTCACCCGTTCTCTTACGTTTTTATCCGTTTTTCTTACGTTTTGTCCATTTTTTTTTACGTTTTTATCGGTTTTCTTCCGTTTTTGTTCGTTTCTCTTACCTCTTTTTTAGATATTTGTCCGTTTTTATCTATTTTTCTTACATTTTGTATAATTTTATTCGTTTTTGCCCGTTTTAATCCGTTTTCTCCTTTTTTTTTTTTTTTTTTTTTTTTTTTTTTTTTTTTTTTTTTTTTTACATTTTTGTCCGTTTTTCTTATATTTTGTCTGTCTTTCTTACGTTTTTGTACTATATCAACATATTTTTAAAAATGGAATTTTTTTTCTAAATTGTTTTCTTCGAAATTCTTTTTACAAAAATAATTTTTTCGACATTTGGACACATTGAAAAAAATTGAAAAAAAAAATATTTTGTAAAAAAATAATTTTGGAAAAAAAATTTCCAATTTTTTTTTTCATAAACACTTTTTTTTTTCAAAAAGAAAGAAATTGGAATTTTTTTTTCTAAATTGTTTTTTTCGAAATTCTTTTAAAAAAATAATTTTTTCGAAATTTGAACATATTGAAATTTTTTTTTGAAAAAAGAATTATTTTTGAATTTTTTTTTAATTATTTTTATAAATATGTCCAAATTTCAAAAAAATTGTTTTTGTAAAAAGAATTTCGAAAAAAAACAATTTAGAAAAAAAAATTCCATTTTTTTTTTGAAAAAAAATGTATTTACGAAAAAACAAAAAATTGGAATTTTCTTTTTCAAGATTTTTTTTTGGTAATTTTTTTCCCAATTTTTTTTTTCAAATTTGTTTTGGAAATTCTTTTTTTTCAAATTTGCGAAAATATTCCAATTTTTTTTTTGGATTTTTTTTCCCAATTTCTTCAAATTTTTTTCTTTTTGAATTTTTTTTTCATAATTTTCAATATGTTGAAATAGTACAAAAACGTAAGAAAAACAGACAAAATGTAAAAAAAACGGACAAATATGTAAAAAACGGACACAAAACGGATGAAAACGGGCAAAAACGAATAAAAGACAAAACGTAAAAAATGGATATAAACGGACAAAAATCTAAAAAAAGGGTAAGAAAAGGGAACAAAAACGGATGAAAACCAATAAAAACGTAAGAAAAACAGACAAAATGTAAGAAAATCGGACAAAACGGATAAAAACGTAAGAGAACATGTGAAAAAGTATAAAATCGGACTAAATCTGAAAGTCAATAACTATAAGGACCATTACTATAACTTTTTTAACTGAAAAAAAATCAAGGGATGACCGGTGAAAGTCAATGCAAGCCACAGAGACCATTTTTGCCAATTTTGAAACTTTGTGACCTGGTAACCTACTAGTTCCCGGTCATATTACGTACATCGTTCCAAATTTAAAAGTATTTTGAGTACAATGGTAATTTTCAAAGTTCATTGCGTACATCGTCTGTTTTGAAAAACTATGTTACGTATCTTTAGCTTTCACCCTTATTTTACATATTATACTTTTCTCACATACCAAAAGACTCATCTTTACCATTCATTTAAAAAGAAATCAATGACTTAGATTAAAATCACTTTAATATTTCACATATTTTTTATAACTTAAATATCTTTTAAACCGTTAATCGTTAAGCGAAAATAATTACACCATCTCAGACAGCCACTTTGATGAACTTTCGACAAAAAAAATCGTCTTTTTCCACGGTTTTTTCACCTTTTTCATTTTTTCTTCGTTGTTAAAACTTGCATGATAAATCATATGTGATTAAATACTAATTTAAATATTCTAATACTATCACATGTGATATTAGTGTTAAATCACATATGATATGTAATATCTCGTGTGGTATTAGCGTTAAATCAGATATGATATTACACACTTATCATATGTGATTTAACACTAATATAACATATGATATATTAAAATATTCAAATTAGTGTTTATATTGTTTAATCACATGTGAGTTTTTCATGCAAATTTCAGTAACGAAAAATAAATAAAAAAGAAGTGAAAAAAAAATTATCGAAAGTATATCAAAGTGCTTATCTATAGAAAAATAATTAAATGCTCGTCGTAATGGTATATTTTTATCGGTTAACGATTAACGGTTTAAGAGATATTATATTTTAGAAAAAGAAGATAAAAGTGGGTTTTATAAATTATTATGATTAATCTCATTCATTCGATCAAATAAAGATAAAGGGTGGAGATTAATCATTTGACATATAAAAAAAGTTTGATATGTAAATGATCTTTAATCGAAACTATATACATAATTGAATACCTTTCATTTAATTTGCCTTCTAAAATAACTCATAAGCATAAAAGTCACGACATAAAATAAAATCACATCTAACTCATAGTTGACATCAAGAACTTTTACATTTTTTAGAGTGTAAAAGCTAAAAATAATAACTTGCTTTAAAAACATACTGACTTGAAAAACTTTAAATACACCAACATACATTCAAATTTTATTTCGAGTTGAAACATTTTATATATCGTTAGTCATCGTGTGGCAACGTTAGTCTATTTGGTCAACGAACGTTTGCAAAGTTAGTCCTTTTATACTAAACATCTGTTTTTAAGTAAGTAAAAAGATTGGTTTTTCATACGTTTTTTAATTATTCGTCCGTTTTTATACGTTTTTGTCCGTTTTATTACGTTTTGTCCGTTTTTTACAAGAATTCATATGTTTTTTACATTTTCGTCCGTTTTTACATGTTTTCGCTCGTTTTTGCATGTTTTGTTCGTTTTTTACGTTTGTTTATGTACGGTTTCTTCCGTTTTTTACTTTTTCGTCCGTTTTTACACGCTTTCATCTATTTTTACACATTTTCGTTTGTTTTCATACATTTTTATCCGTTTTTATCTGTTTTACATGTTTTCTTCGTGCAAATCAGGAAGAGGTGCCAATTCCTTTAATTATTAATTTAAAGAGTTGTTAGTATCTGTACAAAAGATAACAAGACAACAATTTCCTAGTACCATAAATATTAAGTAGTACTTCCGGGGACATGGGAATCGCGTGCATTTCTCTTAAGCCATTGCTAATGACAACTATAAATATTGTGGTCACATTCTCTCATATCAGTGCCACATTAATTTCCTCTCTTCAAGATTACGTCTGATCATAATTTGCTAATAAGTCGACCGCAACTACAACAAAAAATATACCTTACAAAAACTATTTGAAAACACACACACACATAAAAAAAAGAATGAAACTTACGATTGACAGGCCAATCATAACTTTGAAAAGGTTGATAGTGATCGGTCACTAATTCAATTGAGATAATAGGGAGAACTCGATCATCTACTCGATTAGTTAAAGGGCAACCTTACCATTAGCATTGGCCTTAGAGTCGGTAGCCGAGAAAATGGTGTATACAAGCACAAAGTTACCAATGATTTCAGCACCCAAGCCGCTGCCTTTAATGTAACCATCAGCAACCCCACCATCATAATTATGATAGTAAGTCTTTTGGAAAGGCTTAATAGTAAGGGAATTGCTTAATAGTAAGGGAATTGATACTCACATCACTTTTTTTTATTAGTGCATCACAATCTGTGCATTACAGTTTGTACTGTACAATATTGTAATGCATAATTTGTGGTGAATTAATCAAAAAATATGGTGTGAGTATCAACTCCCTAATAGTAATTACTAAATCCGTCTTAAAGTTATTGTCTCCTTTTGATTTTTTCGATTTTTTTTTCAACTTTGACATTAAATTTTTGTTTATGTTATAGAATAGTTGATGAAAATTATACCAATGAAAATAAATTTAAAACTTAATCCATTCATATATTTTGCATCAAGTATTATATAACACAAACAAAAATATTTAGAGTTAATTGCATTTTTGGTCCCTGTGGTATGGCCAAATTGCAGATTTGGTCCCTAAAACTTTAAAAGTGCACCAGAGGTCCCTATTTTCAAGTTTTCGTTGCACGTTTGGTCCCTGGCCAAAGTCAAATGTCTAAAATACCCTTGTCTTCTTCTTTCCTATTTTCTTTTCAGTCCATCTCTTTAGTTTCTTACATAAATGGTCCTTGTGTCTTGCCAAGTTATACAGGGACCAAAAATGCAATTAACTCTTTTAATTATTTATTTAACTATTAATATTTATTTAACTATTAATATTACATAAATGGACTAAAGTGTAATTTTAAAAAAAATTCGAAAATTTTAAAAAAAATTTGAAAAATTTATTCGAAAAAAACTTTGAATATTTTTTTTCGAAAAAAACTATTCGAAAAAATTTCTAAAAGTTTTTTAAAAAATTTATTCAAAAAATTTTCGAAAAACAAATTTTTTGAAATTTTTTTTTCCGATTTTTTTTCGAAATAAATTTTAAGAAAAGTTTTTTCGAATAAAATTTCAAAAAAAAATTTCAAAAAAAAAAATTATTCGAAATCTTTTTTTTTTTTAAAAATTATTCAGAAAAGATTTTTTGAAAAAAATTTCAAAAAAAAATTTTTTGAAAAAATTATTTGAATTTTTTTTTTTTTTTTGAAAAATTTATTCGAAAAAATTTCGAAAAAAATATTTTTGAAATTTCTTTTTTTCAAAATATTTTCGAAATTTTTTTAGAAATTGGTTAACTTATATTAGCCATTAGATCAAAACCGGATGAAAACATATAAAAACAGACAAAAACGCATAAAAACGTTATTAAAACGGATGAAAACGCATAAAAACGTTATTAAAACGCATGAAAACGTTTTACGTTTTCATCCGTTTTAATAACGTTTTTATGCGTTTTTGTTTGTTTTTATATGTTTTCATCCGGTTTTGATCTAATGGCTAATATAAGTTAACCAATTTTTCTAAAAAGTTCTAAAAAAAAATTCGAATAAATTTTTCAAAATTTTTTTTTCGAAATTTTTCAATTTTTTTTTTCTAATGGCTAAAAATTTCTAAAAAAAAATTTCGAATAATTTTTTTTTTTGAAATTTTATTCGAAAAAACTTTTCTGAAAATTTTTTTCAAAAAAAAATTCGGAAAAAAAATTCAAAAAATTTGTTTTTTGAATAAGTTTTTCAAAAAAAAAATTTTGAAAATTTTTCGAATAGATTTTTTCGAAAAAAAAAATTCAAAATTTTTTTCGAATAAATTTTTCAATTTTTTTTTTTAATATTTTGTTAAAATTTTCGAATTTTTTTGAAAATTACACTGTTGGTCCATTTATGTAATATTAATAGTTAAATAAATATTAATAGTTAAATAAATAATTAAAAGATTTAATTGCATTTTTGGTCCCTGTAAAACTTGGCAAGACACAAGGACCATTTATGTAAGAAACTAAAGAGATGGACTGAAAAGAAAATAGGAAAGAAGAAGACAAGGGTATTTTAGACATTTGACTTTGGCCAGGGACCAAACGTGCAACGAAAACTTGAAAATAGGGACCTCTGGTGCACTTTTAAAGTTTTAGGGACCAAATCTGCAATTTGGCCATACCACAGGGACCAAAAATGCAATTAACTCAAATATTTAAGATCAAAGTTGTAATATAAAGACCGAAATAGTCAAAAGAGAACTATAATTTTAAGATGGAGGGAGTATAATATTTAGAAAAAAAGATAAACATAGGTTTCTTAAATTATTGAGATTAATCTTATATATTAAATTAAATAAAAATAAATGGTAGAGATTGATATTTTAATATGTAAAAAAAGTTTGATCTTTAATCGAAACTATATACATAATGGAAACTATATACATAATGGAATACCTTTCATTAAATTTGCCTTCTAAAATAACTCATAAGCATAAAAGTCACAATGACACAAAATAAAATCACATCTGACTCATGGCTGACATCAAGAACTTTTACGTTTTTTACAAGGTAAAAGCCAGAAAATAACAACATATTTTTAAAAATATATAGACTTGAAACACTTAGTTTTTTATTATTAAATAAACCAACGTACTTTCAAAATTTATTTTGACTTGAAACATTTTATATATCGTTAGTCATCATGTGGCAACATTAGTCCATTTAGTCTACAAACGTTTGCAAAGTTAGTCCTTTTATACTAACGGCTGTTTTTAATTAACTAAAAATTTGGTTTTTCACACGTTTTTATACTTATTCGTCCGTTTTATACGTTTTTGTCCGTTTTATTATGTTTTTGTCAGTTTTAACACAAATTCGTCCGTTTTTACGTTTTCGTCCGTTTTTACACGTTTTTGTTCGTTTTTGCACGTTTTCGTCCGTTTTTCGTTTTCGTCAGTTGTTTTACGTTTTTCTCTGTTTTTACATGTTTTCATCAATTTTTACACGTTTTCGTTCGTTTTATACGTTTTGATCCTCTTTTACATGTTTTAGTCTGTTTTACATGTTTTCTTCGTGCAAAAATAGATGAAAGCCTGCAAAAATGAACGAAAACATGCAAAAATGAATGATACATGTAAAATTAGATGTAAATGTCAAATAACGGACGAAATCGTATAAAAACAGACGAAAATGTGTAAAACCGGACGAAAACGTGCAAAACTGAACGAAAATGTGTAAAATCGAACGAAAACGGGTAAAAAATGATCAATATGTATGAAACGTGTAAAAATGCAGAAAAACGTAAAAACAGACGAAATCGTGTAAAAATGGCCGAAAACGTGTAAAACCGGGTGACAACATGCAAAAATGAGCGAACATGTAAAAACGGACAAAAACGTGTAGAAATGGATCAAAACGTATAAAAATGTACAATACGTAAAAAACAGACTAAATCGTGTAAAAACAGACGAAAAAGTGTAAAAACAGACGAAAATGTATAAAATCGGACAACAACTTGTAAACACGGATCAAACCATGTAAAACCGGACGAAAACTTGTAAAAACAGACGAAAACGTGTATAAACTTGTAAAATTGATCAAAACGTATAAAAACAAAACAGACAAAACATGTAAAAACGAACGAAAACGTAAAAAAAACAGACGAAATAGTGTAAAAACGGATAAATAAGTGTAAAAACGGATGAAAACGTGTAAATACGAATGAAAACGTAAAAAAGATGAATTCTTGTAAAATCGGACAAAAACGTAATAAAACGGGCAAAAACGTATAAAAATAGTCAAATAAGTATAAAGACGTATGAAAACGTAAGAAAAACCAAATGTTTAGTTAATTAAAAACGGCCGTTAGTATATACGAACTAACTTTGCAAACGTTCGTTGACTAAATGGACTAACGTTGCCACATGATGACTAACGATATTTAAAGTGTTTCAAGTCGAAATAAAATTTGAAAGTACGTTAGTGTATTTGATAATAAAAAAGTAAGTATTTCAAGTCGGTACATTTTTTTAAAATAAGTCGTTATTTTCTGACTTTTACGCCTTTTAACACTTTCGAAATCCAAACTCTCAAATTTAAGAATTGCCATGATATTACCACTCCTTTTCTTTTCCGTTACTACAGTTAAAACTTTCTTACTAATTGTGTCGATTTAAATATCACACAGAGTTTCATCTTTACATTATGAAATTCTATTGTCCACTCAACCTTATCACCAGCTCTTCGACACCTGATGACGTATAGTCTGGAGTCGGGTTATAAACCCGACTACAGCCCAATACTTATAAACCCGGTACGAACTGGGCCAATATCAATAAGCGTTTGGGCTCACGAAAGCCCAAGCCCAAATCTATTTACGGAATAGATATCCGATATCTTCTAAAATAAGGAGATAATTATTCCCAACCGACTTAGGCGGGATGCGCCGAAGGTTGGGGAACACGGAACCAACAAGGATTCCGTGCGTATATAAAGGGAATCATATCCCTCGTTTAAGGTACGATCTCATAACCCTAAAACTCCTTAAACCCTAAATCGATTACTTACTCTCACGCCGGAGGATAATCGTGGGAAACAATCCCACGGTAAGCCTAACGGTGTTTCTTGTCTCTTAGTGCGCAGGTCTCAAGCAGCAATTCTCAATTGGTACGAGAACCGGAGCTCCAAACCAGGAACGTCCAAATTTTGTATCAACAAGTGGCGCCATCCGTGGGATCCTACACTAAGAACCAATACTAGAATGACAAAGCACGGTAATCAGCGATCGCAGTCAGACCTCATGGGGAAGAAGTCGCAGAGTGGACTAACCCCTAAGCAGACCGCTGGGACAACCAGCGCTGCCAAAAATAAGGGATCAGGTCAAGACTTGATCTTCCCTCTGGTGGAACCGCACTCGGGAACAACCCAAGCCACTACAACCACCACGAGTGGAGTGGACCCACTGCGCACTGTCTTTGCTACTCCCTTCCAATCGGTGCTAGAAACTGACCTGACAAAGGTACCAGAGGCACCAGGCCGGGATAAGGGTATAGCGGCAGAAACAAACGCACTCACTCTTGAGGGGGTCGCGCCGGAATTAACACCAGAAGTTTTCGTATCCCAAAATTACGAAACATTAACTGCCCTCATGCGAGAGGAAGAGAAGAATAGATCAGGTCGGAACTTGAAAGCCCGACTCAATTTCGATTCGGAATACGATACTTCCCCACCGCGCCACCAGAAAGAAAAGCGCAGAGGAAGCGGTCATAAACCCCCAGTATTCAACAGAATCGGGAGGAGAATCGAGGGTGATGAGACATCTCACTCACAACACTTGAGTGATAGTGATAGAGAAGAACGGCGTACCAGTGTCTATGACATACTAGGTAGCCGTAAAGTACATGACAGACTGGGGCGAAAGTATTCCCCAAGTGAAAGCCCTTCAGATACAGACTACAAGTCAGACTCTGAGGATGGCCGGCGTAAACGCCGTAAGAAGGAAAATTCATCTTCTGATAACTCCTCGGACAACGAGGATAGCGACACAGGACATTGGAAGTCTAGAAACAGACGCGATAGCCAAGAGGAAGACATGTCTCTCCCATGGCGCCGCCAGAAAGTGGATGCGTTCACCAGACGCATTAGTGACTTCTCTGAGAACAAGAAAAGGCGCATGCCTACGAATGTCAAGACCTATGACGGAACGGGTGATCCGGACGATCACCTAAAAATCTTTGAATCAGCCGCGACCATTGAGAACTGGCCACAACCAGTGTGGTACCACATGTTTAATTCCACACTAGTGGGAAGCGCACGGAACTGGTTCAACAAACTCCCACGTAGGAGCATAAATGGTTTTGAAGAGTTGAGAAAGGCGTTCCGCCTAAATTTTACTCAACGGAAAAAGTGCGCTAAAAATCCTGTCGAACTCGCCAGGGTAAAGCAGCACCAAGGAGAATCCACAAGCGCATTCATGGAACGTTTTAAAGACGAATGCATGCAAGTTAAAGCATGTCCTGAAGTACTGAAGATTTCTGGCTTCATGAACGGGATTAATAATCCAGAACTCATCAAGCGGTTGAACGACAAGATCCCGGAGACCTTTGATGAACTCATGAAGCGCACTCGGTCTTTTGTCCAGGGAGAAGCGGCTGCGGCGGATAGCAAAAAGAACCACTCGAGTTACCGGTCACAGGAACAACCTGGGAGGCAATCGAACGACCGAGGTAGTAACCGTAATAGGAGCTATCGCAGTCAGAGGAGCGGCAGAGATAATGACAAGTACACTCCCCTGACCAAAACACCAAAGGAAATACTCGCAGCGGAAGGTGCGAATTTCCCAAGACCACCGCAGATGCGTACACCAGAAGATCGGCGCACTGGGAATGGATACTGTGACTACCATGCGCAAAAGGGTCACACTACTAACGAGTGTGTCCAGCTGCGCCAACTCATCGACAAGATGGTCAAGGAGGGCAGACTGGACCACCTGGTTAAAAACATTAAAGAGGGAAGAGATAAACAAAAGAATGGAAACAAGAAGGAGACACCCAAAGATAAGGCCGACACAATCTACATGATACAGACGTGGCAACGAACCACTAGACAGAAGGTCAGCCAGGAGTTTTCCCGAAGAAGCGAAATCTCTTTCCCTACTCTAACTGCGGACAACGCAGTCGCAGAGCCCCTCACCATTGAAATTAGTGCGGGTGGTCACGACATACACCGCATGTACATTGATGGTGGGGCATCGGCAAATATCATGTATGAGCATTGCTTTAAAAGACTACGACCTGAAATACGTAGCCAGTTAAACCCAGTCAGCACAGCGCTCACTGGTTTCACGGGTGAAAAGATATGGCCCATGGGGCAACTGCGATTACTAGTCAGCGTCGGCCGCAGAGCACTCTACAACAACCTGGATGGATTTCATGGTGATCAAATCTCCCTCGCCATACAATGGCATTATTGGGAGACCCGGGATATCAGCCATGCGCGCAGTGCCATCAACAGCGCACGGGATGCTTAAATTCCCAGTAGAAGGGGGCATTGTTACTCTTTACAATGCCACGGTACCAAGCAGCGAATGTAACACGGTTACATGCGAAATGGAACCGATCCCGAAACAGTGCGCGGCCAAAATCCCCAACTTGAAGGTCGCAATTCACCCAGACTACCCAGAACAGGAAATAACTATTGGAGGGTCATTGTCGGACAACGGCAAAGCAGCTATGTGTGCGCTCCTACAAAAGAACGTGGATATCTTCGCGTGGGAGCCAAAACATATGACTGGAGTACCACGCTCGATCACAGAGCATAGACTTAGAATCCGACAAGGGTACTCACCAATACGCCAGAAGAAGCGTGGCCAAGCCCCAGAGCGTGCGCAGGCAATTCTGGCAGAAGTACAGAAATTGGTAAATGCGGGAATTATGCGTGAAGTCTACTACCACGACTGGCTTTCTAATCCAGTAATGGTTAAAAAAAGCGACGGTAGCTGGCGAATGTGTGTAGACTTCACCGACCTTAACAAAGCATGCCCGCAGGATTGCTATACATTACCAGAGATAGACTGGAAAATAGAGTCCTTGTGTGGATATCCATTAAAGTGTTTTCTTGACGCGTACAAGGGATATCACCAGATACAGATGGCTAAGGAAGACGAGGAAAAGACAGCCTTCCACACAAGCCAAGGCGTTTACTGTTATACAAAAATGCCATTTGGCTTGAAGAATGCGGGTGCCACCTATCAGCGGTTAGTAGACAATGCCTTTGAAAAACAGGTGGGCCGCAACCTGGAAGTCTATGTGGATGACCTGGTCATAAAAAGCCATACTGAAGTTGAACTTGTGCGCGACATAGAAGAAACATTCAAGACTCTACGAGAGATCAACATGAAGCTAAATCCTAAGAAATGCACCTTCGGCGCTACTGAAGGCATGTTCCTAGGATACCTGATAGAACCTGACGGCATAAAACCTTGTCCAGAAAAGACAAAGGCGGTAATTGAACTTCCCTCGCCACGCACGCTGAAGGAAGTTCAATCCCTCAATGGAAAACTGGCCGGCCTAAACAGGTTCCTGTCAAAATCCGCAGAAAAGTCATTGCCTCTTTTCAAAACACTCAAGAAGTGTATAAAAAAGGGTGACTTCCGATGGACGACGGAGGCGGAAGAAGCCTTCACTACACTCAAACAGCATCTAGCAACGCTCCCAACACTCGTTGCACCCCGACCAGGGGAAGAGCTGATCATGTACTTATCAGCAACTCAGGGGGCAGTCAGCGCAGTGCTACTAACAGATAGGGACTCAGTGCAAACCCCTATCTATTTTGTTAGCAAAGCGCTCAAGAAAACGGAGATGAACTACAGCGCCATGGAGAAGTTAGTTTTGGCGTTAGTGTTTGCCGCCAAGCGACTGCGTCGATATTTCCAAGCACACCCGATAGCGGTAATCACCGATCAACCCATCAAGCAGATCATCTCCAAACCCGATGCATCAGGGCGACTCCAGAAGTGGAGTGTGTTGCTAGGTGAACACAACATCTCTTACAGACCACGTACCGCAATAAAAGGACAGGTTCTGGCGGACTTCATCATCGAGAAGCCAGATACTGATGAGGTACCTGCTCCAAGCAAGAAGGAACTACAAGATCCATGGATCTTGTTTACTGACGGGTCCTCATGCGTGGACGGATCAGGAGCGGGCCTTATTCTCACAAACCCAGAGGGAATGGAATTCACTTACGCACTGCGTTTTAAATTTACCGCGACAAATAATGAGGCAGAATACGAAGCCCTAATAGCTGGACTACGCATTGCAGCTCGAATGGGTGTACGTAACTTGGAAGCAAATGTAGACTCCCGGCTAGTAGCCAACCACGTGTTGGGTGAATACGTGGCCAAAGAAGAGAATATGATTCAGTATCTGGAGAAGACTAAGACACTGATCAAAGGCTTTGACAGGTTTACTATCAAGCAAGTCCCTAGGGGAGAGAACCGCAAAGCAGACGCACTGAGCAAGATCGCCTCGACAAGCTTCGCACACCTCTCGAAGCAAGTGCTGGTGGAAACACTGAAAAGCAAATCAATATCAGAGATGGAGGTCTCCGCGGTTATAGAGGAGAATGGTCCTACATGGATGACACCGATTACGGAATTCTTAAGCAAAGGAACGTTACCCCAAGAACAAAAAGAAGCTCGCAGAATACGGCGTACAGCGCAGAGATTCGAATTGCGAGACAACATACTGTATCGACGTTCTTTCCTCCAACCATGGCTCCGTTGCGTCGGCCCTCTACAAGCAAATTACGTGCTGCGAGAAATCCATGAAGGTTCATGCAGCATGCATGCAGGACCACGGTCTGTGGTAGCACGCGCCATGCACTCAGGATACTACTGGCCAACCATGCATCGAGATGCGCGGAACTTAATTAGGAAATGCAATGATTGCCAAGTTCATAGACCCGTCCCGCGCCAACCACAACACGAGCTAACGCTAATCACGGCGCCATGGCCATTCCACAAATGGGGCATTGATATTGCAGGTCCTTTTCCAATAGCAGCAGGCGGTCTCAAGTTTCTCATAGTAGCTATAGACTACTTCACCAAGTGGATCGAAGCAAAAGCAGTAGCGACAATCACTGGCAACCAGGTGAAACGCTTCGTCTGGGACAACATCGTATGCCGCTTCGGATTGCCTGGTGAAATCATCTCGGATAATGGGAAACAATTCTGCAAAAACCCCTTCAAATATTGGTGTGAAAAGTTAAACATCACCCAACACTTCGCGTCGGTTACACACCCACAAACCAATGGCCTAGTCGAGCGTGCAAATCGAAGCCTGGGCGAAGGAATCAAAGTGCGCCTGGACAAGCACAAAGGAAGGTGGGTCGAAGAGCTCCCGCATGTCTTGTGGGCTCACCGCACCTCAATAAAAACCAGCACGGGGGACACCCCCTTCTCTCTAGTCTACGGGACAGAAGCCGTTATACCAACTGAGATCGGCATGCCAACTATCCGCACTGCGGAGATCAATGTGACAACAAATGATGATGAAAGACGTGTCGACTTGGATCTGCTGGAAGAGAGACGCGAACGTGCAGCCATACGGGAGGCAAAAGCGAAGTCAAAAATGAAAGGATACTATGATGCCAAGGTGCGCAGTGTTTCATTCAGACCAGGCGACTTTGTCTACCGTGCCAATGAGGCAAGCCACGCGGAAGATACAGGTAAGCTCGGGCCAAAGTGGGAAGGACCTTATGAGGTTACGGAAGCGATAGGCACAGGTGCGTACAGGCTACGAGGCTTGGATGGTCGTGACCTACCGCGCACATGGAACATCGGCAACCTCAAGAAGTGCTACCTGTAAAATAGCTACGGCACAGCGCACAGACGCTCCGCACTTTCAGTGCTCAATAAGAATTTATGTATTCATTTTTATTTTTCATATTTACTGTTTTCTTTGTTATTTCCCAAAAAACTTGCAAGTATTAATAAAACGCCGCGGTTTCTAGCTAACTCCGCGACACATTTTAAGTTGTTATCTCCATATACTGTATGTCTTAACAATTTTTTATTTCTTGCCCACAATGGCGTGCATGCACTACAAATAAACCCATGATGGTAAAAGGATAAGTTGACCTACTAACTAACTTATTGAGTAAGAGGGTTGCAAACCCATCAATACTAGATCATGCATCCTTGTTAAACACCTTGTTCTCAAGACGTTGGAATAAGATATGTGCGCATCCCACGATGGTTGCGCAGCAAAGCACACGTGCACGTTTAACAACTTAGGAACCAAGACACTTGCTTCCTTAACGAAATATTTACAGCACGCTGAATATCATACCATACACGATTATGGTAAATTACTTTGAATTATTTCTCAAGTATACTCTGATTTCCATACATGACTATGGATTACATATATTTGCACTGGCGTACGCGGCAACAAATACAGACATATACGTATACATTACACATATCCACAACAAACAAACAAACAAACAAGAAACTTTTATTCATAAATATAAGTTATTACAAGAGATAGTTATTTCACAACATATCGACTACCAGCTGCTACAACGCTTAAGGGAAGAAGTGCCAACATGACTCTTTGCATCTCTGGTTTCGTTAACACCCTTCAACATGTCTGCATCCTGACGTGACACAGTGGCCACACTGACTGGCACACCATCAGACCTTGGCAAGTGAGCCGCACCAACCCCACACAAAATAGCTTTACCCGCAATACCTTCTTTTTTAGCAAGACGGGTCGCATGCGCTTCCAAGACTTCCTTTAAAGGTACCTCTTTTTCCAAAGCAAAGGGATTCTGACTATCCCTAGGATGCGCAAAGATAGGTACGTGAAGCTGAGACTCATGGGGCTTTAAATAATAGTCTGGCTGTGCTTCGGCGTCCTCGGTACGATGACGCGCCAAGGTCAACCCCGCCATAATCACATTTATCGGATAATCTTGATCGCGCTCAAGCTCCGAAATCATTGGGAGCTCTAAGTCTTTCATTTTCTGCATGGCAGCGACCAAGTGATCATATGACTCTGCATCATAATTTGGTACCTTATCAATCGGCGCCTTCAACAGTTGGGCCTCATGGAGCTTCTCAATTGCTTCTGATTTACCACGCTCCAGAGCGCACTGCACAACTTCCCCGAAAGCATTCACTACCTCTGGCGATTCCAGGGTAGTGAGGGCAGCTAGGCGGAGACCGTGGCCTATAAGCCACCTGCGCTCCGCTATCGTGGACATGAGCTGAGGATACAACTCCTCGTCATATTCAAGGCTGAGCTTACGCAGTTTTGCCTCCTGCACCTCCAACGACCAGCTCACAGTAGCCCCAAGCTCCCCCAACTGCGCAAACAAATTTTCCTTGCCCTGCTCTAAGTGTTTAAGCACCCAGTTGCACGCAGACTTGTACCTGGCAGCCTCAGCACGATCTTGATTTATTTGGCACATTAGTGCCATCTTGTCCTCGGCCTGTTTTTGAGCATATGTGCTCAGATCCCTAGCCTCTGCGTGGGCGCTATCCAGTTGCGCCCGGGTGCTTGCCAGCTGCGCTTCCAACAAAGCTATGGTTTGGTCCTTTTGTGCACTTTGGTCCTCTCCACCAGATACTCGGTCTTTTAGCTTCACAATTAGTGCAGCCTGGTGTGCGGAGACCTGCACCAATTCTTCAACCAATTGCTCCATGGGCACATCTGCATCAGACAGGTTTTCATTATCCTGGCTCTGCGACTCAGAATGCGCTGAACGCATAGGACTCGCCTTGGGGGGTGATTCTATAACCTGCTCTACCCTGCGAATGATCACCAGCGAAATGTTAAATTCACACCTAGTACCTCAAAAGGGAATTATACATATATGGCTTTACTTACTGTGGCTCCGCGACATCAGCAGAAGGGTGCGACGACGCCTCATCAGTAGAGGATAATTCCACAGTCTGGACCACGGGACGTTTTTTCCTTGAGGGGCCTGCACCATCACCCCTTCGGGTCCTTTTGCGACTAAGCCCAGATTCTTCTTCTTCCTCTTCCTCCATAGGATGAGCCACGGCTACGGGCGGTGGCTGCGCCACAAGAGAGGTTATTTCGGGAGTAGGACGGCTTTGCAGGGGTGTTGCCTCCACTGCGACTGAGGAACTGGTCCCTGTATCCCTCGCATTCAGCTCTATGACGCGCCCTGCGGTAGCAGCTAAAATAGGTTCCTCATCATCCTTCAAGAGTCGCACTCCTGTCTTTACCCCTACGGGCTTTGCTAGCTGTATGACGGTAAATAGATCCATTTATGCGCAAAACAAAACACATATACAAACAGGTTATATAATGCGCGACATATACGGAAGATTGTTCTTACATTATTTACGCACAGAGGTACGGAGGAATAAGTACCCACCCTGGTCATTGGCGTCTAAGAAGATAGGGATCTCATCTTCGGGACCAAAATAGTTACGGCTGATTCCCATGTGCACCAAAAATCCCTCAGGATAGGCACTAATGGGGATGCGGTTCGCATTTATCAGTTCCGCATCCTCGGCGACATAAGACCCAGGCACTGGGCACTCATCCCTCTCTAATGTTCCCCGGGTATAAAACTCATAATTCCAGGGAAAGCATGTATCATCTACCCAGAAGAAATATTCCCTCCAATTTCTAAGTGAGTCTAATTTATCCGTATAGCACTGCAGTCTACCGGCGCGTTTTGCAAAAGACACCCACCCATGCGCCCACGTCGTGTGGTAAAAGGCGCGGAATAGGTTAATGGTGGGGTTAATGGCCAACAAACGGCAATTTACCTCAAAATTGGTAATTTTGGCCGCGCCGATACAATGCAATTGCGATATGTGTAGATTATAATAGTTTAACACATCGCACAAAAAGCGTGAAAGGGGCACACGTTGATTCGCGAATTCGAATAACCATGTGTATGCACCCACTTTCCCTTCGGGGAAATCCGCAATCGTGGCCTGCGCATCCGGAACTACTGGATGCACATCCTGGGGTATAAAGTAATCTGAGGTGAATTCCATCAGATCGATCACGGTGAGGTCGGAGGTGAAGTCAGATAACTGTTTAACCATTGTGTTATTACTTTTTGACAATGCGCACGCGCTGTTACCTTTGCGGTTGGTTAATTTCTGGATTACAACTCTTAGAATGCTTTCGAAATGTTGGCTGAAGTTTTTTACTGTGAGATACCCGGTGAAAATGAAGCGTTAAGCTATATAGTCTCTCTCTTCCACACGATTGGTGACACGTGGATCCCACTAATCCTCAATGTGTGGTTGAGATTGCTGGATGGGACGTAGGTGCAGTAACTTTCCCCCGACTAACGAGGCATTTGCAATTCACTTTGATGTCTAGATACAATGCACCTATGGGTATGGCTTCTTTCATACGTTTCGTACGTTTTTTTTTAAGATTACGGTCATTAGTCTAGCATCCGCAGTTACGCACTGCGCATACTAGACTGGGGGGACATGATGACGTATAGTCTGGAGTCGGGTTATAAACCCGACTACAGCCCAATACTTATAAACCCGGTACGAACTGGGCCAATATCAATAAGCGTTTGGGCTCACGAAAGCCCAAGCCCAAATCTATTTACGGAATAGATATCCGATATCTTCTAAAATAAGGAGATAATTATTCCCAACCGACTTAGGCGGGATGCGCCGAAGGTTGGGGAACACGGAACCAACAAGGATTCCGTGCGTATATAAAGGGAATCATATCCCTCGTTTAAGGTACGATCTCATAACCCTAAAACTCCTTAAACCCTAAATCGATTACTTACTCTCACGCCGGAGGATAATCGTGGGAAACAATCCCACGGTAAGCCTAACGGTGTTTCTTGTCTCTTAGTGCGCAGGTCTCAAGCAGCAATTCTCAATTGGTACGAGAACCGGAGCTCCAAACCAGGAACGTCCAACTTTTGTATCAACAACACCCTTTCTTATGCTTTACTTTCAACTTTTGGCACTTAAGGTTTTTCTTTGAGTGATATCATTGCAATTTCTTTCCTTCCCAAAAAAAAAGGTATAGAATTCGTCGAAGATCATATACACCCTTAACCTCACATTGTGATGGTATTCCCAATAGGGTTAATATACACAAAAGTTACTAAAGTTTACGGGAAATTTGTCCCAAGTCACTAAAGTTTTTTTGTTGTTATTCAGGTTACTCAAGTTAACGGGTTTATTATATGGGTTACTCAACGTTTAAAAAAGTGACATTCTTGTTACTACGAGGGTGGGCAACCGGATGATTTACAGGTTCTCTTGTCCACGTCATCATTATAGTTTGAGATGTTACAAGCAAGTTACTATAGTTCACGGGGTTTATTAAATAGGTTACTGAACCTTAAAAAAAAGTTACTATCTGTTTTAATACATTTATGTATGTTTTATCTGTTTTCGTTTTTTTTTTACGTTTTTCTCCATTTTCGTACGTTTATATACGTATTTATACGTTGTGTATGTTTTCTTTGTTGTCGTTCTTTTTTTTTTACGGTTTTCTCCATTTTCGTACGTTTTTGTATATTTCCGTATGTTTTTTACGTTTCTATCCGTTTTTATACACTTGTGCATGCATTTCTCTGCTGTCGTACCTTTTTTTTTTTACATTTTTGTATATATGTTTGTCCATTTTCGTACGTTTTTGTATGTATTTATCCATTTTTATATCTGTGTGTACGATTTTTCTCTATAACTTTTTACGTTTTCATACATTACTATATCGTTTTGCACATTTTCGTTCATTTTCATACATTATCTTACGTTTCTGTACGTTTTCATACTATTTTTACTTTATTCTACACACCTTTGTATGTTTTATACATTTTTATGTTTTATATGTTTTATATGTTTTATACGTATTTATGTTTTATATGTTTTATCCGCTTTTATACGTTTGTATATTTTATATGTTGTTATATTCTAAACGTTTTATCTTCTTTAATACGTTTGTATGTTTTATACGTATAAAAATGTAGGAAAACGTATAACAACGTCCAAAAACGTATAATTACATCCAAAAATGTATAATAACGTATGAAAACATATCAAAACAAAAAACTACTTCCAAAAAAGTCTAATAACGTCCAATTATGTAAAAATACATACAAATGTGTGCAAAATTGTAAAAAAAAAAGGTGAAAAAACAGATAAAAATGTAAAAGAATGTAAACGTATAATAACGTCCAAAAAGTTTAAAAATATACACAATTTTAGCAACTTATTTGTTTATTAACTTAAATGTAAAAGAATGTAAACGTATAGTAACTTAAATGAACATTTTAGCAAACTTTAGTAACTTATTTGTATATTAACCTATTTTTTTAATATAAATGAAATCTAAAATATTTGCCACGTAGTATTGTTACCGGTAATCTTAGGTTACCAAAACAAGAGTAACAAATATAACCGGTCACAATAAGTTGAGTAACCTGAATGGCAACAAAAAAATTTTAGTGACTTAGGACAAATTTCCCGTAAACTTTAGTAACTTTTTGTGTATGTTAACCCATTCCCAATAATATATGCATTGAGCAATGCTATGCTCACACAAATTTTACACAAAAAGATTCACATAAACTACTTGTGTATATTACCAATTAATTATGAAGTTCTCACTATCAACTGGTTAAAAAGAAAGAGAAACTTTGTAAATATTGAGATGTGGATTGGAAAAGCACCCCTTAATCAATTACAACAAGCAAAATAGACTGATATTGAAAAGGACTTGAACCCTTTGAGCACATTATAAAAACCAAGCAACCCAAAGGAATCAACACATTTAAGAGAGAAACAAATTTGTACAACTTTTTCCAAAGGGATTGGCATTAAAACAACTCGATCATAGCTTAGGCGTTGCTCCTGAACGATCCAAGAGCTTTAACTGCACCTGCTCTCAATACATACTGGTGGTAGAAGGCTGCAATTGCAGCTCCAATCATTGGTCCTACCCAGAATAACCACTGCCCAAATTCACATAATTAGCCATTTTCAACTAGCGACATAAAATTGGATTGAACATATCATGTATAATAAATATAACTTACGTGATCATCCCATGCTTTCTCGGTACCATACATGACAGCAGCACCAAAACTACGAGCCGGGTTGATTCCAGTTCCAGTTATTGGGATTGTCGCCAAGTGAACCATGAACACCGCAAACCCGATAGGAAGAGGTGCCAACACCTTTAAATATTAATTTAAAGAGTTGTTAATATATATGTACAGAAGATAACAAGACAACAATCACCTAGTACCATAAATATTAAGTAATACTTACGGGGACATGGGAATCGCGTGCATTTCTCTTAGGGTCGGTAGCAGAGAAAACGGTGTATACAAGCACAAAGGTACCAATAATTTCAGCACCCAAGCCAGTGCCTTTACTGTAGCCATCAGCAAGCTCATTAGCACCACCACCATAATTATGATAGTAAGTCTTTTGGAAAGCCTTAACTAGGCCACAGCCACAAATAGCACCCAAACATTGAGCCACAATGTACATAAATGCCCTTGGTAGTGTTACTTTGCTGGCCAAAAACAGCCCAAATGTAACAGCAGGGTTAATGTGTCCTCCTGAGATACCAGCAGTGCAATATACAAGGACAAAAATCATGCCTCCAAAAGCCCATGCGATACCAAGGATTCCAACACCACCGCATTGGTCAGTGCTGTGGGTGGGGTCGACTTGGGACTTGTAACCGATGACAGTCAAGACAGTGATGTAAAGGAACAACATTGTGGCAATGAACTCGGCTATAATGGCTCGGTAAAAAGACCATTTGGTGAGTTCTTCGGGGTCGAAAAGGGGAGCAGGTGGAGGGTCTTGATAGTCTTTAGCACCGTAGTGATCATGTCCGCCAACCTCTACGTCTTTGCTCATTTTCTAGCTTTTTACTTTGTTGTTATTTGTGTGTAGAAGAATGTGTAATAAGAGTGAGAGATTGGAGTGTTTGTTGATGAGAAGTGTCTATGGCAAGTGGTGCTATTTATACAAGGAATTGTTGTGTTGTAACATGAAGTATTATTTTTTCCTGGCACCATATCATCAGCATATATTATATGGTACTCGTATATGTTTTTGTTATATATTACTTGCAACATCTATATTATAATCTAAATTGTGCATGACTGAACTTCATCCAATAAGGATGACAATCTTTACCATCAATGCATTTCTTGGTTATTCTGCTAGAAATCACATGCATAGACATAAACATCTAACTAAAAGTACACAGACCATAAATTAGCGAGTGACCAAATTAATTCAGAATCTGTTTCTTTGATTGTATTGATGTGATCATCTGTTTTATTTAGTAAAATGTTATCATCGCAATGGTTTACTGATTAACATTATACTTATATTGTTCCTCAACGAAAAGGTTTGAACTTTACTATTGGTTTAGGCCTGTTTGGTTTAGATATAACCAGCTTTTTAGTACTGAAATCAACCAAATCATATTTTTTTACCCTCATAACTCATTCATCCAATATTTTCCTAGCAAAATTTTCGTGTAATAATTTTAGAAAAAAGGGACCCTTAACGAATTAATCAATGTCACCCACCACCGTCCATTTGCATTTTCTCATCTTCTAACCGCTAATTTTTTGCCACCTTGATTCCACTAAGCAATCAGTGTTTAAGAATTATTATTATTATTATTTTTTTTTTGCTAACCCAGCCAATCATCTTCAAACGAAAATAATTTGTGGCTATCATAGAATCATGCGTCAGATTATAAGAAAATGGATTAACCATTTACAGGTCAACGTTCTAATGCTTTTTTACGAGGTTTTTAGGTTTAAACCACTACTACACAATTGCAATATCGTGATGTAACGTGTCGAATGGTTGCTATTTGTATATTATACTAAAAGGCGTACAAGTTTTGTGTGTAAACACACGCATTAAATGCCAACTTTCACAACTTGGCAGAAATAGTATCTGAGGTTCAAGTGGCGCTGCAAAGTAAGTTCAAACAATAAATGCAAAGTTTCACAACTTGGCAAAAACAGTCCCTAAGGTTTAAGGGGCGTTGCAAGATAAGTCCTGTAGAATTAATTGCTAACTATAGCAACCTGGCAAAATTAGTCCCTAAGGTTTAAGTGTCGCTACAAAGTAAGTCCTTTGAAGCCAATCCCACTGCATCGCGCGGGTTTCCACACTCGTTACTTACTATATCTTGAAGTTACTTAGAGTCCAACTTACACATCAAACCAATTATTTATATCAATTTGTACATACGAGTCTTAAAAAAAAGAGTACGTTAAATTTCCGTCAAAGTACCGATCGAGTTAATACGTGAACTAAATCACGTCTCTCTTTTTATCATAAAGTTTCAATTTTGTTTCCAATATAAACACATGATATTTTTTCGTATACGACATTTTAAAATATGCATAAGCCGTTGCAATGAAAATATGCATAAGCATGCTAGATAAATAGGGTAAGCCCTATATAAATACTACAATGTAAATTGGCCTGTATAGCACATACAACAAGCCTTTGGTGAAGAGATCTGCTTATGATAACGTGAGGGAAAGAAAAACACGAACATGACCTAGCTACTACAATTTGACACGGAACAAATTAGACGTCAAAGTTTGTGTTTCGTGCGTTGATGTTGCACATGATTAGAGGATAGATGAATCGAACTAACATTATCAAAATACACAAGAATAGTGATGTGCGTTGATTGCAAAGCAAACTTTACAAATCCCAAAGCAGTGTACTTAATCGATGTAGTATACTTAAAACAAGCCCGGGGAATTTATCGTTTTCTTAGGGATTAGTGATGTATGCTCGTAAAGTATGGTGAAATGATCTAAGGGAAATGATTATTTTTAATACTTATGCATATTTTAATGGAAAACAAGTAAAATATTGAGGTTTTGGAGATTTGATTTTAAAACTTATATTAACCTAATAGACAAGTAAAATGACATGACCCGTTGAGGTTGTATCGAGATAGGGCACCACTTCAAGCGGGCGCAAGCTCCTTAAAAATATTAGAGTAGAGAAAAGAACTATTTGTTTGACATAACTATGATATCATTCATTATAATGGCTCGGTATTTATAACCTTACAATGATAACATTTAACCTAACAATGAGAAAGACAACGGGCTTAGCCCACGACCTAACAATTAAGATAAATAAAGATGACTTAGCCCAAGACATAATCCTTATGCCATACGGGACTAGACATGACCCAAGCGGTCGTAACATTCCCCTCTCCTTCAAAGTCACCTTGTCCTCAAGGTGTTGCTTCAAAATCTCGCCTCAAGTAATTCCAGGATCCCAAACATGGACTTGTAGTTTAGTTCCTTGTGGTTCACGTGTAGACCAGACTGCTACTAAAGGTTTAGCTCCTTTCAAACTAAAGTCAAGTACAATTATGAAGTTTCGCATAGTCTTCGGCTCATACCTTTCTTGAACAAACCATCCCCACATAACCCTCTTTGTAGTCTTGATGATTGCTCCTGTACCCCTCTTGTGATTGGATGTGTTACTAATATTCCTGGTCACAAGTCTCCCACAAACATAAGGATCTACCTTAATGTTGATACTAGTGTAGTGATGGGTTCCTCCAAGTAGCCCACATGATTCACCAAGTAGGTGTTTATCCACACTTTTATCGTTAAATTCAGAATCAGTAACCACGCCTTTCACTTCTCTTTTATTACCATTGTAACACTCAACTTTTATTCTTGCCTCTCCCACGTTGAGATATTCAATATTTGTCTTTTTCTCCACAATCGTGCATGACTCAACAGGAATAGGCAGCAACAAATAATCTGTATCGTCATTCATTGGTGTATATTGAGTTGTTTTTGTGGGTACCATAGTGCTACTACTCGCTTTGTTGTTGATAGAAAGCGACCATTGATCCTCCAAACGTGCTTCTGTGACACTAGCCAAAGAAAAAGCTTCGCCCAGATATGTTGGTTTAGATACCAACAGTTCATGTTGTAGTGTTGGTTTAAGACCCGAGATATAAAACGAGATCAATAGGGTGTCAGATATTCCCGTTACCCGATTCATAAGCTTCTAAAACTCGCTTTGATATTGTGCCACTGTCCCCATTTGCAACAACTTAGAAAGTGCGCCTTGCGGATCCCCATACTTACAAGGTCCAAAGCGTTTACGAACACTCTCCAAAAATCCCTCCCAGTTGTTGATCAACTTATTGCGTGACATCCAACAAAACCATTCGGCTGCGTCTCCTTCCAGATTAAAACCGACGACCTCGAGTCGTTGTTCTGCCGCTGTTCCCAGAAGATCAAAATACTCCTGAATAGCAAAAATCTAACTCTCAGGATTGGTGCCATTAAACTTGGGAACCTCCAAACGCATCGACCGAGATATCCCTGGATCACCGCCTGCTCCATGTCGGTTGTGCCCTAATCTTTTAATAGATTGTAACTCCATCTATAACGCAGCAAGCTGAGTATGTAGATTAGCATATAATGCGTTAGAGTGTTCCTTTAAAAGCATACGGATAGTTGGTTCGTCCATTAGCAATGAAAAAAATGAAACAGGAATTCCTGCGATGAACAGTAAACTCTGGGATGAACAGTAAATTCTGGCGATGAACAGTACTTGATTAATGGTACACGATGAACAGTACTCGTGAATAGTGATCGATGAACAGTATTTTTTAAAAATAAAATAAATTGGAACCCTAATTTGGTAGCCCTCTCAACGAAAGTACCAATTGATACGACCCCTTGAGGTTGTATCGAGATAGGGCACCACTTCAAGCGGGCGCAAGCTCCTTAAGAATATTAGAGTAGAGAAAAGAACTATTTGTTTGACATAACTATGATTTCATTCATTATAATGACTCGGTATTTATAACCTTACAATGATAACATTTAACCTAACAATGAGAAAGACAATGGGCTTAGCCCACGACCTAACAATTAAGATAAATAAAGATGACTTAGCCCAAGACATAATCCTTATGCCATACGGGACTAGACACGACCCTAGCGGTCGTAACATAAAATTAAATTGCAAGAAAATTAAATTTGCGAAACTTGTATGATGAAAAAACGTATTTACTTAGGGTGCACTACTTCTTATTATTACTTAGTAATATCTATTGAATTTGTCACACGTTGATTGGTGATTATGAAGGAAATTTGTATATTAGTGTAGTGTCTTGGTCCATCTTCTATACCCTATAGCAACTAGCTTAGTGCCTAGGTCGTCCAGCTCCTATAACTAATATAAACATTATGCATTATCTATCCCGCTTGTTAATGTCTCGCAGTCCAACACCGCTTTATGGCCGCTAAGTGTTGCACATAAAATTGATCAAAGAACCCCCGATGACTCAACTAGGCCAATAATCTAGGCAAATTATAATGTTTATGTGGTTCTTAGTAAAACTTTTAACATTTATCTCACAGTCATCACTATTGAAGATCCAATTAATTCTCAAAATATATATAAGTATAAACACCAACAAGAAATCAGTAAATACAATCTTGGTTTAAAAATGCGAGCATCATTGCGCAAATTGCACGCATCATTGCATTGCAATTCATTTGAAATTTTGCATCATGGTAGCTAATGCGAGGCCATCCCAGATTGCGCTTGCAATCGACCACAATTTATCGCAATTGTGTAATGCTAGCAATAGTCGCAATTAGCGTAATTTGGAATTTGGGCTATTTAGATCCTATTAATAAAACTTCATTGATAAATAAAAGGATATAGTCATGAAATATAGAACCAAAGCATATGCATGTTTAGACTTACGAACTTCATGATTACCAGTATATGATCTTGGATCATGTCCATGCTATTTTAGTACTTATGATTGTATTACCCAATAGCTCAATACTAGTTAAGACATTGTGCACTTTCATCTGCTTGATATTGCATTTGAAAACTTAAATTCTTTTCAATAATTGGTTTTTTTAATGTAAGAAAGCACTCATCAATTGCACATTTAGTTGTGACGTTTTCATTTAGTTGTGATATGGCTGTTACGTTTTCATTTACTTGAAATTTGAAAGAGGACATGAGTCTATGACATAAACGAATTTCAGAACCACGAGTCTATGACATAATTTCAGAACCACGAGTCACATAATTATGACTAGGAGGTTTAATAAATGGATTATTGGCCAAATTTGAATATGTTAGTAATTTATTTGCAAGTTTATTGCATTTACTTGGTACTTGGTAAAATATATTATGTATAAATATTTATTTTTGTTCTTTTAATACTAAACGCATCGCGTCTAAATTATGCTTGCAATCGAATCACGCATCGGCCTCTGGCCTTTGAGACCTTGAGCGCATTGGATCGCAAAATGCAATTTTAATCCAAAAATACAGCTAAACAATACTTAGTTTCATGCAATACTAAGTAAATGAAAAGAAATATATCTTAGCATAGCATATAAATAACAAGCAATAGACATAATCAAGCAATGAATGATAAACATAATTTATAGTGTATGTGAGTTTCAACCCAATGGCTAAAATCTCATACACCCATAGCAGGCCCAAGACATGCCACAAAGGATAAAACTCGTCGCGCTACGCTTAGGAAGCAAGTTCCCACGCCCCACATAAGCATATCAAGCCTGGACAGGTATGTCCAAGCAAAAGGCTAGACTGGGATCTTATCCCCAAAGTCGTAAAACAACACGCATCACTACCTCATTTGCGTAGAGGTAATGTTTCGAATATCTCACTAATATGTGCATGGAATATTCTATGTATTTGGAAGAGTCAAGAATATCATGCCACATGTAATTCTTATCTCCTCATTTGAGTGTCTAGCACATGGACCATCCTTAACCATTGAATCACATTCGTTGGTGGCACAAAACCCTAAATGCATATGTATAAACACCGACTTATATTCCATTAAAGGGGCCATGACATAATCAACGTGAAGCTAATCAATCTTCACATATTTACACACACATTATAGTCGTATGTGAGTGTTACCCCAATCATACCTTGGGGTGCTTAACATGGGAAACAAAACGTACTATTATCCTCATCAAATCACCCCAAACCAATGAATACGTTCCAAATGTAATCAATTATTGAATAATTAGTATAATAATTTTTCTTGATGTTATGTTTGAGTTATTGATAAAGATAATGGTTGAAACTATCACAAAAATTGGTTAGGATTTGATTCCGAAAATTTACGCATGAACTATGAAAATAGAAAAATGATATATATAAGAAACTGAAGGTAACAACGTCTAGCTTTAGGGGCTCACAGCAACACCTCGTCGTCTTTAATTTGGGTTTTTTTCTCACTGAATCGAGCTGACGACGCCAAACATTAGAGGGCGATGATGTCACGTTGTGGTTGTGACATCGTCTCTACTCACTGGTCGGTCACAATAAAGGTTGCAAAAATCGTGAATCAGTAGCCGGACGGTTGACCTTCTTGTAGCTTGTAATTGGTCTAGGCAGGATTAATCGGTGATTAATTGGATTGACATTTTTGGTAATTTTTGTGTATTTTCGACGAGTTTTGGGTATTCCCGGCAATATTTTCCTTTAAAACCATATTTCAATAGATATAAACAACGAATATAAGTGATTAAAACTAGTTTACGTGGGTATTTCCGACAAGATTTGCATGTTTCCGGAAGTTTCACCATTATTGATTGTCGTTGACCTCCATTGACCACGGTTGACCGATTTACACAAATCAGAAAGGTTGGTGGCCCAGTAGCGCTTAGGCGGTAATTAATCGACCTTGTAGGCATTTTTTGCAACACTTGTCACAATAAATCTCAAAACTTCACTTTTTAGGCACTTTTGGTGACGACGTCAGCTATGCCGGTCACAAATCAAAGTTTTTGTCTTTTTTTTTGCCAAACTTCGTCCAAATAAGCCCAATACTTGTAGGATTCCAACAAATTCATAATCTTTAACTTAGAAACCAAGTAGGAAAGATTTTAAGGCAATATAGAGATACAAAAAGGTAAACTGCAAAAAATTTATGGGATAAATGACCCCTAAAATGGTTAACAAATTGCACCTTATCAAGTGGCAGTAAATAATGACAAGTGAAGCTCACGAAGAATATTTCACAGCCATGATGTTTCTGCCACAACATTGGCAACACCACGATACTTAGCCTCAATGCTAGACGAGATAGAGTAAACTATCGCTTAGAGGACCATAAGAGTGGATTGTTGCCAAGGAAAATACAATAGCATGAAGTGGAACATACGAGTGGTAAGACAAATAGCCCATCTACATCTAAACAGGAAACCAACAAGGAGGCCGAGGACGAATATAACTTCGATCCATGATCAAGAGTATTGGGCCTATAACGTAAGATCTACTTAAAAGCAACAAGATGTGGCTCCCCATGATCATGCATAAAGCATTGAATAGGAAAGGTCAAGTCAAGTAAATGTGAGGTACTCAAAGACTTTTGATAAAGTGTCAGATCAAAAACCGAGATACCATCAGCACCAAGTTTTGTCTTAGTATCAATCGAGGTATGAAAAGGTCGCCACTTGTGCATACCCCGACGCTCAATAACTTATGTTCATTCTTCTTTTACGACAAAAACTCCGATAGTGGTGTGGGTGACGGGGATGCCTAAACACCAGTTCAACTGCCCAAGATCAGACATAAAAAACTCATGATGAAGTGAGAAAATATTTTTTTACTAGAGAGTTGTAGATAAAGCAACTAGTATTATATCATTAACATATAATAACAAATACGCAATGTAAATTCACCGCTAGAAAACAAATAAAGAAGAAAATGCTAATTAAATGCAAAAATAAGGGGTTGAAAATAAATAGATTGGGGATCCCTCCAAATTATTGAATCACCGACAAATAGTCGATTACCGGAGAAGAGATTAATGGTGGCTTGTAGCTAAAACTTTGATACCATGTAAATAGCAAATAGATGAGCATTGCTAAAGCCTCCTACAATATATTTCTACTAATTCTCTTACACACAACAATATTATATATTTTTTCTACACTCATTATCTCTCTGCATCCAAACCGTCAGTTTTGACACTTGCCAAGATGCTGTGAGTAGGAGGATTTGTAGGAACATAAAGTGGGAAGATTTATCATTTTCCCAAATAAATATATTATTAACTGTGTTTATTACATAAGTAGGATTACATGTGTATTTATAAAGATAATATAGTGAACAAGCAACCCTAACACTAACCTAATGAACCCTAAATCCACAATTAAGCTTAAGCTCTAGCCTAGTCATCTAACAAAAAATCCTAATCTATAAGTCCCGTCGATATTTTTCTCTATGTGTAATCCTAGTGCATAATCACATATTCTTCATCATCAATTGTTGTTGTTGATCATAACGATGGATGATAATGTTGTCCATTGTGTTTTACAAGAAGGTATATGTGATACGTATCAACAAACTCAATCTACTAAATTCTTCAATAACTTCCTCTTCACACGGTGTGATTATAACTTGATATTTAAATTACCATAAACATATGTTTGATGAAATGCCTTATTCAAACTCTTGGGCTTTTTACAGTTTGATCATGACCAACTTCGTATTTGCGACTTTATTTGGTTAACTGAAATTGTTTCGATCATAACTCGTACCTACCAAAACTGACGTGGATTACACTCATGCAAAAATAGTGACCTGACATGTACATTAGGATCTTTAGAAATTTTTTAGACAATTGAAGCAAAATTTGAAATTCTGTGACAAAAAATTGGACACATTTTATAGTTCATGCGGCAACTGGTTACTATTTGTTGAGTCATTAAAGCCTAATTGAAGTCATGTTACTATTTCTAACCACTCAAAGGTGGTCTAATGGCAAAAAAGTTTAGTGACTATCACTTTAAAATGTGTGAGATTTCAAGTTCAATTTTCGTAAGGTGCGAACAATTTTGAAGTGGCCACACCAACCTCTTGAAAAGGGAGGGATTTATATGGTTTGAGTCTGTGCAAGCGGTGGGTTAAAACCACGTGAATTAGTCGGCTAAAAAGTCGAAACCCATGGTTATCAAAAAAAGTCGTATGTTTTCTTTATCCTGGCAACAAATATATTGCTCTTGGCCTTGTAACAATTTCCACCAGTATACTACGGAGTAGCATTCTTTTGCTGTCTACGTGATGGACAAAGTCACAAAGACAACATACATTGCAAGTTCTGGCCGAATATTTCTACACATAAAATTTGATGTTTTGTTGCTAGCCACTGCTGAAAAGACTGTATTATATTATTGAACAACACATTAACCACTTGTGTATATTCCAACTAATTATGAAGTTCTCGCTTGTTAAATGGTTAAAAAGAAAGATAAATTTTGTAAATTTATTCAACGGGGGTTGGAAAAGCACCCTTAATCAATTACAAGAGCAATAATTAGAACTTGAAAGTAAACCCTTTGGGCACATTATAAAAACCAAGCAACCCATAGGATTTCACGCATTTAAGAGAGAAACAAATTTGTACAATTTTTTCCAAAGGGATCAACATTGAAACAACTCGATCATAGCTTAAGCGTTGCTCCTGAAAGATCCAAGAGCCTTAATTGCACCTGCTCTCAATACGTATTGGTGGTAGAACGCTGCGATGGCGGCTCCTATCATTGGTCCTACCCAGAATAACCACTGCACACGTTTCACATATTAGCCTATTTGAACTTGTGGAGAAAAAAAGGATTTAGATATAAAAATATAATCAACTTACTTGATCATCCCATGCTTTTTCTTTACCATACATGACAGCAGCACCAAAACTACGAGCCGGGTTGATTCCAGTTCCAGTGATTGGGATTGTGGCCAAGTGAACCATGAACACCGCAAATCCGATAGGAAGAGGTGCCAACACCTTTTATATTATTAATTCAAACAATTGTTATACTTTGTCACAAATATATAACACTGTACAGTAAAACAATTGACTGGCATAGATATTTAATACTTACAGGGACATGGGAGTCGCGTGCATTTCTCTTAGGGTCAGTAGCCGAGAAGACGGTGTAAACAAGAACAAAGGTACCGATGATTTCAGCACCCAAACCAGTTCCTTTGCTGTAGCCATCAGCTAGCTCATTAGCACCACCACCATAATTATGATAGTAAGTCTTTTGGAAAGCCTTAACAAGACCACAACCACAAATAGCACCCAAACATTGAGCCACAATATACATAAATGCCCTTGGTAGTGTCACTTTCCTAGCCAAAAACAGCCCGAATGTGACAGCAGGGTTAATGTGTCCTCCTGAGATACCTGCAGTGCAATAAACAAGAACAAAAATCATGCCTCCAAAAGCCCATGCGATACCAAGGATTCCAACACCACCACATTGGTCAGTGCTGTGGGCGGGGTCGACTTGGGACTTGTAACCGATGACAGTCAAAACAGTGATGTAAAGGAACAACAATGTGGCAATGAACTCGGCTATTATGGCTCGGTAAAAAGACCATTTGGTGAGTTCTTCGGAGTCGAAAAGGGGAGAAGGCGGAGGGTCTTGGTAGTCTTTAGCACCGTAGTGATCATGTCCGCCAACCTCTACGTCTTTGCTCATTTTCTAGCTCTTTGTTAATTGTTATTTGTCTGTAGAAGAATGTGTTATAAGAGTGAGAGAGTGGAGTGTTTGTTGATGAGAAAAATGGATAACAAGTGGTGCTATTTATACCAAGAGGTGTTGTATTGTTGTGATGTATTATTATTATTTTTTTCTGGCATTATCTCATCAAGCATCAAATAAACAACTGTATCACTTAAACATATATACGTGATCGAACTTAGTTGTGTTTGAGTATGACTGAAACTTCATCAAATAAACAACTGTATTGATACAATATATGGTTAATTTTCTAGCTAGAGCACTTGCATATACATCTAAAACTGTAAGCAAAATCCAAATTAACGAAATGACCATACTAGTTCAAAACATGTGACTTTGTTCAGGTTTATTTGATTCGGTTAATTTCTTAGCTTTACAAGAGACCAAAATGTTACATGTTGATTTGTGGTCGATTCGTCAGGTGTGGGGTAACCCTCATTTTGATTTTGCTTCTGCTTCTGCTAGGGGTAATTCGGGAGGAATTATTTGCATTTGGAATAGTTTGGTTTTTCAAAAGTATAGAATTCAGAGCAATGAAAATTACGTGGTTGTGGAAGGGGTATGGACTCCTAAAGATGTTCGGATTATGTGGATCACGGTTTATGCTCCTCAGAATCTGTCTTGTAAGATCGCTCTTTGGTCTTCTTTATATAACATTATCTCAAACTGGAATGGTGTCTTGGTGGTCATGGGAGATTTTAATGAAGTTCGTTTTGCTAGTGAGAGATATGGTTCCAATTTTAATGATCGGCATGCGGAGATTTTTAATACGTTTATCTCCAATTCCTCTCTCGTTGATATTCCTCTGGGAGGTTTTAATTACACATGGGCAGATAAGTGGGGATCAAAGATGAGTAAGCTTGATAGGTTCTTGGTCTCGGATAGTTTTCTGGATACTTTTCCGCATGCTACCGGTATGGTTTTGGAGAAAGGAAGGCCTGATCACCGTCCTATTTTCCTCAAAGAGTCCAAGGTTGATTATGGTCCTACTCCTTTCCGTTTTTTTCACTCCTGGCTTGAAATAGATGGTTTTCGTGACCTTGTGATAGACACATGGAACAATGATGGTATTGTTGAGGAAAATGGTTTAATTTCTTTTAAGAGAAAACTTCAGAATATTAAACTAGTCGTTCGTAAGTGGATTGCTTCTAAAAGATTTGATTCAAATAAGTTAAAGATTGAACACCAAACGCGGCTCTCAGACATTGATGTTAAAATTGATAATGGTTGTGCTTCTGAGGAAGATTTCCTAAATCGTAGAGAGTCCATGAAAATATTGGGCGATTTAGATCGGTTAGAAGCTAGCGACTTAGCTCAAAAGTATAAGAAAAAATGGGCGCTTGAAGGTGACGAAAATTCTAGTTTCTTTCATGGCTCGTTAAAGAGGAAGAGGAAACAGCTTGCTATTTCTGGCATTCTAAAGGATGGGGAGTGGATGGAAAATCCTAATGATGTCAAAGCTGAGTTTTTTGCTCATTTTCGAAATAGATTTCAGTCTTCATGTGGGTTTCCTGTTTCGTTAAATGTTGACATGCCCAATGTCCTCTCGTCTACTCAGTGTGACTATTTAGAGCATAATTGTACTCGAGATGAGATTAAAAGGGCTGTATGGGATTGTGGTGGTGATCGTGCTCCGGGGCCTGATGGATTTACTTTTAAATTCCTAACTTCTTTTTGGGACCTTTTGGAAGCTGATGTTGTTCGGTTTGTACAAGATTTCTTTCGTTCAGGATACTTTCCTAAAGGATGTAATTCGTCCTTCATATCTTTGATTCCTAAAGTTCCCAATGCCAAATTTGTTTCTGATTTTCGTCCGATAAGTCTTATAGGATGTCAATATAAAATCATTGGTAAAATTCTAGCTAACAGACTTAGCATGGTCATTGCAAGTTGTATAAGCTCAGAGCAATCAGCTTTCATTAAGGGTAGAAATATTCTTGATGGTCCTCTCATCTTGAATGAAACTATAACGTGGTATCATAAACGTAAAAAAGAGCTCATGGTCTTCAAAGTTGATTTTGAGAAAGCTTTTGACTCCATCAATTGGGATTTTCTTGATTTGGTTATGGAAAAGCTTGGTTTTGGTCTTAAATGGCGCTCTTGGATTCATGGCTGCTTGAGTAATGCTCGTTCCTCCGTGCTTGTTAATGGATCTCCTTCTTCTGAATTTGAACTTTTTAGAGGCTTAAGACAAGGTGATCCTTTGTCCCCTTTTCTTTTTATTCTTGTGATGGAAGGCCTTCATGCAACCATGCGTAAATCTGTGGGTTTGGGTCTTTTCAAAGGAGCTTCGGTTGGTCATGGTAATTTGAGTATTTCGCATTTGATGTATGCTGATGATGTTATCTTTATGGGCGAATGGTCTCAATCCAATATTCATAATTTGATTTGCATGCTTCGATGCTTTTATTTAGTGTCGGGGCTTAAAATTAATATTCATAAAAGCAGCATTATGGGTGTTTCTATCTCTGTCGAACATGTTGAAGATATGGCCAAGAGTGTCGGATGTGGGGTTTCAAGACTTCCTTTCAAGTATTTAGGTGTTCCTGTTGGATGCTCTATGTCTCGCTGTGGAAATTGGAGTCCCATTATTCAAAAGTTCTCTTCTAAGCTAGCGCATTGGAAAGCTCGCCTTTTATCTGTTGGGGGTCGCTTGTCCTTGATTAAGTCTGTGCTAGGCAATCTTCCTACTTACTTCATGTCGTTATATATGATGCCAGCGGCTGTCCGGAAGAAGTTGGAGATGATGCGTAATAAATTCTTCATTGGTGGTGACGAGGGTGAGAAAAAGATTACATGGATTAAATGGGAAAAATGCTTAGCGAGTAAAAAGTTGGGAGGTTTAGGTGTTGGCAGCATGTACGCTCTAAACCTAGGGCTTCTTTTCAAGTGGATTTGGAGATTCCTCTGTCAATCTAATGATCTTTGGGCTGGAGTCATTAAAATCATTTATGGTATCAATGGTGGCATTAACGACGAGCGAGTTCATCATAGTACCTGGGGAGCCATTTTGTCAGCTGTTAAACGGCTTAAAAATAAGGGTATTGATCTTCTTTCGATGTGCAAAAGGAAGCTTGGGAATGGTGGTCTATCTAGTTTCTGGGATGATATTTGGCATGGTAACGTTCCCTTTAAAAGTCGATTTCCTCGTATATATATGCTTGATACAGATAAAGGGTGCAAGGTTATGAATCGAGTTCATGTTTCTGATTGGTCTCTGATTCTTAGACGGATTCCTAGAGGTGGTGAAGAATCCTCCCAATTTTACTCGTTGTTATCTTGTATAGAGGATGTTACCCTTTCTGATCAATCAGATTCGTGGGTCTGGACGCTAAATGCTTCGTCTAGATTCACTGTTGCTTCTACGCGATGTTGGATTGATGATAACACCCTTGTAGCGGAGTCTAATGCTACTCGTTGGAGTCGTTGTATCCCCATTAAAGCTAATGTCTTCTTGTGGAGATTGGCTCTTAATAAGCTTCCTACTAGGGTAAACTTGGATAGAAAAGGCATCGATGTTGCTTCTACTTTGTGCCCTATTTGTGGCGAGGACGTTGAAACCGTTAATCACATTTTTTTTTTCTTGCGAGATGGCAAAAGCTTTATGGGCTTTGTTGGTTCGATGGGTGGATTTAGATATTCCTACTTGTTCTAATTATTTGGATTGGTGTTCTTGGCTCGGCTCTTTGCATCTATCGGTTAAGGCTAAGTCGTTATTGGAAGGGATTGGGGGAATTCTCATGTGGTCTATATGGAGCTTTCGTAATAGGTTGGTCTTCTCGTCTCCCCCTCCTAAGAAGGCAGTCTTATGGGATTTCATTGTGTATCAATCTTTTCTTTGGATTTCATCTAGAAATCCTAAGTTTACTTATAGTTGGGTAGGGTGGATTAATAATCATTTGGATTCTATTGTCCTTATGTAATTTGTTTTTGTTCTAGCTTTTGCTAGTTTTTTTTTTTTTTATATAAATTTCCGCCGTTCAAAAAAAAAAAAAAAAAGTAATCAACTCTACATCTTAATACTATCAGCCCTTTTGTGGTCAGTTATTATTAGTTTACCACAATGGTATCGAACAATTTACAGCTTCGCCGACTTTTATACTGTTTCGAACAGTGGTTTCTTAACCAATTAACGTACTGGTCTAGCAATTTTTGGTTAACTGTGACTAGTTTTTTTGTACTAATTTTCAAAACTGCTAGAGTGGTTATTCAAGTTTTAAATATATTAAACGTTTTAAATAAGCTTGTGCTCTTTCATTCAATATTTTTTCGTGTAACGTTTAAAAATAAGAAGCAACAAACTAGATTGTCACCACCACCGTCCATGACCCCATTCTATTATTCATGTTTCAATAATTCAATCACTATGGTTTTGCCACCTGGATTCCATTAGCCAATCAGTGTCCAGAGTTGGTGAGTAATACTCCCTCCGTCTCAAAATTATTGTCATAAGAGAGAAAACACAAAGTTTAATAAAAGTGGGGCCATATTAATTTTCAACCACTTAAATGGAATATTCCCTCACTATATTCTCTAGTTTTTACTTAATAAGGTAAGTGGACAATTAATTTGAGACAACCCAAAAAGGAAATGTGGACAATAAATATGAGACGGAGGGAGTATTTTTTTGCTAACCCAACCAATCATCTTCAAAGAAATAAATTGTGGCAATCATACTGCCACTTGTCAGATCTGTTTATTACCAAAAAAGTAGCTAAAGAACAAATGTTAATATTACTGAATGAATAAATACATTTTAAGTTTGAAAAAAAGTTTTGATTAGTAAAATGCTTATCAAGTAATGCATAAGTAAATTTACAAGATCATTATTCAACTCTCTCTCTCTAAAAACAATTTCTCCTCCATCTCTCTAAAAACTCATCCACCAAAAAATCCAATCATTTCTCCGGCGGTCGGTTTCGACCGGCCGTCCGGATCTTTTCTTCTCTTTCTTTTAATAAAGGGTTTGCCTACAGATCTGTCACCTCCTCCGATGCCGCTGTTGTCGCTGCTGCCACTGCTGATTCTGCTCAGATCCGATGGCATCCGGCCTCTTCTGCTCAGATCTGTTGTGGTCCGTTATCGCCGGCTTGCTGCTGCGAAGAGGTTTGATTTTAGATCTGTTAGGCTTTTGTATGGCTCCTTTATGGATGCCTTGTTTTATCTTCTTTGTATGTATTTTGCACTTGTTGTATTTTGTCAAGCTACGCCTTATATGGTTGTATCAGTCTAGCTCACTCGGGTGATTTCCCCCACCTTTGAATGGTGTTGCTGTTGGCTGTCAATCTATTATGGTGTATGTCTTGTTTGGCTTAACTTGTTATGTTTCGATGTAACTTGTTATGTTGAATCTTCCTCCTTTTGTGGGGTTTGTATCTTCCTCCATTTGTGGGGTTTGAAATGAAATGTAGCATTTGTTCAAAAAAAGTAATGCATAAGTAATTGTCTAATAGTACTACTAGTATATTGTTAGGCCATCCTAATCAGCTATATACTGTTTGGTTTTAGATAGAGATTTGACCCGGTTATTTAAGGATCGATCATATGTTTATAATCTCTTTTGATGAATGCAAAATAACGATTTTCTAACGGGGTCACGTTCGTTGGGATGTATGGAATGATATTTGGGAGAAAGTTGGTTAAGCCATATTGAAAACAATCAACCAATGCATTAGAAACGTCGACGCACGCGACAAAAGGTTGACACAGAAGATCACATGAGATCTCCCCACCCGAAGTAATCAAAATGAGAATTGATTTGCACACTTTCCGAATTGATTGGGACACTTTATTTATGCATTAAACTTGTACAGTACTGTTTATACATTAGAGTGTGCAAATAAAAAAAATTAAATGTGCAAATCATCTCTCAATCAAAATACACCACATAAGCTAAGTTGCTTTTAACAATTTTTTAATCTACTTCTCAACATGAATGTCATGTAAGTAAAATCACCTATGAAATAACTAGTTAACCGGATTTAGCTTAAAGCCTTAAAGAAGTAGTCTTCTCGGTGACTAAAGACTCAAAAAATGGGAAGACAACGCTTTTTAGATTTCTTCAGGATTTGGCCCGAACTGTTCAGCAGATTCCCACGCATTACGCATGATACAACTAATTTAAATAAAGTTTATGATCGAATAGCAGAGTTACCAAAAATAGAAAGAGCCTCAAATTCAATTGCTATGGGCTTTGTGAGAACTAAATGATGGACTGGGCTTGCAAGTAAGCTTCAGCCCAGTTCTGCTATTTGGTAACTTAACATTACAATACCCTTTGGTTATAAAACTGAAGTTAGAGGGTGTTTGGGATTGCTTATTTAAAATAAAACCACATTTTGAAAACCACGTTTAGAAAAAGTATGAGATTAGGCGCAGTTCAAAAACATCATTTTGTAGGCTATATAACGCAAATAATCACGTTTGAAACATGTTTTGCCAAACACCTAAAATAAATTATCTGCATTTACAAAACGTGATAAGCAGATAAGTAGGTCCATATCGCAACCCCAAACACCCCCTTAATAAGAAAATAGTACTCATTCACGTTATAGTAAGATCGATATCCTACTACCAACAACACTTTATTGAGACACAGTTGTTGTCAAATTTTAGCAATTTTTTCACAAATAATTGAGATTATAAACACATATGATCTACAGTGAATAGGACCAAAGACACATGGTGCATACAGGCTAACGTTTCGGCATGGGTACCAAAAACTCATTAAATGGTTCAATTAGGGACAAAGAAAGCTAAACTTAATGGACCTGTAATCATAAATGATGGTCCATTGATGTTGTTGCCATGACATAATGATCGAGATATGGCTACGATCAATTTGCGTGTAACTCGTCTATTCATTGAACCATAGACTACAATGTTCCACGATTATTAGACGAAACAAAAATAATATGAGGTGAGAATGGGGCATTGTTAGATGGTAATAATGAGATTAAAATCTTAAACAACGAATTATCATGACAACAAGAGCAACAATGAGATGTTGCTACATCATGACTACAAATTTGAACATGTTAACTGGTATGATTTTCATTATTTTTATTGATCATCTTTATGTAATGTCTAAATGCGATAGATAATATTCCCTAATACTTAGGGAAACCTATTAGGCTATATTATCTATGGCTTTTCTTGACCGGTTTCATGGCTAACATGAGAGAGATACAATCTCGTATAACGCTACAATAATGGGACATCGAGTCATGATTTGAATCTATACCACTGATTTTGGATCGAACTCGAGTCAAACATGTTGATGATTGCTTCTCATTTTTGCTCTCCTAGTAATTTATATAAAATGCTCACATTTTCTTATATATAATTGATATTTTGTTGCTCTTCTTCTTCGTGTAAGGTTAGGTTTTTCAATGGTCTAACTTGTACGTATCCAACTTGTTGTGGTCCTCTTATATGTTTTCACATGATTTTTACTACTTTTTCCTTGGTCAAAATTGTCAAAGTATTCTTCGACCTTCTTATATGCAATAAATTCATATGCAGACAAATAATATATTATTAGAAAAAAGCTATAAATTAATAACGTAATTTACAAAAAAACTCATTATACTTTATCTAATTCACTTATTGTCATAATATATAACCGTTTTCATTTTATTCGGTTATTTTTGACGTGGATAATATTTTTTATTCGTTTTTATCCGTTTTAACGTGAATAGTAAAAACGGTTTTTATCTGTTTTTATCCGGACAAATTAAAATGAAAACGGATAAAAATTGACGATTTACGAAAACGGATAAAAACGGATAGAAAATAACTGAATAAAATGAAAACGGTTATGTATTATGACAATAAGTAAAGTAGATAGAGCACAATGAGTTTTTTTTTAAAAGTACGTTATGAATTTATAGTTTTTTCCTTTATTTTTGTACAATGTTATTGATGATCATTATTGATTTTTGAGGGACCAAAAAAGCAGAACCCAAAACGAAATCATAATGAAACCAAGAATAGTGCATCTTTATTGCGAAAATGCCAAGCTGCAATAGGTTGATGGAATGATGGCTGAAATTTGTGAGAAAGAAGGTAATTTGAAGGGATTTTTTCTTTTTTTTTTTGGGAAGTATATGATAATTTGCATTTTCAAAATGTCGTAATTAAGGTAATAATCAGCTTATAAACGCACTCTGAGATTGAGAGATGTCACACCTATGTTAATCTTTTACCCAAAAACCTGTGGGTATGCGTCAGCATGTATAGTCGCCTGTACTTATTAGTCGCGATTATTTGTGCCTATTAGCCTCGATTACTTTTACCCGTATATTTTAAAAGGGAAAATAATGATAATATATATATATATATATATATATATATATATATATATATATATATATATATATAGAGAGAGAGAGTATGGATCCACTAAGAAGTAAATTAAAATAAGAAGTGGTAAGAAGTGATCAAAACAACGCATTTGAGGTGCAACGACTTGTATTAGATGTATTTCTATTCATATAGATGCAACATCTTGAGTTTCGAAAGTTAATTTGATGTATAGATGGTGCAAATTGATTTTCATGATTTCGGCACGTGCAGAGGAACAAAAAACAAGAGAAATCATGAAATGCATCTAATATACGTATGTGCATCTGATTAAAAGCTAGAAAACACACTATGGTGCGTTATAATGCATCTAAGATTATAGGGATGCATCTAATTTAGGTCGGTGCATCTCGGATTTGCGGTTATAGTTCTTCTTATTACTTCTTATTTTAACTAACTATATATATATAGGGAAGGGTTATTTTCAACCAAATAAATTGCGAGAACTGCGAGAACCACTATCAACCAATCAGATTTTTTTGGATATTTAGTTTTAATATTTAATTGAAAAGGGTATTTTGGTAAAATTACTTTTAAATTTTATCTTTTATTTTTTTTATTTTAAAAAAACGTTTTTTTTCTTCCAAAATTTTAGATTTTTTTTTATTTGGCTGCATTATTACTGTTTAAAAACTCAATATGTGCACATGTGTTTTGCATTACGTAAAAATTGTATTTTTTGTTTATGCGTAGGTGTTTTGTATTTGCACATGTATCTTTTAAAATTATTACATAAATAAATATATACATACAACAAACATTTATTAATAGATTGATGCAATTTTATACAAACAACAAAACTTTATTAAAAAAGATTACATAAATATGTTTTATTACAAATATATGAAGCGTGCACATGTGCATATCACAATGTCTTTAACAGTGAGTTCATCTTTTAGGTGTGCACATGTATTCCTCGCTTGGTTCAAGAACCCATTAAATCTACTCATGTATTTTTAATCCTTGTGCACATGTGTTTTTAATCTACACATGTGTTTTTAATCCTTGTACACATGTGTTTTTATCGTCTCGCTCATCTTAACAAATAAGATAAACGTTATACAGCAAATTATCTTCATGCATCTATATGTGCATCCACTTGTTAGTCTTCAATGCTATTATCATCTTCAATAACCTGAAACAAGCACACACAAAAAAGTTAGTACTGTCGCACATGTATAATCTAATGACATCATCTTTAAAACTATAAGGTACATAGTATTCCACAAAATTCAGATTTATTCATTATCTATGAACAAATTAAATGATCACACAATACCCCTACACATAATTAAATACAATGCATCGATTTTAAAAAGCAAATAAAATGCAACTAGAGTTTCTCATCATGATCCATTAAAAAGAAACACATTACTAGTAGCAAACATATTGTAACTAACACGTGTTAATCACCATGAGAAACCATTTAAACACAATCAAACTTTACAGAATCATGAAACTAAAATAAAATAAATAAAAGCAAACATATTGTAACTAACACGTGTTAATCACCATGAGAAACCATTTAAATACAATCAAACTTTACAGAATCATGAAACTAAAATAAAATAAATAAAGAAAATACATGTGTATAATCATTTAGATGCAATAATATTTGAAAATACGTGTGCATAATCAACTAGCAAACACATTTGCACAATTTATATATCAGAATGCACTTTCAATACATTTAAACTCCGAAACGGTAAAAACACATAACAGAAAGCATCAAATTCACCGGAAACTGCAAAAACACATATGCACTCTAAATAACACATATGCACTCTCAATAACACATATGCACTCTCCTATTATTTTTAAATAGCCAAATAACCACAATCTCATTCCAAACGATCCAAATAAATCAATATATTAATCTTGATCCCCATCTTGAGTTTACGGACTAAGGATTCTAAGACTTGTAAAACCTATTTGGATGATATATTAATTCTTTGATAAATGTTTCATGTGGAAAATATTGATGGAAAGCATAGTGATGACACTGCAATTATCCTGATGCTGCGTTTGTGAGTGAGTGTGTGTGTGTTCAATAATCTTGTATACAGAGTAAAAATCAGGTACTATAATCTTTAATCAAGGTCTGTGGTCAAGATTTTACCTTCTTGTTTAAGTGATCAGATTTCTCTGCCATGCCACAAGATGCAAATCAAACTACTGTTACAACCTGAAACAAAATATAATTATATCAAAAATAGACAAAGTGACAAAGAAACAATGAGATAATGATACATGGCTTTAGACATTATATGCTCCCTTCATTTTTCATTTGATTCAGGCGTGTGTTTCTTGTTGGGCATAAGACTTATAACATCACTTAAAACCATCTATAATCTTGTATCAAACCGTTCACAAAGTAGAACCAGCAAATAAGAATGAATAGATCCAAATACATAAAAAAATGCACCAAATTCATTACGAGGAAATAAAAGAATTTTAAATAGCCTAACCACAATCTCATTGCCAAACGATCCAAATAAATCAATATATTAATCTTTAACCCCATTTACAATTTACGGACAACGAGGTGCAAACCCGCCGCCGCGTTGCGGCGGACGTAATGCCGTCCTCCACTACATACAGTTAAGGTTGTACACATTCTTTCAAGCAATCACCTCAATGGCACGATCGATGCTCACCTGCCTCATTTTTTCATCGATCTTAAATGAAAAGAAAGATACAAAATCAAAAAATAAGATGAAACACCTATTACCAAAAAGAATGCATAAAACGTTAGGCTAATCCTCTAATGAGACACAACTTTCATTCAATTATGTCAAGTCTTGTGATAAACAACTGATTCACATTGCTCCACATTAACATGCACATATGAAAAACAGATATCACATAATACATTAAAAGGACTACCTCCAATGTTCCAAGTAGGTTTCCCAACATTCTCCGATCCAATTCAAATAGGGTCTGTGATATGAGCTACTTGAGTCGCTATCAGGCGTGTCATTGTCGTAATGTGAGCAACCTACATAAAATAAAATTAAGTTAGATGTACAATCAAATGAATCTGTAGAATGTATAGGAAATACAAACGCACCAAAATACCAGAAACACGCATAGTATAAACCATTCTAAACCCGAAAAAGTCACATAAACCATAAAATAAAAAAACGAATAATGGCTCAAATCATGATAACATAACGATGGTCTTGCTATCTAACCTGGTATTCATCGACATCGACCCTTGGAATAGTGAAGCATGTCCTCGTCAATAGGTTGCATGCATTTTGTACCTATCCAGTCAAATAAAATTGTAAGCTTGATCGTATTTTGTATTTGGTATTTATGATAATTGAGTCATGATCAAAACTTCTTATATTGTTTCATGCAACAACCTATAATATTATGATTTGTTACAACAGTAAAATAGTACATCAATCAGTAAAAATACATTATGCAAAAGTATCAAAAAAAAGAATTAACCCGTATTTTGTCGGTGAGCCTCTCGGTTTCATTACATAATCATTCATACAATAATTGTATCTTTAATAAAAAAGCAAAAATGGAATAATAGACAAAGCTTAATCACATGTCCTTTTAATAACAGGAAACTACGTGGCCACATATTATCCAACTCAATGTATGGCGTTTAGTACGCCCCATAGTATACAGATAAATGTTATAAAAAAACTCTCAATGCTAAGGTATACAAATTTATAAAAAGTCAGTAAGTATGATCGTGTATCTGAAAATGTTTTTCAAGCTTTGAATCTCTACACCAGGAAACCGCAATAGGAGCAGGCCGCATTAGTAACGGTGCTAACAGAAACAGCTAATCACATGAGCAGCAACAAACCACATCAGCGACATCAATTAGAAGCATCGGTAATGTACATGTACCGCAGTAGAATGCAATAATTTTAACCTAAACCCCCATACCTGGAATTGCGCAAGAACACATGTTCCACCTTCTTTGCCTTGTAGTGGCTTCAATGCCTCCTTCAGACACTCTAAAATAGTCAACTGATCCCTTTGTTACAGCATGCCAGCAGAAAACATTGTCTTCTTTTTATGAGTGCTTACAACCATCGCGGCTATACCTTTCACAGGTGACAAAACATGTTCAGGAAACAAAGATATTACTGCGTGACGCTGCTCATAAGTGCTTCACGAATATCAATAGTATCCGACCCTGTGAAAAAATAGCACGACGTCATTAGAATAAAAAATTTCATACACCCTGGTATTAAACAATTGCTCTTACAGTACGAAGGAATGAAAAATGTCACAAGTCATTATAAAACCATCCCACTATCAGACAATTAACATTTAATTACATCCCTCTATAAAGACAACAAATGATTTAAATAGTTTAATCTTTTTTACCTTGTTTTATTGATTGGTCTCGTGGGATAAATCAACCCATGGAGGTTTTTATCGTTAACCATTTTTTGCTACTCTTCGAAACAATTATAAAACGAATTTAAGAACCACCCTTTATATAAGAATCGAAAACCCAAATCTTCATCAGATCTATAAAAACTTGATAAGAAGTGGCTAGCAGTTGGATTTTTGGGATGTTAAAAACACAGGGTGGGCGGTGAAACAAAATTATACGAAAGACGATGACGATATTGATGGTGACATTGTGAAGCCCCAACGAACCACCAGAAATACAATAAAAGATGGAGGACTTATGCTAATGGCGGCTCACTTTAAGATTAGGGTTGAAACAGAGGTTTGAATGGGAAAGTGAGAGAAGACCTGAGTTATGATTCTAATAACCCTTCAAAAGAGGAACGGTTTTAAAATATATTAATGTGATGTCCCTAAAATGCCCTCCCACCCTTCAGAATAAAATACATTATTTTATGCTTAATTACAATTATGCCACTTTTAATCTTGTCCATTGATCTATTAATCCAATGGTTAAAAACAGTTCTCGCAGTTCTCGCAATTTATTTGGTTCTTACAATAACCTTACACTATATATATATATATATATATATATATATATATATATATATATATATATATATATATATATATATATATATATATATATATATATACATATACATATATAGTTATTATCAAATAAGAAGATTACTTAAAATAAGAAGGAATAAGAAGAACTATAACCGCAAATCCTAGATGCACCGACCTAAATTAGAGGCATCCCTATAATCTTAGATGCATTATAACACATCATAGTGTGTTTTCTAGCTTTTAATCAGATGCATATACGTATATTAGATGCATTTCATGATTTCTATCGTTTTTTTTTCCTCTGCACGTGCCAAAATCATGAAAATCAATTTGCACCATCTATACATCAAATTAACTTTCGAAACTCAAGATGTTGCATCTATATGAATAGAAATACATCTAACGCAAGTCGTTGCATCTTCCCTACTATATATATATATATATATATATATATATATATATATATATATATATATATATATATATAGGATAAAGATCAAATAAAAAGACAAATATCCGTAAAAAGATAAAAAGATTTTTTTTTCAAAAAAAGTTCACGAAAAATTCCCAAAAAATCCCACAAGATCGGGTATGATGGTGCATGAAAAAGTTGTGAAAAACTTTTTTCTAAAAGTGGATATTTTTTCCGAAAAAAAATTATGAAAATATACGTTTTCGCATTAAATCTTTTTTTTGTGCATCAAAAATTGGTTTTTGCACCCAACTTCTTTTGACTTTTTTCATCAAAATAACATTGCGCATCAAACTAAAACAAGTTAAAAATTTTGTGCATCAAAATTTTTTTGCGCATCAAAATTCGTTTTTTGTGCATTAAAAAAAACGTATCAAAACTCAAAATTATAAAAAATGTTTTCACAAAAGTTTTATGCACCAACATACCCGATCTTGTAGGATTTTTTGGGAATTTTTCGTGAACTTTTTTTGAAAAAAAAATCTTTTTATTCTTTTTACGGATATTTGTCTTTTTATTTTAACTTCACCCTATATATATATATATATATATATATATATATATATATATAGACGTTATTGTGGTATACACTTTAAAATACAAAATAATATGTACACTTAAGGATCGTTGGATCAATCATCATTGATGAGATTGAGATTTAATTAGATAATTAATTGACAATGGCAATTTTGTAAATAGATGAAACATCATGGCTTCTTTTATATGCTACATTTAAGTGTCGACTGATTCCTTTTTTTCATTCCTAGAATTCACGTGTTGTTGATATTTCCTCCCTAACTAGCCCCTTATTAATATAAAATGAAAGAAGAAGTTCGGGAAACCGTCAGGCCCCACTCAAACTAGCTGCCCTACCACCTTAGAATTAGAAAGAAGCATTTCTTAAAAAAAAGGTAGACACACACTATCGATTAAGTATCTATTTTTTTTTTAATATTATTACTGACACGCTTATACATATAATTGACACACACGAATTTTTTAATTGGCATACGATTGATGTATTATTGACATACTAATTTTTATTCGCGTATTATTGTAGTTTTTTTATTTTTTCTCCTTTTAATGATTGATAAACTAATTTTTTTATATTTTATTTATGACAAATTAAATTTATAGTAACACATCAATTTTTGATACATATATAATGACACATCAATTTTTTTGATACATATATAAATAAATATCTTGATACATATATAGCAACACATTAGTTTTTTTTACACATTTATAAAGTGACACTAAATTTCTTGATAGATATATTGTGACACACTAAATATTTTTTTGATATATTTATAACGACCCATTAAAATTTAGTACACTTGACACACTATAAAAGTTTAGTACATTTGTAGTGACACACTAAGTTTATCATACAAATTTCCTGACCCATATGTATTGACACACATTTTTTTTTTTTGATATATTTTTAATGACACATTGTTTTGACATATTTTTAGTGACAAATTTTTAGAAACATTTAGTCACTATAATTAAATAACATATTTTTAAATAAGATGTGTCACATGAGTTACGATCAAATTAGAATAATAATTAGAATGAGAGAACGAGAAAAAAAACACAAACACACATTTCACATTTCAGATGTACCTACAAAAAGAGATGCATCTCCTTTTAAAAATCTCTCTTATTTGAAATGTGAGGCTGACCCAGATTTATAATTTCAAATAACATATATCACGTTACCCCAACCCAGATTTCCGACAATAGTTACGAATCCTAAACCAATTTCGTAAGACATTGAAGATCCCATGAAAATCAATCTTTGTAGGCAAAAATCAATCTTTAGTCCATAATCATTCAAGGACATTGAAGATCCCATGAAAATCAAACAGTATATCATAAATTTGAGCTACAAACAACAGTTAACCATTTCGAACAACAATATCAAACAAGAACCAAAAAATTGATCAAAATTTCAAACTCTTGATACCCAAATTCAAATCTTTTGATAAAGATCACACCTTTTATAAAAACAAAAATCTAGATCATGTGCAAATAAACTCACGTACCATCAAACATGACAAAATCGGATGACAACAAAATCTCTAAAAAAAACCTATCAAAACATATTAAAATAAGACTGGCAAATAAAGATCGTGCTTTATTAAACAAGTACCAAAAGTTAATATTGATCTTTACATCAGATAGTTAAACTCACAACTAATTCACTAATTAAATAGTTAAAAACATAAAAGTAAAAAATCATACAGTAACTTTTGGAAATAAAAAAAGTAAATATGTATTTGATCTTGTACAATTAAAATATTTTGGCTTTTGGTCAAGCCTTTCTAACACAATATGATCTACATCGTAAACAATAGATCATAATAAATTGCAAGATCCTAAATGTGTTTCACGAGTCCTACCGTGATACACGAAAAAGGTAATTGTGCAATACCCCGATACACAAGAGGCGGAATAAAAAAGGTCATTGTGCAGATCGGAATAAAAAAGATGTATTGTAGATCCTAAACAGCTAGTTGTTGAAAAGAGGTCATCGGTGATGAATAGGCCATAAAAATGATAAGATTGGCGATAAACAGGGGATGGAAACTTTATCAGCGGCGGGACCGGTAACGTCGCCGGAAAATGATAAGATTGGAGATAAACAGGTTTTGTTGCAGACGTGGGGTTTTATGAGCTTATCTGATTTTTTAGGATGAGGGATGAGAGATATGGTTATATGTGTGAGAGAGAAGAAGTAATAAAATACCTATTATGCCCTTAAACACATTAAAACTAATTTATATTTTTATTAAATGGAAAAAACACTTGTCACTTTCTTATTGGTATCTATTGTTCACCATTTTAAAGTGTTCACCACTTGAACGCAAATATATATATATATATATATATATATATATATATATATATATATATATATATATATATATATATATATATATATATAAGAAGAGGCATGCCACATATTATCCCACGTGACATCCCATAATGCCACGTCATAAATCCATGTCATCATTGTACTGACAGTTTTTTTTAATTTGATTTGAATTTTGTGTTTTTTGATCCCAGTAAGCAAAATTCGGATTAATTAAAATGTTCAAAAATTTAGTCCATCACAAGATTCGAACCTAGGATGTTAAGCACAATCAATGAAGCAACTTAACCACTGAAGCAATCGAATAGTTGTGACAGAACTTGCAACACATAATTGATAACATCTACATTACTAGGAAACATAAGTTATCGCTTCCTTCAAGCAAAACCCACACAAAACCCTAAACCAAAAATACATAACCAAAAACAAACCGACCACTATCATCATCATCTTTTTTGAAACCACCCTATGTGGTATGTACAATCGAGCAAAAACAAACTAGTTATTTTATTAGGGTTTGGCCATGGTTTCAACTAGGAGAAGTGTCCTCAATAATACATCATCATCATCATCATCATCATCATCATCATCATCATCATCATCTGTAAGAACATTTGTTATGATTCTTTACTTATCAGCTGTTTGAATTTGCTTATTTCTGCATGCATGTGTGTTTGGATTAAACATCATTACTATTCAGTATAGGAATATTCTAATGGTGCTCATTGCTTTAGGTCGAGGTTGCAGCTCCTAAGAAACTAAATTCTAATGGTGCTCATTGCTTTAGGTCGAGGTTGCAGCTCCTAAAAAACTAAAAGTATCAACTAGGAGGAGAAGCAGGACAAAAAGTGTCACCAATACATCACCATCATCATCCCAACCAGTAATTCTTTTGTACTTAATTATAACATATGTGTGTTTCAATAATTTGATCATTCAGTATAATTGTTATCTTTTGTTTTGCTGAGAACTTGATTTAGGTGACATGTAAAAAGGCAACCATTATTGAAACTTCTGCTCAGTTAAGGGGAAGAATCAGTTAATCGGCAAAAATATGTTGAGGTAATCTCCACTTCATTTCATGGCTACGCCTTACTCCCTTTTATCATTTTCTTCAATTTACCATTGGCTATTACATTTTTTAATTATTATTGCACTCTGATAATTAATAAGCTAAGTCCATACAATTCCTCGTGTATTATGAGGAAAACAAAGACCAAGTTTCTAATCTATGAGAATGTGGATATGTGTTTCTTATTCAGGGAGATCCCCTAATTACCACGGCAGTTATCCGTTGAACAACTGTTGGAATGAGTTTAGTATGAAAGATACAACTATATGTATTAGTTATTCATCCCTGTTTTTCTCTTCTCATCTATATAAACCTACATCCACGATTCTGGCACATAAATATTTCATCACATATTTCATGCGTGTGGCAGGAAGAGAGCACATGTCTTATCCGATTGACGAATTTATAAATATGGTTGATAAGGATCATAATGTTGTTGACTTACCTGGAAGGTTTTCAGTTGACACCTTTAACAGATCTTGACAAATGGTATGATCACATTCCTTCCAACTGCTTTCAAGTTTTAAGACTGTCTCCATTGCTAACTGTTTTGCTGCTTAAATTAATTCTATGTTGTTAGTATGTTAACAAAGACGAAGCCAACCAGGTCAACAGGGCTGAACTCATGGAGTTCAAATTCTATAAATTGACCAAGACGTATATATTCTACATAACCATGGAGGCCATTGAACAAGGGATAAGACATGTGCAAATACATAAATGAAATCTATGTCTCATGTTCTGTCTTTAATAGTGGCGTAACTTTATATGTTAGACCTTAAAGTTTTAGAGTCCAAGGTTTAATTACATATACTTATATGCGTGTATTTATAGATAGTTGTAGATGTGAAATACTCAATTTTACTTAGCAGCCATTGCCCGGGTTTCATCAATCTCAGCATTAATGACATAATTCATTAGCCCTTGCTAAAGCAGACAGGAAAGCAAAGGCAGCTGATGTTGCATCTGAAAAAAATACACACAGTAATCAGAAGTTTTTACATCCGTTTCATGTCGGTATTCAAGGATTTGTCAAGGAGCAGCTTAAGTTGCTTCATCAATGTGATCTAATGTAGGTATGGTTGTACTTGGATTTGTGATGACGTTTGATCGAGGTTGGTAAAATATCTGCACAAGTAGGCAATCTATTTGAATCAATAACATTCAAGTTATTTATGTTAGATTGTTTAACATTCCTTTGTGTAATCTTTGTTTGGCATGTCTTCATGCTACAATGAACAGGGGTCTGTGTTATCTTAAGAAGCCTTACAATAATGACAAAGGAGCAGTACATGGAATTCTTGCCAGGAACGTGTTTTCCTAATGATAAACCAACCCAAGCCCTGCTCCAGCTGTGACATAGTAAGCTTAAGCTGTTTCATCTTTGTGATCTTTTGTAGGTATGTCGTTTTGGTAATTATAGATACCAATATGATGGTACGATATTAACTTTGTTATATATCAAATGAACATTTTGAAATAAAGATAAGCAAGAAAAGAGAAAAAAGGAAACAATCCAAAACACCCCCTTAGTATAATGGGTCTTTAACCTTGATAATTTGGATAAAAAATTGAATGGTGATCAGGGTGTGTGAGACATTGTTACATTAGTATTGTAATTTGATATTGGTATTGCAACAAAGGTGTTCAAGTCAATGGGAATTAATTTGAAAGATGCACGCGTTGATGTGGAGAAAATCATTGGTAGGGGTAGTGGATTTGTTGCTATTGATATTCCATTCACTCCTTATGCAAAACGAGTACTAAAACTGTCACTAGAGGAGGCCCGACAGCTAGGTAACCCCTTGTCCAAATACCATGTATGTCGGTGAACCAATAAATAGATAAGTGATTACTTAATTAACACCACTGCTTGATGTTTCAGGTCACAATTATATTAGATCAGAGCACTTACTTCTTGGTTTGCTTCGTGAGGTGAAGGTGTAACAGCTCGTGTTCTTGAGAATCTCGATGCAGACCCAAATAACATTCGCACACAGGCACGCTATCTTCATCACCTCTGCTATTTGCTAAAATCATGTGTCAAATTTCATATTTCCTTTGTATTCAAACTATGAACAAATACAAACAAAAACTGAAATCTGTTAAAGCTGCAGTGATCTGAGCCATTGTTTGCACCTTAGCAAGATTGCCTATTTCCTTGATTCATTATAGCAATAGCCCGAATTGATCCACGTATAAGTAAATGAGCCAAAATTGGCACTTCGTTTACTAAATGTACTAATTAGCAAAAAACTCTATGATGGTCAGAGAACAACCGCAATCAGGGGGCATCTCGATCTATAGAGCCAAGAGCTACTGAAGAACGATACTTATTAGCAGCCACATGAAGAGAAGGTTTAATCCCAAAAAAGGCATAGTTTAATGCTCACTTAACATTATACCATATCCAGAATGGGAGAGTTGCAATGTGGAATCAGGTGCTAGCGGGTCGAACCGAGTCATTTCTTAGCACAAGTACTCATTATATTTTGTTTGGCTTGATATAGTTTTAGGGGTGTTTGGATATGGATTTTGAAACCCTTTTTTTGAATATTGCTACTACTCTAAGTCGTAATTGTTAAGCTTTTAAAGTTTAAATAAAATTAAAAAATTATTTTGATTATCCAATTCATTAGGGGTCAGATCATCAGTTCCATTTCATACCAGCTGTAACTAACATTCTGTACTTTTTTGTCACAGAAATATCCTTTTTATTTTGGTCGTTTTCTACTACTTCCTTAAATAATCAGAATTTGTCAAAGACATAAAAAGAAATAAAGTGATTACCACTTATGACACAAAATCATATCTCAAACATTTCTAAAAAGCCGTTTGATAACAATTGTTAATCTGATGTATGGGAACCTTCGTTTGGTCAGAATAATTGCATACGATTATTACTCACAGGCAAGCAGCTACATTTCTTACGTTGCTCTTAAGTTAATGCAGCTTTAAATGTAAATTTTCATCCCTTTTAAATAGCGCAACTATTTTAGAATACCTAATTGTAACCCCTAAGAACTACCACCATTGTAGGTGTGAATGGATAGAGGATGATGGGTTATTCCAGGCTTCCAGCACACGAGGTCATTTGACCACCGATTTGTAGCATGCTATGGATAATTTGTTGTGATTACATTTAATCACTACCGCGGCCTTTTAAATTGCATAGTCACTTTTGAACACCCTATACCAACTCACTGATAACAACTGCTATTGTAGGTGCACATACACAACAAATGACAAGGGGTTCAACCAATATTCGGCACACACATTCAGCCATACAAGGTTATCCTATTTTTGTGCATAGAAGTGGGAGAACCGCTAGAGCTTCTGCTGATGGATGCAACATAGCTCTCATCTCCCCAAAGTAATCGTCCAAATTTGTCCAAAGGAATTGTCCAAATTTGTTTCATGGTGCAGATATTTTCAATGGTTAGCTATTAGACTATAAATTATCGTGAAATTTTATGGGCATGTGCTAGTGTTTGTCATCAATCTTTATTTTGTATCCAGGAAAGCTTTTGCGAGTTTCCAATAGAGTCTACGTACTTGCATGAGGTAACAAATCCTGATTAACCTTCCATTAAGCTGAAAAGATCAATCACAAACAAATTCTAGAAGCCTTTTTGAGCCACAATACTTAATTAGTACAACAAACTAAGATAAAGGTTAATATCTCATACTAAACGTGTAATCTTGCGTCGTACCTAAACACCAAGAGAAAGTTTGAATAATTTTGGACCATTGATTCAATTATCTGTAACAATCATCAACGTCTTGAAAATCCACATAAATCTTCAAAAAGAAACAAACCAAATTCATTCCATCTCAGACACATCGTCGAATAAACAATTCTAAATCAGATCATATAATAATACTAATTTCTTTTCTACATCGGGAAAGCTTTCGATTAATATATTGTTTAGGTGTTACACATCATGTTCAAATTGGCATACTATCACTTAAACTAATGAGATACACCATTAAACAATGAATTAAGTCACTAACAGTTCATATAATTCAGATCTAACTTTTGCAACCACAAGAACACGGTCGCATATTCAAATCTTTAGAAGAATGTATAAAAAGAAACTCTATAGATATGACAAAGAAGTGCCTTGCCACTGCCACATGACTCATATACATGCTTTACAAGTTTTACCTCAAGTGTATATTTAGCTTTGTAGACGTCTAACCACAACACCGGCTATAGACATATGTATTGGTTGCATTTTTGCAGAGATATTAAGTGGAAGACCCTTTTTTCCTGGGAAAAATTTTCTGCATCTATTGGACCTAATTACTGATCTTCTAGGAACGCCATCATATGAAATATAGCTTAGGGTTGGTATAAATTGCCATTGATTAAATGATGAGTATATACAGTTTCTTTGTGATCTTTTTCTTGTGTGTGAATGTTTAACTAATGCAAGCAGATTGCAAATGAGAAGGCCAGGCGATACTTAAGTATCTTGAGGAAGAAAAAACCAATTCCATTTTCGTAGAATTTCCCAAATGCAGACCCCATTGCTCTTCGTTTATTAGAAAGACTGATTTCTTTTGATCGTAGGGATCGTCCAACGGTTGAGGAGGTAATATCGCACCTATTTATCTACTCCTCACATCTATCAAAGAATTTATTCTAAATATTGTATTAGGCACTTTCTGGTCCATATTTCAAAAATAAGGCTAGCACTGATAAGGAGCCTTCTTCTCAGCCCATTTCAAGATTGGAATATATGAATTTATGATTATCGTCTTTAAGTAGTAGATAATCCGTTCATAGTGTATGTGTATTCGTTTAGAGCGAGACTAATTGTTTTAGGGTTGTTGGGATTGTTTTTGAACTGCTTGCCTGCTAATTATCTGTTGGTACAGCTGATAAGTAGTTTTAAGCGTGTTTGGGATCGATTAATCTGAATACTTATCAAACTATTTGCTAATGTAATAAGTTGTTTTAAGTATAAGTAGTTTGGAGCTGCTTTATTCCAACTACTTCTTGCGAAGGAATGAGGAGATAAGCAGTCTGATTAGTAATCCCAGATAGGGGTCAAGTAATCAGTTTAGTCTTTTACTTAAAGACGATAAACAAAAATTAGTCAGACCATTATACTAATTACCTAATATTTCTAGCTTATACGTTGGTCTTATGTTATAAATGTAATGATCACAGTCGAGATTTAGTATAAACAAAAATTAGTATATTTGGACGATAAATAAAAAATTAGGAATTGATAGGGGTCAATTATTCTAATATTTCTTGCTTATACGTTGGTCTTATGTTATAAATGTAATGATCACAGTCGAGATTTAGTATAAACGACCCGTTTGACATTATAGCACATGCTCGAACCAATGCATTCATAACTCCTGCCTTTTTGCTATGATCGAACCCTGTACGTGTCTCACGGGATACGTAAACCAGCATTGGTAGACGGGTATCAACGTTTCTGGTATCGATCAGATCCTCGGGATCTTCTTCTGTTTTGTAAGTACATTCTGGATCTGGTGGAACTAACATCAGCTGAATGATACCCGCGTGGTCACCTCTCGTGTGATCTTCCTCACCTGAAAACCATGTCTCGTGCTACGTGTTCCCATCCGACATCCAAGTCGCTTTTGGAAGTTTGACTGAATCAGTTACACTTCCCGCATTCTCCATCTGTTTATTTTTAGCCAATATTTCTTCTCGTGCATTACACGCGTCTGATCTTCTTCTAATCGACTCAGGTAATGCGTTGATCCTCACTTTATACTCGTCATACTCCCATTTCACCTTCCTTCTTTCCCTTAAAAAATCTACTTTACATTTATTCTTCCACGGGTCCCCTTTCTGTGAAAAATACGCATCAGGATTTCTAGGTTTGATATTGTGCTTCCTGCAGAAAGGAACCCATGTTTTTGCAAAGCTAGCAGCTTCTGCTAAAGCTTCAAATGTAACCAATGACCCACCATCATCCGATAAATAACACGCGACCTTATCAACCGGATAATCAACAGCTATGATTGAGAGAATGGTGTTGGCTGTTACTAAAGGGGGTTCTTTTTCTGCATCAGCTGTTGAAACAAATATGTCGATTCCAGGAAGATCTGATAGTCATTTCGGGTTGTTTATTGTTGGCTCAAACCGTTCTTTAAGGACAGTGAGATCAGTAGACCCAGTGACTGGACATAACTTAGGAAGCTGGTCCATGAGCCATGAAAACGCGAACCATACTTCACAGATGACTTACATTAGCCATAGCCTACAAGCGATGCAGAGCAATATATCTTGTATGTTTCTAACATTGTATGCATATAAATTTAGAATCATTGTAATAAGGAAATAACTCTAGATAACTAAATTACTACTGGAAGAATGGCTCATTGTTACTGGATAAGTTCAATATATTAGTAATTGCACTTCACCATGGAAAAAAAGCTAAGAATAATGTTATAGCTAACTTCACCATGGAAAAAAGATAAGTTCAATATATTCTAACAGTATGCATATAGATAAGTGCGTTACTGGAAGAATGGCTCATTGTTATTTGTTTTTAAAGGAAAATCTTTTTTCAGCATCCTGAAAAAATCTTAGAAACTTACCCCTTTTGGACCACTATTAGAATAGGACAACTTCTGCTCCTCATCACTAACATGTTAACTTAAACATGTTCATTTGCATATGTAAATTATGCTGCAACAGTTTTTTATACTGAAGGCCTTAGGGGGATGTTTGGGATTGTGTTTCTCAAAGTGGTTTTTTTTATTATCATATTATATGTGTGTTTTGAAGAGATGGGATGCCTATACCGTCAACTCAAAGTAAAGGTTGAAGGATCGGGTACAAAGAGTAAAACGTTAGAAAAGAAAGGCAGTAAAGTAGGGCCATCTGGTGGTGGTGATGAAAAAAAGGTAATGGTTGATGCGCTAGCAGAGATGACAAAAAGGTAAACCAAACATTTAAATTTTTCAACGCATATTCAGAAGCTTATGTTTCTTTATAATTTGTATTTTGTAACAGTTTTGTTTTCAGATCATCCTACTTTCAGCTCGAAGAGGATGTCAAAAACTATGCAGATGCCATCAAAGAGGTTAAAGTTGCCTTAGACATGAATGAGTTGATCAAGTTCCATAATTACGTGGAATCCCATCGTGAGAAACTAACCGATAAAACACAGGTCTAGACTCTTACAAACGTTTATGTAACATAGTAATAGAATACAAATGCAATGTAATTTGATAAACAACTATGGAGTTGATAGAAAAAGTTTAATACAAACTATCAAATTTTAACGTAAGAAACATGAACAACACTTTAAAGATATGCAAACAGTATGTCAAACTAGCTGCTAGATCAAACAACAAAGCTAATTGTTACAGCAGGTAGATGACCATTATCGGTAATTAATATACTTTATTGGTCAATAGGTTCTGACAAGATTTGAAGGATTTTCCTTTTAAAATGTTGGAAGGGCAAAGAATGGCTGCAACATTACACTCAAAACTGGATGCAATCGCCACTTCTTTTCAAGAGTGGAAGATAGAGCCACCAGTGAATCAAGTTCTTGATAGACTTGAGAATTACTTATCAGCCTCAAAGAACTAATGGTAGATGTTTCCTCTAACTGTATGGAAGTGGTTCTAAAGGTATTTCTTATTTTAAATGTTTTTAACATAATGTTGAATAGGAGATATATTTTATTTAAGGTGATGTTTCCTCAAACTGTATAGAAGTGGCAAGGGTACTCGGTAGCCAACATTCAAGTCAAAGAAGGCCCCAAGCTTTCATTTGATGTGTTGTGCACTTTAACTGATATGAAATATGTCGTGTTTCATGCCACTATCAATACCACATAATTCCAAGCGTATCTGGTACTAATTTTGCCGTTCATTTGATCAATATTTAATGGGTTCTATTCATTTATGTTCATTTTGCTAAAGTTTAATTCTGTTTGTGATTTTAGGAATTTTTATCAGATATTTAGATGGGACACCAATTAGTTCAGAAGCCGAAAAGCAAAGGGTAATCATGTGCTTAAGAGCTGCTATTGAAAGAAGAGCATCCAAGGGTGTGAGGCTTGAACTATTCAGGGAGATGAAAACCAAGGCGAAAAAAGGGAGAAAAAAGTAACCTTAGAAAGTCAGACCACTGAATCAGAGCAAAAAGATGGGATTGAATCAGAATAAAAAGACGGTGAGTCAACTAAAAGACTCTGAGAGCAGTAAGCTTGAAACCAACTATGTCTCTGACTCTGAAAAATATGGTGAAGAATCAGTGAAAATGATGACGAGAACAAACAAAGCTCAGACAACAACAGCAGCAAAGAAAATGACAGCTTTGTTGACAACACAAAAGAAAGCAAGAAAATTACTGAAAAAGATGACCGGTCCATTCAACAACTCAGAAACTTTGGTACTAAAAAGCAATTGAGACAAAGGCCTAACTGCAACACTGCCCTTGAATCCGCCATTCCTCCTGATTCAGAGGAAGAAAATATATAGTGTCCACACTTTAATAAGATAATGTTAAACTTGATTATCAAGAATTGGGTGGATTTAATCTGATTAGGGATTCGGCCAGGTGATGACCATGATTTATTAAAATATGGTACTCATATGGAGCCAGGGATTCTTAAAATGACAGATACTGAACATAAGCTGCTTGCTTAATACAAGGATTCGTTAAAGGTACCCTCGCAGTATAATTGTATTTCAAAACAGTTGGGTCTCATTATAAAGAATGGGAAAACAATGTACCAATTAAAGCATTCCCCGCCGACATTCTAATTGATTTCTATCTGCCGAAATTGTTGAGCGATTTTGGTGTACCAGGTGCTGGTTAATATGTCCATGGTTAGCTTCCTCCCTATCTTCTCATTAAAGCTTTTATAATGTCTCTTGGCTGCTATGTAAAAATCAAGTTTTACGTGTTTCCTCTAATATTATGTGCTTCATACACCCCTGCATTCACGTGCAGGGGAATGCTTAATGAGTTTTAAATGAAAACAAGTGCTTTGTTTTATTTGACAAGTATATCAGATGGCTGGTATACAAAAAGGGGCAGTAGATAAATTTGAGAAACCATGGCCATGTGATGTGAGAATTGCAGTGGTAGTGATTTTTCCATGATTAGATATCATGTGGGTCTGATGCTAAAAAGATGTAACATGCTTAAAAGACTTTTACCCTTAGTTCATCATTATGAAGGTCCATTCGTTTAGGCCAACAGTTGCTCAAAGCTCATTATCTTTTTATGCATTTTCCTCTATGCATTAATGAGGATCTTGAAACACAAATGGACTACATGATTCAGAATTGTATGTGACCATAGATTTTTCTTTTGTTGATCTCAAGGCCGTAGAGTGTTGTGATGTGATTTGTTTAGGCTAATATACGTGAAGGCCACTAATAATTAGGACAACGGTGTCACAACCAGGTTTCCGAGAGATTAGTGTTGCAACGCTTTTATACTGAAACGATAAAAGTAATGTTCATTAGACCATAACACAATGAAAAGATATACAGATTATATATCTTGAACGAAAGATATACAAATTATATTGGAGATAGTGTATATTCAGATGGGCGCAGTCCGTCCTAATTGAGAGGAAAACAAGATACGGCAAACAAAAAGTAACTTTTAACTTTTTATACGTCTTTAGTTTTGTAATTTTTTTTTCCTTTTCAAACTTTTCGTTAAGCTTGAATTGATAACACTTTTTCGAACTTTCATTTAAGCTTAAACTGATAACAATAGACCCTTTTTCAGGTATCCGATGTTTTTAACCGTATGTTGCAGCCACACACCATGTTGTTCAGCAATGTTACATAATCTTCAGGAACGGATGTAAGTTGAATAAGATAACTTGTTTTTGTTAGCATATCAAGTAGAGGTAAGAATGTTAATCCATTTATATGTATGATTGGGTCCATATAGGTTTTGTTTTAGCTATAGAAATAGGTAAAAGAACTACTTATAGAGTAACGGGTCAAATGGGTCAAAAGGTGCACGGCACCAAATGTATATATCTAATGCATAAAACCTTCAAATATTTTATGTTGCTTCCTAAGTTTATACGTTAAAACGCTTTCACATTTCTGCTCATACTTGACGCACTGTTGGAACAAAAGACTTTAATGCCAATCCAACTGTTATGATTCATAAAAGTATTGCCGGTTTTGACCCATAACCTGAACCACCCATCAAGTATGAAAAATTGACAGAGAATTGTATTGTAAACAACTAAGAATTGTATATACATTGTATATGCATATGTTTATAAAATAAGTCTATAAATATCAACATTTGTTGATGCTTCCTGATAATTATCTTCAATTATAGACGAGCAATGTTTAATTAAATTAACATCAAACATGCGATTTTTCCAGGAACGGTGCTCAGAATTTGCTTGGTATCCTGATTGCCGTTGGTGAGGCTGTTGTACGGCTTTATTATCAAGTTCTGGAAGGTTGTTTTTTATGTAATTTTTCTTTAGTATGCACATGGATAATGTGATGAATAAATAGGAATCGAGTAGTGTGTGATGATATTAATTAAAGCTGAGACCTTGATAAAATAGGGCAAGTGGTTTATGATGGCATCTAAATGTTGTGTATGAGATTTGTACTAGGTTTATGTAACCCGTATCAATTTTAAGACTAGCCTGGTCATATGACTATAAATGATTATGAATATTTTATGCATAAAAAGGATATTTAAAAAAGGATATTTAATTACGAGTAATTAGTTTTAATATGACGGCTAAAAAGTGTTTACATGTCAATGTGTCAATTGCTTCGACATATACTGTAAATCACCCTTATGACCCGTTACAACCCATTTATACAAAAAAATAATAGACAATAAATAAACACATAATACTCGGCCTTATTTTCCATCATCCTGTTTTTAAAAATGATCAGACAAAAAAAACAACATAACAATTATTATGCAAAACTATAAAATATGTCTACAATTATTTACAACCCTTTTTTGCTAAAGTAAATATGCCAACGATATTCATAATTCCCCTTGGGTGAGCTACTTTATTCAAGCTTCTAATGTTTGAGTATACATACATTGATTGTGGAAGTAATTTTGTTGGAGGCCTACCTCTACGGTGAATATGTAATTCGTCCAGAGCTGTGAAAATTTTATGCATAGTGGGTCGCTAGGGCGGTGGGTTTTTATAGTGGGTCAAAACTATTTTGGGTCCAAACGTGTAGAGCGAGCTATGAGGTTTTATGCAAATTCATGCATTTTAAATGCTCTCAAGCCACTTGAACCGTTACAGAGAAAACACAACCCAAATCCATTTATTGGTATGTAATTGGCTTTTTAGATGCAATGTATTAGTTCGGCTAAAAAATTAATACACTCAAAGAATAATCACAAGCCATGCCCGCCCATTGGGTTGAATCACATTATATAATCTTTCACATTTTTTACTTTTTGTTTAAGCGTCACTTTGTTTCATGTCATATATATATATATATATATATATATATATATATATATATATATATATATATATATATATATATATATATATATATATATATATATATAGGGAAGGGATCCAATAAGAAGAATAATTAAAATGAGAAGGGTAAGAAGTAATTCTAGCCACACATTTTAATATGGGAGGGAAAATTTGAATGAAGAGGCATCCATTTTTGTAGGTGCATCTAGAATGAGTGGTTGTGGTTACTTCCTAGCCTTCTTATTTTTATTAATCTTCTTATTTGATCCTAACTCTATATATATATATATATATATATATATATATATATATATATATATATATATCACATTATATACTTTTTGTTTAAGCGTTGCTTTGGTTCATGTCTTTTATATATTTTTTCATGTCTTTCATTAGGGTTTCGTCTTGTAAAAAACACCTATACTTCTAACCTATATATGAAATTAAAAGATTAACTTGATTTTATATTAATTTATTAAGAGTAATTATACATATATAGGATGTAATCATTACTTCATTTGAACATGCAAATGGATAAATTAAAAAAATGTATTCCATATAAGTATTAATTGTAATCTGTATCACCATAGACTAAATATTGCAACAACAAGTAAACATAAAGATTTGGAACATCAACTTATACCTATTATGTAATAAACCGAATACTAAATATGAAAAATACATATATTTTTATTATGTAACGCAAACTAAAGAAACTCATAATTCCTCATATGAATTATGGGGATTGTACCTTTTAAAAAAAATATACCACTTAATTTAAAAAAAAAATCCCTATCACAGTGTGTTTTCAAGTAAATATTTATATATGAAATCTTAGTGACACGTATAATTATTAACCAATCATACTTCATAAAATAAATGCACCATGAAAGGCAATTGTTAATACAAAAAAAATATATATATATATATATATATATATATATATATATATATATACTAGTTTTCAAAGCCCGCCCAATGGGCGGGCATGACTTATAATTATTTGTTTGTTGTTTTTTGTTAACTTAAATACATTTTTAAAAATTGTCAGATAATTAATTTTTTTTTCTTTTTTTTTTAAAGAATTATAAATAAACATCAACAATCAAAATCCTCTTTACAAATGCAATAAGAGACTCGCATTAATTTACTATACACTGAGCATTGATTATTTAGAAGAGTTGTAGACGACTGCGTTCCTCGTCCTTTCAACAATCATTCATAAATAAACTTCAACAATTAATCATAAATCCTCTTTGCAAATGCATGTCTTAGAGTCTTGTGGCCTAATGTCATCTACAGCAGCCAATCAAAATTACTAATGACTTCTTGTTTTTGAAAATGAACCTGCAATCCAATTATTTATTTAAACCAATAAGAAATAAATGATAAGAATCCAATTATTTATTTAAACCAATAAGAAATAAATGATAAGTGTTACAGTATAAAAACAAAAAGCAAAGAGTGTGATGGAATATAACTGATCAGCTCTAGCATATTTTGTCATGCTATATCTCCTATAAAGTCAGATCACGACTATAAGATTGCTATAACATATTTGTTCTTGGTTGTTTTTACAACGAACTGGGCTACAGTTGTGTATACAAAAGCTAGAGTAATAATTCCAACACAGCCTAAAAGCGACAACGAATTTTTAAGAAGCAACTGATGACAAAAATTTACCTTATAGATAACATGTCCTTATAAAGCCTACAACAGACCCATTTTGACCCCTAGTATAAACAATTTACATTACTGATGTGTCAACTTAGTTAAGCAAACACTAATGACTTAATTACCTTGAGACATAAAACGCCAGCGCCTAACGTTACTTTCCAAACTGGTAGCAGCCATATTCGCCTTATAATTACTTATTGCAAGTGTAATAAGCATATGTAAGCAACCAAGGTTCCTCGCCTGTTCAAACGTAGGAACATGTGTCTGCAGTGACAATTTGTTTGAAACCATCAACAAACCATCATATTTAAAGTGCAATATTGCAACTGATACAGCCACATATAATGCATAGCCATGTGTCGTTTACTCATTAGTTTGTTGCGCTGCTTTTATTAATAAAAAAACATCAGTTTGTTGCGATGTTATGAATAAGACTTATCACTCTATAAATGTGTGTTTCGCTATCATTTACTGGAAGATATAAAAATGATGCTGAAGTGAACAGCATAAAAAATAAAAGTAGAACTACTGAACAAACATGGGTCTAAAAGCAATGGATAGTGTAAACCAAAGTGAACTAATTTTAGCACGATTATGGAGTTACCTTAAGGGTCAAAACTCTATTCAAAGATAATATTCGACCAAATGAAAGTCAAAACATCTTGGTCTAAATGATTATGTCTTCTGAATATCAAATTGATGTCCTGCCACCATCCTTTTACTATGAAACCAAATAGCTAAATAATACTCTAAACCAAATAGCTAATTAAAGAAGTCGAAGATCTTAACATTGAAAAATCGTATTTGCAGTGTTATTAGTTGTGTTTCTATATACAGTAGGGTGGTGTACAAATATCTCATTTGGTTAAACAAAGATTCAAATTTAGTTGATATCTATATTACTTGGAAGGGTAGCTTATTATGATTGTAGCTATGTGTTACCTTTATTATGTGTATGATAATCTTAGACTGCTACAAACCTACCCAAAGCACACTGATAGCAGCCACTTTCTTGGTAAAAGCAAGGATTCAATACCGTGCCACCTGCAACTGCTTTTCCATGAAACTAATGTCTGTAGTCGTAGCTTGTTTGTATGGCCTACAAACAGATGTTTACAACAAAAAATATTTTTGTAGAGAAAAAGGATGAAAAATAAGTTATTTGTGTGACAACCACATAACTAATAAAAAAACTAAAACTTACGTGGCCAAACGTATGATCCATATTAAGTGTTGCCCTTAATCCACCACCTTTCTCGTCTTGGGAGACGGTTGTTCTGATCAAATTTGTCCCCTAAACCAAGCTGACCATGTTCACCCCATCCCCATGTCATTACCACTACGTTGTCTGCACAAAATTTTTGTTCAATGAGTGAATAACTTGCATAGCAGTTACATTTTTATCAAATTTATTATACTATTACACACCAATGAGATAAAAAGGTCGTAACCTCAACAACTGGAGCCATAGATCAGTAGTAAAAGCTGCCCAACTTTGATGTTTATATAAAACAAACCACCTTCGAATTTTGACGTTGATATGTAATAAAGGCATATCCCATGCCTTAATTATTCTCCCCTTAGTAATCATAAGATAAGTACATGCACTTAGTCCCATTACCTAGGATTTATATCACCCTAAATGTTTTAATAAGGACTATTTTAATAGCCTACTTTAGCAGTCATTTAGTGGCCAAATTTCCAAACTGGTAGCAGCCATATTCCCTAATTAGTTGACACCTATAACAATAACATTTAAAAAAGGGCTAATAAAATATATAACGTTAACTATATATTGCCTGGAACAACTCACTAATAAGTAGTAAAGAACCCAAAAAAAAAACAAACAACATTTACGCTTTCACTTACGCAGACTTATCGAATGGCTACCTATGTTGCCGACATCCTGAAATACAGTGACCACTTCTGATCCTTCGTTAAAACCTGTGGCAAAAGATAAAAAAAAATCATAAAATGCAACTGATGTTGCATCTCTTACGGGCTGCAATTTTCAGAATCCCTTTTTTTGCTTTTCATTTGTGATCCATAAACTTAGAACAGACTTGGTGCGACACAGAGATTGTTTGCAATGGCAGCTTTGACATCTGCTTTTAACTCATAAGCTACTAACCATACGCTGCCCCGCGAAGATAAATAATGCAATGTCTCGTCTACATGAACATGAGCAGTTCTTCATTATCCCTTTATACATATGTCCAACAACCGACAACGAAATTTAAATTACTCGAAAGGAAAAAAGTATTCATTATAAATACAATGATAAATAAATTTTTATTTTTATTTCACGACATGAAACAAACTATATGGTTTAAAGTAAATTCAAAGAGAATGGAGTGTGTATGGCGAAACATGGGATAAGTTTATAGAGCTTAGTAAGTATTGGAATATATGAAACAAACACGTATACTGAACCAATAACAAAAACCGAAACCACATGTATCCTCTAATTTCAAATCGGCATAACCAAACAAAAACATAAACTGAAACCAAAAATACAAATAAAAACCAAAACCTTTTCACTTATTCAACAAAGTAACACGATATTGAATAAACATGTTATCTGGAAACGATATTTAAGGCTCATGTTAGTATCTCACCTGTTATGCCGACACGAATACGCCAATCACAGCACATCACGTTTTTTCCAGAAGAATCAACGCACATTTCCACTTGAACCACATCACCCCTGAAATTAATTTAAGTGTGTGATAATATATGAATCCACATAACAATCTTTATCATTCCGACTCAAATCGAAAAACACTATATAGATCCAATAGCTTTACCAAAACACCACGCATGACTTGAGTGATTTTAAAAATTTAGTACCTCTTCTAATGCATCTGAATATGTGTAGGTTTTTGGAAAAATACATGATGATGATGATGATGTACCTAAACGATAAAAAGGTATCATTGATATGAATGAATATGATGATGATGATTAGACGATATTAGAGTTCTCGAGAGTGTGGTGGCCCGAAGCCGCATGTTTCCACTGCTATGCTCATAACTGCAGTAAATTATTCATGCAAAGTCAATAAAAATTCTACTTGCAAGCCACAGAGGCTCGGAAGTCAGACAATCTTTGAAAAGAATCTGATAAGCCCATACTAAGTCAAAAATTGGAAATAAAATTGATTGTTGGCAGCTTGACCAGTAACATCTGGATTTTCCTTCTTCACAATATCAAATATTAAGCATAAGGAAGTTGATTTGTCAAGTCCACACATCTTCCACGCAGTTGTATGCCCTTGACCAATAGTAGTGTCGGAACATAAAGGACCTTTCTGCACAATCAGTCAACAATATCAGATAAAGAATGTATATTGGAATTAGCACTTTGCAAAAGCCAAAGACAGTACTGCTAATCGTCTATGCATGTCAGCTAACTGAGCTGGCATCAAAGCTCCAAGGAGAGAAAAACCTGCACAAAAACACATTAAAAATCGTTAAAACCCTAGTGATGGAGTTTTCTACTTCTAGAGAGATTTGATGATTAGGGTTAAAAAATATTCGTATGTTTTTTTAATAATGGTTTTGGATTATATGAACCGTATATAAGTTTTTATATATATGTTTTGTTTAGGGTTACCTAAGTTGTAGGGATTCTCCTACATAATTGGTTCCATAAAATTATAGCCATTTATATATTATAGAATGCAACATCATTATCAAAATAACTTGTAGCCTAAGTGGTAAACACACAAGTTATTAATGCTACTCTTAAAAACAACCCAAGTTCAAATCTCACCATTGACATTTTTTATAAAAACGAATTTTGCAAAAAAAATTATTAAAAATTTATATAAATTATACATTAAATCCGAAAATAATACGTGGATTAATAAATTGCAAATGCTTTATAAAAACTAATTTTGCAAAAAAAAATTATTAAAAATTTATATAAATTATACATTAAATCCGAAAATAATAGGTGGATTAATAAATTGCAAATGCTTAGTGTCATTGAGGTGGCATTGAGGTGGCATTAATGCCAAATGCCTCATGTTATATATAATATATATATATATATATATATATATATATATATATATATATATATATATATATATATATATAAATATATCTTGCTATTCAAAAAGTAATAATATTCGTAAAGTAATATATTTAAAGAAAAATCACAAGTCATGTAGCTTTAAAACCTCGACAAGTACAAGGTATTCCACCCGTTTCATTTAACTTTTAATTACTTTTTAGTATATATTTGTTCAACTAAATCCTAAAATAAAAAACCAAAAATCAAAATACTTACCTGCTTATAGCCGTTTTATGGATTATGGTAACATCAATTATAGATCTTAACCGTTTCATTTATCTTTTAATTATTTTTTAGTATATATTTGTTCCACTAAATCCTAAAAATAAAAACCACAAGTCATACCCGTCCATCGGACGGGTTTTGCCACTAGTATATATATATATATATATATATATATATATATATATATATATATATATATATATATATATATATATATATATATATATATATATATATATATATATATATATATATATATATATATAGTAAGGATCCAGTGAGAAGTAAATTAAAATAAGAAGTGGTGAGAAGTGACCAAAACTACGCATTTGAGATGCAACGACTTGCATTAGATGCATTTCTATTCATATATATGCAACATCTTAAGTTTCGAAAGTTAATTTGATGTATAGATGGTGCAAATTGATTTTCATGATTTCGGCACGTGCAGAGGAACAAAAAACAAGAGAAATCATGAAATGCATCTAATATACGTATATGCATCTGATTAAAAGCTAAAAAACACATTATTGTGCGTTATAATGCATCTAAGATTATATGGATGTATCTAATTTAGCTTGGTGCATCTCGAATTTGCGGTTATAGTTCTTCTTATTACTTCTTATTTTAACTAATATTCTTATTTGATCCTAACTCTATATATATATATATATATATATATATATATATATATATATATATATATATATATATATATATATATATATATATATATATATATATATATATATATATATATATATATATATATATGTATATATATATATATATATATATCATACTTGTGATTATTTGTTTTTGTGGGTAGCGAACAAAAATTTTTACTTTTGTGAGTACTATATTTTAAAATATATCATCTTTAGGGTACTATGTGACATTTTTGCCCTTCGGGAAAAAAATTTCTATTAGCTAAGAGGGGCAAAAATGTCTAAAAATTTCGCAAAATACCTTAAAGAGGATGAATTTGAAAGTATATTACCCACAAAAATAAAAAAAATTATTCGCTACCCACAAGAGCAAATGGTGCCAAGTATAATACTTTTTTTCCCCCCGAAATTATTAACTTGATTCAATTTTGTGCAGGGCAATAGGGCAAGCGAAATTTGCTAAAGAAAGCTATTGCTATTTACGTCTTCTTTCTTAAAATTTTCTATTAAGTCATTTTAATTAAAAGATGACTAAATTCAGATACTATGGATGTAAACGAACCGGACGAACATGAATGGAGCCTTGTTTATGTTCGTTCATTTAATTTTAACCGGACAAATAAATGGACACATACGATTAAACGAACGAATTTTCTTGTTCATGTTTGTTTATTAAGAAAATTAGTTGTTCATGTTCGTTTATGTCCGATACATTCGTTAAGACACTAAACGAATGCTTAGCGAACATAAATGAACATAGATAAACAAGCATAAACTTTATTAAATTATGCACAAGATATTATTTTATAAGTGGTGTTTTGTGAAACAAACCAAAATTAGAATTATACAATTAAAAAGATATGATGTACGAACATAAATGAATAAATGAACGTTTGCGAACGCATAATCGAACATTCACAAACATAAATGAACGAACGCAATTTTTGTTCATGTTCATTCATTTAACTAAACGAACGTAAAGTATTGTTTATGTTCGTTCATTTAATAAATAATCGAACATAAATGAACTTTTTAGTGAATGGTTCATGAAATTTTCACTGAACGTTCAGTTTGCTTACAGCCATTGGAGACACTATCGGTTTTATTATGTTATTTTTTCAGTTATATTTTTCTATTAAATCACAAACAAACAGTTTCATATAACTTAATGAATTCATTTTTTTCTTTATATTATGTCAATTAAATCGAATTCAAACACCATTTTAGTATCGTTTTCTGTGTATGTTCTAAAATGAGAATTTGCCAAGCATTTACTGTTTTTTAATGCCGCAACTTCATGTAAGACTTGAGTGTGTAAAAGCAAATGCTAGGAAGTGGCTTTGACCGGAGGTGCTGGAATGGTTCTTTCCAGTTACACATAGCACTTATACCGATGATCTTGATGTTTATCGTTATCTCAATGCAACCTGGTATTATATACAATGTGTTGGTGCCGATACATTTTATGATAATATATTATCAATAGCGAGTATAACCCTAAGATGTGTTTGGCAAAAATAGCAGTAATAGCTGTGATTATTAGCAATTTTTTTATAAAAATGTTTGGTAACGTAAATATAGCTATAAAATAATGTGTAAAACAACTCCTAAATGCTCAACGCTTTTAAATGATACTTCTTGAAGCATTAGAAAATGACCCTTCCGAAAAAAAGATAAAGCTACTTGTTGTTTGACAAACAGGCATTAAAGATCACAACATTCGACGATCCTAATTGCTTCAAAATACTTCATGCCAAACACACTCAATGTATTTCAAGTTTTGTATTACACAATTATTATAGAAAATGTAATAAAATGATTAAAATTAATGCTACAATCACAAAGAGTTTATAAAATAATCCTCACATAATGATTTGTTAATTATATTGGCTCAATTATATTTTATTATAATTTCTCTTTCTTGTTTTTTACCTTCCACATTTAGTTGTCAAATAATTGTGCGGATATAGTTTAATAAAGTTTTTGTAGATTTAGCATTTAATAATGAGTGATATAACCTCATAGCTAGACATCATCATACGCTCATGTTCTTCTTAATAAAGCAAGAGTAAATTACATGGGTCGTCCCTGTGGTTTGCCCAAAGTAACAACATTCGTCCCTGATAGTTTGAAGTTTCACTGGTAGTCTCTAATTTGGTAAACAAATAACACACTTGGTCCAAAAGCTAACGTGTCGTTAGTCAAACCAAATAGTCAAACCACGTGGCAAAGATGGGAGGGTATTATTGTCTTTCCAGGTTCCAACATTATTATACATGCCTATTTAATAAAAATCCACCGCCACCACAGATTTCATCTTCTACCTTTTATTTTCTTTTTCTTCCATTTAATTGTAAACCTTAGGGCAAATCAAAACGATGGTTAATTGTTGGTGTGGAAGAAGATCAAACATCGTCACATCATGGAAAGGACAAATAAAAACCATGGTAGAAGGTTTTATCGATGCCCAGATCATGTAAGTATTATATTGTGTATTAGGGTTACACTTTGCAATCATTAATATCTTATCTTGTTTATTAGGGTATAGTTGATTGGTTTGATCCCCCGATGTGTCCTCGTGCTGTAAACATCATACCAGGACTATTGAGGACAAGAAACAGGCAAGAAGCTCAATTGTTGGAAGCACAAAGGGGACGTGAAAGAATGAAGAAGTTGTTGGTTATTTTATGGTTAACATTTTTAGCGTATGAATTTTTCAAGAGGCCTGGTTAATGTAGTGGTTGTATTGCAGTGGGTTAATGTAGTGTTTGACATATATAGTAATGGGTTATTGCAGTGTTTGACTTATACAGTCAATTTTGTATTTTGCAACAACTGATTATTTATGAACGGAAAACTACATTTGAATGTTATTACTCTTTAGTGTTTGATCTTGTGGTTGTTTTTGAATGTCAAATTTGAGACTTAAAAGTCAAAATGACAAAACACAAGTTACATGAAACCATAAGTCTCTAAAACTAGTGCTAAAATCACAAAACACAAGTTACATGAAACCAAACCTTTAAACCAAACCATAATAGTCAATTTTGACCCATAAAAAAAAAAAAAAAAAAAAAAAAAAAAAAAAAAAAAAGAAGATCTATAACAAGTCAAAATTGACCCATTTCTAGTCAAATTAACTATAAACCTAAACCATTCCATAAACATGACCAAAATGAGTCACACATGATCACATTAACCATTCCATAAACAAAATCTGGACAAATGATCACACATGATGTAACACCCCCAATTTCGTTATGCGCAGCGGAATTCAAGCTGGGTGTTACTTCATGGCACAACAGTTATATCAATAGAAAACGAACCCTAATTAAGTCGTTTTAAAAGATTTATCATTCGATTTATATAAATATCAGAGTTTTACAAAATGAGGTCCCAATGGTTTTACAGTTTATTAAATAAGTTTTCGAATGATAATATAGCCTTCTTGAGTATCCGTGCCATCCTCGTAAATTATGAACCTGAGATAAACATGCTAAAAATATCAACACAAAGGTTGGTGAGTTCATAGAGTTTGTAGATAAAACAGTTGAGTTCATTAGTTTTGAGTTTGAGCGATTATTGTCATAAATACAAATATCGATGAAATAAGAAGTGGGTTACGTTGATATAAACCCATAGTTCGTTTGTTTAGTAATCAGTTGAACACAAGTTTCAAGGTTGGGTCATGTTGTTGTACTGCAACATTTGTATCATTGCAGTACCGTATTATTGCTCTAAGCCTCATGATACACAAACCTTAACAGTACGACATCATAGTAATGAACTAATGATGTAAGTTACTGACATCATAGAGATGATGTAATTAACAAGGCCCTCGGGTAGGAGTTTGCCAACATCCTATGGGGTTCTAAAATAAAGTGCACTTGGCTACTTATCCAGCAACACAAGTGGGGCGTCAACTGCCAATAGATCTATTCACTATATTCGCATTCACTCGCAAGTGATTAATGGCTCATGATAGAGGGACTTTTAGTGGCAATAGTGTATAACTTAGGGAATAACAATCAGGATCGCATAAAGATAGTACTTGTGTTCAGGTTTGTAGTAAAACGTATAAAGTGTGATTATGAACTCATAGTAGTATGTAAAAGCTTTAGAGTACTTGTAAAAGTAAAAACGACTAGTTAAGCATGTATCTCCCCCAAAACAGTTTAAAAGCAAGTAAAGGTAGGGGCCATGAACTCACAGTAATATGTAAAAGTTTTTAGAGTACTTATAAAAGTGAAAGCAATTAGTTGAGCATGTATCTACCCCAAAGCATTAATAAACAAGTATAAAAACGGGGCTACGAACTCACCTCGATGTTACAGTAGTCTGGATGGAAAACAAATTAAGTAATGTGAATAAACTGCTCCGACTCGTGACCTGAGTTAGTATGTCATGTTTTTAGTATTCGAGTTCAAGTTTATGTGATAACGATGCTTTATCGATAGTTAGGTAACATGAAGTCTCCTAAAAAATTAGCAATACTTATCTTTCTTATTTTTATGGCTCGGATGATGGATATTAAATTTTATCGAAACCCAAGTTGTTAAATATTTTATGTTTCCAAAATGTTATAATTTACAATTTTAAATATTTACAGTTTTTACCCTTGCACTTTCAAAAATAACACTTTAAACCCTCAACTATGGGTTTTTGACAAATTCAGCCCTTGTATAACTAACTTTGAAGAAATTACATTTTTAGCTCAAGAAAACTTTATCTTTCAAAATTACAATTTTTATGCTTGTAGTTTTATAAGAAATATTCACTTGTTTTAGGCCTAAATTGACAAAAGTGCGGGTAAATATAAGCGAGGCCTTAAAAGGTTTTTACTACGTTCTTGATCCCTTCAAGAGTTTGTCCAGTGGTCTTTCTATTGGTTCAAACTAGAAGTCTTAAGTTTTTAAGGTTTGGTCGCAATGATTTTCTAAAGTAGGGGGCTAAGTGCCTTTTGTTGGTTTTGGGCGATAACAGGGCCAAACGAGGACATATTTTACACGAGGAAAGCTAGTGTTTTTACAACGAATTTGACCCTTTAAACACTTTTCTATAAGCTCTTCTAAATGGTATAGGTCTCATATCCTAGTCATCTTTGGTTAGGGAGAAACAAGTCCGTGAAAATGGCCACTTGGCCACGACGTGTTTTAAGGAAATTTTATTTTTGACTCATTAACTTTTACGCTGTCGCCTAGGGACATCGTAATATGTTAATTAACTCTTTTTAAGTTATTATCTAGCATTCTATAACCCCTACGACTCAAATTTTGTAAAATGCATGCAAGGTCTTTTTATGAAAAGTTCACGAGTCACCTACTTTTTGGTTGATTATAAAAGAGACTATAAGAGTTTTTAAAGACGTTATTGGGGCTTTAAAATCCTTGCAGTGGGCTCTTTAAAATGGTGTAACTCTCACACTTTACAACATTTTAATTAGCAAGATATTAATTGTCGAAAGGGCTACTTAGGCTAGTTTTGACAAATTGAAAATCTTGTTTTCAAACCATAAAACTTCATATCTTTTGCATGCAACCTTGTGATATATTGTTTAACTCATTTTTAAGTGTTCTAAGATGATTCAAATTCGAATTTATCAAAAATCCTAAGTTTTTCCCAAAGACCTGTTGTAAAGTACTTTTGGTTTTTAAGACTTATGGCTCTATTGGTGTGCCGTTTTTATGCATGACGACTAGGCTTTTCAACCGGGTTAGAGGGGCGTTTTAGAGTGTCCTAGGTGGTGTTTACAAAGGTACTTTGGTTGTCCCTAATACCTTTAACCCGATGTAAATAAATGGGGAGCAAGTAGGGGGGCTGAGACTGTTTTTGTAACATATATATAACAGTTGTTGGGATTTTTATTAAAATATGACTTCGTTATGCGTTTTATGGACCCGTGCCCCCGAGTTTTTGAAGAAAACGTTGTTCCGGACAACTTTCGTGTTTTAACTTTTTCATGAAACGGACCAGAAATGCCTCGTTTCGTGTGTCCTAACTTTCTGTCACAGAAAGTTTTGACAGATTTTCAGCAACTTCTTTAGACCATATCTTTTGACTCGTGTACTCGTTTTAATTGATTCAAATTGCTACATTTTTCTTATAAAATCCTTTTTAACTGTATGTACTTGATATCAAAAATGATAACGAAATTGAACGAGTTTAAAGACTTACAATATTGGAAATCGACTAGAAATGAATTTTGACCGAAGGGGCTTCTAAAGTGGAACCAAGCTCTTTCCTTCCTCCTAGACTCTATACTATCCTTCCTTGGCTTATATTAGGACCTCTAAATCAGTGAGTAACTGAGTGTGTGTATATTTGTGGTGTATTTCAAATGGTGTGAGCAAAAATGAAAGGGGGTGGCTTGCTATTTATAGAGGGGAAATGAGAGGGTTCTTGAAAGAGACTAGGTCACCATGTTGAGTTGTAGGAGACAAGATGAGGTAGTATTGTGCCAAGTGGAAACCTTGTGTGGTGATGGTGAAAAAATGTGATGTGGTAAAATTTCTAACCAAGTAAATTTATCACAATTTTTACTTAAGGTAAAATATCAAGGAAACATGATGTTGTGGCTTCATATGGGACTAGTAGAAAGTTTGTGGTTAAGGATTTAACAAGTAGTTTCTTAGAACTAGTTTTGTTAGGGATTTAGTTAGGATTGAACTAGAAAATAAGTTAGTTTAGTTTAAGTAAATGACATACATGCATAAGATAGATGTACCACAAGCATTGGAGAGTTGTACCTTAGACTTTTAAATTATAAGAAAATCAAATTTAAAGGCTTGTGTATTATAGGGTTGTACCTTGTGCTTAAAAATAGGTACATTGAGGTTTATAATATGATTTATATAAGTATTAAGCTTGTATGCATTAAAGACTTGTACATGTGCTTGAAAGACTTGTACATTAGTATTTTGCACATAAAATTATAGAGTTGTATATTAGGGCTTGTAACGGAAATTAAAGTATAGCTAGGTTCCGTGCTTTAATGACTTGTACTCTAGGTATAAAATGTTGTACTTTAGTGTTGATGGGTTAGTTACGTGAAATCATGGTTATAATAAATTATGATTTCATGAAAACTCCAATAGATAGAAAACGTTTAGTTTCAATGTTTAATAATCGTACATTTATGAAATAACGTAAAGTGGTAAATAAAAGTTGAAAACTTTTATACTTGACGTATAAGGAATGAACTTAAGACATTCTGGTGTTGGTGTGTACATTTATTAAGAATGTGAGTTACTTCATATTAGTTAATTGTTGTGATTAGATAAACTGATATCGTTTTTTTTTAAAAAAAAAAAAAAAAAAAAAAAAAAAAACCGTGAAAAATGGATAAGTATTTTTTAGTTAGAATATCATACAAGTGAAAATTTACCGGTGGTTACACATGATCAAAATGAGTCACACAACATAGTGTTGCTACACAAAATAAAATCCAGATTTAGTTCCAAAAGATCACACAGGATCAACATAGTGTTATTACTATAAAAGTTAACTAAATAAGATCATTTGGCTACACTTGGGACTGCATTTTTCTTCTTACCCCTACCAGCACCAGCTTTTTGAGTCCCTAATTTACTTGAAGCAGCTTCACTTGGATTAGATTGACTTGCAGCTTTCTTGGGAGCTGATTGACTTGCAGCTTGACTTGGAGTAGTTGTAGAAGATGCAGTTTTCTTAGGAGCAGATTGACATGGAGTAGTTGAAGAAGTATCAGTTTTCTTTGGAGCAACTTCACTTGTAGGAGTTGAAGAAGTAACATTTTTCCTTGGAGAAACTTCACTTGTAGGAGTTGAAGAAGTAGCTTGACCTACAGTTTTCCTTTTGGTCTTGCTCTTTCCACCAATGTGCTCTGGAATTCTTGGCCCCTTGCATGTTCTCTTGTTATGTCCTTTTGAGTTGCACAAAACACAAGTTACAGTTTTTAGCTTTCTTGTGAGCTTACCATTCTTGACTATATCAACCATTTCAGTTGCAAACCTCTTCCTCTTCTTGTTTGGTCTTCCAAGTTGAGGATGATGCTTGGGTGGAATGATTGTGGTTGATGTAAAGCTACATTTAGGCCACATACTTGGACCATTTGTGGGTCAAATCTTGTGTGCGTAAACTTCTTTCCATGTATCCAATCTGTAACAGGGATGCACCCAATCTTCTGGTAAACCAGGGTTCATGTTGTTTGCTGCCATATTCCAATTGACTGCTACAACATGCTTGCAGGGTATACCATTTATTTCCAAAAACCAGCTGCTCCAAAAACCATGTCCAGGATTCTGTTGTCTCAACTTCAGCAATACAATAAGCCAGAGGGTATATGCCATTGTTAGGATCCAACGAAACAACAGTCAATAACTGACTTGGGAATGGACCTTTCATAAAGGCTCCATCTAATCCCAATAGATCCCTCTTCCCTACTTTAAACCCCAGTTTTAAAGCTCCAATGCAAATATAAATCCTTTGAAACACCCTATTAGTATCTTCTGGATCATCTGGATGTTCACATTTTATTTTGACATTTGTGTTGGGGTTATTTGCCTTCAATTCTAAAACATAATCCCTCAAAGTACCATATTGTTAAGTGTGGTTACATCTGATTTGACTCACGGCTTTTGACTTAGCCCTAAAGGCTTTCATCCTGGAAATCTCCAATTTATACTTTTTCTGACTTTGATCTTGAACTGCTCTAATTGGAATTCATGGGTTTGTTGTAATCTGTTTGACTATTTCTTTGGCTAAGAAATCAGCTGTGCAGGCTTTCACTTTCCTTGTTTGTAGACACTTGTGCTGAGGTTTGTATGTTCTAACGGACCAAGTACCATCTTGACCCTTTGCTATTTGCATAACCCAAGGACATTTATTGCCACCTTCTTGACTACTCTTGTTAGGTTGACCCCCATTAATGATTCTTGCCTTGGTAAACTCTATTGCCTTTTTCTTAACTGGTGAAGCATTAATAATGCTGGTCCTAGTCCATTAAACAGGTTGGCTAGGCCCATCTGCTTTATGCCCAACTTGTTCACTTGGCCCATCATGTGTAGGCCCGACTTGTTCACTTGGCCCAAGTGTTGGAAGGGTACCTGAACATTCAACTTTTATCCTTTCCTTGTCATTCTTTTTGAAAAACAGTTGCCTCCTTGTTTCTATGGAGTGTAGTTTAATAAAATATTTTGCTTCTTTAGCTGTCCCAAATGATGTACCAACATAAAAGTAACTTGTCACCTTGGCATCATCTGCTTCCCTTTCTTGTTGTTTTCTTGACCCCTTCAACTGTCTCTTCCTAAGCTTCTCCATATCATCATCACCTTTTGATCCACTATCAAACTCATCATTGTCCAAAGCCTCAATATCTACATCAACATGATCATCACATACCATATTCCTCCTCAAACTCCCACTACCCATGAACTCTACACTAGGATCTACATTGGCATGAAAATCCTGCATATCAACTTCCACTTCATCTATATCATTTACATCATCAACTATGTAATCACTATCTTCCTCATGTTCATTATCTTCACTCCTACTCTGCTCATCCTTATCACTATGTTCACTCCTACTGCCTTCACTACCTTCACTACTTTGATCAACACCTATAGCTTTTTTACCTTTATCAACATTAGCTTCAGTCTGACTAACCATTTCTAATGTTTGCTCAACCTCATTTAGCTTATCAACTACCTCCTCATCATCTAAACCTAAGAAAGGATCAAAGTCTTCATTGTCCATAGTAGAGTAAAAGTCAATTGCAAACTCACTTGGCACATTACTTTTACCCAGTTCATTAGCCACACCACTTTCACCATCAACATTTACACTACTTTGATCCATAACCTTTTCATTCCATCCTAACATCAATTGCTTACCAACTTTAGTTCTAAGAACTGGTGCATCATCATCAAGTTCAACAATGGTACAAGTTCTTACTGATGAAGGCTAATATAAATGTCCAACATAGTTTGTTCATGCTCAATATACACATTGATCAACCTATGACCTAACAGAACATACCTAATCAGACCTTGGACATCTTGGTCACCGCCTAAAGCTCTAAGCCCATTCTCTAAATCAAGATCAGGTATCATATATTGGTAATACATTATAGTATCCCCACTATACCCTATCGACATAACCATATCATTCAACTCAATGACAGAAAACAAATCAACATCTACATTTTCAATGAAGCTTTCATTACCATTAAAATATCTCCTTGTTGGATAGTCAATAAACATCCCTCCATGATGAATCTTGAGGGAAAACATGTTAGGATCAGCAGTTGTATAAATCAACAAAAAAATTATTTTAGGGCTATTAACACATTTAATTATCACAATTAGATACCTAAATCAAATAATACATTCTTACCATAAACTGTATTATAATCTACATTCACTTCGTTTTTATCAGATGGACGTAAATTCCACACTGATACCACCATCGCAATTGATCAAATTAGGGTTAGGGTTTGTGTCGATCAAGGTTCCATGTGAGAGAAGTAATTTTTTTGAGTGTGTGTGTGAGAACAGAGTGTGTGGGAGGGAAATGAAAAGACGGGTATTAATTGATTTAGGTGGATGGTCAAAAGTCAAAAGCAGTATTTGGAACCTGGAAAGACAATAATACCCTCCCATCTTTGGTTAGACTAACGGCATGTTAGGTTTTGGACCAAGTGTGTTATTTGTTTACCAAATTAGGGACTACTAGTGAAACTTCAAACTATCAAAGACGAAAGGGACGACCCATGTAATTTGTTCTAAAAGCAATACATAAAGCTAGCCCGCCCTATCACGATAAGAAACTTTAGTGAGGGATGAATTGTAGATTACATAAAGACGAGGTATCTATGTTGCCAAAAATAAAGATCTATTTTGGAAACAAGTTTAATTTTGAATTAATTGATTATATTTTGTTGCCTTGTTTAACGCCGAATATATATGATGATTAGTTGTTTATTAAAAAAAGCTTATAACTGCTTGCAGGGCTATCACTTATCACAAAAATACCAGATCGACTGAGGCTATCACGATATTATGTAAGTTTCTCGATACAAATTCATTTCCTTTCAAATACATTAAAATATTGTTGTAATTTCAATGTATGTACATAGAATCGTTAAATATGACTTATGGTGTAACTCTTTCTCGTTTATGTGTAAATATTAGTAAGATATATGGATATATAATTATGGATCTGATTCTAATGGTTCACCATGCAAAGTTATTGTTATTTAAAAGATACGTGTTCTAGATCATAACCACCACCAAATTAAATAGCCTATTGGTCGGCACATTGATGTCCTCACAGGAGGTCGTTCAAACCACACTAGGTACACCTCTTGGTGGTGGCTAGGGAAATGGTCGGAAACGGTCATGGAATACGGGACCTTCCCGGGTAACCTCAATAGGGAATACCTCGTCCGGTTACGTGTTCTAGACCATATACGTAGTTGTTTTCTTCACTTTCTTTAGCTAGTTCCATTTACTTTGGTTTTTTATTTATTCTTTTTCATTTAAAGCTAGGACAAATTTTTTGTTAACCTGAGCCTCGAAGCCAGAATTATTATTTTTTTATTTTTTTATTTTTTTTTTTGCTGTTAGTAATTTGGTTAATTAAAAAAACTGATATTATTACGAACCCGATTATATTTTTGATCACAAGTGGTTACTATTTATTTTTTTATTTTGGCAAGTTGATAATTGTTTGACTTTTAAAACAACTTCATTTGGATCACTGATTTTCATTTAGTTACACCTGTAGATTTCTGGATTGAGCAGAGGAGAGGTGCTAAAGAACTGATATACATGTTTTAAGACGAAACTATGATGGCAGAAAAAGATCGAATTAGCAACTTGCCAAATGATGTTATTCATCACATTCTCTCCTTCCTTGACATCAAATTTCTAGTCCAGACAAGTGCATTGTCGCGGAAATGGAGGAACGTATGGACTACAATGTCACACATTAATTTAAATAGTGGCCTTTTCCTTAATTTGCCCAAGTTTGCTGAATTCGTAGAACATGCACTTTCTGACCCCGACAATCATAAAGAGCTTTCTACTGTTGATCTGATGTACACAGGAGCAGTAACCGAATCTGTCGTTGAGTTCATTGTAAACTATGCATACACTCGTAATATTCATCGACTGTGTGTGATGTTGCCCACTCCTGAATTCCTTAAAATCCCAGAATATTTTTTCAGCTCTGAGTCTCTCAAACACCTTACCCTTTCAGTTAATAATATATACAATTACTGCTACATACAAAATTCAGATTGGGATTTTCCGTTCTTAGAAACTCTGAGTTTGACAAATATCCAATTTGGTACTGATAGTGAAAAGAGTGTCAACCTTTTTTCCAAGTGTGTTAGCTTAACAGAGCTTACATTACATCAGATGCATATGTATGGGTTGAAGATCTTTAGTATTTGTGCTCCAAAACTTACTAATTTAACGATTACTGAGCCTGATGCGTTTCCGGAGGTTTTAAACGTGGTTTCACCTCAACTTAAGAGTCTGAAGGCATCGGTGAGGTCCGGTTTAAATGATCTTCCTTGCTATGATTTTCTGCAGTTCTCTACAGAAGGCTTCTGTTCTTTAGAGAAGGTTTATCTTTCTCTGTCAATAATTAATGAATATGAAGAAGAGAGACATGTTCCTGTGCTACAAAACTTGTTCCAGAAACTTCACACTACCAAAGTTCTTATTCTTGATTTGAATATCGTTGAGGTATATATAGAAATAATAAATTTAATTGTTATGCTTATAGCTTACTCACCTTAATTCTCCATACTATACGACTGGATTGTCTAGTCTTTAGTTAAATAATTATATAGCTTAGTCGCCTTAATTATCCTGACATAGATTGAATAAAATTCCCAGATCAGCAAATATTATTTCACCTTCTTCTGTTTTCACAATAATAATATATTTATAAATTCTTATGTCTTGAATTTAAAAAAATAAATAAAAATAAAAATATAGAAAAGAAAAAATAAAACTGCACAAATTTATATTAAGAGGACAGTGTTTGTGGAGTTGTTATTGTGTCCTATCCTTACATGTAGCATGTAGGTAAAACCCATATGAACTACAAACCTGTTACTAAAGAAAAAAGTTTTCATGTAGCTAATGTAACCCTTTTTGTATGTGTATGAGATAATGCTAACATAAATTATTTCTTGTGTATTTTTTTTAATATATATGTTCCAGATTATTTCATCATTCATGGAAGAGTTCTCCGATGAGCCCTGTCCATTCCATAACTTACAGTGCTTGAAGATAGACACGGAACGACCAAAGCGTGGCCGCACGGAAATAGCAGCAATGGCCACTCAAGTAAGAAATTACTTGCTTCGGAACTCTCCAACTGCCACTTTTATCATGGATTTACCTCAGGTATGTACATGACTTATGATCTTCATAGTTTCCGTCATATTCTTGTTCATAGCTTTTTTTTTTTTTTTTTTTTTTTAAGTTTCGGCAATTTATTTGGTCGCGAAGTTACAAATATTAATAATCTAAGGTGTATGGTGTAGCTTAGTGACTAGATAGCATCACAACTAGAACTTTTCTTTATTTTTATTTTTATTTATTTATTTATTTATTTTTTTGTATTTTTAATAAAAATGACCCCAGTTCTTTGGTTTTGGTTCATTAATACTTAGACGTTACGTGTATTCCCTACATGTATTCCCTTTATTCTTGTATCGAGAGTATGTTTGGTATATCGGGTCTAAACGATGCGCCGACTTGGGTTATGTTTTTTTCCGAGTCAAATCTGTAACATGACAAACTTGCAGAGTAGAAAAAAAACAAATAATTGTTGTATATACGGTACTTGCCAAAGTATATTAAAATAATGGTTTCGTTAACCACAACTCATAGGATTGTGTTTAAACATACTTTAATTAAATTTTTGCATTAAATGAACACTAAACATTCCATATTTAACATTACATTTCATGTTTAAAATGAAAAAATATGTATAATTATGGAATATACTAGTTCATTTAATGCAGATTTTTAATTAAAGTATGTTTAAACACAACTCCATAGGTTGTGGTTAACAAAACCCTTGAAATATTTATAGCCTACAAGATATCTGTTAATAAAAGGATAATTTATTATAAACTGGTCTTAGTTTAGAAGTGATATCTTATCATCATGGACCTTAATACAGTTTTTGAGTAAGTAATATTTTCTAATGAAGGTGCCAGATAAGAGATCAAGGGATCGGGTAGATAGTAGTAGGTTGGTCTTGCTGGAGCCAAAAGTAAAAAAGGCAAGATGAATATATTGCAGATCGAGTAGAAAGCAATGCTGGAGCCTGGAGACTGTGAATTTCAAACATAAGATATTGATGTCCGGGATCAACAAAGATCATCAATCGCCAAATGGTGTAGTTGCAAGTGCTAGAGGGTTAAAAGTTAAAACAGATATGTGGACTCGTTTGAATAACCACCATAGTATTCGATTGGTCATGTTGATGAACTTCCTCCAGTACCAAAACTGTCATTTTTAATGGATGTTTTCGTTTATATTTCCCTTTTTGTTTAAATATGGCAGTATTTTTATGGAAAAAAACTATAAATTCATAACGTACTAAAAAAAAAAAAAAAAAAAAAAAAAAAAAAAAAAAAAAAAACTTCATTGTGCTCTATCTACTTCACTTATTGTCATAATACATAACCGTTTTCATTTTATTCGGTTATTTTTTACGTGGATAATATTTTTTATCCGTTTTGACGTGGATAATAAAAACGGTTTTTATCAGTTTTTATCCGGACAAATTAAAATGAAAACGGATAAAAATGGACGATTTACGAAAACGGATAAAAACGGACAGAAAATAACCTGATTATTTAAGGATCGATCAGAAGTGTATAATCTTTGTGACTTTATTAAAAATTGGCTTCTCTTACGTAACTCATCTTTGTCTAATGCTATATTGTTAGGCCATCGTAATCAGGTGTATTGTTTGGTTTTAGATACAGATTTGACCCGATTATTTAAGGATCGATCAGAAGTGTATAATCGACAAATGCAAAATAACGATTCTTTAACGGGGTCACGTTCCTTGGGATGTATGGAATGATATTTGGGTGAAAGTTCGTTGGTTAAGCCATATTGACAACAAGCAACCAATGCATTAGAAACGTCGACGGACAAGACATAAGGTTGACACAGAAGATCACATGAGATCTCCCGCCCCGAGTAATCAAAATGAGAATTGATTTGCACATTTTGAATATTGATGGGGACACTATATTTATGCATTAAATACTTGTACAGTATTGACATTCTGTTTCAACTGTTTATACATTAAAGTGTACAAATAAAAAAATTGAATGTGCAAATCATCTCTCAATCAAAATACACCATATAAGCCAAGTTGCTTTTAACAATTTTTTAATCTATTTCTCGACATGAATGTCATGTAAGTAAAATCACCTATGAAACAACAAGTTAACCGGATTTAGCTTAAAGCCTTAAATGATACAGCTAATCTAAATAAAGTTTATGATCGAATAGCAGAGTTACCAAAAATAGAAAGAGCCTCAAATTCAATTGCTATGGGCTCTGTGAGAACTAAATGATGGACTGGGCTTGCAAGTAAGCTTCAGCCCAGTTCTGCTATTTGGTAATTTAACATTACAATATCCCTTGGCTATAAAACTGAAGTTAATAAGAAAATAGAACTCATTCACGTTATAATAAGATCGATATCCTACTACCAACAACACTTTATTGAGACAAAGTTGTTGTCAAATTTTAGCAATTTTTTCACAAATAATTGAGATTATAAACACATATGATCTACAGTGAATAGGACCAAAGACACATGGTGCATACAGGCTAACGTTTCGGCATGGGTACCAAAAACTCATTAAATGGTTCGATTAGGGACAAAGAAAGCTAAACTTAATGGACCTGTAATCATAAATGATGGTCCATTGATGTTGTTGCCATGACATAATGATCGAGATATGGCTACGATCAATTTGCGTGTAACTCGTGTATTCATTGAACCATAGACTACAATGTTCCACGATTATTAGACGAAACAAAAATAATATGAGGTGAGAATGGGGCATTGTTAGATGGTAATAATGAGATTAAAATCTTAAACAACGAATTATCATGACAACAAGAGCAACAATGAGATGTTGCAACATCATGACTACAAATTTGAACATGTTAACTGGTATGATTTTCATTATTTTTATTGATCATCTTTATGTAATGTCTAAATGCGATAGATAATATTCCCTAATACTTAGGGAAACCTATTAGGTTATATTATCTATGGCTTTTCTTTACCGGTTTCATGGCTAACATGAGAGAGATACAATCTCGTATAACGCTACAATAATGGGACATCGAGTCATGATTTGAATCTATACCACTGATTTTGGATCGAACTCGAGTCAAACATGTTGATGATTGCTTCTCATTTTTGCTCTCCTAGTAATTTATATAAAATGCTCACATTTTCTTATATATAATTGATATTTTGTTGCTCTTCTTCTTCGTGTAAGGTTAGGTTTTTCAATGGTCTAACTTGTACGTATCCAACTTGTTGTGGTCCTCTTATATGTTTTCACATGATTTTTACTACTTTTTCCTTGGTCAAAATTGTCAAAGTATTCTTCGACCTTCTTATATGCAATAAATTCGTATGCAGACAAATAATATATTAATATATATATTAAAAGTCATTTAATACGACGTCGTTCGATGAACAGTTCCCTTGGCCCATTTCAGTTAGCCCAATACATCACCTGGGCTGCTATACATGATCCGTTTTTGCTGTTCTTCATTCTTCTCGAGTATTCCACCCCTATCCCATTCGTGATAACTGGTAACCATCTCGATCAATCTCAGCACACATACATTTTTTTTCAAACAAGATCTAAAAAAAAGCTGGTAAGAGCTAAAAATATTCCCCTTACTCGCACTTCCAAAATTTTATGACGGTAATCAAACCCTGATGGGTTTTTGATTGTTGTTGTTACATAAGAAATTTTTTAGGTGTTTTCATGTGGGTTTAATTTATTGATTTATGTTACCTCTTGCAACAGCTTATTGATTCACTGTGGTCATCCATGTGTGGTATATGAAGATAATCAAACCCTGATGTGGATGGTATGTTTCTTATCCCTAAAGCCATTTGTTATGTAAATTAGCATATACCTCTATTTTAATTAATTGTTCTATAGGAAAGTTAGATTTGTTGTTGTATCACCTATTTTGTGTTAGGGGTTTGGGGAAAATATTCATTGAGGGCTTCCCTGAAGAAACGAATACAGCTAAGATTACTGTTTAACTTTTATTTTAATTTCATAGAATTTGTTAGCTTTATAAGTACACGTTATTGAAAATATAAAGGTTAACGAATCCGCCCGATGTATACAAGCAACTCTTAAATTACTTTTAATATAGAATCAAATAAGGTAGATGGAGTAGAAAGTGTGGGTTGAGTTGTGGCTAGCACGCATCTGATGAGTGTCATCATCCGTATGAAAAAAATAGAGATTAACTATAACTTAGAAATATACAAGAACTTTATTATATATACACAACAATAACATATAGCTAAGATTAGGTAGCAGTTTTGCGAATTATAATAAGAGGGAAAACATCAAGATATCATAGACAATCATGAAGTTATATTTATATTAATACCATGGGGTAATATTTTCTGAGTGGCTTATTAATTTTTATGCAATGTTTGACTTATAAGCTGGAATAATTATTGTAACTTTGACCAATAAAAGGAAAATTTTGATTTTTAAGCTTACATTTATTGGGTTTATGGCCAGTTCATGTTTTTAGGAAAAGGATGTTAAGTAGTGGCAGTGGCAGTGGCAGTGACTTAGTCTTTGAGGAAAAGGATGTTAAGTTTTTTATTACGTGTATATGCAAATGCAGAATTTAGCTAATAACCATATACTTTTGTTACAGGTTCATTACTATGTTGATGCTTATAAGAGCCGATCTTCAGTGAAGTCTGCAAAGATACGGAAAACACTTGAAATAGCAATCTATATTTTCTTGAAGTTCTGTCATGGCAGTGGGTTGAAGAACGGGCATTTATATTCATAGAGGATGTAATGGGGGAGCGGCAACCCAAACTATCTTATTTTATTCACGCGGTGTTGGGCCGTGTTTAAATGGCGGTTGTGTTTTCTTGGTATATCTATTGTCTTCTTTTAGGCAAGGAAGTAGTGACAATGACGCTTTGTAGCTTATTGCCCCTTTTTTTCATTTTGTAACCACAGGTTATCGGTGACTGATTATAGGAGGTTGTGATAAATGTAGGACCGGTCGATTAAAGGTGTGATCATTCGCCTCTTGGCAAGGCAAATCATTAGGTTTGCAGCCATGGGATGTATCCACTTTTTCCGATTCTTACCATGATAATGATATTGATTATAGGGGCCTATGATGAATCTAAAAATGGTTGACCAAAGCTGTGGTCGTTTGCTTCTTGGCATGGCAAACCATCAGGTTTGCAGCCATGGTGAACGTATCCAGCTTTTTGGATTGTTAGCCTATCTGAGCATCCTCCGCTCCATTATATCTTATATCAATAACGGATCATGTATAGCAGCCCAGGTGATGTATTGGGCTAACTGAAATGGGCCAAGTGAAGTGTTTGCTATTCGACGTCGTTTCAAATGGCTTTTAATTTATATAGTAATAGGCGATGATGATTTTTTGCATTTATATTCCTTTGGAACATTGTTTACCGAGACCCATATCTTGGCGGGGCATCCACATTCGGAAAGTGGTTGCAGCCAAGGCGGTTGTTTCGTGACGATCCCATACTTGCATATCTGAGCCTCATATTTTGCAGTCAATAATGTAATTTTGTGTCTGAAAGTTTTGGGTCAAAAGGCATACGAAAAGTAAGTGATTTATCTTTGTTATAAGTTTGTGGTGTGGTAAGCTTTTGGCAGGGACACGGACGCAGACGCCATATATGAGAACACCTCCGAAAATACAGGATGCTGAGCAGATGGATGAACATCACTTTCCTAAATTAAAATTTACGATCCTATCTCTTAACTAAATTAAAATTTTCAGTTTTGATGGCGACTGAGATTTGTGTCAAAGCTGCTGTGGGCGCGCGTGCAAACCTTGGAGATTGTGAGTAGTCTTTATCTTTTGAGTGTATTTGGCATTGCCTTATTGCTAATTCATATCTGAATATATGCTTTGATAAGTAGCTTGCAATAAACAAGTATCTAACTATTTACTGAAAAGTGCTTATATTGTATTAGAATAAGCAGTTAGGGATTTGAATTCAAGTGATTTTATTATAGATTTACTAATAACGAAATTTAGGTGTATATTCATTTGGGGTTTTCAATTTGGGTGCTTGATTGTTAGATTTATAATAAAATCAGAGATGACCCACTATAAACTATGTCTTGGGTTTTAATTTCCCTTACTTTTTGTTTTTGTTATTCTATATGAGCTACTGAATGGCTTTTGTTTAATTTACCTGATGTTTATGTTGCTGTTAACGTCATATAAGGTTTATGTAGCTGCTAGATGATTGAAATAACAAAGTAACCTTATATGTTTATGCCATTTTGGTTTATGTAGCTTTTTAAACATATGTGTGGAAAAGCCTAATGTATTTAGTTTAAAATCGGTGCAACTCGCAGGTATGGATTTAAGTAATCCATACCTGACAAGATCCTTTTATCAGGTAATGGGGATATCGCAACTAGCAGCCACAAAACACGGTATCGGACTTATAATATCTTAAACAAGATAGGAGCTTATGATACACTGCGTACGTTAATTGTCAAAAGTCTCTGGAAGCTTATCTCAGTTGGATCGTCACGTAATTCCTCATGTCACCATGAATCTGAAGTCGAGGCAATGTGGGTGTCAATTTTCAGTTCTAGATTATTACATATACTATTAATACATCCGCATTAGTTTATTATAGCTAATGACAATTTGTGAATTTTTGACAAATACGTGATGGAGGTGCAAGTCTTTCTGCGACAATATGCTTATCTGATGCTGAGAGACATTACTCATATTTTTTGTGGTTGTGCTAAAGTAAGTATGAAACGTTTGATGCATTTTTTTATATTACAATCTAAGCCTATTTAGGTGTTGCTTGATTTTAAACGAGTCAAATCAGAAAATTAAAGGTAACGGGTCAACTTGGTTGAATTTAAACGTTGCTTATTTTGGAGTATCACACAAGATTTTGAACTTATTGCAGCATTTGATCCACTTCCAAACAAGGTTTGTTTCATAAATCATATATAATTCATTGCCTTTCCGAAAATGGTTGAATTTAAACGTTGCTTATTTTTGCAGTATCACACAGGATTTTGAACTTATTGCAGCATTTGATCCACTTCCAGACAAGGTTTGTTTCATAAATCATATATAATTCATTGCCTTTCCAAAAATTGTTCTGTTTTATTACTAACGAATATCTGTTTAAAAGCCACTGATTTTGTGCTCTTTACATATTTGTGGTGGCTTGGTTCCTCAGATGAACAATTCTCTTTTGAAGTTATTGGCCACTGATTTTGTCGTATGTGCTCTTTATATATTTGTGGTATGTGCTCTTTATTATTTGATGTCAAATTGGCCACTGATTTCGTTTAAAAGCCACTTATGTAGCGAACCATGATCTAATTACGTGACCTCCAATGGTTATGGTTGAGACTACACGGCTTAAACAAGAGAAAAGCTGGTATGTAGCACTACTTTTCTGAAACTGATTATTGTCGCCTTGAAGTTGCAATAGCCTACCTGAATTATTTTACTATGCGGATCAGATATAGGAGTGCCCTTAATGGAAACGATTTGAAAAGCGAACCGGAAGCTAAGATGCCTCATTAATTCCAAGTACTAAATTTAGTTTGTTGTATCAGTTTGTAAAAGATCATAGTTATATACTTATTATATGTGTAGATATCAGAACGAATCATGTATGAATAGATGTTAATGCTTTGTAAGCTACGAACACGCACGAAACCGTGATAAAATGTCGGTTCTTTTTTTAATCATTCACATGATAAATCTTTAGCACATCATAAGTTTCTATAAAAGTTTCAAAAAAGAAAAAAAAAAGAAAAAAACATGGTTTGCTTATATGAAATATAAAAGGGTATATAGCGTGCAATGATCAACGGCATGAAACAATGCCCCGCCGCAACGCGGCGGGTGGACGCCCATCTCGTTACTATTTAATTGTCAAAGTATTGTTGGACCTTCTTATATGCGATATTCATATTGTAAAGACGATTATAATTTTTTTTATTTATAATTGTACAGATATATAGTTATCTAACCCTTGATAGGACCAAGTCAATTGAGGAATGGGCACAAATATTGGCATTACTGTCAAAAGAGATGGGCGAGGTAAAGCCTACAGCCTTTACCATGACAAAACCATTCATGCACTATATCGTTTACTTTTATACATATAATTTATAAATAAAAAAATAAACCAAGCAAAATGTATTCTTTAATCTTTACAGATGAAAAGAAGCCAGAAAACCTTAATCTTATCTATCGTTTCAATGTTTGTATTCAACTGATAAACGATAAATGGACGAGGTTTTCTTGCTACGGTTATCAAACGAGGGCGAGTCTTTGACAAAAACATATTCGCGGCCAACATGGTTATTCCTGTACTATTTATGAAATTTTCCGTCCACTGGGCTAGTTTTGTGGTGGTTTTAAGCATTGAAACTTTTGTTTTAAATATATATATCTTATTAGATTGTTTGTACTAATCAGTATAAATCAATGCAATGCATGAACCTTAACCCCTATTCATTGTGAGACATTAATAAGTGCTAGTAAGTATTATTATCAACCTTAATTTTTTGTTTCTATTAATGTGTATAACTCAATGAAATACATGCACCTTAACATTTTTCTCTAGTACAATAATGAAAGCAATTTAAGTAAGGTATGCTAGACAAATTCTCATTTAACTTTAGGTAGGCAATGTCAAGCATTTCAAGTGGGCCCATGGCCCAATTGAAGTTTATCCACTTATTAAGCCCTGCTCACCCTATATGATTGGAACATGTGGCATCTACCAGTTCTTGGACAATGTCCCAATGCAACTTTGTCACTCACTTTCTCAAGTTAAAAGTTTAGCATAATATTAAAAATTGGCTTCTCTTACGTAACTCATCTTTGAACCTCAAGACTGGTATTTATGGATAAGAATAGAGTTTTGAAGTTTGGTGATCACATGTAGTAAGCTTCTAGTGTTTTAGTTATCGACATGCATCATGGTTACTTTCTATCACATAAAAGTAAATGTAAAAAACTGAAAGGCATAAAGATATCACCCTCACATCATTGTTAGTTCTATCGAGTATAAACTCAATTTCGTCACAAATGTAAAAACACTTCTTGTTGATTTACAAAAGCAAATATGAATAATTGGGTTTAAAAAAAAAAAAAAAAAAGTTTTGCTATTTTTATTGATCAACAAAAGCATAGTGTGCGTCATATTTTTATTCATTAAAATTTCCAAGCTCTATAATTGATCAGCTTAACAGGGTCCGCCTTAAGGTGATGACACACATCTACACATTATTTATCTCGCCTAGTTACAATATGTGTGAATTGTGATGTGAAAGCTCGCACAATTATTTTCTACTCGATAATTCTGTTCACCCCCTAAAGGTTTAGTCTGAATACTCATCACCCCATTTTAAATAACAAAGTACATTTTGCACATGGGGATAACATCAATGCTCCAAACATCATGGATTAAACTATTGTTGCAATGTAAAAATGGTCCCTGATTTACACCTAGCAGTAAAAAAGAATCTTTGTTGTTTGCAGCAGGGATTATTTTCCCTTTGCACAAATAATATTGAGGTACTTAAGTCTTGCTTAGATACTCTTCTATTGTCAATTTGCCATACTTATATATGGCAAGTTAGCACTAATAGATAAAAGAACCCGACATTTAAATCTCCTATCATCCTTTTTGAGTTGTAAGACAATATGAACACATAACTTGACCGCAGTATCGATGAGAGAACAATGATTTACCATATAATTAACTTTTGAAATCAACAAACCAACAAAAAGTAAAAACAACGTTCCTCGTACTTTGATTCTCAATCTTTTGATATTTCGTTCTTACGTAAGAGTTAATATAAATACTTTAATATCAAGGAAGACAAGTGACAAAAGCGAGACAATTAAATTGAAAATGACAAACATTATAAATGAAAAAGGAGTGAACAATGATTTTCTCATGACCTATATCTATATAACTCTCAAAACAAAGTCAAAGAGATTAAGTTTTGGGTAAGGCACTAAAGTCAAATTGAATGTCCTTAATTCTAATTTAGGGGTGTCAAATGCAACTATACCAAAACATTTAGGGTGCCATATGTAACTCTTATATAACATTTACATATCAGCCCTTAGGATATTAAATGTTTAACACTAAGCTTATCCATTACACCATTATATATACATTGGCTGACCCATCAACAACCACCTAGGCCAACCAACTAACTAATCCTCCATAGACACATTTTAATTCCCACAAAACACAAACAACAAGCCTCTCTTCAACATTTTTGTCTCTAAATGGCTGCAAGAAAATTCCACCATAACCATGACCAAAGACCAAAGTTTCTTTATTTAGGTGGTGATCAAAGAATCAATCCTGTGGATACTTATGATCACTTCGAGATTAATGAATCCGAACTTTGGAATAACAACATGGATGATATTGATAGCTCTAATGAGCCTCAAAGTCATATTTCAAGAAGATCAAAGCTTCCACTAAAAGGTCACCAACACAAAAAAGTGCCTATGGCTATGGCAAAGTCATTGCCTGTCAATGTACCAGATTGGTCCAAGATTTTGAGAGGTGAGTACCATGGGAGAAAAGATAATGATCATGACCTTGATGTCGAGTTTGATGATGATGAAGATGATAATGATGATGAGAAGTTGCCACCCCATGAGTATTTAGCAAGGACTAGAATTGCATCATTTTCTGTGCATGAAGGGCTTGGAAGAACACTCAAAGGTAGAGATTTGAGTAGGGTTAGAAATGCTATTTGGAAGCAAACCGGTTTTGAACAAGATTAGTATCACATTATGCTAATTGTTAGCACATCCGGCCCAAGCAACCGAGCTAGCTCTGGTACGAAACTGCATATAATGCATGTTCGTATTCATAGCTTAATTGGTTGCATGGGCCGTGTTCGGAATTACCGAAGACATGTGATATATTAAGCAAAAGGATGTACAAAATTAAACGTACGTCTAGTCAATAATGAAGTTAACATTAACTGATAATTTGTAAGATTTAACATTATGGATCATCTCTAGCGTATTTTCAGAGTATTTAATTTGTCAATTTTCTATGTGTATCACTGTAATCCCTTTCTTTTTATGTATTTTTGTACTGTAATAGACCATTTTCTTCATTATTACTTGTATTTTGTGTGGTTTGTATCGTTTTAAGCTATAGGCAAGACAAAATAAAGTGGCTCACCAAAACCGTAAAAAGAGACATTGATACACATGAAGAATAAGTAATTGTAGGCTTTTGGTAGCTTTATTTCGGTCCCGTGACTAGAAAAAACATACAACTTTGACAACAGAAAGTGAAAGTTATCTTGCATTGTTCTTAAATGAAACAATTTAGCTATACTTTATGTTACTATCAAGAAAAAAGTTTGAGTAATTAGAGGACGTTTGTGACGTATATAAATAATTTTAGAGGACGTTAACCCAAAACGCAGTCTTTTATGAATGTATCTCGTTCTATTTTTCTTTCCTTAGTTAAGCCACCTTTTCTAAAAAAGATTGTAGTAATTCTGTTTTTATATATACTCTTTAAAATGGCACTTTCATAACAAAATGTTTCCACTATATCTCATCAGAGTAGTCAAACGAAGTACGGGGGTCCGAGTAGAAAAAGATAGAACTAAAAAGTACGGCATGACAATGGATAAATTCATTCAACAAGATCCATTTGGATCTGACCAGGATGAATGGGATTGTTTGACCTCTAGCTCGAAATTAATCCACCCGCCGCCGACAGATGTCTCATGCCACGTTTTGTGAACAGCTATGCCCGAGAATTAATGAATTGTGATATAGCGCATATAGTAAGAACTCTATTCCCGACTTGAAATCCTTAAAGAACTTTAAGGGAGGTAAAATAGGGACCGCTCACCGAAGACAGTAGGAATGAAGAAGGCGGGAAGCTATCGCTTCTAGAACGTTTACTTACCCTTCACATTTTTTAAAACGTAAAGCTATTAAAAAAAACGTTTACGTAATCAGAAAAATGGTTACAGTTGTGAAATTAGAAAAAGTCGGGAACCACCGATTACCTTACGAATATACTATTACGAAACAAAGATGAATAACACATTGTAAAACTTTTTGTCTATAAAATTTATCTTCTTGTCCTTTTGTATAACTATGAACTATAAAATTAGTTAAATAAATATGAACATGCTCTTGTATGTTGTATAAAATATAGTTTGGAGATCGTTATATCTTGTTAAAAAAATGTGGATTTGCCACAATGCCACATAACTATCAAGCTATGCAAGAACCACTGTATTTGTATCATTGTACGATTTTCTTTCATGCTTAACTACTCAAAGAAAGTTGGCAAAGAAACGAAAAAATGTTGACTTTAACGTACAATGTGTGGGACTTTTAATTGATTTTGTGACGTGGAACCCATTTTATATTGGCTACTAGCATAAATAGATAGATACTCCGTAATTGTTTATCTCATTTTATATTGCATGCATATGGATATGATGCCAACAAATAATAGCGAGATCAATACGTGATTAGATAATAAATTAGCTATAAAAGTTAAAGGCAAGAAAGATATTTGAAGTAAAGATCGACTCGTTTGGGTGTTGTAGGTAAGAAAGGTGCACTCTATCTATAATAACCCTTCAAGGTAAAGTCATTATATACTTCACTTGCAATTCAATACAAAAATAATAAATAGAAGTTCCCAACTATTTTACACTTTAATAAGTGCATCACAACAAATAATATCTAACTCACCAAGCTAGCTACAAGTCTACAACATATAATTCTCTTATCTATTCTTTCAATTAGCTAGTAAGGTCGTTCTCCTATACATGCAATGAAGGCGAGAAAAGGATGTAAAGCTAAGTTATCGTCATCAAATCAAAGCTAATAATATGATTTAAACACGCAATTATCAAGTATGTCATGACTTGTTATGAATGGAATAGAGATAGCACGTCTATTTCGAAAGAGGCAAAAAGACAAAAATATATTAAGTAAAGTTTATCGTTTTGTCTCTCATTTGTCAAGTATGACACGTAGAATATTTATATTTTGAGATGATTACATTGATGGATAGTGAAGTCCTTGTAGGTTTTGTGACGATTACATTTTTAACAATATCTTTAAAACAAGTGTTGATAATTAAGTGCACGTATTCTATCCAACTTCTATAGCCAACCTTTTCCAATTTCCATATAGCTAGCTAGGTTTTGACGACTTACAACTGTAGTAGGTGTGCAAACTTAAACTTTCCCTCCTAAGAGTATTGACTAATGTCATATAAAATTTCAGAAATAAAAAACATTTATTAAAAACATTATATATTAGTATATATACTAAAGATCAAGGAAGAGAGAGAATAACAACCACACATTAAATGCAAACTTTGCCAAATTGGCAAAAATGGCCCCTGAGGTTCAAGTGACGTTACAAAATAAGTCCTTTATCATTAATTGCAATCTATAGCAATCTGGCAAAAATAGTCCCTGAGGTTTAAGTGTCGTTGCGAAGTAAGTCCTGTAGAATTAATAACTATCTATAGCAACCTGGCAAAATTGGTCCCTAAGGTTTAAGTGTCGCTACAAAGTAAGTCCTTTTAAGCCAATCTCGCTGCATCGCGCGGGTTTCTACACTCGTATATACTAAACATCGGGGAAGAAAACAGTAACAAGCACGCATTAAATGCAAACTTTCTCAACTTGACAGAAATAGTCCCTGAGGTTCAAGTGGCGCTGCAAAATAAGTCATGCATCATTAATTGCTAACTATAGCAATCTGGAAAAAATAGTCCCTAAAGTTTAAGGGGCGCTGCAAGGTAAGTCTTGTAGAATTAATTTCTAACTATAGCAACTTGGCAAAATTAGTCCCTAAAGTTTAAGTGTCGCTACAAAGTAAGTCATTTGAAGCCAATCTCGTTGCATCGCGCGGGTTTCCACACTCGTTATATCTATATACTAAAAAGCGTACACTTTTGTGTGCAAAGCATGCATTAATTGCAAACTTTCCCAACTTGGCAAAAATAGTCTATGAGTTTCAAGTGGCGCTGCAAAATAAGTCCTGCATCATTAATTGCAATCTATAGCAATCTGGCAAAAATAGTCCCTAAGGTTTAAGCGACGTTGCAAGGTAAGTCCTGTAGAATTAATTGCTAACTATAGCAACCTGGCAAAATTAGTCCCTAAGGTTTAAGTGTCGCTACAAAGTAAGTCCTTTTAAGCCAATCCCGCTGCATCGCGCGGGTTTCCACACTCGTTTAGCCTATTGGTATGAACGAATTTTTTTCAGCTAACATATTATCGGTTCAAGTCTTGATTTAAACATGCATGAGACTTAACATAAATCATGTATATTCTAAGATGTGAATGAGAATGGAGTGAGGAAGGTGAGTGAGTGAAAATAATTGACCAAATGAGATGAAATTAGGCATCTTCAAATAAACAAGCATTTGCTTTAAGTTAAACACGTGATATTAGTTTATATAATTGGCGCATTGTAATTAGTTAACTACTAATTAATGATGTTTATCTTGATAACTTAGCCATCACTAATGATGCTTCATTAATCTATTCTATTTATCTAGAGTAATATAATAAGTTGGAGCATATTAGGTGCGAAAACAAGAAAGTACCAAGTTTGATCACCCGATTTGCTAGATAAACAATATTATAATTTCTTTTAGCCTTCAAATTATCCAAAGTCCAAACATAATCTTGATAGAAAACCATATTTTAATGATGCATTATGTTCCTTTGGCTAGTTTTAAAAAAATCAGTTATTTCTTATATCGTGTGTATGTAAGGTTGAGCAAAATAGACTACGGATCAAACCGGACCGAGAAATTAGACCGACCGGACCAGACCAAAAATATCTCGGTCCGGTCATTGGTTCATCTTTTTTCTCATATTTGGTTTTTAGTCCAGTTCGGTCTTAGGCAAAATCGGTCGTTATACTTTGTTGGACCGAACTGACGAACCGAGCCGGACATGGAACGAATAATTGAGTAAGGTTGATAAAGTTTGTGATCAAAGAGAGTTAGAGAGGAAAAATGACTGAATTATTATTTCATCATAAAGTGATTACATGGAAATGAGAGATACAAAGTATTTATACTTACATGAAAGGTTGACTGAACTAAACTAACTTTGACTAACAACTAACTTTTAACTACACTAAGCTAAGAAGAAATATAAAAGACTAAATGATTCCACAAGACTTCATTGCATGAAGTCTGCTTCTTTGTTGCTTAGGCACATGTTGAAGATGCTTGATGGATAGAGTAGTCTTTGTGACTGTGTTAATCATTGATGAGCCATTACCCTCCCCACAAGTTGGCAATGTGTAGGGATCACAGATGTCATACTTGGATAAGCAGTTATAATGAGGAGCTTTGGAAAGACCCTTTGTAAGAATGTCTGCAAGTTGGTTCTTGGTAGAGATGAAAGTAGGTAAAACTTGACCTTGCTTGATCTTGTCCCTTACAAAATGACAATCAATTTCAATGTGTTTGGTCCTTGCATGTTGGACTAGGTTAGATGCAAGAGCAATGGCTGAGGCATTGTCACAGTAGATGGTTGTAGGAGAAGAGATGTGAATACCCTAGTCTTTAAAGAGACACTTGATCCATGAGAGTTCACATGTTATATCTGCCAATGCCCTATATTTAGCTTCTGTTGAACTCCTTGAGACTACATGTTGTTTCTTTGAATGCCAGGAAATGAGACAGGATCCTAGGAATATGCAATAACCAGAGACTGACCTTCTTGAAAAGTTGCAGTTTGCCCAATCACTGTCATAGAATGCCTTCAGGTTTAGACTTGTACTTGTTGGGAAGATAAGACCCTGTCCTGGACTTTATTTGAGATACCTTAGAACCTTGAAAAGTGCTTGCAAGTGTGGTGTTCTAGGTGCTTGAGAAAACTGACTTAAGTTTTGGGCTGCATATGATATGTCAGGCCTGCTGATATTGAGGTATAAAAGCTTTCCTACTAGTGCCCTGTACTGTGTAGAATCTTCAAGTAAGTCACCATCATCATGGTTGAGTTTGATGAGAGGATCAAATGGAGTAGATGAGGGTTTGACATTAAGCATTCCAGCACTTTGTAGAAGTTCTAGGGTGTATTTCCTTGAGTCATGATCAATCCATTGGAGTTCCTTAAGATTTCAATACCCAAATAGTAATGTAATGATCCTAGATCTTTGATACTGAACTGATGATGGAGTTGTTGCTTGATATGAAGGATGTGAGATTGACTATTTCCTGTTAGAATGATGTCATCTACATAGACTAGTAGACAGATAAAGGTGTTACCTTGTTTGAGTGTGAAAAGGGAGGTATCTGCATAGCTCTGCACAAAGCCAATTTGTTGGAGAAAGGTTGTCAGTTTGATGAACCATTGTCTATTGGCCTGTTTTAACCCATATAATGACCTTTGAAGTTTACAGACACTTGTCTTGGGATGAGGAACATAGTACCCTTGTGGTATTTTCATGTAAACCTCTTCTACTAGGTCTTCATGTAGGAAGGCATTGTTCACATCTAGTTGAGCTATGTGCCATTGGTGATGAACTGCAACTACTAATAGGGCTCTAACAGTGACCATCTTGGCCACATGGGCAAAAGTTTCATGATAGTCAACCCCTTCCTTTTGAGTGTACCCTTTTGCTACTAGCCTAGCCTTCTATTTGTCTAAAGTACCCTCAGCCTTACACTTTATTCTATAAACCCATCTGCAATCTATGGGAATTTTGCCAGGAGGGAGATCTGTGACAGTCCATGTGCCATTTGCTTCTAAGGCTGCTAGTTCTAAGTTCATTGCAACTATCCATTTTGGGTCCTTTGCTGCTTGGGTATAAGATTGTGGCTCAATGATGTTGTTTATTGTATTGATTTGGTGTCTGAGTGAAGGTGTGTGAATGTCTTTAAAATTAATGAAGTTGGTATAATGATGCTTAGATGACATGTGTGAATTTGGTAGAGTGATGTGGTAATCTTGAAGTTTAGTGGGTAACTTTAAGGTTCTGGTTGAGGTTTCGTGTTGTGGTTGAGTGGAAGTTGAAGGTTGAATAGGAGGGGGAGATAGTGGGTGTTCTGTTTGAATAGGAGAAGGAGATGGTGGATGTTCTGTGGAAGGAGGAGATTGAGTTGGAATCCTTGTAGTAGTTGGTTCTGTGGTGAGTGGAATAGGATTGGAAGTTGTTGGTATTGTAGAAGATTTTGTGGTATTGTCAGATGTTTGAGAAGGTTCTGATGATGGATCATTAAAGTGAGGTGGGTTGAGTTAGTAATCTTGAGTATGTTGTGGGGTTGTTTTAGGTGCTGTAAGGTGGAAAGAGAAGATGTTTTCATAGAAGGTTACATGTCTACTTGTGAAAAGTTTGTGAGTTTGGAGATTATAGAGGATGTATCCTTTTTGTGAAGGGGGGTAACCAACAAAGACTGATGGTATTGCTCTGGCTTCAAATTTGTCAGATAGGTGTTGATGGGCAAAGGTTTGACAGCCTATTATTCTTAAGTGGTCTAATGGAGGGGGTTCACCATATAAGCATTCAAATGGGCTCTTGTTGTGAATTGGTTTTGAATGGATTCTATTGATTAAATAAGTGGCACTGAGAATACAATGTCCCAAAAAATGAATGGGAAAATTGGCTTGAAATTTGAGAGCTCTAGCTACTTCTAATAATTGTTTGTGTTTTCTTTTCACCCTTGCATTTTGTTGGGGTGTGTATGGACAAGTTGTTTGGTGAATGATTCCATGGTGTTCAAAAAAGGTTGATAAGGATGAATTTAGAAATTCAAGACCATTGTCACTTCTGACTGTTTTGATGGTTTTATTGAAATGATTCTGAACATATGAGTGAAATGACTTAATTTGAGAAGTAGCATGATCTTTACTGGGAAGTAAATATGTCCATGTTGCTCTTGAAAAATCATCTACTATGGTAAGAAAGTATTTACATTTGTTTATTGTGGGGGATTTGTAAGGACCCCAAATGTCTACATGAATGAGTTCAAAAGGAAATGAAGCATGTGATGTACTTGAGGAAAATGGAGAAGCATGTTTCTTAGCTAAAGGACATATGTTACAATTTGAGACTTCACTATTACAAGAAATGGAAATTTATTTGATTTGTTGAAGGACAGGGAGAGAAGGATGTCCTAGTCTTGAATGCCATAATATGGTGTTGTCTTTGCTGTTGGTGGTGAGAATGGTATGACTTGGTGGTGTGTGTGGATCTGGATAGATGATGTAGAGTCCTTCACAGAGGTTGCCATGAGCAATCCTCTTGTTGAGACCCTGAAAGTAACATGAAAGAGAGGTGAATATGGTGATGACAGGCATTTGTCTAGTGAGTTGACTAACTGATAGGAGATTATAGGCAAATGTGGGGATGTGAAAAACATTGTTAAGTGTGATGTCTGCATTTATTCTCACTTTACCACATATTTTAACTTCTACAATTTGGCCATTTGGTAATGTGACATGGATTGGTGGACTACATAAGTAGGTGTCATGCATGATAGATAGGGTGATGCAAATATGGTCACTGGCTCCACTATCAACTACCCAAGCAGCTTTGAACTTAATCATAACAGAAGAAATAAAGTTATGTTTTCTGATAGTGTGAGAGTTGACAATACCAGATGGAGGATTCTGTTGGCACTACTGCATTATGAGCATCACTTGGTTCAGCTGGTTTTGGAGTTGGTCCATCTTCACAAAAAACTGCATCAGTTCCAGTGCTTGAGTTTGACTGGTGGATGAGCCTGCATCTTGTCCTTGAATGAAGTTGACAGTCTTTGCTCCTCTGTTATCAGTCACACTTCTGGTGATTGGTGGTTTATACTTCCCATGTAATGGGTGGCCTACTGGATAACCTTTTAGTTTGTAGCATTCATCACTTGTGTGTCCTTCCTTGTAGCAGTTTGTGCAGTACACTCCAACCTTAAATGTGTTTCTCCTTCCTGTTGGAGGTCTGTTGGTTGTCTGTGGGTTGGTGTTTCTGGTTGTGCCAGAGTATTTTCCCGTCTGAGATGAGTTTGAGTGTGCAGAATAGATTGTGGAAGGAACTGTTTGGGGATTTGAGTGTGCAGAAAAGGCTGTTGGTCCTGAAGGTTTTGGCAAAATGCCTTCCCTTTGTCTTTCCTCCTGTCTAATCATACTATAAGCTTTGGCCACAGTTGGTAAGGGTTGTAGGAGTAAAAGTTGGCCTCTTAAGTTTGAGTAACATTCATCTAACCCCATGAGAAATTGAATCAGTCTTTTCCTATGTTCCCTATCACCACTGTTTCTTCCATTCTCACAACTACAAATGCAATTACAAGGATAAGGGGCTTCAAAGGCATCATGTTCATCCCAAAGGCCATTCAACTTATGATAGTATACCTCTATACTGCAATTCTGTTGTTTCAAGCTAACAATGTCATTCACTAACTGGTAGATTCTATGTCCATCTAATTGTGCATAATGCTCATGTAACTCATTCCACAATTCAGATGCAGTAGTTATGAAATTCAAATTGTTACTTATCTGATCTGAGATGGTGTTCAAGATCCAAGAAATGATCATATCATTAGTCCTCTCCCACATAACCCTTTCAACTGAATCACTGTTTGGTTCCATGAATTCACCAGTAACCACATTCAGTTTGTTCTTTGCATTGAGTGCAATCATCATGCTCCTCTTCCAAGAACTGTAATTATCAGACCATGTTAACTTCTTTGAGATCAAAATCAAGCCTGGGTGATCATTTGGATGAAGATAAAGAGGATGATTAAGTGAATTGATATAATTGATGGTGTTATGTGTTTCTGTGTTATTATGATCAGTTTGTGTATTATTTGATGGCGCCATTGTTTGTGACTAGTTTCTTGATGTTAATTGTGGTGATTTGCAGCGGAATTGTTGTGGTTTTGTTGATTTTTAATTGATTTATGATGTTTTTTATGTTGATTATGGTGAATTATGATGGATTGATGGTGGTTAGGTGTGGAAATAAACGGTTATTGTCACCGGAGTTTGTTATAATGGTTGTTTGAGTGGTGGAAGTTAGTTACAGGCCACCAAAGATGGTGGTGTCTCTGATACCATGATAAAGTTTGTGATCAAAGAGAGTTGAGAGGAAAAATGACTGAATTATTATTTCATCATAAAGTGATTACATGGAAATGAGAGATACAAAGTATTTATACTTACATGAAAGGTTGATTGAACTAAACTAACTTTGACTAACAACTAACTTTTAACTACACTAAGCTAAGAAGAAATATAAAAGACTAAATGATTCCACAAGACTTCATTGCATGAACTCTGTTGCTTAGGCACATGTTGAAGATGCTTGATGGATTGAGTAGTCCTTGTGACTGTGTTAATCTTTGATGAGCCATTAAAGGTCTTCGGTTCGGTGTTTTTGACAAATCGTTTTCGGTCCGGTTCGATCCGGTTTTCGGTGTGTGATCATCAACCCTATGTACATGGACATAGATGTAATGACCTGTTTCAGCTTTTGTCACATGAAAACGTAGTTTAATAAGTGATACAGTAATAATGAAGAAGTAAAGTAAAAATAACTTGAGAAATAAAGACAACCTATATGTCTCTCAAAAATGCAATAATTCCAATCCATATATAGTTTAATTTAAATAATGCTATTTAAACACTTAGATGTAAGAGTCATTTATTAATATTATTTTAAATAATGACAACATGTGATATTAAAACCTCGTCGTCATTTTTATATTTTTAGTCGCAAGATTAGGTAAAGATTTGTCATTTATTAATGACTAAATCTATCACATGTGATATGTAAATGTAATGGGTTAAAAATGGATTTAGTTGAGTTTTGATACCAAGAGATCGAGTGGGCTTAAGCATGGCTGCATAGGCCACGGCCAGTCGACCACACCATCAAACAATGGTAGTTATCCATTTGGTACACAAAATTATCATCACCTATGGGCTATGGCCATTTGTGCAAGAGGTAGGGGTGTTCACGGATTGGATAATATCCACAGTAACCGAAAACCGAAATCGAACCGAACCGAAAATAACTGAACCGAATTTGTGACCGAACCGAATTGGTAAAAATCGAATCGAACCGAAATAAATATTTGGTTATCGGGTTGGATATGGTTTTGGCAATGAAAACCGAAAACCGAACCGAAAACCGAATTCATATAAAATATATATTTTTTCTATGTATATATATGAAAAAAAATCACTAAAACTCTTTTTTAGTATAAATATAACATGATTTAAGCTTGAAAAAAATATTTTGTGCTAAAAATATATATAATTAAATAAAAAAATAATTAAAATTATGTAATTCGGGTTATTCGGTTCGGTTTTCGGTTATAGGAGTTCGGTTTTCGGTTCGGTTGAATCAAATTTAATTTCGGTTCGGTTCGGTTTTCGATTATACCCAGAAAAAAAAAATTAACCGAACTAACCGAACCGATGAACACCCCTAGCAAGAGGTTTCAAACAAAACCATACGGTTAAAGAGACATCTAAATAGGCAAAAAAAAGTCTCCAAGGCCGATTAATCACCGATTACGCGTTACTGGACCACCGACCTTGCCGATTTATGTAAATCACTCAAACAAATCGGTCAGTTGTGGTCAACGGCGGTTAACGATGGTCAAACTTACCGAAAACTTGCAAATATTGCTAGAAATACCCCTAACTCGCCGTAAATTAGTTTTAATCACTTATAGTCGCTGTTTATATTTATTACAAGATGTTTTTCAAGGAAAATCTTGATGGGAATATCAAAACTCGCGGTAAATACGCAAAGCTTGCAAAAAATGCCAATATGATTTATCACCGATTCACTATTTTTGCAACCCTGAACAAATGTAATCACTTATAATCGATGTTTATATCTATTAGAAGATGTTTTTAAGGAAAATCTTTTCGGGGTTACCCAAAACTCGCCGGAAATACATAAAACTTGCCGAAAATGCGAATCCGATTAATCACCGATTAATCCCGCCTAGACCGATTACAAACTACAGGGGATCGATCGCCTCACTACCGATTCGCGATTTTTGCAACATTGCTAAATAGTATTCAAAATGACTATTACACATTTACACCCATGGTTCTTTTTTTATTTTAGAAAATTATCAGATAGATGATGTAAACAAAAAAAAAATCTCATCCTATATAAATAACATCAAGTTAAAACCTAGATTGTCATTGTTAATTGATTCTGACTGAGAAAAAAACATGCCCGGAACCCGACATAATAGCATTGACAGTGGTCGGGTTTGGGTCGAATCGGATTTCGAGCTCACATATTAACTTGTTAAGATATCCATTTGTGGACTTGGGATTTCCATTCGGTTAAAAGCAAAAGGAGTAAGCAATCTGTTCAAGTTAACGAGAAACTCGAATAAGCTAAACTTGCAAACTTAACCCATTTTAAGCATCAGTATCAGCATCAACTAAGGAAGATCAAACAAAGTCGTGGTCAAAGCAAAGAATAATTATGCCAAAAATATTCACTTAGCTTCTACTAGCTCGCTTAGTGTAATTGCTTGCAATCCTGACATCCAGACTCCAGAGTGGTAGTTTGGGGCTTTGGGGGATTGGTTATGTGGTTGAATCTCCTGTTAAAGAGCTTTCCTACATCCATGTCCTTGATGTCTCTCTCATTCCTAGGTGAGAGTGAGGTTGCTTGTAAGACTTTCGATATCTAGCTTTGCCGAAGGAGATAACCAAGATAGATACTTATTACAATGATAATTCACTCCCTATTTTTTGAGAGGTTGTTAGCTTCACTATTTGAGCTAAACATGTTGACCCGCATAACTCAATTAAAGTATATCAATCTAACAAATCTACTTGAATTCAGTTGAGGTTTAAGTTAATCTATTTCAAGTATATTTAACACCCTGTAGTTTGTATCAAAAATTTAAGTTAAAAAACCGGTAGTCGCGTGAGCTTTCCTTGTTGGAGTGCATTAAACTGTAGTTTAACTAGCCACCTGTTAAGTGCATTAAATCAAGACACATTACTACCATACAATTTAGCACATCTTACAGTTAACCCAGAGAAGAAATGCAAGCAACCGAAATTCATCAAATATTTCAACTTAGGAACCAAATTTGGCAAATCAAGAAGACAACTTAGGTTTAACACTTATTACTTTAAAACAAAATACTGAATCAGGCATATAGCCTATCAATAAAATGAAAGATTGCATCAGGAGCTTGAAAATCTGACAACAACCCAGTACCTTGAGTTATACAAGCAACAATGCACAGTGACTGAAATTATGCTAAGAATGATATGCATATAATCACTGTTAAAAAACATTTTTTTACCGGGATTAACCACCGTTACTAATGAAATTTGACAATACTTCATAGAGGGCTCTTTCTTCATTGCATCTACCTTTTATATTGAGGACCTGAAATGCAATGAACCAATCAGTTAACTGAATGATCTCTACCCATAGAGAGACATAGATACATATAGAAACTCATGAAAAGCGAACTGATAACTGCCGGTAAACAAATAATATTCTAGCTACTCGAAGCTTCTAGCAGATAACTCAAACAACCATTGACACCTTTAATTTATTGTTGTCCTCATCCAGTAACACGTTAGTAGCCTTGGTCTAAATATTTGGGTTTTTAATTGAGACACTTTGTGACCTTCGTGGCTATTAGTTTATCACTGCGCCTAGTACCCTCCCTCAACTCATCCCCTCCCTTTCCATCTAAAAAAAATGGAAGAACGTGATTTCCCTTCCCCTTCTTTTTTCCTTTCCACCAAAAAAATGAGCTCAGAGAACATTCGAAACTTTTATACACTTAAGCAATAATTGGTGCAACCAAATATCAACCGTAAACACCGAGAACTTGCAAGTGCTTTCAAATTCACATATTTTCTTTTAACAGTAGCTTCTCAGTGAGTGAATCAAACATCATATATTAAATTATAAGCTCTGTATAATTATTAGGCAGTGGCTACTAATAAGCTTTGGCCATCATTTTGTTTTAGTTTTGGAGGGGTTATTATATAAACTATAAGCCATAAGGTGTTACAGTTGGCAACAAATTACTTTCGGCTTTTCCACATGGATTTTGAATTACAAAACGAAAAACAGAACGACACAATGCTTTTAGAAGATAATCAGTAAGTATGAAAATCGTACCAGAAACAGAAAGCAGAATTAGACTTGAGCAAAAGATGCAATGAACTGAAAACCGTCAAAATTAGAAATAAAAGGAGAGCCTAAAGATTCCACGTCATCGAGCGTGTGGACAGTCTTTAGCACGGGGTTGTATCGGACAACCTTATTTAATAAGTTAACTATCATAAAAGAATCCTGTTCTCTTTCTCCCAAAACAATAGACCAAACACACGAACGAATCCTCCATCTTCTAGGGAATGGCATCATAATGTCATCAAGATTAACAACGTACTTCACCGACCATTTAGAATAACCATTTCTCATCTCATAAACATTCAACTGTTGATACCGCACACGATCCTTACCAATAAGAAGCAAACAACCACGAGATACAAACAGCTTGGATTGAAAATACGACTTCCCATCAAAGGTTAAAGGGAGTTCTAATTCGGTTAAAACCGGCTGCTCATTCGCAATATCTAACTTGAAATGCAAAACTTGTTACTAAACAAGCTACTAATATTTAGCCAGTGAATGGCATCATCAAAATATACCCCTAGGTTAAAACCGTTAAAACTTATGAGGGGAAAGCGATCGCCACAGGTGTGTAATTGAATGGAAGAACCACTTACCACAGACTGAATAACTTTGTAGTAACGTGATTTTGCGGGATCAAAAGCCATTCTCGTACTACTAATAACAGGTGATTTAGTAGGTAGCATCTTAAACAATTTAATAGCTGGATTGTATACATAATACTTATAAAGACGGCTACAACATAAAAGCAAACCATTGCACGACTGCAAAATCTCAACACAAACAGGTGGTAAAGTTAAGACATTCGATGATTTTGACGGAATGCGGTTATCAAACGACTTAAAATAATATTCAGGGCATTCAGGCCTATAGAGTGGGGTGTTGATTCGAGGGAAAAGGATACCGAAAGGAGGTTCGGGGTAAGGGTGTTGGCTCAGGTGGTGAGAAATGAAGTTAGAGTCTGTGATGAGAGATAACCAGTGTTTGGATACGGATTTAAACAGTAGTAGTGAGAGTACAGGTAATCGGAGAAAGATTTCAACCAAAAGGTCGTAATTAGACAAAACTAAAGTTACCGATGAAGGGATGAGTTTATTGTTACCATTTTTGGATGCTTCGTCACTTGTAACCATCTCTTTAGGAGCCGTTTGGTTTGCTCACATGAATCACTATGAGTATAGATATGGGTATAGATTTGATTGATATTAAGTATGAATATTCCATTAGTATTGTTTGGTTTGCTAATTGAGATAAGGGTATCATATTTGAAAAAAAGAAAAAAGTAATCCGTACATTGGAAAAAATAGAGTAAGCATATCACAATTAATAGGAGAGAGATGAGCAAACAGTAGATCCGTACATTGGTTTCCACATACCCACTTACTTGGTCTGGTTTGCAAAAACCCTCATATTATGGGTTTCAAGACACCCATTTTCAGTAAACAAACAACAAATATCACTTTCAAATCCATAGATTCATACCATAACCTCAAACCAAACGGCTCCTTAGACAAAGTAAAACCCTCAAAAACCCTTTAGCCAAAATATGAATCCCCGGGTGTTTGGGTTAAGTAAATAAAATAAACTTCCATTGGGTATGTTTGGCGCAATGGGCCGGGCTAGGCTGGGGCTGGAGCTGAGGTTGGGGTTAGGGCTTTTATTATAAGTCGAAGTTGAAATTTGTATTTTTGTAGATTTGTTTGGCAATTGGGCTGAGCCTAGGGCTTATTATTGCAAAATTACTAAAAATGATATAATTAAATGAGTTTTATGGTATATGTTAGATATTTTTGTGGGCAAATATGTAATTTATGGTTCATAAGCCCTAGGCTAAAGTTTTTAGCCCCTTTTATGGGGCTAAATTTTAAGCCCCTTTTAGGGGCTTATGATTTCATAAGCCCGCATGACAAACGAGACTTATTTTAGACTAAAATACATCGTTGGTCCCTAAACTTGTCACTGCGTATCGTAATGGGACAAACCTTGCATTTATCATCGTGGGGAGTCCAAAACTTGGGTTTTTAATGCCAAACTAGTCCCTTGACCACTAATGCCAAAGTCAATGTCTGATTTTTGTCATGTAGTCGAGGGTATTTTAGTCCATACACATTTATACACATTTATACCTTGTTTCTTCTCTTCTTGTTTATGCTCTCTTCATCAGATGGATCTTTCTTCATCAACAGATTAGATCATATGGCATCATTCAATAAAGAATAATTATTTTGTTTACCCTTCATTTCGGAGTTGAGAACACCAAATTAAATACTTGATTGATTGATTATTTGATTTACTTTCTAGGAAGAAAACTAGAATTTTGGTACTTTTACTGTGTTCGATTGATTTTTTTTCCGGATTAGCAATGATTTTTTAGTAATCAAGACTTTCTTCTGTTTGGTATTGCCTTAACTGAGCTTATTGAGCTATGTCTGTGCTCACTGAATCGAGACTTTCGTCTATGTATTAGCTCATCGAAAGTTAGAAGCATCTTCTGAAAGTTGGAAGGGCATGATATCAATGCGAAATGAGTCATTAGGATGTCTTCAAGTACCGTGTTTATTGTTCATTTTTGTCATATCCCATGTTTCAATAATTGCTTAGATGGAATTGATTGTTACAGTTAACTAGCCATTTAGCTACATATATCATGTTTATTAACTCTAAGGCGAGTTAAGAGTGGACGAGAGTATAGTTTTGTTTCGAGGTGTTCTTTGTTAAACACTAAGAATGCATTCAAATGTTGAATGCCAAAAACTTGCTATGAGGCCATGTGAAGCCATTGTCTTGTTAGAATGTTTATACATCAATTGGCTAGTGCTGTTCCTGAATTTTTATCAGCAGTGGTATCCGGTCGTATTATTTCTGGGTAGATGAAGAAACGCATCGAGGTATGTCTGTGCTCGCTGATGTTGGTTTGTGTTCAATTTATTCTACGTATCTATATTATAACATTGGTAGTCTCGCGTTTGGGTCGATCACTTTGTTTAGCCAGTTATAGTGGCTCTTTTACCCTTTGAAAGTGATCATATGGCATCATTCAATAAAGAATAATTATATGTTATATGAATACTAATCTAGATTGTTAGGGATTCACCATGCGATGAATATTAATTTTCCTTTCTTTTCAGGGAGGATGATAGCTGTGATTGCAGCTGTTGTTAGTGCCGTGGTGATTTTTATAGTCGCTTTATTGGTTCTTTTTTATATACGGAGGCGAAGATGGCTACAAAAGAAGAGAGCAGGTACAAATGATTTGGAAACAGTTTCGAGATATCATATACAATACATGCTTTAACGTTACATCATGAATGAAGTATCAGCTAAGTAGCAATACATGCTTTAGGTGTTCATGGTGATTTGTAGGTGTTTACGGTGATTTGTACCAGAAACAAGAAGAGAAGAAAATACAAGGAATCTGACAAAATCAAATGTAAAGAAACAAAAGTATAAATGTGTATGGACTAAAATACCCTCGACTACATGACAAAAATCAGACATTGACTTTGACATTAGTGGTTAAGGGACTAGTTTGGCATTAAAAACCCAAGTTTTGGACTCTCCACGATGATAAATGCAAGGTTTGTCCCATTACGATGCGCAGTGACAAGTTTAGAGACCAACGGTGTATTTTAGTCCTTATTTTATAAGCCGACTTATTTTAAAAGTCCAAGCCCCATAAGCCTGCATGACAAATGAGTGACTTTTGTTTAAAAGCTTGTTTTCCAATGTTTTTTTACACAAAACAACCAAAATAGAAATTGCGTTTAAATTAAATATTTTAATCAAATTTGTCACAAATAAAAAAAATTTGCAATTTTAACTTTAACAAATGAAAATAAAATACATTTTTTTCCCCTTGTTTTCTTTGTTTCACTTGTAACATTTTTTTAAGAATATAAAATGATATTGAACGCGTTTTGTATGTTTTATGAAAGATTAAATCCCCTATTTTTTATAAAAATCTGGAAATAATTTTTTTTTTAAATCTCTAACTAAACACACCCATCATTTAAAAAAGGGTTTTTCTAACATGTGCCCTGGGGCACATGTTAAGTACACAAAAAGGATGGCGGGACCCACAAAAAAAGACGTTTTGGTCCTTTTTGTGTGCTGGGCACATGTTAGAAAAATCCTTTGAAAAAATATAATCTAACAAATTAATTTTTATTTAAATAAACTCCCTAAATAGTATGAGATCATGTGTTTTTACAAAATAGTGGACCTTACAAAAAGAACAATTTCTATAAATACATTCGACCCGCTATTTGTTTTTGATGAAATATAACAGTTCATATTCATGTTAACTTGAGGGTAATCATTCTACAAATTGTTAAATACTAGCCGGGTACTCGTGCGTTGCAGCGATGGGTACCCGTGTGATTATATATTTTTCGGCGATAATCTTTTTCAAAGTACTTTTTTACGATGACACAGTATTTCAGTCGTAAATTCAAAGTGGTTCCCATCTTTAGCAAAAATTCAACAACTCAAAAACTTAACGAGTCGGATCGGATCGGGTCAAGTCGAGTCCAATTCAACCCCAGCTCACTTATATCAAAACATCGAACATATTTTTCTATCAAGTGTTTCCGTATCAATGCATACTATTATTGGACTTTTGGTAGACCTTTTTTGAACATTAATATACTTATTAAAAAGAAAGTTAGTACTTTGACTTTAAAATCACAAATACGTTTGCAACTTAAAGTCTAAAGCTAGACATAAATACATATTATAAAGTGGGTTGTTACATGTTTTTGAAATAGGTTGATGTTACAAGTTCAAACAATTTAAGACAATTAATCAACTTTTAATTATGTGTATGCAAGCTTATTAACTATCTTTTTATAGTAATTATGTAGGCTTATTTTTTTAATACTTTAAAGTCTCAAATCCATTATAAAATAGTATAAATATAGATATATGCTTGGTAAATAAACTTGCCCAAGCATCCTTTTATTTTTATTTATTTACGTGATTACTCGTATTAGTTTTAAAGCAAATAAAAGTTTATTAACCAAAATGTTGGTAGCTGGTGTGGTGATAAATTGTAGCTTTAGCTTTAGAGGTAGCTTGTAGCAAATTAAATTTATAGACTAAACTGTTTCTTAACAAGAATACACTAAGGGGCCGTTTGGTTCGTTGAATGTTTATGATGTAATTGTAATTTGTCAAAGGAATTGTAATTTAGATGAATTGTAATTTGAATTGTTAAATTTGTCATGTGTTTGGTTGGCAAAATGTAATGTAATTCACTAGAAATTCATTTGCATAATCATGTTTGGTTGGTTTGAAGGGAATTGTAATTTAAATTTTACAAAATCACCCATTAATGTTTGTGATTTTTTTTTGTGTCCATCATATATGTTAAATAACAGCTACACCAATATAAATATCATATATGACTATAGAAGCGTGGCTTAAAATAAAATTGCAAACGCATTCTATCAACATAAAACGAAAATCTTCGAAATGTTAAGTACAAAAGGTTCATCACCATGATCATAAGTTCTTAACATAACTACATATTACAAAGTGCAACTTAAGGACCCAACGACACACATTACCAGTTACTAACTTAAAGACCCAAAAGACACATAACAAGTTATAATAAGGACACTACAAATCATTCCCAGACATTACCGACTTAAAACCCAAAAAGACACATAACAAGATATAATAACGACACTACAGATCATTCCTACAGATTACCAAATTCAAAGTCATTCCGACAACATGAAACGCACCCACTCATCCCTTTCTTCTTCTTTCAAATCCCAAAAGGTCAACACGCTGTCGGGTTCACTTTTTATCTTTCTAATTGCTCTAAACTTTTCCACTTTAGTCAATGATTCTATTTTTTGAAGCTCATAAGTGATGAGGTTTGTTTTATTTTTTAGCTCAACTTCAAGCTTTATACCTTCACTCATTTCTGCTGATGAATCTTTAATTCGATCTCCAAGTAATATAGCTGCTTCACTGACCACCTCGGCTATAGAAGCCATGCTGCCCATGTCTTTCCTTTTTCTAGAACGAACACTCGAAATTCCCTCAACACCACTCATATTTGTACGTGCATTATGGCTTGCTTCCATCGCTTCATCAAATGCATCATTCGAGTTTTGCTCGTACTCTTCAGTGTTCACTTCATCTTCCATTTCAGTAACAAGTTTAGATTTATTACCTTGAGCTCGGTCTTTTCCAAAGATAAGAGATAATTCTGGATAATTAGCAAGCTTTTTGTCCTTTAACTTCTCCGCTCTTGGATGACTCTATTTCACATGTCAAGAGTTAAAAAAATACAGAACATCAGATATTTAGCAAACTTTTAACACATTGATACAATTAAAGTATATTAAAAACGTTAATAAAGTAGAAACCTACTGCGATATATGAATCCCATACATCCGGAGCATCGGTGGTGGCACAATTGTTTTCTTCGTCATAACCCTAACACGTTTGTTGCAATATCCCCCTTTCGTGTTCTGTATCTAGGCTTCTCTTCCAGTGGCACTAAGCACTTTATATATGTTCCGTCTAAAGCTCCTAAACAATTCTAAAACCAAAAAGATAATAAAAGTTGTTTTACTAGTAAGGCTACTAACGTAAGAATACCAAAACTTAATACCAATTACATATACCTTGAACCATTTCCACCTATGGTCATTTGAATTCTCGGGAACAGGTTCTGGTTTCTTAAGCAAACGTGAATGCAACCTTATCACCGCTCCACAAACTCGAGAAATGCATCTACTAATCGTTTCCCCCGACCGATGAAAACGACATATCATCACTCTATTCTTAACGTTATGAGCTATCATGTGAAGAAAAATGGCTACTTGTTCATCAATATCCATATTCCTATTACTTGTTAATCCTCCTAATGTTTCAAGCATGTTACACAACTTTGTAAAACACGCTCGAGTCATCCTAATTTGCGATATGGACATAGTGTCACTCTCATAAACGTATCTATGCAATATAGAATAACGATCAATTTTTCTCGAAGAGTATCGAATACGTGGTTTATCTGTGTCGTATTTGAGTACCAACATGAACATAGTGATAACAATTAAAGTATATTAAAAACGTTAATAAAGTAGAAACCTACTGCGATATATGAATCCCATACATCCGGAGCATCGGTGGTGGCACAATTGTTTTCTTCGTCATAACCCTAACACGTTTGTTGCAATATCCCCCTTTCGTGTTCTGTATCTAGGCTTCTCTTCCAGTGGCACTAAGCACTTTATATATGTTCCGTCTAAAGCTCCTAAACAATTCTAAAACCAAAAAGATAATAAAAGTTATTTTACTAGTAAGGCTACTAACGTAAGAATACCAAAACTTAATACCAATTACATATACCTTGAACCATTTCCACCTATGGTCATTTGAATTCTCGGGAACAGGTTCTGGTTTCTTAAGCAAACGTGAATGCAACCTTATCACCGCTCCGCAAACTCGAGAAATGCATCTACTAATCGTTTCCCCCGACCGATGAAAACGACATATCATCACTCTATTCTTAACGTTATGAGCTATCATGTGAAGAAAAATGGCTACTTGTTCATCAATATCCATATTCCTATTACTTGTTAATCCTCCTAATGTTTCAAGCATGTTACACAACTTTGTAAAACACGCTCGAGTCATCCTAATTTGCGATATGGACATAGTGTCACTCTCATAAACGTATCTATGCAATATAGAATAACGATCAATTTTTCTCGAAGAGTATCGAATACGTGGTTTATCTGTGTCGTATTTGAGTACCAACATGAACATAGTGATAACAAACCAAACAACAATTGTAGTAACTTGGTTCCACCATGTCAAAACCATTGTTTGTCTCCTTTCCTTACGTTTGCGGGGTTGTTAAACTAAGACGAGTCATTTCCTGATACATAGGTTCAAACTTAAATGGTGAAATTCAGAAAATGATATACGTAATTAAGAACAAACAATAACCCTATAACCATAACAAATATATACATATATTAAAACAAGAAAAAATACAGATGAATCGATCCTAATCTTTTTTTACCAAACAATTAAAAAACTACATCTAACCTTTTTATCAGTAGTGGATATGAGCCGGTTGATCGAGACTGAAGAAATCAAGATAAATGATATATAGATCGAACCTAGAAAATGGATCAGAAAAATATAAAAAGGGGGAGATAATAGATACGGCACAAGATAAAGAGTAGGGTTTTTTATGTGTTGGGTTATTTATGGAAATTGGCGGTAATTCCTTTGGAATATGTAAACATTCCACCGCTAAAGCGGTGTAATTGAGATTACATCAAAAAGGTGGGTCCAATGTAATTTAGAGAATTACAATTCCACCCATTATTTAACCAAACACCCTATGTAATTGGAATTCCAATTACAATTACACCAAGTTACACCGGATTCGGTGAACCAAACACCCCCTAAGAGCATTATGTACAATGACTCAAGCAAAATTCTCATTTTAGCGTCATCTCATTAATTTCCTTTTTCACTTCTTTTTCACTCGCATATCAAAAAATACCCTCTCAAGTAAATCAAGCCATAATTCACTTTTGGAACTCACCATATCCAATAAAACACAAACTCAACACAAAACTCATTTAAAAACAATTTTAAAAAAAACACAAGATTTTTCATTTGGCACAAGCCAAAATGTTGGCGTATCATTTGGCGCAAAGGTGAGAGGGTGTAGTGGCATAGGTTTGGCTCAAGCTAAATGACTGGCGCATAGATTAGGCAAGGATAGTGCATTACTGCACCGAGTGTTTCAAAGTCGTAAGTTAAAATATTGTCTTGAAACATTATGTGATAAATAAGAGTTTATCAGTAAAACTTCCTTGAAATAATTAAAATAAACAAACATCAGCAAAGGGTATGTCTCTCAATAGTATCCCTTGTTATGTGAGAAGTTTCTCAACCAAATAGTTGTGGGTTCGAGTCATGTTTAGACATGTGAGATAGTTGTGGTCTATAATTTGTAAAATAGTTAGTTGCTTAAAATATATATATATATATATATATATATATATATATATATATATATATATATATATATATATATATATATATATATATATATATATATATATAGGGAAGGGATCCGGTAAGAAGAAAAACTAAAATAAGAAGAATAAGAAGAATTTCTAGCCACACATTTTAAATGAGGGAGAGATTTTCAAGGGGAGATGCATGTATTTTAATAGGTGCATCTGAAATGTGTGGTTGTGGTTTATTCTTATCCTTCTCATTTTAATTTTTCTTCTTATTTGATCCTAACTCTATATATATATATATATATATCTATACATTATATATAAGAGGAGGCATGCCACGTCATAATGCCACTTGGCATCCCATAATGCCAAGTCATATTTCCATGTCATCATTATATTTATGTGGCATTTTTTTTAATTTTTTTAAATGACATGTGGCATTTTTTTTTAAATAAAATTATAGAACTAAAACTCGAATATTGTTTAAAAAATTAGTTACTTGCAAGAATCGAACCTAGGATGTTGACAATATTAACAAACATGATTACCACTAGACCAACAATGTTTTTGATTATATCTTGCAAATCCAAATCTATAAACCTATACAAATAATTATTGATAATTTTAATGAGATAATTATGAGAATCCATCTTTTCAATATACAGACTTTTTATTCATTATCACTGCAAACCCTTAATATCATCCGTATGAATTTTTCTCAAAACCCTAATATCAATGATACCTTCCACAACAAGACCAGCAACACCGATTGTGCCTGCTATCGATCAGGTAAAGCCATACACGGAAGTGCAGCCTCCCGTTTTTGAAGGTCTACCTTCTCAATTTGAAGCCATGTTCATCAACTTCGTTGCGTTTTTGGTAATTCTGATAATGTCCAGGCCCCAAAAAGACAACGTTTGACTGTGGTATAGTTATTCACGAACCAGCTAAGATTCTGCGCCATCTCCAGTCAACCTCATCCCAGTATAGTCATGCATCCACCGCTGATAAGGGTAAAGGTAAGGTAGATGACGTTGAGCACTTGGGTTTTCAGTCTACATATATTTCATCACCAAAGTTGAGGATAGTACGTCTTGCAGGTCAATATACCTATTTGTAACAGGTTCGTTCTGTGTAATGTTTACTTCTATTAGTTTTGCAGTTAACAAAGTATAGTCAATTTCAATTTTATGACATATGGATACACTTACGCTATTTCTTTTATGTTTATAGGGGCTACTCAAGTTCCGAAGTTACTGCATTTTAGTACAGGTGTTGTTATGAACGTTGATGAGCATGATCCTCAACATCCTTTCAAAGTTGTGGGTGGTGCTGTTGTGGTCGGCGTCTATGGCACGCATAATCCACACGCCTTTGATATGAGATCAACCAACACCGTTTAAGTCACATTTACACATTGTCTTTTCAAAGATGTTAGTATTTAATAACTGTTGTGTTTTCCTTTTTTTTTATGGTAGTATCTCTGGCTTTAACGCACAACCCGTCGTTTGAGGGGAATCCCAGCAATGAGGGAGTAGGGTCTCAACACCCACGTTCATCTGAAGGTGTGGCTGCTGGCCATAATGTATATTTCCCATTTACAAACACCTATAATTTCATACATGTGTTGGTACATGTTGAATACATTGCGTATATGTTTTGGTGTCTAATAGTTTTATGGCTGCCATGTGTTATGCCTCAGGGTTTTCGCGCCGCATCCGGCGGCCCGTACTTCCACCAGCCCCGGATGGTAATCTTAATTAGCAACATACCAAAGGTTAGTACCGCTTTTATATGTTTCATTTTTTATGTGAGGTCTTCGCCTATGTTTCGGATTGTTTATTTGTGTTAGTTGGATCAGAGAGGAAAAGGGTTACACCATGCTAAAAGAAGCACTATTAAGCCTCATGTAAATGATCAAATGTGGTATGTGTAACTAAAAATATTTCATTATCAGTTATATAAAGGTATTTGAATTGTATGTATGGATTGAAATAAGATGTAATATTACATTATCATTGGACTAAAGTACTATGCAATTTTTATTGCTCATGACAGTGTCTAATTTGTATCTTGCAACTCTCAAATATTGTTTAACTGTTGCAGGTGAATGTTAGACATATTATTGAGCATGATTTTGTAGCTATCCGTCCAGGTACATTTTTACTTCTTTTCTTTATATGTGCTTTTTATAGGCCTGGTTTCTATGAGCTTGGATACAAAGGATTTGAAAATAAGTGGTTTATAAGAGGTTATTTATCTACTATAAAGAAGGAAGATGTGTGATGACCAATGACAGTCAATTAAGTCATGAGTCTAATTTTGATTTCTTATTAAACTGTAGGTGCAAAAACGGCATGAACGACATGGTGCTATCTCTTGCTCCTAAGTTTACAAATTTGAGGGTTTTCAACCTTAGGCAAGATAAACCACAACTTTATGATAATCCAATCGAGACCATTGCAAATAACTGTCATGATTTAGAGGATCTGGACCTCAGCAAGAGCTTTAAACTCGGTGATCGATCTCTTTATGCTTTGGCTCATGGTTGTCCTGATCTTACTAAGCTAAACATCAGTGGCTGCTCGGGCTTTAGTGATGGTGATCTCGAGTATATATCTTAGCGGTTACAAGTGATATATATATATATGATCTCGAGTATCTTGGCTTTAGTGATGGTGATCTCTTTATTTTTTTATTTTTTAGTATCTTAGCAATGTATTATCAAGTCCCAACAAGTCTTAACTCCAGAAAATGCAAGGAAGATTTAATTTACGTGGAGTTGCACATGTGGTAGGGTTTTCACCATATAATACAATCTTCATATCTATTTGATCTTACTACATGCAGTTATTGAATGGTAACCATAAAAATATGCTTTTGCAACAGATTATGATCATAGATACATTGATTTATCTAATGGCTGATGAAAGTGATAAGATTGATGATCTTTCTCTTGAGAAGCAAGGTTGTTTTCAGATTAGTAAATCTTTTATTTAGATGTATCTTTATGATTTACATGCAGTGTACGTTGGGGTGCTACAAGAGGTTCAATATTATTAAATTGTATTCCTCCCCATATAATATCAGTTTTGATATATTCTGCTGAAGATGAGACTGTGTCGAATGAAAAGTTCTGGTAGCTACGTTATTGTGATTCACTCATCTCTGTTATTTTCAGTTTTTTTATAATGCCTGCTTCATCAATCAAAAATTATTATCGAAACCTTAATATTTGTCACAGTTGCTCTTACGCATGTTCAATCCTATAAACAAGCGATGTGCATCCATCAAGGTAATGGTCATGACTGTCGGTTGTTTCCCTAACCACTTGAAAATTTATATTGTAGCTTCATGCACACCTTTTTACTTCTTTTAATCAGATATACGGGAAGAACAACCAAGGTACACAGGAATTTTAGTTGGAACTGCAACTACAGATTGCCTGCGTGCAAGTATGAGACTATACTCAAGCGATTCTGTACATCTGTCGTTTAATGGATTATGTTGATGAAATATATTTGATCTATACTCAAGTCGGTACTCTCCGAGACGTAGTGAGAGTAGTTTCGATGAAAACTACGTACGTGTTACTGAATATGAAGAAACGTCACGTCCCGACTCTTGTCATGATTGCACAATCGAGTGACACCGACTCTTGTCATGATTGGGATGATGATGTTGATCAGAAAATTAATGGAACATCTCATGAGTTATGCAAGGTGGTTCGTTGCATAGAAGCTGAGGACTTAATTCCAAAGGCATATGTGGACGAATCATATTGTTCATCTCCTGATACAAAGATTAGGGTTTCTTCGCAAGCAGTGTTTCATGATAATGACGATAACCACGGAGACGATGATGATCATAGTGAAAATCCAGAAGTGTTAAATTCCAAAGGCGAATATATGCCACCCAAAATGGTGGAAGCCACATTGAAGGAAGACGAATCAAGGAAACCACCTTTGAAAGAAGAGAGCAAATTAGAATCCGCTTCAAATAATAAAGATTATTTCCATGAAGATTTTATTCAAAGCTTCAAATTACCGAAGAGTATAAGCTGTAATGAGGGCATTTATGCCACATGGCCTAACAAGCTAGAAAATACTCCGCCAAATGGGTATGATACATACTACACTGGGAGACCTTTAGGTTTTCCTACAAAGAGTTCTACTTTCAACTATGGTGTAAAGTTTGAAAATGGCTCTCATTCTCCGGAAGGATCTATCAATCATAATGGTAATGAAACAGAAAAGATTTTGACTGCTGAAGAGGATACGTCGGTGAAAAGATCATCTATTTCAGCAACTAAAGAACCCGCGAAGGCGAGCATATAATCAACGTGAAGATAACAAAGTGAGTTTATGCATTTTAGAAACATTATATATAATGGGATTGAAGTTGGTTGGCAATGAAGTCATTGTTATGCATCAGAAAAACCCACCTTGCTGTAAAAATTGCATTCAGGACATTCTTAGAAAAACAATAATTTGGATTTCTTGTACTCTTTATCATAACTTAAGGTGCCTAATGTCTAGATCATCACTCAATGGTAGGGCTGTAAACGAACCGGACGAACACGAACGGAGCCTTGTTCATGTTCGTTTATTTAATTTTAACCGGACAAATAAACGAACACGAACGCTTAAACGGACAAAATTTTTTGTTCATGTTCGTTTATTAAGAAAATGAGTTGTTCATGTTCGTTCATGTTCGTTCATTAAGACACTAAACGAACATAAACGATCAAACATAAATGAACATAGACAAACAATCATAAACTTTATTAAATTATGTATCTAATATCGTTTTATAAGTGTCGTTTTGTTTAAACAAACTAATTTAAAAATTATACAATTAAAAGATTTGATATACGAACATAAATAAATAAATGAACATAAACGAACGTATAATCGGACGTTCACGAACATAAATAAACGAACGTGACTTTTGTTCATGTTCGTTCATTTAACTAAACGATCGTAAAATATTGTTCATGTTCGTTCATTTAATAAATAAACGAACTTTTTACTCAATGGCTTTTCTTTTTAATAATAGATTGCAACCATGGAGCGTATGAAAAGCGTCAAAAGCATTGGTTTGGATCCAATCGAAGACTATTCCAAATCTCCATCCTGGCCTTCGGAGTTCAAGAGACTGCAGAAAGAAATCATAGAACTTTGGCATGACTGCAAAGTTCCCCTTGTGCACAGAGCTATTTAATGGTGATCACCCAACTGACTCAATCTACATGGAAGTTGAGCGTAGACAGTTGGCCTTTGTAAAAGACATGTTTGCTCAGGTTAATGCAGCTGTAGATGATGGCCGGACTATCACGCGTTCCTCTACGTAAGATCTCCCTCTACTATTACATATTTTTCCACTCTCATATTTTTCTAAAAAATATCTTTTGTATATTATTACAAATATAATTAGAAAAATATATTAATCCAACAGTAAAATCATTATTTGAGTAAAATGATTTACGAGGTTTGATGCATCAAACTAACACTTTTCGTCAATTTTTTATCCATTTGACCCGTTTCTTTTACGCTAAACTTTTTAGATGACCTATTGGAGATCAGAAATAAACCAAATTTAGCCATTTGTGTCCTGATTGTGTTTTGTATGTCTGATGGTATTTATGTTATTTGAACATTGTATTAGTCAACGTATTACAATAAGCATAGATTTTCATATTCTTTTTGGACCGCAAATTTAAGCTAAAGCTAAAGCGAAAGATCTTTGAAAATTCTACTGTATGCTTTAGTGATATCAAGACTTTAGCGATATCAAGATCTTTATATTCTTAATATGTGATTATTGATGAATTAGTTAAACAAATATTTGCGTTTTTTCGACTAATGAGATTTTTGTATCATGGTCACGATCGTGCTCATGATCATTTACATTCACATTTGTTATTTTCTTTTGGTGGAAAAGGTTGTCAGGTATGTAGAAACAAGGTCAGGAGATAAATCAAGGGGTCGTGGTCTTTAAGTGCTCATCTTTGTGAAGTGAGCTAATGGTAGTGAAACTTGTGAAAAGCATCGTTGATAGCATTGTGGTGAATCCCAAAGGGTGTTATGAATCCACCGCAGTTGCATCGTTGATAGCATTGTGGTGTATCCCAAAGGGTGTTATGAATCCACCGCAGTTGCATGGTTGCTGAAGTAATGTTCATTTAATGATAATTGTGTATGATAATTGTTTTTAGCTTGGAACTGGACATCCTGATGTTACAAGGAACTTGCATTTTGTATTTAGAATGTATAATTTATGTTAATTTCATGGTCTACTATTTGCACGAGAGTTTGGATATATTATCTCACTGCTTCTCTCAGTCACAAGGCCAGTGATACTGAAGTAAGTGAAAAGAAATACAGGGTTACTGATGCTCTAAATGCCACAAAGGCTGCTGTTGAGGAAGGAATCGTACCAGGTAAATTGGACAAATCGTTATATCGTGTATTAGTCAAAGTATCGAAGTTTATAATACGCATAACTAAATCTTCTGTAATGCAGGTGATGTGTTGCTCTTCTGTATGCATCTAAAGAATTGGACAAATTGCAAACAGCCAACTTCGATCAGAGAATAGGGGTTCACATTATTCAGAATGCACTAAAGGTCACAACTTTATGTTCTTTACACAAGAAACTTATTTTACTAGAACATAAATGTTAATATAATGATTGTTATATAAGCTCATGTTTTTCTTGACTAATTGCAGATGCCAGTTCATACAATAGCATCTAATGCTGGAGTCGAAGGTTCGGTTGTGGTTGGTAAGATTTTAGAGCAAGATGACCCAGATCTTGGATATGATACCGCCAAAGGTTTGTGTCATGTTTTCTGTTATATGCATAAGCAGGTGTAGAATTACTTTCGAGGTTGCAAAACTAGGCAGGGTGGGTAAGATGTTAAAGTGGGTGATTTCAAAATTGTTTCCTTTTTGATCAGTTTGACTCATTATGCACGAAATATTATTCATGTAAGTGGGTGATTTCAAAGTGTGTCATGTAAGATGTTAAAGTAGGTGAATACTTTTTTACCTTCGAGTAATTTGAATTTCGTTGTCGGTTGCAGGGCATATGTATAGCAGATAGAAAAAGATAAGATTAGCAAATAAAGCTTTTGTGTGTGACCATTAGTAATACATCATGCCGCTTAGGTACTGAAAACGAAACAAAACAAAACAAAGTTCATAAGGACTTGATATATAACTGAAAGATCAGATAAATGGGAAGGACCCAAGCTTACACCTTAAATGCAATTTTCATCACACCTTTGCACTAGCAGGGAGTTGAACCCGGGTATGAAACATAGTAGGGTGCTATTCTACCACTAGACAACTGGTCCTTTGTGTTAGTAAAGAATATTATCTTTGATTACTTTGTTTACAGTGCATTAGATATTAATCTTTACTCTATTATTACGTTTATGGGATAACGATCAGACCAAGTTGAAACTCAGTATATTAGAACTAAAGATATATGAGATAGTATTTTACAAGTGTTCTTATATTAAGACGAAAACTTATTAAAAAATCCCTGCTCGACGGGTGGGAATAGATTGTGCAAAGCATAATTCCAAATAAATTGACTAACCAGTAGTGACATGACACTAAGATTCGGTTCCAGCAACATCTTAACAAGATTATCTGCAATCACATAGAAAGATAGGAACACCATAAAACAAAAGAAGTAAACATGCATAATTGCAAATCACTGATCTATGTCGAAGCTGATGTTTGATATTGAGAAGTGTTAGTTTAAGATAACTATATATATTTGCCACATCGATATGTTCCTCCTGTTAGAGTTCTAGACTTTGAGGGTGGTGTCGTTATTGATAACTCAGTTTGTGATAACCAAAAGCTCGTCTTTGTAACCATTTAATCTTTGTAACTCCTTAAATGTCCTAATCCAGTACAATACCCTATATTATTTTACTGATGGTTGTACCGTCTTAGGTATGAGCAGGAAAACGCCAGTAAACAGATTCACCTCATATGGTTCGCGCAACTGTAATCCCATCAGGTTATCTAAATACTTATTTCTACCTTGGTTTGGAAAATGCATTTGAACACTAATTTAATAGCGTTTCTCCTTTATCTTATTTGTACCGGGTTTTCAGTGAATATAATTAGGCATACGCAAAATGTATGCAGATATCCGTATGCCCATAATAACTCTATTCAATCCTTGGTCACAGGCAAGTGGCCAGTTACTTTAACTTCATATACTTTACGGTAAGTCAGTCATACTTGCTGCCATTGTAGGTGCAAATAGCCAGAGAATGTCAAGTTGTTCCAACTCCCTCCCGAATACTGGATACGCGCGCTTGATCGCTCTCCTCTTTCTTTTCAACACACGTACAATATATTTATATGTAGATGTAACTAAATAAAAGGGTTAGTGTGCATTGCATAATCGCAGGTGAAACAAGACGTGATAGCCATATGAGGTCGAGTTAACTATCCCAATGGAGGTTTATCCCATTCAGTTTAGTCTTACAAAAATGTGCGGTAATACTCAGTTTCTAATCTTACTTCTTTTTGAGATATGGATTCACTTTTTTTTGGATCATGAGGACTAGATCGAAATCTGAGATGCAATGCTTTATTTGGAATCTTTTCCTGCGTGTGTGCAATTAATTTTCTCTATTTTAATGGCGAGCCCGAGTTTAGGGGATAGTAAACTGTCAATTTGTGAATGAAACTTGCGACTCCAGGCGCAATAAGCATGAACACTAGAAATTGAAAATTGATAACTATAATTTATGGTTTCATGAAAAAAAAGTAAAAAAAAAAAAAAAAAAAAAAAAACTCGGATTCTTACCATTCTCACTACTTAAAAAATTTCTTATTTATGCAGTGGCAGCAGCTGTTGGCTGTAACTACCTGTCACAGCAGCCGCACCAGCTTCCAGAAAACACCTGAAAGGTGAGTTCGTAATTTGGCTAATGTGTTTACGATTCATGTTCATGTCATGGTGGTGGACGCGAAGAAGAAGGAAGCTAAATCAACACACCATAGTAGTGATCTTAGACCTACAGCTAAACAACTTAGGAAGAATAACACTGGGGTTCCTCAGGTTGGAATATTGAGTGCTAAAGGGCTGACACCAATGAAGACAAAAGATGGAAGGGCGTCTAGAGATGCTTATTTTGTCACTGAGAATGGGACTAAGTGGATCAGAACAGAACGATTGTGGATAGTTTTGCTCCCAAATGAAACGAGCAGTATACGTGGGAGGTTTTGATCCATTAACTGTGATAACCATTGATGTTTTTGAAAACTGTCATTTGCATGGAGGGGATAAGGCTGGAGGTGCTAAGGTTTCGAGAATTGGTAAGGTTAGAGTTCGTCTTTCGACTCTTGAAACTGACCGTGTTTAAATCCATTCAAACCCCATTTTAGCTTTGCATCCATCTAGGGTGAATAAGATGGGTGAGCTTCATTTGGCTATAAGGTTTACCTGCTCATCTTTACTAAACATGATGCATATGTACTCACAACCACTTTTTCCCAAAATGCACTACATTTATCCCTTAACTATCACCTAACTTGATAGCTTACGACACCAAGCTACACATATTGTGTCAATGAGTCTAACCCTCGCTAAGTTATCGTTAATAAAAGAGGTTGCGGAGTATATGCTCGACGTAGGTTCTCACATTAGAGAAGAAGTAAAGCCAATTTCTTCAGAATTGTGGGGGTTTTAATCAGGTTGATTGCAATTGGAAAATGGTTTGATCAAAACTGTAATTGGAAGAATCCAATAGCCACTGTTCTCATTCACATTCTATTTTTTATGAGTTTTACTCCCTGTAAGGATGAGATATGATCTTTTGAGAAATATTGTAGGACGGATTCAAACAGTGGTTTGAGAAGTCTTTACTATTTTTGTTTACCCTAGAGCTACTGCACTATTTGTGATGTTTTGTTTGGTTGCTGCAATTGTTCTCTATGTTACACCTTTCCATGTTGTAGCTCTTCTCACTTGCTTTTATGTTCATTCTACTCATATAAATTTCAAAAAGAACTTTTGCTTACTACTTTCACTAAGGCATATGTGAAACTACTTCATAGATTACCCGAGTATGGGTCTGCTTGCACTTAAACGGAATCCAAAATAAAACAGTAGAAAAAATAACTAAACGTGTTTTTATTGTTCAATATATTTTTGCCCAAATTTGGTATAAGCATAATCATGTTCATATTTGAAAGGCTATGAAATAGTCTGAGCATATGGGTGACCCTAAGATACGTTGCGTTCATGTTTATATTAGAACTTGCAATCTATATACACCGAAACTATAGAAAATAAACTAATAGGGGATGTGATGAGATCAAGGTCTTTAAAGGAATATTAGCTCATATGATAAACACTAATTAGTAAGGACTTACACCATCTCACAAGTAGCTTGGTTAAAATGTGAGCTTCTTCTCTTCTTTTTTTTTCTTTTCTATTTTTTTATTTTTTTTTATTTTTTATCAAAATTAAAATAGCAAAACGACTGTTTGTTAATATATATAACTCTATGTAAACATAAACAATACTCAACTAAATTACACTTGGAATTAAATAAGCAAGAAATCACAAGTCGTGCCCGCCCGATGGGCGGGAATGACTTATAAAGTTCCTTGTAAGGTATTAGTTAAGTAGGGCTTGTTTGTTAATGCTTTAGACATGAAAATTAGTTAACCGTTATTAATTATTAAATAATTTGACAAGAAATAATTTTCAATGTGTTTATTTTATTCACTTTTGAGACACTTGCATATTATTTGTGAGGGAAGAAAACTCACCACTGAAGAGACAGACATACTTGTGGAAAGTTTTTGCATTTACCTTTATTAATTTGTTGAGCACACCGCATCAAGCAATTGTATACTATTTGGGAAGCCCGGCCGATGGGCGGGAATTAGTTATAAATATCGCTTGAAGGTATTAGTTTACGAATAATAAGATATAAATGTACAAATTTGTATTATTTTTCTTTGCACTTCAGCTTCTTGCTCAAAAATTGTCGCGGTTATGCCAGAATAAGGAACCTTAAGTCTACACATCCTGCCCATCGGATCTCCATTAAAGGTAGCTCTCATTTTACAAATTAAAATTACAGTCATTACTTGAGAAAAATATCAAGTGCTTTATAATATTCAAAGGCTACCCGATTTATGATGAATACGCAAAAATTGTTTAGTGAGCTCAATCCAATTTACTGGGATTTTATTTATTTATTTATTTATTTTTTGGTGAATATGCAGGCCTTTACACGGGCATTGTGTGTAATGTAATGGTTAGGCTTCTAGAGGATCACCTCTTTTCCTATCTATCATTTGCTTCGCGACCAAAATTTACTATCCAAATATTGTTTTCGTGTAAGTACTCTCTTTCGTCACAAAGTAGTTGTTCTTGAAGAAGAAGTCTCGCGTTTAGATGAATAAATTGTTGACTATAAGCAAGGTTTGTATTACGAACCAGTTCGCGTATATTTGAATTGTGTAAAAATCATATCCTAAGTTGTTACAAAGAACTTTGTGTATTTTTGTTGTTCTATAAATGTTAACGTTTATTTATTTCCATTCTTAATGCATTCAACATAAAAATTTATACCTCTTATTTTTCGTTAACTTATTTAACCATAAATCCATTCACAGATAATTCAAATTCGTCAACATCATCTAAATTTGGTAAAATAACAGCTGGAAGCACCTATATACAATAACTAAATAAACATAATTAACAAAAACAAAATAATAATAATAATAATAATAAATGTTAATAATATTATCAAATGTAAAAGATGTTCATGATTAATATTGTTTAGAACAAAATGTTATAAAGTAGTTACCTACTTTTAGCCGTTTTATTGATTATGGTAATAACAATTATACTTATTAACCATTTAATTTAACTTTTAACTATATATTTGTTCTACTAAATCCTAAAAATAAAAACCAAAAATCAAAATACTTACCTTCTTTTAACCGTTTTATGGATTATGGTAACATCAGTTATAGATCTTAACCGTTTCATTTAACTTTTAATTACTTTTTAGTGTATATTTGTTCTACTAAATCATAAAAATAAAAACCACAAGTAATACCCGTCCATCGGACGGGTTTTGACACTAGTATATATATATATATATATATATATATATATATATATATATATAGGGTAAAGTTAAAATAAAAAGACAAATATCCGTAAAAAGAATAAAAAGATTTATTTTTTTAAAAAAATTCTCCAAAAATTCCAAAAAAATTCCACAATATCAGGTATGTTGGTGCATAAAATTTTTGTGAAAACATTTTTTATAATTTTGAGTTTTGATACGTCTTTTTTAATGCACAAAAAACGAATTTTGACGCGCAAAAAAATTTTGATGCACAAAATTTTCAACCTGTTTTAGTTAGATGCTCAATGTTATTTTGATGAAAAAAGTCAAAAGAAGTTGGGTGCAAAAATCAAATTTTGATGCACAAAAAAACGATTTAATGTGCAAACGTATTTTTTCATAAATTTTTTTGGGAAAAAATATCCACTTTAAAAAAAAGTTTTTTCACAACTTTTTCATTCACCATCATACCCGATCTTGTGAAATTTTTTGAGAATTAAAAAAAAAAAAAAAAAAAAAAAAAAAAAAAAAAAAAAAAAAAAAACTTTTTATCTTTTTACGGATATTTGTCTTTTTATTTTATCTTTATCATATATATATATATATATATATATATATATATATATATATATATATATATATATATATTCTTAGCAATAATAAAAGATCATCATTTATGTTGAAAATTAAGTTTTCTTTTATAAAATACGGGAATGGATCTAGTGAGAAGAATTATTGAAATGAGAAGAGTGAGAAAAAAATTTAGCCACATATTTTAAATAAGGATAGACAAATAATAGGTAGATGCATCTATTTTTGTAAATGCATATCAAATTTATGATTATAGTTTTTTATCATCGTTCTCATCTTAATTATATTTCTCATTTTAATAGTTAAATATTTCTCAAAACTTTTAATATATCGCATAAAGTTCAAAATAGACCTAAAACAAAAAGAAAAACATAATCTTGGAAGGAAAAAAAGTAGAAAATAGAAAGGGTATGGTGGTGAAGTAGTACCATTTTTAAGTTTTAACGGTTGCTCCGCCGTGACGTCATCATCGCTATTTGCCAACTTTTAACCAACTCACACTATCATTCATTACTTTTTGATAACTATTTTAAACCTTCCAATCAGTTTCAATTCTAATAAACCATTGAAAAACAGAATATGGTGATGATGATTAAGAGAAAGGGGTTACTGATGGGAGTGGTAATCGTGATGGCTCTTGGTCTCTCTGTTTATTTGAGGCTTTGGACTATTGATTACCAAATTTCCAACAATGAAGCCGAATTATTAAGGTACTACTATCATTTATCAACATTCCAAATTTCTTTTATTCACTTATAAGAAGAATTGTTATCATTGTTATTCATTATATTGATCAATGAAGCTAGTAGCAGGGACGGAACCAGGGTGGGCCCGGAGGATCCCGGGACACTCATGGAATTTTGCGGCGTAGTGTTAATTTTTGTAAAAAACCTCGAATTTTCCTAAATGCACCTAGTCGAAAAAAATTGTGTTCCTCGTTTTGTATAATTTTTTTAAAAGCACCCGGTCAAATTGTCCCCCGTTTCCGTCCAGCATTTCTTATTATAACTTCTTCTGTCTGATTATAAGTGCCCATCTATATTATTTAAGTTTGTCTCAAAATAGGTTTTTACTTCCAGGTTTTAACCTATCAACAAATTTATAGAAAAGTAAAGGTAATATCTTCTTGGTTGATAGGGACTTTTCTAGAACTGACGTTCATAATGGACACTGTTTATAAGTGATTGACACAATGACACAATGTGATTCATTGAATAGATGAGCTTAGGGTTCAATTGGGGTTTATCATCTGACATTGTATTCCTAATTTTGTAGTTGATCAATGAGGCTTGATACGTTACCTTACGGGGTTTTCAGTTATCACTATGGCAACTACATTACACCCAAATCTGTTATATATCAATAATATTGTATGCCAAGTAATATTGCTAACCGTGAGCCATCATTTCGCAACTTTATTGTAGTTTGGCTATAATTTCGCAACATATTTAACAGTTACTATGCGCAACAAGAAAGTTTAAGAACGAAATTTCATAAACAACTCATCAGTTTTACGGTTTGTCAGGGGTTTTAAGTTTCATTTAAGATAATGTGGTTCTTTGTTGATATATTGCAGAAGGCAATTTGATATTGCAAACAGGGAAGCAGTTGATGAGTCTGCAGAGTGGAGACTCAGATTCGATGAAGCAGAAGAGCGAGCAACCAAGTGCGCAAAGGAGCTTAATACAGTAAGTGCTTTTACAACAACATGTCCATGAAGTCATATGCCAGACCCTGTGAAAATTTTCATCTAAGGCCTTTCAACTGATATGACCCTCAAAAGAACTAAGATTTCTTGAAAGAGTTTTTTTCCCCCCTTTATAAGAGATTGTTTCAGTCGCCTAAAGCTATATTAATATACTTTGCAGAGACGTAGACTAAAATAGAGCTACTCTTATTATATATTAGTATAAGGATTATTTGTAAACATTTTGTGAGTATTGTTGACAGGTTAAGTTGAGTCTTCAGGATAACAGAGCTGCGAGTGTGACCAAAAGGCTAGATATGCTGCAGAAGGTATACTTTTTCTCACGTAATTGTAAATATCTGTGTAATAAGGGGAGTCAAGGCTCTTATATCTATAATTATTACGTATCAGGAGAATATAAACTTGCTGGAAAGGGTTGAGGCCTTAAAACAAGAACTTGAAGCTGAGAAGTTGAAGTGCAGTACACAGAAAGTTTAGGCGATGCTAGTTTTTGACGATTATTACAGATGATAAGACTTTTTCTTAGTTTGGCTACTGATTTTGGAATTCTTAACCATCATCATTAAACTGTTGTTTTGAAGATTAAAAATTAGGAAACAAGTGTACGACTGGAATTTTACTGGTAATAGGGCTTAACACATTGGAAAACAGATGTATAATGTAGTTTTGTGTGAGGTTTGCTTTCGTAAAAAAGAAAGAAAGATGACATCTTGTTTGATTACAGTTTTTCTTTTGCAATTTCTATCTACTTATTATATAAGACAAAGCCCCCCTAAAGGTTGTTGGGGCTATATAAAAGAGTTTAGCAATATATACAAATTGGCAGATTGCATTCCTATTTAAATTATTAGTGTCCAGATTTTGACTGAATATATAATACTTAATGCTCATGTTTACATATGATGATAACTGAAGATTAATAGATCAATATGAACTCCTCTAATTTGTACAAGTCTTGCATGGAACTTAGCTGCGGCCGGGCTTCTTACGATAATTCAGCATAAAGAATCTATGGACTCATATATTGATACTTTCTTTTGTATTGTATACATTCGATAGTTTAGTTAATCATGTAAAGATCCAACTTGGTAGGTTATTTGCTACTATCTAACTTTTACACTGTTAGGTTTTTACACTTTCGGGCCAACTAAAAACTACATTCGGTTGTTTGTTCTCTCAGCTCTTTTGGATTTTTTTTTAAGGACACTCTTAGGTAATATCATTGAAATTTTGAGAGTAAACTATGCACTGATGATCCTCAAAAGTAGTATAGACAAAAAAGTATCAACAAAAATAAAGAACTACCACTTTGGCAGCCAACCGTGCCCGCTGGAAAAGGTTCACCAAAAATGACTTGTATTGAAGTTTATGGATAGCAAATAATCCATATTTTACTAATGGTAATGCTGGACATGTTTTAATTATTTTATTTGCAGCTTAGGAAACAAACGTAAACTAAGGTTGTCAAGATCGGGATCTTACCCAGGATCGTTTTCGTCTTTGCAAGATCGTGATCGTAAGATCGGATCGGGATCTTAAGATCCTACTCTAATGTTATTTCTTAATAGTTTATGTAATTTTATACAAATATACAAATTTTAATACATTATAACCACAATATACTATGAATGTTTCATATAAATGTTGTCCTAAATTATGATTATAAAATTTTAAAAAGATTAATATATTGTTTTTTGAATTCTACAAACAAACAACCCATAAATTTGTAGTTTTTTAGTTTGTAATCCGAAAAAAGTAAGATCGGATCGGATTAGATCGTAAGATCGTATGGTCAAGATCGGGATCCTATAAGATCTTACGTAGCGTTTGGTATATCGTAATGAAAGGGTGAATGAAATTGATCATTACCGTGTAATGAAGAAAACATGTTTGTTTACTATTATGTAATGCAATAACTCATTACATAGAATGACTCATTACATCAATTTGATTCATTAGAGCCCCCCTTCTTTTTTTTATTACATTTTGTAATGGAATCAAATTACATAAAAACCTATCTTTAAATACTCAATATATAAAAAAAAATTCTATCATAAATAGGGTATTTAAGTCATTTTCTATTGATTACATTACATTCTATTGTACTAACCAAACATGATTAATAATGGTAATGAGTTATTCTATTACATCATTTATTCCATTACGTTATTTATTCCATTCGGTTGTTATTCCATTTCGTTCTACCAAACGAACCCTTAAGCTTGCAAAGATCCTATGTAGGATCTGGATCGTTTTTGCTTTGCAGTATCGTAAAATCGTAAGATCTTAAGATCAGGATCGGGATCCTGACAACTATTAAATCTTGAGCTGTGCTAAGCACGAAAAAAAAAAAGAATACTTAGTCTCATTATAAAGGTAGAGAACTAGAGATTAGTTTTTACAGATTTAAAGGATTGGTTATCGGTACACTTCTTAAAATGATACTCATACCTCTCTTAATTTGTTTTATTTTTATAATTTTGTTTAATTATAAAACTGGCAAAACAGAAAATATAAAGTTTGAGAAATCAAAAGTAGTAATACATAAAAAAAACACAGAGCAGAAAACTATAAAAATTATTTTTTCCTGTTAATAAAGTGGTTAAAACTTAAAACTATCAAAAAAATGACGTGAAACATAAAAGATAAAGTTTAATAAGTCAAAAGTAGTACAAAAAAAAACAAAACATAAAACAACATAATTTTTTTTTCATAAAATGGGTAAAACCGAAGGTAAAAAGGGTAGAACCTGGATCAATTGAGAAGAATTTTTAAAAACGATAGATTTTTAACTTTGATTTAAGTTTTTTAAGTGTAAAACTCATTTTAATATGATTCTAATCCAAAATGTGTAAAAAAAATTGAATTAATGTTAAAAATTTTACGTTTTGCGATATAGGGCCTGTAATAACATGATTTCCCGTTTCCTAAATTCCATCATATAATATGAACCTTTAATACGCCATCACTAAAATTTTTGATGTGATATTATTCGAGTCGATAGAGAACCTTGAATACGAATTTTGTGAAGATACATTATGTGACACCTAAAACTATAACCTAAGCTACAACTAAGTCAACATTTATATTTCATATGAAACTATCACACGACATAAATAAATAAATAAGGACGAAATTTTATTTTTATTTGTATACACCTATGTTTTTTAAATAAGGTAAAAAAAAATATTTTCTCCTAATCATCAACTAATCACCCATAAATTGGCCCTAACTTTTCTCCAATCACTCCCCTATATTCGGCATTCTTTTTCCCCTATCCCTTTATATATTTTTTTAAAACCGTATTCCACCTTCCATACTTCCTTTTCCCTAAAACCCTAAACCGTGAACCTGTAATATATATTAAAAAAAAAAAAAAAAAAAAAAAAAAAAAAAAAAAAAAAAAAAAAAAAGCGGCAGCAGAAACTAAAGAACGACTCCTAGGGCACGTTTAAGAGATAGTAGCAGCAAGAGTCGTGTGTGAGGACAGGAACACGGTGAATCTGTTAGGGTCGTTTGGGTCTGTTTGAGTTTCGTGTTCCTGTCCTCGTGTTCCTGTTCTTGGAATTGACCAAGGTACCTTGGAGTGGAGTCTTGATCGTGAATCTGTTAGGGTCGTTTGGGTCTGTTTGAGTTCCGTGTTCCTGTCCTCGTGTTCCTGTTCTTGGAATCAACCAAGGTACCTTTTCTTTTCATTTGCTTTCAGTCGACCCATCAAGATCTTTTGATTCTTGATTATGTTCTTGTCATACAAATTTTTAGGGTTTGTTTGGATTTGTTGGAAAAGGTGTTTCGACCCTTGTTCATTTTTGTCTTCGACACATCTTTGTTTCAGCCTTAATCGACATAGTAAATAATGTGTTAACAAGCTTGTATAAATTTTAGTTGATGCATGAGTTAGATTGTCAAGATGAAACCCTAAGTCATTTTGTTAAACAAGTGATGTTATGATTTTATGTAAAGTGTTGGTTGGTTCATTAAACTTTATATCGAGTATGTATAAAATTCGTAAGACGGAAAATATGAAATTCTAGGCATGATAAGATGTTATTAAAATAGTTTGTATGGCTTTCATGGGTCACGGGTGCGTTTGGGTAAGTAAAACATGTGTTATGTTAACTTTAGACGGGTTTTGGTCGGGACTGTTTTAGAAGCCTAATTCGGGAACCTTGTAGCTTGAGTTTCATAAGGGTTAAAATCTGTGTTTTTGTTGGAAAAACTTATTTTATGTCTTTGTTAAGTTTACAAAGTGGTTTGGACGAATTTGGAGTTGTCTAAGTCGTATTTTTGAATTTTACGGGATCAAGTGTCAAAGCTGAGAAAACGAGTCTGAAATTCAGTTGGATTGTTTGATTTTAATTTTCAAACCAAAGGGAATTTTGAGCTCTCCTTTTACAGGATTGATATTTAGGATATAAATGAATTTCTGGAATTTTTGGGAATTTTTCAAAGGTGTTTAAACAGGTCTAATAAACGTAAACTTTTGAGGTGTACTTCCTGAACACTTTATGGGCAGGTTTGGAAACATGAATTTTTAAACCATACTTAGAATCTGAGATAAAATCTGCAAAAATTTGTGAAATTACTTAACTAATGTGAGAACCTTTGGGAATTTTCTTATAATTTTTGGAATACTTCTAATGGGTCAAATAGTTCGTGTAAAACTGGTCCAGATGTGAAGTTAAGAAAATAAAAGACACAATGATGATATCAATAAGTAAAACACTTATAAATGTATGAGAAGCTTATAAAAATGAATATGTTGGTGATATGTGAGTATATTTACAGTAGATCTTGTGAAGAGGGAGAGGTGATTGGCTTTGTGTGCTTTTCTCTCGTACATACACTTTGAGTTACAGATATTCCGTCATTTCAGTAATGACACTTCTTTTCTCTCATGACTCTTGTCCATTTTGATATCTGATTCATATTCTCCTTGCTGTGATTTGATATGATCCATTTGATATGATTCGTTTTGGTATGATCCTTTGATTTGATATTCGATTAGTTATTCATTTGATATGATATCTGTTTGAGATCCTTGCTTGATATGATTCCGTTATGTTGATATGATCAGTTTGATATGATATGATTCGTTTTGTTTAGTTGCCCGAGCTAACTAGCCATGGAGGTACCATGGCCATTTCATTGATGCACCAATTGTGACAACTGGCAATTAGGGAGTCTATTTTAGGTAACCGCATTACGTTAAACTAAACCGAGCTTTTGCTTTTATCACTATTTTTATCGACCATGACTTGATTTGGTATCGTTTATTGGTTTTTATGATTTATTTTATTAACGTATGAGTTATCGTGTGAGTTTTAACTCTTTTTTATAGGTACTATTCGATTCGGAACAATAAAATCCTAAAATAAGAAATAATGTAACTTTTAAACCGTAACTCGAAACTTGACAAATAAATAGTCAAAACTCGTGGAAAAACATAAATAAACATAATAGAAAGTCGAAGGAACGTCGTGGGACACTCGTAGGACAATATATGAGCTCGGGAATGGGTAAACGGGATAGTTTACGAAAAATTACGGCTTCGGCCCCTCCTTTTTCATCTTGGCCGACGCCCCCTCCACCCAAAATAATTATTTTGAGGTCTCTCCCCTCCTAGTATATATACTCACTCCCTACCTTCACTTCTCCCATTTGTTTCTCTCTCTAAAAACACATGCACACCAAATTTCTCTCTATAATCTCTCTCTCTAAAAACCCTAACCCTAAACCACCACTACCATCGCCACTTTCCGGCTAAATTCCGGCCAAATTCCGGCAAGTGAGATTACACCTCCACCACCATTAGATATATCTCTCTTTCCTCTTTCCATCCATATATATATATCTCTTATAGAAGCCTACATTAACACCTCCAAATCTTACAAAAACGATTCGTGATTCTAGGGTTTTCATTAAATCTTGTAGATCGGGTTGAGAAAAGGTAAATGGAACATGGGTCAAGCTTGTTTTGGTCTTGAGAAGCCACGAATGGGTCCTCTATGGCTCGGCCATGGCTCGAAATTTAAGGCTTTTGGGTGAAACTTGGGATTAAAACTAATTTACACTTAATAAAACATGTAGCTAGTGATTTGGTATCATGTGATGTATCATATTGTTGTATTTTTGCATTTTAGGCTTAGTTTCATATGATGGGTTTCGATTAGTTGATGGGTTTTATGTTTGGATGATGATTGGAGGTTGATTAATTGTGTTTGGTTGCAGTAGAAGCCTTTTGGGGAGTGTTGGTTTGTGGTGTTGAGGCGTACGAGCCACCAAACCCATGTATGGGTCGTGGGTGGTGGTGTACGTGACCCACATGGACCACGGGTCCGGGTCGGGTTGTTGTGGTATCTTGTTGGTTGTTGTTGTTGGTGTTTGGATGAGACGCGTGGAGCCGAAAAGCTTCTTGAGCTTGTTTGGTTCACGTGGTCTTAACCGTGACCGTGTCATGACCATTAGGGTCATAACATTGGTTACGGGTAGAATTGGTAGATTGATTGGTTGGCGAGATTGATTTGGGTTGATTTGAGATTGAGTTGCACTTTTGTCATTATTTACTTGGAATTATTATATAAATTGCCAACTTTGAGCAACGTCGGTGTTACTTTTACTATTTAGTCATTGTTGACCCCGACAACGCCGTAACATGGACTTTAGTATATTTTGGACTATAGATTGATTAAAAGCCGAGAAGTCATGACTCGTGCTTGTGGACTCGAAACGAATAACGATATAAGACTTATATTGAATTTGACGTAATAAATATATATATAAACATGAATTCTAAATGGCGAAACATAAATAATAAAAAGGGCTTTTATACCAAAACTATCGATAACAAGACTTGTCTTGTTATTTACTATTTTAAATGAGAATTAACAACTTAAATTGGAAAGGTTTTCTAATAAATAAGTATTTAATGTTTCGAGTGCACGTTTATCGAAATATGCCATTTATGAGCATTTAATACTAGTTTCAAGTATTTAAATTACTTACGCAGTGTGCATGGGTTACGGATGACCTAACGTTAATAGCGTCGATCCACGTGGGTAGCGGACTTATTAGGTTGACGAATCTAATAAGAGCCCGCTAGGTACGTAAGATAACGTTATTAATGGGTGAATTATCCTTATGACTCGTTAGGATGCGACCGGTTTATGGGATAATAAGCAACACGAATAAATAATTGAGTTTATCGAGTTGACGAATTCGATAAGGTCTACTATTTATTCCGAAACTTATTGGACTATGGAGCTTATCGCTTAGACGTCTCATTATGTTGCATTGAGTCACGTTGTGTTTGTTTGAGTGCATTCATGATATCATATTGAGTCGATACACCCACATGATGATACCAAACGCTAGGACTAAATGGTGAAACAAGACATTTTTGGAGATAAAGAAAAGGAATACATTGGGGTAGATAACGTTGATTTTGGGAAATATATATTAAAATTGGTTTACATTAATAGGTTGTGCCGAGTCGATAGTTGCTAAGCCGTGATTAGCTGTTATCTTCTGCTAGTGTTTATTTGTGCGTTGCTTGCTTGAGGTGAGTTTCATAGCCCCACTTTTATCTATGTTTTTAGCAATCGTTCTAGACTTTGCTACGACTGTGCTGCCTAGTGTCGCTAGGGGCCCACTATGACGTCAGATATGATTTGGTGATTGTGATATTGGTATGTGATTTATGTGTATCTATCTTAGGTCTCGCATAGCAAATTAACTCCTACAGGTCCACTATTTTAAACTTGAAACTAAACCTATGAACTCACCAGCGTTAGCTGACCTTTTAGCATGTTTTTCTTAGGTATTTAAGTGATTTTTGGAGTGCATGTTCTGTGGAAGCTTGGCAATGAGGCATGGTTCAAGGATCATAATCAAACTCTGATAATTTATGGGGACCTATTTTTATAAATCATGTTTGGGCCTAATATTTACATTTTGGGATTAATGTTTTGGATATTTAAATTTGGGATTGGTTTTTGAATGATAAATGACTATCTTGTTTGCTATACTTGTGTGAGATACCAATCCAATGTAATGCCCCAAAAACTTGATTAAGTCTTTCGCTGTACCGAGATTTGGGGGTGTTACAGATTGGCATCAGAGCCAAGGTTATAGAGAACTAGGTATTTAATAAAACCTAAACTATAACCACTTTTTAGAAAAATTGATCCTCGACCGACGCATGCCCGCCTGCCAAGCCGAAGTTTCTTATTTGATTAGGGTATGAACTGCGATTTGATTTATGAGATATTATGTATTGTGAATTGTTTATTGTGATGTTATGTTTTGAGATATGATTATTGATTTTGGGTAAATGTGATTCGATTATCGAGATATTATGAACTTGATTGGATTATTGATATGTTATGATTTTGGGATTTTGAGCTGATTGTATGACTGATTTGATATGGGATCATATGATGCGTGGATTATGTGATAGAACAGAACTTACATGTTTTATTTAAAGGCATATTTTGAGTAATGCGGCACCTCTATTTTAAAGCTTTCATTATGTGATATACGTTTTGGTTGAGTTGATGCGCTTATTAGAACTAGTTGTTTTCGAACACTTATACCTACCCTATGCCATTGTCAGAGACCATGCCTTCACTAGCTTATGATGTATCGAAGTATGTCCTTGCTGTTGCTAGTTCCCCAGCATTGACTCTCATGACTGTTGCGTAGGGTGATCCCTATGTGATTGCCCGTCACTCTAGTTCATCATCATCAGATCGCCCTAGCTCATCTAGACAGCTCACATTGCATCAGGTCTTAGCACGAGCCCAGACTCCTAGACTTACTCGTAGTACTGCTCGCATGTCCGTGCAACCACCATCATCACCTATTCACCTAGCAACCCACTCTCTTCTGTCATCACCACCAACATCACCATGTCTTAGAAGACCTAGATCCCCTATTGTACCACCTCAGGATTCACCCACACAGAGACTCTGACTCATGGATGTCTTAGAAGACCTAGATCCCCTACTGTACCACCTCAGGATTCACCCACACAGAGACTCTGACTCATGGACTCTCCCTCTGAAGATGAGGGTGAGGAGGAGCATGAGATCGAGGAGGAGTATGTAGATGAGGATGAGGATCCTCAGGAGGAGGATGATGAGGATATCCCAGAAGGGGGTACTCCACCATTGCAGAGTCCTGCGCATTATGCGCATTCTCCTGGACCAGGCTCTCCCTTACCTTTGCCTGAGCCTGATTCGCCTAGGCAGCCCTTAGACATTGACTCACCACCCTACTCACCTTACATAGGTAGCCCACTAGGTTCAGAGATACCTTCAGAGATTGCTTCAGAGCCCGAGGAGTATGGGGAGACGGGTCTGATTTGGGAGAGGATTACATCTCAGGATGTTAGGCTTAGTCAGTTGACGGACCGATTAGTCGGAGTATCGAGGGCTAGTGTAGAGGATTTGAGAGCCGATATGGGTACTGTAGTTAGGAGGACTTCGATTCTGAGAGAGGGTATGTCGGAGCTCCAGGAGCAGGTAGGGGACCTGCTGAGAGGGTTCGCGACAGTTCGAGATGCAGACAGAGCGCTATGGCGCAGGATAGGCGAGTTGGAGAGGGAGGTCGTGGATCTGAAGAGTGATCGCGACGCTCAGCGTGTTGAGCTTTCATCTCTATGGAGAGAGGTTGGCGATGTTAAGAGATCCGTTAGTGGTATTCGTGATCGTGGCTAGATTGCGTTAGATTCATGGCATTGTACCACCTTGAAACTGAGTAGTCTCTAGTTCGAGATGTAGATCTATCCTTGTTATCCTTGATTAGATATTCGTACGTTATTCGGTTATCCTTGGAACCAAACCTAGTCTTTTAGAGCGTGAATTATGGACTTAGGAAACTGTCATTTTAACCTTCAGATTAATGGCACCAAGACGAAACCCGCCTAGGAACAACCGAGCAGCCCCTGCTATTGTGGTTAACCCTGTCCGTCGAGGTCGTCGTCCGACCCCGACCACTCCACCTGTTAAGAACCAGAATACTGATAACCCGCCTATAGAGAACCCGAATGTGAACGACCGTGCTGAGAATGGTCATGTTCCACAAAACCCTCCACCTATGAACCCAGCCCCCATTGACCAGCTTGTGACGCAGCGTGTAGCTGAACTACTAGCTAAGTCTAATCTCTCTAACACCTCTGGTAGAACAACACCGCTTAATCGAGCTCGAGGTTGTACCTACAAAGAGTTCCGATTTTGTGTTCCCATTGAGTTCGGAGGAACCGAGGGAGTGGTTTACCTAACAAGGTGGATTGAGAAAACTGAGTCTGTGTTTACCGTTAGCAACTGTGAGTAGGATTGTAAGGTTAAGTATGCAACATTTACCTTGAAGGACGAAGCATTGACCTGGTGGAACAACTATAATAGATCCGTAGGAAGTGATGTAGCTTATAGCATGACTTGGACCCAGTTTAAGGCTCTCCTGATCAAGACTTACTGTCCTAGGAATGAAGTTAAGAAGTTAGAAATTGAGTTCTGAAACCATAAGGTTAAGGGTACCGACATGACGACTTACAATCGTCGTTTCCATGAGTTGTCGATGTTTTGCCCTGAAACGGTTCGCACTGAAGCCCTTAAGATAGAAAGGTATACTAATGGATTGCCTTTAGCTACTAGGAATGTTGTCATCGCTGCGAAGCCAGCTAACTTGCATGAGGCAATTACAGTGGCTCAGCGTTTGATGGACTCTTATGTGTTAGACGGAGTAGACAAGGGAAAGAGTGATAAGAGGAAGAGGAATGAGGTTGTTAAAGGGAATGGTAACAAACGGTAAGAGACAGCCAGGGTGTTCGCCATAGGAAATGGAGAGAAGAAGGGTTATAGGTAGCAAGCCCTTGTGTGGTCGTTGTAATCGACACCACCATGGGCTGTGCTCAATAGTGTGTAGGAATTGCTCTAAGGTAGGATACGTGGCCAAAGACTGTAGGTCCCGTCCCCTAGCTACGGCTCAAACTGCACAAGGAGCGGACTGGAAGGCCACTGCCACCTGTTTTGGATGTGGAAAGAAAAGGCACTACAAGAATGAGTGCCGAGAGCCGTGGATGAAGGGAAACCCCGGTAATGGAGGAAGATTTGTTAACCGAGGTGTGGGAAGTAATGGCTTAAACCCTGTGAAGTGAGAGGTTGTAGGGAACCAGGGAAATCAGGGTGTTAGAAATCAGCAGAGAGACATGGGAACAACGCGGGTGTACGCTATTGGGAAGGAAGCTGGAGAGGACCCTAACGTAGTTACGGGTACATTTCTTCTCAATAACCGCTATGCTTCCATACTGTTTGATACTGGTGCAGATATGAGTTTCATATCCACCACCTTTATGCCAATACTAGGAATATCCCCAACACCTCTAGGGTTCAGTTACGATGTGGAATTAGCTAATAGGAATAGGGAGAAGATAGACACTGTAGTCCGAGGTTGTACCTTATGTTTCCTAGACCACCCATTTAGCATAGACCTATTGCCAGTTACCTTAGGAAGTTTTGACGTCATCATCGGAATGGATTGGTTGACGAAGAACAGTGCACACATCATCTGCGATGAGAAGATCGTACGTGTACCGAATGGCGGAAAAGTTCTGAGCATACAAGGAGATCGGAGCGACTGTGGAGGTCCCTCCCGGTTGAGCATCATCTCTTATATTAAGGCCCAGAAGTACATCGATAGAGGAGGTTGTCTTTTCTTAGCTCGAATTTCTGAAAAGAAAAGCGAGGAGAAGAGTAAAGGACACCTTAAGGATGTACCCGTCGTTAGAGAGTTTCCAGATTTGTTTCCCGACGATCTTCCAGGGATTCCACCTGTCCGACAAGTGGAATTCCAAATCGAGTTGATACCTGGTGCTGCACCCGTAGCCCGGGCACCCTATCGACTTGCTCCAAGAGAATTGGAGGAACTGTATAAACAGTTGGCAGAGTTGTTAGAGAAGGGATTCATTCTACCAAGTTCGTCACCGTGGAGAGCACCGGTGTTGTTTATGAAGAAGAAGGATGGATCATTTCGGATGTGTATTGATTATAGGGAGTTGAATAAGTTGACGGTGAAGAATCGATATCCACTACCTAGAATAGATGACCTATTTGACCAACTCCAAGGAGCTAGTGTCTTTTCCAAGACCGACTTACGATCTGGTTACCACCAGCTTAGAGTTCGAGAGGAGGATATCCCTAAGACGGCGTTTAGGACTCGTTATGGGCACTATGAATTCCAAGTGATGTCGTTTGGTTTGACCAACGCGCCAGCGGTTTTCATGGATCTCATGAACCGAGTGTGTAAGCAATATCTGGATAAGTTTGTGATAGTATTTATTGACGACATCTTGATATACTCTAAGAGTAGAGAGGAGCACGAAGAGTATTTGAGGCTCATTTTAGAGTTGTTGAGAGAAGAGAAGTTGTATGCCAAATTCTCTAAGTGGGAATTTTGGATTCCGACCGTGCAATTCTTAGGTCATGTGATAGATAGTCGAGGAGTTCATGTTGACCCAGCCAAGATTGAGGCCATTAAGGAATGGGCAGCCCCTATGAACCCATCAGAAGTCCGCCAGTTTCTAGGTTTAGCAGGCTATTACAGGAGGTTCATTGAGGGATTCTCCAAAATAGCTAAGTCTCTGACCAAACTGACACAGAAGGATGTTAAGTATGAATGGGGAGAAAATGAAGAAGAAGCATTCCAACTTCTGAAGGAGAAGTTGTGTAGTGCGCCCATCCTAGCGTTGCCTGAAGGATGCGAAGATTTTGTCGTGTATTGCGACGCTTCGCATAAAGGATTAGGTGTTGTTTTGATGCAACGGGAGAAGGTGATAGCTTATGCCTCCCGACAACTTAAGAAGCATGACAAAAACTACACCATCCATGATCTTGAGTTAGGTGCTGTAGTGTTGCCCTTAGAATCTGGAGACATTATCTGTATGGAACCAAGTGTGTAGTGCTTACCGACCATAAGAGCTTGAAGCATATCTTAGATCAGAAGGAGTTGAATATGAGACAGCGTCGTTGGTTAGAGTTACTTAGTGATTATGACTGTGAGATTCGTTATCATCCTGGTAAAGCCAATGTAGTGGCAGATGCCCTTAGTCGTAAGGAGAACATTCCACCTTTACTCGTTCGATCCCTAGGAATGACCATTAGTTCGCCTCTACCATCTCAAATCTTAGCGGCCCAAGTTGCGGCATTGACGGAAGAGAACCGTCCTTACGAGAATCTTCATGGAATGGTAGAAAGTGAAAACGGCTTCTTGAAGCGTTCCGACGGAACCTTATGCTTCAAAGACAGAAGCTGGATACCATTTCATGGCTGAATCCGTGAGTTGATTATGCACGAGTCGCATAAATCAAAATATTCTATTCATCTCGGAGCCGATAACATGTATCAGGACCTTAAGAAACTCTACTGGTGGCATAACATGAAAGCCGACATAGCTCTCTATGTCAGTAAGTGCTTGACATGTTCTAAGGTAAAGGCTGAACACCAGAAACCCTCAGGACTCTTAGTTCAACCCGAACTCCCAGAATGGAAATGGGAGCGAATCACCATGGACTTTATCACCAAATTACCGAGAACAGCTAGCGGCAATGACGCTATCTGGGTAATCGTAGATCGTTTGACTAAGTCTGCTCACTTCTTGGCCATTAGCGAGGTCGATAGTCTCGACAAGCTCGCTCGGCTGTACATTAAGAAGATAGTATCGCGTCATGGAGTATTGGTATCTATCATTTCCGATCGAGATAGCCGTTTTATATCCCACTTTTGGAGATCCTTACAGTCAGCATTAGGAACAAAACCTGGATATGAGCACTGCTTATCAGCCTCAAACCGACGGTCAGAGCGAGAGAACCATTCAGACCTTAGAGGATATGCTTAGAGCCTGTGTTATTGATTTCGGAAAAGGCTGGGAGAGACATCTCCCTTTGGCCAAATTCTCCTACAACAATAGTTATCATTCTAGCATTAAGGCCGCACCATTTGAGGCGATGTATGGCCGAAAATGTCGTTCTCCTATTTGTTGGGCTGAAGTTGGCGAGAGTCAACTTACCGGTCCCGAACTTGTCCTAGAAACCACTGAGAAGATAGTTCAGATTCGTAACCGTTTACAAACCGCTCGAGATAGACAAAAGAGTTATGCCGATAGGAGACGTAAACCCTTAGAGTTTCAGGTTGGAGATCGTGTTATGTTAAAGGTTTCTCCTTGGAAAGGAGTGATTCGTTTTGGAAAGCATGGAAAACTCAATCCTCGATACATTGGTCCCTTTTCAATCCTGGAAAGAATCGGACCAGTAGCTTACCGTCTTGAGCTACCATCGGAATTGAGCAGTGTACACAATTTCTTTCATGTTAGTAATCTTAAGAAGTTTCTTTCGGAGGAAAACATAGTTGCGCCTTTAAGAGATATCCGTATAGATGAGAAGTTAAATTTCGTTGAGGAACCGATAGAGATAATGGATCGTGAGATTTAACGGCTGAAGCATAGCCGTATTCCGATTATCAAAGTTCGTTGTAACTCCCGACATGGACCGGAGTTCACTTGGGAATGTGAGGATGTATTCCGTAGGAAGTACCCTAAACTCTTCATGACACCAAGCAACTCGGAGTGAAACCCGGGACGGGTTTCTTCTGAGGCTGGGAGGTTGTGACAACTTGCAATTAGGGAGTCTATTTTAGGTAACCGCATTATGTTAAACTAAACCGAGCTTTTGCCTTTATCACTATTTTTATCGACCATGACTTGATTTGGTATCGTTTATTGGCTTTTATGATTTATTTTATTATCGTATGAGTTATCGTGTGAGTTTTAACTCTTTTTGATAGGCACTATTCGATTCGGCACAATAAAAGCCTAAAACAAGAAATAATGTAACTTTTAAACCATAACTCGAAACTTGACAAATAAATAGTCAAAACTCGTGGAAAAACATAAATAAACAGGATAAAAAGTCGAAGGAACGTCGTGGGACACTCGTAGGATAATATATGAGCTCGGGAATGGGTAAACGGGATAGTTTACGAAAAATTACGGCTTCGGCCCCTCCCTTTTCCTCTTGGTCGGCGTCCCCTCCACCCAAAATAATTATTTTGAGGTCCCTCCCCTTCTAGTATATATACCCACTCCCTACCTTCACTTCTCTCATTTGTTTCTCTCTCTAAAAACACCTACACACCAACTTTCTCTCTCTAATCTCTCTCTCTAAAAACCCTAACCCTAAACCACCACCACCATTGCCACTTTCCAGCCAAATTCCGGCAAGTGAGATTACACCTCCACCACCATTAGATAGATCTTTTTTTCCCTCTTTCCATCCATATATATATCTCTTATAGAAGCCTACATTAACACCTCCAAATCTTACGAAAACGATTCGTGATTCTAGGGTTTTCATTAAATCTTGTAGATCGGTTTGAGAAAAGGTAAATGGAACATGGGTCAAGCTTGTTTTGGTCTTGAGAAGCCACGAATGGGTCCTCTAGGGCTCGGCCATGTCTCGAAATTTAGGGCTTTTGGGTGAAACTTGGGATTAAAACTAATTTACACTTAATAAAACATGTAGCTAGTGATTTGGTATCATGTGGTGTATCATATTGTTGTGTTTTTGCATTTTAGGCTTAGTTTCATATGATGGGTTTCGATTAGTTGATGAGTTTGATGTTTGGATGATGATTGGAGGTTGATTGATTGTGTTTGGTTGCAGTAGAAGCCTTTTGGGGAGTGTTGGTTTGTGGTGTTGAGGCGTACGAGCCACCAAACCCACGTATGGGTCATGGGTGGTGGTGTACGTGACCCACATGGACCACGGGTCCGGGTCGGGTTGTTGTGGTATCTTGTTGGTTGTTGTTGTTGGTGTTTGGATGAGACGCGTGGAGCCGAAAAGCTTCTTGAGCTTGTTTGGTTCACGTGGTCTTAACCGTGACCGTGTCATGACCATTAGGGTCATAACATTGGTTACGGGTAGAATTGGTAGATTGATTGGTTGGCGAGATTGATTTGGGTTGATTTGAGATTGAGTTGCGCTTTTGTCATTATTTACTTGGACTTATTATATAAATTGCCAACTTTGAGCAACGTCGGTGTTACTTTGACTATTTAGTCATTGTTGACCCCGACAACGCCGTAACATGGACTTTAGTATATTTTGGACTATAGATTGATTAAAAGCTGAGAAGTCATGACTCGTGCTTGTGGACTCGAAACGAATTACGATATAAGACTTATATTCAATTTGACGTAATAAATATATATATATAAACATGAATAATAAATGGTGAAACATAAATAATAAAAAGGGCTTTTATACCAAAACTATCGATAATAAGACTTGTCTTGTTATTTACTATTTTAAATGGGAATTAACAACTTAAATTGGAAAGGTTTTCTAATAAATAAGTATTTAATGTTTCGAGTGCACGTTTATCGAAATGTGCCATTTATGAGCCTTTAATACTAGTTTCAAGTATTTAAATTACTTACGTTGTGTGCATGGGTTACGGATGACCTAGCGTTAATAGCGTCGATCCACATGGTTAGCGGACTTATTAGGTTGACGAATCTAATAAGAGCACGCTAGGTACGTAGGATAACGTTATTAATGGGTGAATTATCCTTATGACTCGTTAGGATGCGACCGGTTTATGGGATAATAAGCAACACGAATAAATAATTGAGTTTATCGAGTTGACGAATTCGATAAGGTCTACTATTTATTCCGAAACTTATTAGACTATGGAGCTTATCGCTTAGACGTCTCATTATGTTGCATTGAGTCACGTTGTGTTTGTTTGAGTGCATTCATGATATCATATTGAGTCGATACACCCACATGATGATACCAAACGCTAGGACTAAACGGTGAAACAAGACATTTTTGGAGATAAAGAAAAGGAATACATTAGGGTAGATAACGTTGATTTTGGGAAATATATATTAAAATTGGTTTACATTAATATGTTGTGCCGAGCCGATAGTTGCTGAGCCGTGATTAGCTGTTATCTTCTGCTAGTGTTTATTTGTGCGTTGCTTGCTTGAGGTGAGTTTCATAGCCCCACTTTTATATATGTTTTTAACTAATTTGGGGTGAGAATCATGCTACTCTTTTTGGACCTTTTTAACTATTTTGATTTGCTTATGTGCTTGACTGTTTAGATAGATATGTGGTAGTTGTTGCCTTAGTCTAGGGTAGCATCTCTATGCTATAACGCGATGCCTAGCTAAGTATAGACTTCTACCTCAACCTAGTCCAGGTTTAGCAATCGTTATAGACTTTGCTACGACTGTGCTGGCTAGTGTCGCTAGGGGCCCACTATTTCGTCGGATATGATTTGGTGATTGTGATATTGGTATGTGATTTATGTGTATCTATCTTAGGTCTCGCATAGCAAATTGTTGGGAATTAAGGAAAACTACTGATTCTGCCGAAGTATCTGCCGAAGAAATTCTGCCAAAGAAGAATGGATTCTGCTAAAGTTATACTTCAGCAGAACTGTTAAAGCAGAAATCGTGTTTCTGCTGAAAGTGCGAATCCACGTAGGAGAGATAAGCTCAGTATGTAGTAAAAGTCAGCGCCGTATGAAAGATAGGTTGGCGCCGTATTGTATAGAGCTTACTCAGAATAAACAATATCATTAGCAAAACAAAATGATTAGTTGCATGCTTGTCTAGATGCATGCGTTGTTTATGTTTGTATTAGGAGCGTTCGTTGTAAACGCTCGTGAGTCATTAGGGTTTCTTGCCTATAAAAGGAACCATAATAGTTTGTAATAGATAAGTTTTTCTAAGTCTTTCAAGTCTTGTAAAATATCCGAAACATAGAGTTTCTATAATCAAAAGATCCATAGAGGATCAAAGAGTTCTTAGTTATTATAACTTGTATTTACTTTCCGCTATAAAATACGTGTTGTAGAGATCTTCTATTAGTTTGCTTGTGATTACATAGGCAACATTAATGATCTCCGAGTGCTTAAGATCTATCAAGGTCTTTGTGTTTTCAACAAGTGGTATCAGAGCCTCGGGAAAGTCTCTACGATACTAAGAACCATTCTCACCCCCATACAACCAAACATACACTCACCATGCCTGGATCTGATAATGAAACTGAAGTCACCAACACAAACAACAACAACACCACTTCCATGCAACAGCTTAGTCTTTCAAACAGCAATGGTAAATTTCCTTATTTGAAAAGGGAAGAGTATGATCTTTGGACGATGAAGATGGAAAACTGGATTTCCAATATTGATTGGAATCTGTAGGAGGTAGTAAAGAAAGGAAACAGTCTAAAAAAAATGATTCCAGACAGGGATGAGAAGTTTATCATGGCTCCTCCCAAAACTGCTGAAGAGGTGCTGGCTATGCAGAGAGAGCACAAAGTAAAAACTATTTTGCTTCAAGCCATTCCTGAAGATCACCTGTGTGATTTTCACCATATGGATGATGCAAAGGACATATGGATGGCTCTCAAAGCAAGGTTCGGTGGAAATGAAGAATCGAAGAGAATGAGGAAGTCAATGCTGAGACAACAATTTCAAGACTTTAATATCTCCGAAGAAGAAGGTATCCACAAGGGATACGACAGGTTCCATAGGATTTTGAGTCAGCTAAACCAGCTGAATGCTAAACCTGATAATGATGATTGCAACTCAAAGTTCCTACGATCTTTGCCCCCATCATGGTTACATGTAAGTATAGCCCTCAAGGCTAAAGGTGGGTTGGACATGCTCACCTTTGATGAGCTGTACAACAGACTCAGAACTCTTGAACCTGATGTCAGGACTCCTTTCCGCACATCTTGTTCTGGCCATGCAGCTTTTGTTGGGACATCTCACTCCAACATGATGGTACCTGCTCCTAGTTCCAACTACTTTCCATCATCTCCTAGTTCCAACTACTTTCCATCATCTTGCACTCCCACTCCACCACATAACACTCGCCCCACTCCACCCTGTTCTCAAACTAGGACTAGTAGTGTGATGGAGGATGTCCTTCATTCATTTGTTGCTGATTATGATACTCAGCAGTATCTTGCATATGAAGACTTTGATCAGTTGGACCCTCTTGAAATGGAGGAGATGAAACTGAAAATGCAGGTAGCATTGCTGTCAGTTGATATCAAAAGGTTTGAAGAGAAGTCTGGAAGAAAGTTTGCGTTCAAGGGAAAGGAACCAGCTCGCTTTGACAGGAGAAAAGTCAAGTGTTTCACTTGCCACCAGATGGGGCATTTCTCAAGGGAATGCAAAGACAGGAAGAGTGGAGATGGAGCTAACTACATTGCCTATCAGCAGAAACAGCAAGAAGCTGGAGCTTCAGCAGCTCTTCTCACCATGGATGAACAGGTCAACTGGACTGCACATGAACCTGTGAATGAGGAAGCTCACGATACTGATAAGCTTGGATTGCTGGCAAGGTGTACTTCGGATGAAAGGCATGATCAGTTTGCCTTGATGGGACTATCTCAGGTACACAACTGTATATTTGGTTGTAGTCTAAGATATAATGAACTTAAAGAAGAGTATGATGCTATGAAACCTAAATTCGATGAATGCTTTGTAGAAAATGAAGCTCATAAACTAGCATTAAAAACTGTAGAAAGACAAAAGGTATGGTTTCAAAAGAATCAAATAGCTTATGAAGAAAAGATAAAGGTGTTACAATTTGATCTAGAAGTTGCAAATAATTACCTAAAACTGTCTGAGAAAGCAAAGACTGAAGCTGTGTCTGAAAACCTAGAGCTCAAAGAAAAACTAGCTAAAGAAATAGCTAGGCATAAGGAATGGTTAATTTCAGGTGATAATCTGGCTAGAGAAATCTATAACAGTCAATCAGTAACCTCTGGCTTAGGATTAGGCTTTCAAAAGTATGTAGGAGTAGAAGCTAAGTATGATGGTCGTAAATCCACACCAGCAAAGTTAGCTAATTTTGTAAAAGAAGGTGAACTGCATGCTGTCCCTGGACCTATTAGAGGTGAATTTATGCCCATTGACCTGTCCATCACTGTTGACTTTGATGGATCACATCATCTATATGGCAGAAAGTCAAAAGACTTGCCAGACCCTGATTCCTCATCTAATGACTTTGTCTCTTGCTCTGACAGTGACAATTCATCGGATCAAGGGTCTACTTCCTATGAAAGCTGTGATTCACATGAGAAGTCTGACCTTCCCAAGCCTGAGCCTACACCCAAGCCTGCACCCCAGTCTACTTACAAGCCTTCTGTGGAAGCTACTGAGGAATCAACTTCCAAGACAGTTTCCTCTGAAGACTTATCTTTTAAAGCTTTGCATAATCAGTCTGTTAAAAACAATTCCTTGAATGTTTCTGATTTAAGTACTTCTTCATGTAATCAAACATCTCCCTATTTGAATAAATCTTCCAAGAAGAAGACATGTTTTGTATGTGGAAGTAAATTTCATTTAATTAAGGATTGTGATTTTTATGAGCAAAGATTGGGTGCATGTGCTACTCACCAGAAACATAAATCTAAGTGGACCAATGTTAATAATATTCCACCTTATGTCCCACTAGCAGCTAATACTGACTCTCATTGGAGAGGTTCAGTTACCAGACCTCATGTGCAGCCAACTAGCCCATATTTTAAACATGGTTATTGGCCTACATATGTTGACTCTATGTATGCTGGGATGGGATATGGGAGTACTGCTGTGAAGCCCTCAGCAGGTTGTTCTTGGACTATCAAGGGACCCAATCATCAATGGAGGACCAAGAACAATGGTGGATCCTCTAGATCTTCATGTCCTACACCTGTGATCCACAAGGCAGGTTCAAGTCAGTAATGACTTGAACCTCCTTTGAATACTAACAATATGTATATATTTTTTTTGTTGTTGTTTGTAGGATCATCCCCTTAAGCATAAAGATATTGGTATTATTGATAGTGGCTGTTCCAGAAGCATGTCAGGGAACCGAGATATGATGCACAATTTTGTTCCCATAGTAGGAGGAGGCAATGTGACTTTTGGAGGAAGTGATGGAAGTATCACAGGGAAAGGCACCATAAAGACACCTCATCTGGACTTTGAAAATGTGTACTATGTTAAGGAACTTCAGCATTTCAACTTGTTCTCCGTTTCACAAATCTGTGACACCAAGAACAAAGTACTCTTCTCGGAGAATGAATGTCTTGTGCTGTCTAAAGAGTTCAAACTCCCAGAAGATACTTCAATTCTGCTGAAAGTTCCTCGAACTCACAATTTATACACATTCAACCTTAATGAAGTTCAACCTGGTGGTAACCTCACTTGTCTGGTGGCTAAAGCATCCCTTGATGAGTCTACTAAATGGCATAGGAGGATGGCTCATGTGAATTTCAAGACCATAAACAAACTCTCTAAAATGGGTCTTGTTGAAGGTCTTCCCACCAAAGTTTTCACCAATGATCATAATTGTGTTGCATGCAACAAAGGAAAACAACACAGAACCTCCTACAAAGCTATCAATGCTATGAGCATCATTTCTGAACCTCTTCAGTTGCTCCACATGGATCTGTTTGGTCCTACTCAAGTCAGAAGCATTGATCATAAGTACTTCTGTTTGGTTATCACTGATGGCTATAGCAGATTTTGTTGGGTTTTCTTTCTCAGAACCAAAGATGAAACATCTCAAGTGCTGACTGAATTCATCACTCTTGTTGAAAATCAGTTAAACAAAAAGGTTAAGGGAATTCGGTGTGATAATGGGACAGAGTTCAAAAATGCTATTCTAATAGAACTCTGTGGGTCAAAAGGTATCAAAAGGGACTATAGTAATCCAAGAACCCCACAACAAAATGGGGTGGCTGAAAGAAAGAATAGGACCTTAATAGAGGCTGCAAGATCAATGCTTGCAGACTCTAAACTGCCCACTATGTTCTGGACTGAAGCTGTTGGCACAGCGTGCTATGTGCTAAACAGGGTCTCCATTACTAGACCACAACTCAAAACACCATATGAACTTCTCTTTGGGAAGGTTCCTGTCATTCACTACCTAAAACCTTTTGGTTGTCAAGTGACCATTCTGAACACCAGTGATCCGTTGGGAAAGTTTGATGAAAAGGCTGATGATGGTTATATTGTGGGTTATTCAGCTCATAGTAAAGCATACAGGGTGTACAATTTGCAAGCCAAAAAGATAGAGGAGACTTTGAACCTGAGATTTTTGGAAGATAAGCCTAATGTTCAAGGACAGGGTCATACGTGGTCTTTTGACCTTGACTACTTAACTGATTCTTTGGGTTACATTAGACATTTGGCTAACCAAAATGCAGGTCCTCAAGAGTCTCCCACTAACACTGCAGGTCCCTTAGATGATGACTCTGAAAATGAGGTTGAAGATGATGAGCAACCTATACTTGTGCCTTCTTTCTCCCCTAACAATATTGCAGGTACCCCCTCCAAGGATATTGCTGATAAGAGTGATGAAGATGACTCACACTATGCTGAGGACCTTGCTAGGCTTCAAACTCAAGAATTTGCTGCTAAGCTTGAAGCAGAGAAACTGAATGGAGAGGTTGCTAATGAAGGAGTCAGTCGAAACCGTGTTTCTGCTGAAGATGTTTATGTCACACCTACCATCCACAAATCTGCTGAAGGCCATGCTGTTTCTTCTCATGTTCCTTCTTAAGTGTCTTCAGACTTTGGAGAACCTCATACACGCTTTCCAAAACCCTCCGATCTTGGAAATCATCAACCCAAAGCTGGCATTTTCACTTCACCCTCTTATGATGCTGAATTTGAACCAACTATCACTAATCTTGATTCATCCATTGAAGTCAGCCCCACTGCTACTCAGAGGATCAACATTGCTCATCCTCAATCCAACATCATAGGTGATCTTCTGGCACCTGTTAGAACCCGAAGGGCTATAACAAGTCCTCAATTTGGACAGATTGCTTTTCTCTCTTATGTCTCCAACCAGCAAAGAGACAATCACACAGACTTCAAGCATTGTCTGTTTGCTTGTTTTCTTTCTCAAGTGGAACCTACAAGTGTTTCTCAAGCTCTTAACGATTCAAGCTGGCTAGAAGCAATGCAAGAAGAAATGCAACAATTTCACAATCAGCAGGTTTGGATCTTGGTTCCACTCCCTGATGGCAAATATGCCATTGGGACAAAGTGGATTCTGAAGAATAAGAGAGATGCTCGGGGTGTTGTGATAAAAAACAAAGCAAGATTAGTGGCTCAAGGCTTCAGACAAGAGGAGGGGATTGATTATGATGAAGTATTTGCACCTGTTGCCAGAATTGAAGTCATTCGCATTTTCTTGGCATATGCTTCTTACATGGGTTTCATGGTGTATCAGATGGATGTTAAAGGTGCTTTTCTGTATGGTGAGATTGAAGAGGAGGTTTATGTCACTCAACCCAAGGGATTTGAAGACCCTGATCACCCAAATCATGTTTACAAAGTTGTTAAAGCTCTCTATGGCTTACATCAGGCACCTAGAGCTTGGTATGCTAGGCTTTCATCCTTCCTGCTGAAGCATGGCTATAGGAGAGGTGCTATTGATAAAACTCTGTTCCTAAAGAAGAATTACTCTGACATCATTCTTGTGCAAGTTTATGTGGACGACATTATTTTTGGCTCCACAAACAAAGCTTGGTGCAGGGAATTTGAGGAACTCATAAAGGGTGAATTTCAAATGAGTGCTATGGGAGAGCTTACTTTCTTTTTGGGTCTCCAAGTTCAGCAGAAACAAGATGGTATTTTTATCTGTCAAGATAAATATGTGAGGGACATTTTGAAGAAGTTTGGTATGGAAGGTGTTAGGACTGCCACAACACCTTATGAAGCTCCAAAGACTAAAGCAAATAATGAACCAGATCTACCTGTGAATGTTCATCTGTACAGGTCCATGATTGGTTCATTGATGTATCTAACAGCTTCAAGACCTGATATTACGTTTGCTGTGAGTGTTTGTTCTCGACATCAAGTCACTCCACTTACTTCCCATCTCAATGCTGTCAAAAAGATCTTTAAGTACCTCAAAGGCCAACCTCTTTTAGGCCTTTGGTACCCAAAAGAGTCTCCTTTCAAGTTGGAAGCATATAGTGACAGTGATTATGCTGGTGCAAATTTGGATAGAAGATCCACAACTGGAGGCTGCCAATTTCTTGGCAAGAGGTTGATTTCTTGGCAATGCAAGAAACAAACCATTGTGGCTGCCTCAACTACTGAAGCAGAGTATGTTGCTGCTGCAAATTGCTGTGGACAGGTCCTTTGGATTCAAAACCAATTGCTGGACTATGGGTACAACTTCATGAACACTACAATTCATATAGATAATCAAAGTACCATCTGCATAGTCAAAAATCCAGTTTTTCACAGTCGAACAAAACACATTGAAATCAAGCACCACTTTATAAGAGATGCATATGAAAAACATTTGATAAAAGTGGCTAAAATTCATACTGATGATAATGTGGCAGACTTGTTAACAAAAGCGTTTGATGGACCAAGGTTTCAACACCTCGTGGTCAATATTGGAATGTTAAATCCTTGACTGCATAGTTTAAGGGGAGGCATAGGCCTCAGGGGAGGCATATGCCTCAGGGGAGGATTTGTGCAAACTCTGCATATTTTTGTGTCATATCTTTCTATAAATAGTTTTCCTTGTTCTATAAATTTTCTTCTATCATTAGGTTTGTAAAAACATCATTTTGCCTATAGTGATAGCGTTTATTTAATATATTTTATCTTTTTAATTTTCTCTAATTTGCGTTTTAGCCTCTGTTATTCATAATTCTTTTCTAACACTAACTGTCTAATAATTCCTTAGTTTGTTTGTCTTTGTGTTGTTCTTGTGTATTTTTGTGTCTGTTTTGCAGTTGTCTGGATTGCAGTTTGTCCATTCCATGATCAAGTTCAAATTCATCAAGTGTGACTCAATGGTACATGGTCAAGATAGCTAAAAGATTGTTGCTTGTTTCTTCTGATATTAAAAGTACTGAAGCAAACAATTTGATTCCACTGAAGTTATAATACTGAAGAAAAGAAATTGAAGTCAAATTGTTCATTCATTCATTCAAGAAACAGTTTACAGCTTACAGCTTACATAAAGTCAACCTACTACAAATGCATCTTCAAGATACGAGCTGTACAATTAAGCTAATCCTAATCTAGTGCATATCATCTATTCCAACATCTAAGTGAATGTTGGATATGCGTTAGAAGCTGGCTTTGCTTTTGTAGGTCTTGCATAACCACCCATTCCGTCTATCAAGATGGCTGGATATGCATGACCAGTACGACGAAGATGCTAAGGACCAAAATGGAGGGGATGGATTGATGCAAACGTTGATGATGACGATGACCACACATGATGACGGAGAAAAATAAAGTCTCCTGTGTGCTTCATCTATGCATTTCAACCAAAATGCAATCGATCCACCCTCCTTAAGCCCTTCTATTATACGATGTGTGTTGATGCACCAAAAGATGGCGCAGTGAGACCAAGAACCACCTCCCTATCCTTGGGAAGTGGCGGATTCCTGGCACGAGACCTTTGTTGAGGCTGAGGTGCTGGAGGTTGGGAGTATGATGTTCCCTCCTTATAGGAGTCATCAGAATCATCAGCAGATTCACTTGGATTCACTACACTATAATCTTCTGAAGAAGGGAGAAAGGGTGATTTATTTGGTCGTGGATAGGGTTGAGGAAAGTAATATAGCCATGGGTTTGATTCACCACTTGATGATGAAGAAGAAGATGATGAAGATGAGGTTGTGAGATCTATGATCTCAGGTTTGGTATTCATGATGCAATTTGGTTAATTGGGGTTTATTATTGCATCTAGGGTTTGTGGTAAATATTTGGGGATCTTGATGAAGAGATAAGTATGCATTGGGATCATTTTATAGACGGGTTCGAGGTTCAATGAGTATTAATGTGAGTGGGTGGCACAGTAATTCTAGAAACTTACCGAAGATATTCTTATCTTTGATGGTTTCTGCTGAAGTTATAACTTCAGCAGATTGACCATGTGTTTCTACTGAAGGGTTAATTTGGGTTGGGTCAAAGATGCAATACACGTCAGCGACGGTCAACCAAACGGTCCATTTTTCTTTGACTATAATTTGGGCAAAAACTATCACTCCACCATCACTCTCTTCAAATTAATCCAATTCCCTCTCATCCTGCATCCACAAACACTCACCACTTCGAGAAACATAACCCTAAAAACTCATATCCCTCATGGCTCTTGGATTTAAACATGATCACAACAAAGTTGCATTTCTGGGAAACGGTAAGGGATATGAATTGTACGAACCAATGGTGGAATTCTTGAAAAGGTCCAAGATTTGTTATGCTCTAACTCATTCTCCAAATGAGATATATGAATCTCTGGTTACTCAGTTTTGGGAATCTGCTGAAGAGATGAATGAGACAGAGATTAGGGTTGTGATTGACGGAACAGAGCACATAGTGACAGAGGACCTAATTCGGAGGAAGCTTCACTTGGAAGATGCTGATGGAGCATTTCACTCTAATCAGGAAGACGTGCTTACTGGGCTAAGGGCAATTGGCTATCGTGGTACAAGGACTGATATGTGGCTGAAAAAGGAACTTTGCCCGAAGTGGAGGTTCCTGGTTCACACACTGCTTCAATGCATAAGCAACAAGTCAGGAGGATGGGACCAGTTCTCTACCCAACTGGGATTTGGTATTGTGTGTCTTTCCCAAGGGATAACTTTCAATTTTTCTAAGTATATTTTTGAAAGCATGGTTGAAAATATTCAAAAGAAAAAGGCTAAGTTTTTAATGTACCCAAGGTTTTTGCAAATGATTTTAGACACCACTACCCTAGCCCAATCCTTTTATCCCATAGGTGCTTTAACTGCTAAATTATTTGCAACCATGAGAACTCACTTTCAGGGGGAACATCATCCCTTGCTTGCAGCCATGTTGCCCCAAGGCAATGAGGCTGCTGATGAGGAGAATGTGGCCAATGATCCTCCTACTTCACCTGTTGCTACTGATGGTAATCCATTAGTTAACATTGATGAGGGCCCCTCATCAACTGTTGAAGCAACTCATGTTGCTCCAGACCAGCCACCTTGTCCCAGTCCAACACCCACACTAGCTACACATGATGAGTCTGATCTTTATAGACTACCCACACCAAGTCCTGTTAGGGATCCTCTCAATGAAGATCTTCCTCACATTGATCATGACCATGATACTACTGAAAGGTCCAATGAAGCTCCCCTTACCACAGAGCAATCTGCTGGTGGAGCTGAGGACCCTATTACACTCTCATCTGTCTATGCTCTTGTCAACAGGTATGCTGCTGAGGTTACTAGTCTGAAAAAAGAGCTTGTAGAGACCAAGTCTTCTCTTGGGAGTAAGATTGAAGAACTGCAGAATCAAGTCAAGGAATTAGAGGACAAACTTAAAGGAGGCTCCAAAAGGAAGCTTGTGGTTTCTTCTGATGAAGAACAAGAAGCACCTCAGTTTGGGTCTCTTGATATGTTGGTTGATGTTTCTCTCAATGATCCTTCATCAGTAGTTGCTGCTTCCTCAAAGAAGGAACCTGTTCTCTACAAAAGAAGAAAGAGATCTTATATTCATAAGGTATCTTCTGAAGCTTCAAAGGAACCTGATGTTGTCAAGGCTGCATCTGCTGATGTGCAAATGGAGGATGCATCTTCAGATCATGGTCAATCTTCATCTGTTCAAGAACCGTCAGGCCCTTCACCTTCAGCAGATCTTTCTGATGTTGTTGCCATGACCACTCCAGTTGATAATCTGCATAAACATGTTGACTTGGGTATTGCTACTGAGGTTCCTGTCGTTGATTTAATTGAAGATGAGTGTGCTAAGAAGCCTGATGATAAAGGGAAAGATGTAATAACTGAAGATGAGCTTGGTCCAGACCTGGTAAGTGAGGAGGAAAGACTAGGTCAAGCAAGTAGATTGGCTGAGTTTGAGAAGTCAAAGGAAAGTGAAGTATTGGCTCATCAACTTGAAACAGAGGACTTTTCATCTTTAACTCCTGAGAGAAGAAGAGAACTAGATGCAATGCGGGTTCAGATGCCTGCTGAACACTGGGATATTCTAACTCAGCAAGTCATTTCAAGACCTTCTCTTGCTCAAAGTATACTAGGTGGAGATTTCCTCAGTGACAATTATGTGGAGCAAATGATGGCTCAGGGAAGACAAAGGAAGCAAGAAGCTATTGCGCAAAGGAGAGCCATCAAAGCTCAGAAGAACAAAGAGAAACCTCCTACTAAAGCTGAAATGAGAATGGTGGTGAAAAATCAATGCTCGATGTACAACTCTGGCTTAACAATGAAACAAGTCAAGGCTTTTCCTGATCATGTCCTGTTTCGCAAATATAATCAGATCATGAGGGACAAATCATCATCTTCAACACATTCTACCAACTTGAGAAGGATTACAGAGAATGAAGTTGCTCAAGAAGCCAAAAGACTCAAGTCTGATGATGCTCCAGCCAAGGAATCATCTCCAGTCATTCCTGCTGAAGCAACTTCTGAAGTTGCTTCTTCTACTGACAAGGGTCCATCTGCTGAACCATCTACCAATTCTCCTGAAGCACCTGATATATCAGCCCCCACTTCATATGTGGCAATCGTTGTCACACAAGAAACTTCTGGAGTTAAGGAAGCTGATCTCGCTGAAATAAAAACAGAACGGGCAATAAAGATGCTTCACAGGATGAATGCACTACGTGAAGGTGTTCCAACTAAGTCTCCCTCTACCTCTTCAAGTCTTACCACAAATGTTCAAGATGAAAATGCTCCCTCTGGGGAAATCTATAAACCTGGTAGGAGGAAGAAGAGAATGGCCAAAAGATCTCCCTTGGATCTTGAAGCTGATGAATCAACTTTCATTATAGAAGGTTCTGCTGCTGATTTTCCTGAGGGAGATCAAAATGAGTTGGACGATTGGAAACTGAAGGATGATGAGATGAATGTCATTCATCGAAGGGACTCCACTTCAATGGAATTCACCTTTCTAAAGGAAATTCTACACTTGGTAGACAGGGCAGACTTGCTTTCTCTGTTCACTCGTGTTACCACCTATTACTGCAACAAGGAACCTCAAGGTTCTGGGATGTTCTTACCAGGAGATCTTCAAGTCCTGTTAAACTCTCATTCTCCCAATAGTAAAGCTCATTCCATTTGGAAGAACTCACATCGGTGGAAGGTTGCGTCCTGGAGATTCTATCCTCTCCCTCGTGTACATGTATTGGAGACTAAGAGTGGGATCACTGTCTGCATGCTTGCTGAACGAAAGTATCCATTGCCCAAGAGACTTATGGAAAAAATGCTTAGTCAGAAATTGGAGATTCCTCCAGATCCAGTGGGCAATGAGAGACTGTCTGCTTCAACATTGGTGGGCTTGATCAAGACACAACTTCTACAACTGCAATAAGCCTCATTCTCATCCTTATCATGATACTTGGTACTCTCTGCACTACCTTGTTTTGTTACATTTAGTTTGTGTTATTTGTGTTATTTGTCAATTTCTGTGTTATTTTTCAATTCTTAGTTAAAAAAAAAAAAAAAAAAAAAAAAAAAAAAAAAAAAAAAAAAAAAAAACTTTTATGTAGGTTTGTTTGTTGTACAATACTGATGGTTGTTAACTCACCTGATGTACCTTGTGTATGCCAAAGAGTTGGCTAGTCCAAAGGGTACAGCTTTGGTAAAGACACAACAAATCTGTTGATAGCTGTAATGGTTTGCTCAAAATCATAGGGTCTGCAACCACCCATTCTTAACTGCTGAGGGTTGTATGGTCATCAATTCACCATGGTCTATTCCTTTTTGGAATCCAAGAATTGGCTAGCCCACATGTATATGGCATGTGGTAAAGGCAACTGAATCCATATTTGGTTCTCAATTCACCAATTCTAAGAATTGACTAGTCCTGAGCAAACGGCTACAGGTAAAGACAAGTCAAATCCGTTTATATGGTTGCTGGTTTGCCAATAAATCAGATGGTTATCAATGTACCATAGTTTTCGAACTCAAACATCTGGCTACTCCAGTAGTGATGGCTATTGGTAAAGAGACATCAAACCCATTATTTTCAATGATTCACCTCTCACAGGAGTTAACACACCTGGAAGTGATGAGAATAGTATGAAGCTTATTTGTTTTGATGTACATGATGTCATCTGTTGCTGCAAAGATCTGGTGTTTCACAGTTCAGTCATCATAGAGATGTTCTTCTTCTGAATCTTTGTTGCTGATCCTTAACAAACTGGACCTTCATAGCTCAGAAGTGTTTAAGATATGGGGAGGATCTTGTTTGGAAATTTAATCATCAGATGGTACAATCCTCAACAGCATTAACGATCTATCAAGGAAACTGGAACTTAACCTAGTCAAATTCCAGTTTAGGGGAGGATTGTTGGGAATTAAGGAAAACTACTGATTCTGCCAAAGTATCTGCCGAAGAAATTCTGCCGAAGAAGAATGGATTCTGCTGAAGTTATACTTCAGCAGAAGTGTTAAAGCAGAAATCGTGTTTCTGCTGAAAGTGCGAATCCACGTAGGAGAGATAAGCTCAGTATGTAGTAAAAGTCAGCGCCGTATGAAAGATAGGTTGGCGCCGTATTGTATAGAGCTTACTCAGAATAAACAATATCATTAGCAAAACAAAATGATTAGTTGCATGCTTGTCTAGATGCATGCGTTGTTTATGTTTGTATTAGGAGCGTTCGTTGTAAACGCTCGTGAGTCATTAGGGTTTCTTGCCTATAAAAGGAACCATAATAGTTTGTAATAGATAAGTTTTTCTAAGTCTTTCAAGTCTTGTAAAATATCCGAAACATAGAGTTTCTATAATCAAAAGATCCATAGAGGATCAAAGAGTTCTTAGTTATTATAACTTGTATTTACTTTCCGCTATAAAATACGTGTTGTAGAGATCTTCTATTAGTTTGCTTGTGATTACATAGGCAACACTAACGATCTCCGAGTGCTTAAGATCTATCAAGGTCTTTGTGTTTTCAACACAAATTAACTCCTACAGGTCCACTATTTTAAACTTGAAACTAAACCTATGAACTCACCAGCGTTAGCTGACCTTTTAGCATGTTTTTCTTAGGTATTTAAGTGATGTTTGGAGTGCGTGTTCTGTGAAAGCTTGGCAATGAGGCATGGTTCAAGGATCATAATCAAACTCTGATAATTTATGGGGACCTATTTTTATAAATCATGTTTGGGCCTAATATTTACATTTTGGGATTAATGTTTTGGATATTTAAATTTGGTATTGGTTTTTGAATGATAAATGACTATCTTGTTTGCTATACTTGTGTGAGATACCAATCCAATGTAACGCCCCAAAAACTTGATTAAGTATTCCGCTGTACCGAGATTTGGGGGTGTTACACCAATGGCATGACACTATCTGGGGCGGTGTGTTTAGTCCCCAGCGTTCCCTTTTGATATGATTATGATATGTGTGCACTTGGCCATTATGAATACATATGTACAGTCTCGAGCTGGCATATGTATATTTGATTTGTTTTGCGGGGAGCGTATGGATGCATCCTAGGTACTCAGTTCAGTTTTGGTGATGTGGTGAGTGTGTGCAATACACCCCCTCACAGTTTGGTACATTTGGGCTAGCTACCCATGTACACTTTGACATGATTTGACGGATTTGATATGATTTCGCAAATATGGGTTATGATATATGATTTGGTATATTTGGCTATTGGAGTATCTCCTTTAGTATTAGGTGCTTGTGGCAACATTCTGATTTTGGTTATTATGTGACTATCTGATATTCTTATTCATTCGTTTGCTATGCCTATTCAGTCATTCAATTGACTACTTATTCACTCAGTATTCTTATGTGATTCGTTTGACTATCGGACTCATGCTTCAGTTCATTTGGTTATTATACTCAGTCTTCAGTTCATTGATTTACTATGCTTTCACTCTATTTCGGTTGGCTGCCAAGCTTATACTTCAGATTACCACTTCATCCGTTTACCGAGCTATTATATGATTATTGGATTCAAGTGTTGAATATGCTATTATATGATTATTTGGTCCACCTGTTTACCATGCTGATATATGATTACATGGTTTCTCTGTCTACTATGTTAGTATGTGGTTACCTGATTCATCTGTTATCATGTGAATATCTGATTATCCGCTTACCATGCTATTATGTGACTATTTGATTCGTCTGGTTGCCATGCTAGTATGTAATCATTTGATTTAACCGTTTATCATGGTATACTTCGTTCAGTTATGTCGAGGGCTATGACTATCATTTAGTAATCTACCTGCTATTTGTGATTTCCATGTTTGTACTTCTGTTTGATATATTTTCTGATGCTTATGTTATCGGTTCAACATAGTAGTTGATGTTTACCTGACTTGTTGATCTGCCATGTTTACACTTCTATTCATGTTACTGGTTGATGAAGGAATATGATACAACTTATGTTATCAGTCTAGTTGACTTGTTTAGTTTGCCATGCTATATTCTTGTTCAGTTACTTCATTTAATTATGATGTTCGTTCAGTATTTCCTACCTATACATGTGACTGAAATGCTTATACTTCTATTAGTATCTTAGCTTGTTATGATAGTTATTATGTTTATTAATTGTTGATTTTCTGACTTGTGTGATTTCCATGCTTACATTCTATTCAGTTGATTTCGTCTGATTATAGAATTCTGCTTAGCTTATGTATATCTGATTTTCTGATTTGTTTGTTTTGCCATATTCATGTTTAGTTGATCCGCTGACTGATATGCTTGTACACTGTTTGGTTGCTTGTTTTGATTATGATACTGTTCATCAACTCCTATATGATTATGTTTCGATACTTGTATGTTTGGTTATTTATATGTGCTTATATTTGTTCAATGATTCGTTGCGTTGCTTTGCTTTGGTCTTCTTTGATTTCTGTTCCTTCAGGATATCTGTTAATATTGTGTTCTGCAGGTTCCTCATTGACTCATAGACTCATTGTGCTCATTCATTACGATTTTGTTATCAGTCTCCTTTGATTCGTTTTTATATTTTTAATTATGTTTAGCTTTTGTTTTGTTATATATGTTCACTGGGCTTTTTAAGCTCAGCCGCATTTCTTTTCCATGCGGCAGGTACCAAGTGGGATGCTGGGCTTTGATGGGCTGAGAGTATGAGCATTTGAGTGAACCGACCCTAGTTTCCATTATTATTTTGGACTCATTTGGAAAAAAATTTGTTTTGATATTTCGTATCTTTTATACATGTTGGATTATGTATTTTTTCTTTGTAAGTCATTCGTTTATATGACTTGGTATTTTATTTAATAAGACTTCCGCTTGCATTTTTATTAGTACGTTCTGATATGACTCCATAAAGTGACATTCGGACCCTTGTCGGGTTGGGGTGTTACAATTATGGTATCAGAGCCTAGGTTTTGAGACCCTTAGAGCTTAGGCTATGACCTGTGAGGATTTGGGTAGACATTAGGCTTCCGTTTATTTCGACCTATTCCGTTTGGTTGGACCTTTTTCATTTAGATTTGACTTCGATATCCTTTTGTCTTCTCTGATTTGATCTTCATCCTCCCACATTTGATTTTATCTATTTGACTTCGCGGATTAGTTTGTCTATCGCTTAGATGGTGACTACTCGTAGAATCGAAGATGGTGATTCGGATCCTGAGTTGCTATAATAGTTTCTGGGATAGAGAGGTTCGTGAAGAAGCCACATCTGTTTAGTACAACTGCCACTCCAGTTAAGTTGAAGACAGGATTGCTCGTGTCGAGAAGATCATTGAAGTATTGCAACACTGCAGGAAACATCAAGATGCCGCAGGAGAGAGCTGGATAGAACAACAAGAGGAGCAAAGACAAAGGTAAAAATTCAACAAGCAGGGCACACAGAAGGCGTGCGAGCAAAAGAACTATGATCGGCGTATTGCAGATAGACGGAGAAACTACTACCAGGAGTTTGGGCGTATAGATGGTCAGCAGCAGAACTACTAGGACGTCGTATCAGAGAAGAGATGCTGAGAAGATTTCATCCACTCCGTGTGGTTTGTGTGGCATCGGGCCCATGATTATCTTGAGAATGGTGGAAGATAGAACTACCGCGATTCGTCGTCCCTCTCATTTGTTTGTCACGCGTTTTGAGACAGTTTGATATTTTGTTATGTGATTTTGATCGATATTACTTGTTTTTTATTTGTTCAGAACTCGATTTGAATTGTGAAGTTTTATGATTTGGCATTTTTGGTAATATTTCAGCTTTGTACCATATCTTATATCTCTTTGAGAGATTTCAATTATCATCTATTTTGTTTATGTGATTCGTATCAGTAAGATCAGATTTGTGATATTTTGGCACTGTTTGTACGCCTGAGATTGTTTTGGATCGTCAAAAATGAGTCATAAGGAACCTTCTCAAGTAAGACGGCCACCTTCCTTCTTCCCGTGGATTGGTAAGTTTTCGTTTAGTCTTCTAATTTTTTTTTTGGAGTTTGGTTTGATGATATGCTTGTCACCTGTATGTGAATCTGATTTGATTTGGCATTAGTAGATTATTTGTCACGACTCAGAATAAAATATGATGGCAATAACGACATGTTCATATTATGCAAGTATAATTACGCTTGATCAACGTGATAATACCGAGATCATATGACTTGAACTTATTGGGATCATACGATGTCTTGAGAAGTGCCTGAGTTTAGTACGTTTGATGAATTAGAATTATATCCGTGATTCGTCAGCCTTGATGATATTCTCGACCGTGCGGGTATCCTATCCATTCAATTTCACATTCTGATACGTTTTGATATTGCGATATGTGCTCAATTGATCGTCAGTACGAATATGTTACCCATCTCTTTATGAAAATCTTGATATGCTTGATAATTCGGTATGTGATTCTCTTATGATTAGTAAGTTCCTTGATCCGTTCGGAATCTAGTTTGATTTGATGAAGTTTTCCTACCGTTAACACTACCTCAGTATTTGTCTCGTGTGTATACGTGTTTCATGTATCTCTTTGAGGTATTTCAACTATCATCTGTCACCTATTTGTTTCATATTCGTTGGATCAGATTTATTATGATTTGTATTCTGTGAAGAGCCTGCGGCTATCCTAGCTTGTAGCTCATGTTAACAGTTTTGCAGTTTACATCTTACAGTTTACAACTTATAAATACATAGTTTTGCCAACCATACCTATAAGTACAGTTGCGAATGATCTGTAAAAATGTAATGAATCATTACAATAACTTGATTTTACAAAAAGTTTGTGAATCAAATTTGAGATTTATAGATTCAATTCAATATTAATTGATTTATAATAGTCACAATTCAAAAAATAATAATAGAAAAAAATAATAATAATAATCCTCAATTTAAAAAGATTTCTCTCAATCTTTTTAAAAAGCTTTTCAACCAAAGCCAAAAACGGTACCCTACTCACCTCCCCACCGCCATCAACAGCCAAACACTTCTCCCAAACTCAAAAGAAACAAAACATGCCGGAATCTGAACACAACAACCACCGGTTTCAAATAGGCTACGCATTCCGTTCAAAAAAAGTATCCTCTTTCATGACACCATCTTTCATAACTCACGCCAAACACCAAGGCATTGATTTCATCCCAATCAACATCTCCAAACCCCTCACTGACCAACCCTCATTCGATATCATCCTTCACAAGATCTACACTAACGAATGGATCACTAATCTCAATACCTACACCCTCGTAAACCCGAAAACCATCATCATTGACCCAATATCCAATATCACACGTCTCCATAACCGTGTATCCATGTTGGAATTCATTAAACATCTCAATATTGAGCGTTTAGCCATTCCAGACCAGACCCTTGTTTCGGATAGTTTAATGTTGTCGAGTTTAGTAAATGCAAGTGGTCTCAAGTTTCCCATGATCGCGAAACCTGTAGCGGCTGATGGGAGTGTGAATTCGCATAAAATGTCGTTGGTTTTGAGTAAGGATGGGTTGAGTAAGGTGGATGTTGATGATACACCTGTTGTTTTGCAGCAGTTTGTGAATCATGGTGGGGTGATATTTAAGGTTTATGTTGCTGGAGAGTATGTGAAATGTGTGAGACGAACCTCGTTGCCTGATATATCGGATGAGATGTTGGAGAAAATGTCGTTGGAGTCGAATGGTGTTATGAGTTTCTCTCAGATATCGAATTCTGCAATGGTTAGGGAGGGTGGAGGTTCGGGCGAGGTGGAGATGCCCGGGGATGAGTTTGTGGCCGAGGTGGCGAAAGGGATGAGGCGGGCTTTGGGTTTGCGTTTGTTTAATTTTGATATGATTAGGGATGAGAACGGTAGTGGGTATTTGGTGATTGATATTAATTATTTTCCTGGTTATGAGAAGTTGGATTCTTATGAGACTGTGATGACTGATTTTTTGCTGAATGTAATGAAATCAAGAGCGAGAGCTGGAGGAGAGGATGGTGCTAGCGAAACACAGTGAGTTATGTTTTGCTGTATGAAACATGATAAATTTTCGAATAATGTTTGATTCGAGTATGTACTTTGTTATAGCATAACACATACGGTAATAATCTGTGAACTTGAACTGATATCTTACGACAATTGAAGACTCTTCTATTTTACATTTTCAGCAATTAAATCTTTATAAATCTCACAATAGATACATGATGTTAACCACTACCAAGGTGGTCTAGTTTGTAAATATAGCGAAGAAAGTTTATTTGTATTCGATGTGAAATTGGAGAACATATGCAGAAAAATACGAGTTTTCTATGAGTAGTATAGAAGCTTTGTGTTACGCAATTACGTTGTTAGATTATTTTTTTTTTTACTGCAAACAAATCCTGTGATTCATGAAAACACAGGTAAGTAATAAGAATTTATAATTAATGATTGTAAAAACTGTGCAGAAAACAGTTGTGTGTTCACTCGTCATTATTTGCCAATTTTATGCCCAGTTTTTGGTTTCATGGTTACATTTTCTCAAAACATAAATGGCAAAAATCAAAAAATAATAATAATAATTTAAAAAAAAATAAACAAAAAAACAAAAGAGCAAACACTTTGTGCCCAGCACTCTGGAAGCTAATATGGTGATGAACAACTAATTTGAATTCAAAGGTATTTAACAATACAAAATTTGACATCAAATCACTAGCCAAGACCCAGATTAACTTTCGTACATGTCAAAAGTGCAATCAAAATTTTGTACTTCCCAGCCTTAAATACATTACATTCCATCAAAATCTTGAGAAATCAAAATCATGATTAGTGAAGATAGTTATCTCTCTGTCATCGTGACGCCAATGACCAAAAGTTCAAGAAAAACGATGGAGATGCAACAAACCAGCTTATAAACGCCATAGCAGTGGCCGACATGAACCTTTTGCAATGGTTTATGTTACATTTATTGAGATCATTGCTGATAAGAACTGTGATGCCGGCACTTGCACATGCAGCAGCAAAAGTAAGAGTCGAGGTGATCTGTACCAGAATATGTAAATTAATCAACCATTAGACTGATCAATTAAAAGCAGACGATAGAACTTATTTTCTAAAGGATTCAAGATTATCTTACCGCGTCACCAATGGTGTACATAGTAATAAGTGCAGGACTCCTCAAGCTTCTTTTGACACAAAGTGCATATACATCAATGATGGCTAATGACAAGCTCCATAGACATTGCAAGCCAACAGCAGCCACGAGGTACCTGAGGGACACCCACAAAATCAGTTAGATTCTTGGTGACAAGCCAGAAATTGCGACTTTATATAGTAAAGAAAAAGAAAGTGATTATGTTGCCAGGATGCACCAAAACAAAACTAATTACACTAGAAGCAAGTTAGATACAGGTTTTACCATCACCATGGTTGACCTTTATAATTTTTTAAATTCACATCCCACAGTTGAAGTGTTCATTGACAGATATTCTTCACCAGCTTCATACCTTCACCTTCGTTTTATGTTAGTTCCAGGTCCCAACATTCTATTGCCGGAACTCTAATCACAATGATATTTTTGGCCTTTAATTCTTATTGATTTAATCACTATCGACCCAACAGTCAACCCGTCACAACCCATATGACCCGGTCAACAAAAGTCAACCATACGAAAGTCAACAAAGCAGTTACACAGCAGTTACATAGCAGTTACATATAACTGCTCCAAATCTCAGAACCGACACAATGGTTCAAACGTACCCTTTCATTACTATATATAGATAGTACATTCGTTTGTAAACATCATAGATGACATATTTGATTATTACAAAGACATATTTATAGTTTACTTAATCTTTGCACAATACTCATTCGGTATACAAGTGATTGAAACGTTTAGACCATAGATCCAGTAATAAAGGCCAACAATTGGTATCAGAGCGGTTTGGTCGTTCAACCAACAATCATCATTTACCCAGACTCGTACAAGTTCCAGAATCAAAAACAGAACCAGTTTCGACATAAAATTTTTTTTGCAAATCGCTAAGAATACAAATCCCGACGTCATTTTTGTATCTCAACGTTTGTCGCAACAGGGGTATAATCACTTTGTGATTACTCACAACCCGGCAACAAATCAAACTCGCAAATATTTTTCCGAAACCAGTTTCAATCCAAACAGGATCAGAAAACGAACTAAATCGTTTAAATATTTTTTATTCGAAACAAAACAAATACGAGTGTCATCATTAGGGCACAAAATCAAAGATTCGAATTAGAACAAACACACCTGTTCTTAAACGGAATCAAGCCCAGAAGGATCAATTGAAAACCCCAATTGATTCATTAGCAAACTCCAATCGTAAAATTTCTCACGGATCAGAAAACCCCCCAATTAATCCGAAACCCTAGATTTCAAATTGGAGGATATTAGTGGTCGTACAAGAACACCACACCGGAGCAGTAAAAGGACGGTCAAAAACCACAGCCATCATAAAAAAGGAGGCCGGAGAACCGTCGGTGTATTATTGGAGAAGAAAGAAGATCAAAAGTAATCTTCTGAAGAGAGAGAGAAATACTGAAAAAGGCAGTATCTCAAAAGAGACGCGTGTGTTTTATCTCAAAAAAAAAAGGAGATAAAAGGGTTATAAGAAGGGACACGTGTACAGATAAGGGCCAGATACAGGATTTTATTTTAGTTAAGGCATCGGGTTAAACCATCAACCCCTCCAGGTTCCAAAGTTTTCAAAACCACTTTATTTTACATTATATATTTTGATATATACAGTTTTTAGATTGATAAGTTATTTTAAAACATTATTAAAATCTTATCATATTTTGTTTAGTATATCTAACCTAGTTTTTACACTATTTAGAATACTGACCAGGAATAATTTGTAAGGAGTAATTAACCTTAGGTTATTCAGTTTAAATTTTATAATCTCCGAGGATAGTTTAAAAATTGTTAAAACTATACCTAGAAAAGTTTTACACCCATTTGAGGAAGATAAAACATTAAGAGCTCAGTTTAAGAAAAGAATTTTTTATATATACACTTTGTGTTAAAATTCTTTATTGGAGATTTATTTGTCATTTTTAAAATATGACGAACGACAGTGGTAAAAAGGAACCCAGTACTAACATTTCAAGTAGTACACCCCAATTTCAATGCCCAATCCTGAAGCCCGCGAATTACTCACTATGGGCAATTCGATTGCAAATCATTCTCGAAGCGAATGGTTTATGGGAAACAATTGAGCCGACCGAAACGACTCAATCAGATAAGAAAAAGGAAAAAACCGCTATTGCTTTCCTTTACCAAGCCTTACCCGAAGAACAATTACTTCAAATAACAAAGCACAAAACCGCAAAAGACATTTGGAATGCTTTGAAAACTAGACACGTTGGCGAAGACAGAGTTAAACAAGCAAGATTACAAACACTCAAATCCGAATTTGAGATGTTATACATGAAGGAAGATGAAACAGTTGACACCTTCACCACAAAACTTACAACACTCGTAAACAAAGCCGCTAGTCTAGGACACACAATAGAAGATGAAACCTTAGTACGGAAACTACTAAATGCTGTACCCGAAAGGTATCTGCAAATAGTCGCATCTATAGAACAATATTCCGATCTAAGTGAAATGACATTAGAAGAGGCAATAGGAAGACTTAAGACCTACGAAGAGAGGATTAAGTTCAAGAAAGGAAAACAAGTGGACAGTCAAGACAAATTGATGTTCACACGACATGACAATAGAGGAAGAAATTTCAGAGGACGTGGACGTGGAAAATATAAAGGATGGAAGAACCACGATAAAAATAACCACGAGAAGAAGGATGGAGAAAATACTCACAATCACTTCAACAAACAGAATATTGACTTTAGCAAAGTTAGATGTTACAAGTGCAATAAGACTGGTCATTATGCATCTAAGTGTTATACAAAACCAAACACTAGTATGCAATCTAATCTTGTTGAGGAGGACTTAGAACCTACCTTATTAATGGCAATATTAGAAGACCCACATGTAACAAAGCTAAAAGATCAAAAGGTCTCGCTACACGAAGAAGATGTAGGATATAAAGAGACAAGTGTTGACAGTCAATGGTATTTAGACAATGGAGCTAGTAACCATATGACTGGAATAAGAGAACACTTTAAAGAACTAGATGAGAACGTTAGTGGAAAAGTAAGATTCGGAGATGGATCTCATGTAGAGATTAAAGGAAAAGGTTCAATCCTAGTAGAATGTGAATACGAGAAACAAAGAATCATATCTCAAGTCTATTACATTCCTAGTTTGAAAAACAATTTATTGAGCCTTGGACAATTTACCGAAATTGGTTGTAAAGTTATAATGGACGACGATGAACTACGACTTTATGACATGGACAACAAAATCTTCTTGAAAGTCACAAGACAAAGAAACCGTCTATACAAAGCAAGTCTGAAGATAGGCACACCTGTTTGCTTATTAGCAAACCTAAGTGACAACACTTGGTTATGGCACGCAAGATTAGGACACCTCAACTTTGAATCATTAAAATCTATGACTCAAAGAGAGTTAGTTCAAGGAATACCTGCCATTAAACATACAAAACAAATTTGTGATGTTTGTTTAGTTGGTAAACACAGCAGAGCACCATTTCCCAAGAAAGCAAAAACTAGATCAACATCACCATTAGATTTAGTTTACGGAGATTTATGTGGACCAATAACACCACCAACACCATCTGGAAAGAGATATATATTCTTGTTAGTAGATGACTACTCAAGATATATGTGGGCATATTTCCTAAGTATGAAAGATCAAGCTTTCGGTACTTTCAAGGAATACAAAGAAACAATAGAGAAGGAGCTAAGGATAACATTGAAAATGTTAAGAACTGATCGTGGAGGAGAATTCACATCTAACGAATTCACTCAATACTGCAAAGAAAACGGCATAGCACGACAACTAACCGCACCTTACTCACCACAACAAAATGGAGTTGTTGAACGAAGAAATAGGACAATCATGTCTACTACGAGATGCATGATGAAAGCAACTAATATGCCACAAAATTTTTGGGCTGAAGCTGTTAGACACGCTATATACATTTTAAACAGCGTTCCTACAAGAGCCTTAGAAGACATCACTCCATATGAAGCAATTAAGGAGAAAAAGCCAAACTTAGAAAGTTTAAGAGTTTTTGGCTGCATAGCATATGCAAAGGTACCATCACAACATCTGACAAAGTTAGATGACAGAAGTAACAAAATGGTATACTTAGGAAGCGAACAAGGATCAAAAGCTTATAGACTGTTTGATCCAACAACACAAAGAATATGTGTAAGTAGAGATGTGAAGTTTAAGGAGGATGAAGCATGGGACTGGAAGGATTACCTAGATGAACACACCAACGATGAACCCGAATGGTTTGACTTCAAAGTCGAAAACCTTGAAGCCACAGATGAACATCAGGAAAACGAAAACCAACCAGAAGAAGAAGACGATGATATCCCTGCAAACGATGATCATGAATATGAAACATCAGCAACTGACTCACCCTCACAAACATTTCGCACACCATCTACAATTTCATCACGAATAAATACTCAAATTACACCAACTACCTCAAGACATTCAACCAATCAAAGTAACTCAATTGCAACCCGGAATCTACATCCAGACTTTGATCACACACCACTACAAGGTTTTAGAACGTTGAATGATTTATATGAAAACACCGAGGAAGTTTTACCCGAGCATTTATTACTAGCTGAAGATGAACCAAAGAATTACAAGGAAGCATCAAACGATCAAAAATGGATCGAAGCAATGAAGGTCGAATTAGATTCCATCAATAGAAACAATACATGGGAACTAACCACTCTACCAAAAGGACAAAAAGCCATTGGATTAAAGTGGGTATTCAAGACCAAGAAAGATGCTAATGAAAATATAGTCAAGCATAAAGCTAGACTAGTAGCAAAAGGCTACATACAAGAGCATGGCATAGACTTTGAAGAAGTCTTTGCACCTGTAGCAAGAATGGAAACAGTCCGACTACTATTAGCCATAGCTGCTAATAACAAATGGGAAGTACATCACCTAGACGTCAAATCTGCATTTCTGCATGGAGACTTAAAAGAAGAAGTGTATGTTACACAACCCGAAGGATTTATAAAAGAAAATGGAAAAGTCTACAGATTGATAAAAGCTCTATACGGATTAAGACAAGCACCACGTGCATGGAACATAAAGTTAGATAATACCTTGAAGTCCTTAGATTTCAAGAAGTGCGCTTTAGAACAAGCTGTCTACACAAAGAAGTCAAAAGACTCAATACTTCTAGTAGGAGTCTATGTGGATGATTTAATCATCACTGGCACACCAAAGAAAGAAATAGACAAGTTCAAAGCTCAAATGGAAGAGAAGTTCGAGATGAGTGACCTAGGATTACTATCCTACTACTTAGGAATTGAAGTCACACAAACTGGAGGTGACATATCAATAAAGCAATCCGCCTACGCAAGCAAGATCCTCAAAGAAGTTGGAATGCTAGATTGCAACGAAACCTTAATACCTATGGATCCAGGAACAAGACTAACAAAGAACACTGAAGAAACAACGGTCAACTCAACTGAATATAGAAGCTTGATTGGATGCTTACGATACTTGTTACATACAAGACCCGACTTAAGTTACTCCGTTGGATTACTTAGTCGTTTTATGCAAGAACCGAAGGAACAACACATGAAAGCTATAAGGCAAGTACTACGCTACGTTAAAGGAACAAAAGACTATGGAATCACCTACAAGTACAATGGAAGAAAACAGATACAAGGTTATAGTGACAGCAGCTACGGAGTCAACACTCAAGAAGGCAAAGGCACTACTGGAATTATCTTCTACTACGGTGAATCACCAATCAGCTGGAGTACACAAAAACAAGCCACGGTAGCTCTATCATCATGTGAGTCCGAATTCATTGCAGCAACAGCAGCAGCAACACAAGCATTATGGTTAAAGAGACTGCTTAGCAAGCTTACACACACGGAAGAAGAAAAAGTTACAATACTGGTCGACAACAAGTCCGCCATCGAACTAATGAAGAATCCCGTATTCCACGGAAGAAGTAAGCACATTGACATAAAGTACCACTTTATAAGAGAATGCGTCGAAAGAGAAGACCTACAAGTCGAATTTATAAGTGGAGAATTTCAGAAGGCTGACATACTGACAAAGGCATTACCGAAGATCAGATTCCTCACCATGAGACAACTAATTGGAGTCAAAGATCTAAAGCAAGCCGATTGTGATTAAGGGGGAGAATATTGATTTAATCACTATCGACCCAACAGTCAACCCGTCACAACCCATATGACCCGGTCAACAAAAGTCAACCATACGAAAGTCAACAAAGCAGTTACACAGCAGTTACATAGCAGTTACATATAACTGCTCCAAATCTCAGAACCGACACAATGGTTCAAACGTACCCTTTCATTACTATATATAGATAGTACATTCGTTTGTAAACATCATAGATGACATATTTGATTATTAATTTATTACAAAGACATATTTATAGTTTACTTAATCTTTGCACAATACTCATTCGGTATACAAGTGATTGAAACGTTTAGACCATAGATCCAGTAATAAAGGCCAACAATTCTTATCGTCGTCATATAACAGCTGATACAGATAACGGCTTAGTAGTCTATACTCATATCAGCACTTACTAATTTTTGATTTAAAGTTATCACTCACGCGGGAAACTAAAAGTAGTCCACAGACAGATGAAATACAACGCAGAAGCTGGTGACCTAAAACTATCTGAACAAGTTATTTTTGACATTGAGCTCTTTCAATATAGAAGTGACAAATAAAACTAAAGACGGTAATGAAATAACAATAGACCCCTTTCGGTTAGTCACTTTTTTCCTTTTACATATTATTCATTCAGCGAACCAAAATGGAGCACAAACTTACCTGATTGAACTGAAAAATGAAACAGAAGTTTGACATCAAAGAAATAATGACCGTCTGTATTATGAAAAATCTATCTAAATGTTAATGTACAACTAGATTGTCGCTGAACACTCTAATTATAAACAGGGATAAATCTTGAGCCACGTGTCTGTACTAACAATATAAACACGTGTGCTCTAAGCTATAAATAAAACATGTACGCACAGAGAAAATCATGCATTTGCATTACAAAAGAGACATAAACTTGAAATCCTAGAAAGGTTATCTTGATCTTTCTAACTATTGAGAAACATTTAGGTGTTTAGTTTCATATTCTATTAGCCACCGAACAAAACGTCATTATGACACATCTTTCGCTCTCCTTAATAGTTACAATAAGCTGTCAAGAGTTGGAATCCTGGTGCAACAAATAGTATATGACAAAGCGTGTAGCTCTAAGTGGTGACAATCAGTGACTATCAACTTTTATCTTTAGCATTGGCTTGCGCTCATTTATGGTAAATACATAACAAAAACTGCCACATGTTTATCCAAAAAACTTTTGTTATCAATGCACACTATCTCAAGAGATCCTCAGAGCGGTATCTAGATCGACATTAGTCAGCCTTATAATTTTTTTATGGATGGATAGGAAATCTAGCAATAAACAGAATCTAGTAGAGTTAGATCAGTTAATATCAATCAATAATTGATAATAACTAATGACCCTTATGCGCACATGATTAGACACATCGATTATTTACCAAAGTTTAACGATCATCATCCCCACAACAGCCATACAAGCTCCTAAATTTTACAAGTAAAAGAAAGTCAGAAAGTGTCACAATATAACATGTCAGCTCATTTAACCTTCCTATTCTGTGACGATTACATTACAGCTACAATGACAGATAAATCCTTTTAAGGGATATTTGTTTTAGCTCATTTAGTAGGCTTATTAGCTTATTTAGCAAATATAGTGTATGTAACATTTTTTTTTGGTTCAAGCATAAGCTAGTCCATACATCTTGGCTCAAAATCATAAGCTAATACAAACACTAAAGGGTTTGGTCTTGTAGCCTAGCAGTAGTCCCAACCTCGTAGTTGTGGAATATTTGTAAAGAAGGGTTAGAGCACTTTGTAGTGTTTAGCGTCAATATAGAAAGACAACAAGCCGCTAACAAAGCATTAAAATTCTAACCTACTTTCATGTCATTATATTGCCAAACAGACAAACACTTATACAACTAGTGCTTACTGCCTAATTTTGCCAAACATACCCATAAAAAGAAATCATATTTAATGAAACTAAAAAAAAAAAAATGTTACCGAAAAGAGGTGACAGAGGGGAAATCAGAGGTGGTAGCCATGACAGTCAAAGAAATCACCGTGGCAACAAACTGACAGACACGCAGCCCCAATCCTGTCCGCGTGCCAGGCATACCTTGGACGTCTTTCATCCTCACTCTTCGTGGCGGCGCCGCCTCGTTTCTTCCATCTATTAGCGGCGGCGCCTCCACCGGGTGCACCGCCGGCCTGCTCATTTCTTTTTTATATATTCTTTCTTTGTGAACAGAGGTGGTTATTAAAGCTCAAGTTTAGCGAACATGAGGAGTAATTAATTAGTGAGTACGGGCTATTAATTCAAAAGGAATGTTTTTTTCTTCTTGTTAAAAAGTCTACTCCTCCTTTATTACACTTTTGTTGAGGTAAAAAGTTGTAATTACCCTAACAAGCTAATCCTTCGGCAGTCCTTCGGTCAAGCCCTCCGGATTAGATACCTTCGGATCTGTAAACACAAAGACAACACGCGTTAGCCTCGCCTAGGGTTTTATCCCTAGACCAAGCTCCGGCGTGAGGATGAGTATATGTATATGTCAGAGTAAAATGCTATGAAAAATAGGTGAGAATTGATTGACCTCGAATGCTGTTGCTTGATTCCTTTTATAGGTGCGGAGCTTTTGTCCTCACCCGGAGATCACGTGGGCGATAGTGACTCTTTTGGGCGGGAGTTGACTTTACTCTGTTTAGGTTCCGCCTGGAAAGGGTCAGTGGTTCTGACCAAGATTCCTTTCCTTTTACGCATGATGATGTCAGGTGTCCGTTATGCCGGGGGGTTATGTTTAACCCTCCGGTACATGATTGCATATGTGTTTGGTTCAATTGGGGTAGTGTGCCTTATCCGGGAGATTTTCTGCTGTGTCGAGCGGTTTTGGCTTATGGCCGGGGGGTTAGGTTCTTCGGCACTTTACTAAGTTGCCGGGAGGTGACATACGCCAACATGTCCCTCCCCCAGTATCATGTTAATGGACATGTTCATGATATTGAGAGTCTGTAGTGTGCCTCGGCGTGAGTCTTTTTTTTTTTTTTTTTTTTTTTTTTTTTTTTTTTTTACTGTGGAGTATGACACGTCAGGGGGTTTACGTGGCATCGTGAGTATGCGACGCTGGGCCACGTGGCACTGTGTGTGCGTTGTGTGGTGAGGATTTTGCCACGTCACCTCTGACACGACGTGACGCCTCAGCTACCCTTCTCTTTTGCTTATAAATAGCTCGTTTTCTCCTCATTTTTACCACCGTAAAAAGTTTTTACTCACACGTCTCCTCTGCGTTATTTTGCCGAACGGTTTCCTTTGTTCTCCGTCTTCTGTCCAGGTACTACTCTAGTTTTTCCTCTTTAGTTTTATAGGTGCCACCATTCCCTTCCGGCAAACATGTCTGAACCGTCCGGCTCGTCATCTGCTCGGGGATCCGGGCCGATTTCCGAGGGTCCGTCCCAACCCCGTCCCAAATTTGATTTAGATAAGTATACTTCTGTCATGACCGATAAGTCGTTGCAATGGGCCGTGAGGGAGTTTGGGATACCTTCCGACCTTCATCCGAGGCTGCCACCAGATGACTTTACCATGGGGCAACTTGGGGATGATGCTATAGGGTTATACTTAGAATATTTTATTGAAGGGGGAATTTCTGTTCCTTTTTCTAGCTTCCTCTTAGATGTTCTTCATTATTACAAAGTTCATATTTCCCAATTAGTACCGATAGGTTTACATAGGGTTACGCTTTTTGAGGTATATAGCCGTAGCCTTCACATTACTCCCACGACTTCTTTGTTTCGAGCCTTTTACAAATTACATAAACAAGGGCATTGGTTCACGTTTGCTAAGCGAGATGGTAAGCAACGTAAAGTGTGCTTTCAAGAAATTTTGTCCTCGTTAAAGGGGTGGAAGAGACAGTTCTTTTTGATTGACCGTCGGGCGGTACCCTTTGCTATGCCGTGGAGGCATCCGGACTCTGATGTATCCGATCCGTTTCCTGCCGGGGAGTTTCATATGCCTCACGCGGATTTATTGTCGGCGAATGTCATAGATTTGATTAAAATTCCGCCGGATTTTTTGTATGCCGTGGGGTTGTCGGCCAAATGGAAATATCCAGGTTATCGGGCGACTTTGAAGGATGCCGAGGGGAATGGTACTTGGCCTGTATATTTTCTTTCTTTGTTTAATATTTCGTGTTTTCTTGTTTGACCTTTTCTATGTATCTTGCAGCTTTGACCATGTCTGACTATCTTACTAAGCCGAGCTACCGCAAGGGGGCTGCAATGACTCGAGGGGATAAGTATCTGGAGGGGCAAGCCCATATAATGCATGTTAGCCTTCCGAGTCCCCCCGGCACGGGGGTCCCGCCGAAGACCGACGCTATGAAGAGGGTCGAGGTGGCCGACCCGAAGGTTTTAGAGGCCAAGGAGAAGAAGAAGAAGGCCGCGGAGGCGAAAGCCCAGGGTTATCAACCCCGCAAGCGTCAGGTCGGGGAAGGTGGCTCTGGTCTGCCGAAGAGACGGAAGAAAAGTCCTACTCCGGTGATTAACTTGGATTCTCATACGAATCCGACACCGGTGAACACCGTGCAGCCGGAGGGCCAACCACCGAATGATCCGCCTGTTGTTGAAAAGGGGGATTTGGAGGGTCATTCCAGCAACAAGTTAGGGGATGATGCTAATGCTGGTGTCGATGTGGAGGCTGGGCCAAAAGATCATGATGCCCAGGCTTCCCAGTTCGTCGAGCAGCCCGCTCCTCAGGAGAATGGTGAGTTGGTTTCTTTCTGCTCCGAATCCTCTTTTTGTTGCTATCGTTTGATTATATCCTGTGCATGCCTAAATTTTTTATTTTGCACTTTGTAGTTAATTCTCCTCCTCTCCAGCATCGTGAAGGCAAGGGTACTGCTGATGAAGAAGGTACCTCATCTAGCGCCACCTATGTGCCGGGGTGGTCAATCAAGAAAGATGAAAGAGTGAAAGGGTATGAAAAGTATCGGGATCTCATGGTTCATCTGCCCCCTCCCGCCGAAGAGGAATATATGCAGACTTTGTCCGACTCTGAGTCTGCCCAGCGATCGTGGGCTATCCTGGCTAGGGGTTCGCTTGCCTTTGTGGATTTGCTTGTCCGCTTCGAGAGTCTTGATCTTGATCATCGCCAGTTGGTCGACGAGCACAGCGAGTGTGATAAAGTCGCTAAAGATAACTTCGCCTTTTTGGATAAGACTCTGGCGGAATTGAAAGTGACTAAGGATAAGCTCGGCGAGACTTCTGCTCGGGAGGAGGGTTTGAAAAAGCAGGTTCGTACGCTGGAGGGTGAGAAAACCGAGTGGTTAAAATTGTCCCTTGCTCAGAGTGAAAAAATATCAAGCTTGGAGAAGGAGTTGATGGAGACGAAGGGTGCTCTAAAGAACGAAGAGGAAGAGAATGCCGTTCTGCTGAAACAACGCCAGGAATCGGCTATAGCCGCCGGGAATCTAGAAATTGAACGGGCGAATCTTGTTAGGGACTTCATCCCGGCGTTCGTCGCTCGTCTTCATGGCAGCCATGAGTATAAGGCTTCGTTGGCTGTTCCTTTCAGTTTGAGTGGTATGGCGGGGTGGTTGGACGGTGTGTCTATTGGCCGTTCGGAGGAGGAAGTGCGGGGGATATTAGCCGATACTGAGGATTTGGACCTGGATGCTCCTACTAAGTATCTAGCTTTGTATGAGGAACTCTTTGTGAAGGAGTATCCTTATGTCGCCAAGGTTCGTAATGCTTGCCATCGTCCTTACAGCTTTGTCTCGACTTTGATGCCCGACCCCGCCCCGGATCATGTCGTCGAAGAGAAGGTTGAGGATAAGGATAAGGACGAGGGGACCAGCGCTCCTCTCGTCTGAAATTTATTATCATTATGTTTTTATTTTTAGATAATTCCTTCGTGACGGTGATATTGCCGAACAATGTTATTTTGTAATGATATGTTTTGTAATCTTGAATGGGTTCGTTTGGGGAATTTTTTGTTTGTCGAATGGAATCTATAGCCGCTCTTCTTTTTACATCTTTGTATTAATTTTGCCCGTACGTATGGATCATTATGTTTACTTCGTTGATCTCCTCCAAACCTGGTTAGGCATAAACCATCTTTTTGTTGCCTGGGCCACCCCTTTTTGTGTATAAGCCTTTCGGTGTATTATGGCAATCTCTTTTCGGATATACTCTTTTTATCGCCTGGGCACCCCTTTGTGGGTATAAACCGTTCGGCAACTTATGGCAATCCTTTTCGGATATGAACCATCTTTTTATCGCCCGGGCATCCCTTTTTGGGTATGAACCGTTCGGCATTCATGGCAATCCTTTTTGGATATGAACCATCTATTTATCGCCTGGGCAACCCTTTTTGGGTATGAACCGTTCGGCATTCCTGGAAATCCTTTTTGGATATGAACCATCTATTTATCGCCTGGGCAACCCTTTTTGGGTATGAACCGTTCGGCATTTATGGCAATCCTTTTTGGATATGAACCATCTTTTTATCGCCTGGGCAACCCTTTTTGGGTATGAACCGTTCGGCATTCATGGCAATCCTTTTTGGATATGAACCATCTATTTATCGCCTGGGCAACCCTTTTTGGGTATGAACCGTTCGGCATTTATGGCAATCCTTTTTGGATATGAACCATCTTTGAACATTGACCATTTTTCCCCGGAGGTCACGAGCCTGTCGGGGGGGTCATTTACTAATTATGTTCAGAAACCCTTCATGTGGAAAATTGCTCTCCCGAAACACGGGGAGCTATGATTTTCATTAAAACTTGCTTAAACATACTGCCTCTAGGGCTTAACGGTTACATAGTTTTTTATTTCTACAAGAAGCATTTTCTTAGGTTCACCGCGTTCCAAGTGCGGGGGACCTCCTTTCCTTCGGCTGTCTGTAATTTGTAGGAACCATTGTCGTATGCCTCTGTTATTTGGTATGGGCCCTCCCAGTTGGGTCCCAACTTCCCTTGATTTTCTTGTCTGCTCGCCTCATTTTTCCTGTAGACGAAGTCTCCTACTCTGAGCTTTTCGCCTCTGACCCTTCGATTGTAATACTGTTCCACTTTCTTTTTGTACCTGGCTTCCTCAACGGCTGCTGAGTCTCTTCTTTCCTCTAAGAGATCCAGATTTAAACGCCTTTCCTCTTCGTTTTCCTCTTCGGTAATTTTCATTGTTCGGAAGGTGGGCATGCCAATTTCCGCGGGAATTACAGCTTCACTCCCGTATGTCAAACTGAATGGTGTTTCGCCGTTGCTAGTCTTTAAGGACGTGCGATGAGCCCACAAAACGTTCGGTAGCTCGTCGACCCATCCAGATCTACTTTTTCCCAACCTTGTCTTGAAGCCATGCATCAAACTTTTGTTTGCTCGTTCTACCAGACCATTTGCTTGAGGATGTGCCACGGCGGTATTTATCTGTTTGATGTTTAGTTTTTCACACCAACGTTTGAAGGGGTCATGAATGAAGTTGCTACCATTGTCTGTTACAATTATGTGTGGCAGACCGAAACGACACACGATGTTATTCCACACGAATTTTATGACTTCTTTGCCTGTGGTTTTTGCTAGGGGTTTGGCTTCCATCCACTTTGTGAAGTAGTCGATGGCCACAATGACATACTTGACCTTCCCGGGTGCTTCAGGGAGAGGGCCCAATACATCCATTCCCCATTGGAAGAAAGGCCAAGGTGACATGATGGAAGTCATGAGAGTCTTCGGCAGTTTCGGAACCGGGGAGTGTATTTGGCAGGATTCACATTTTTGAATGACCTCTCGGGTGTCCCTGTGCATCGTCGGCCAGTAATATCCTTGCCTGATCAGCTTTGCTACCACGGATCTTGGGCCGGAGTGCATGCCACATGCCCCTTCATGTACCTCCCTGACCACGTAATTGGCTTGCAGTGGGCCCACACACCTCATCATTGGGCCTAAATATGACTTCTTGAACAGTACCCCGTCTTCCATGATGTAATGGGGTATTTTCATCCGCAAGGTTCTTGCTTCGTTTTCGTTGCTAGGCCATTTTCCTTCCGTAATGCATCGGATAATGGGAGACATCCAGTTTTCTTCCTCTTCTTCAACTATTGCTCCGATGACCTTTTCTTCGGTTGATGGTGTTTCTAACACTTCGACGAGTATTTCTTTTGTCAAGTGATCGAACGCCACGGAGGCCAGTTTGCTCAGCACATCTGCCTTTTGATTCTGTGCCCTGGGAATATTTTGTATTCTGAATTGCTTGAAGCATCCGATATATTCTTTTGCCTTAGCTAAATATTTGGTCATGCTTTCTTTGTAGGTGGTGAACTCTCCGTTGATTTGACTTGATACCAGGTTGGAGTCTACCTTAGCATTTAGTACCTGGATTTTCATTTCTTTTGCTATCCTCAGTCCGGCCAGCAACGCTTCGTATTCTGCCTCGTTATTTGTGCTAGGGAAGTTAAGCCGAAGAGCATACGTGTACTCTGTTTGGTCGGGACTTATCAACACCAAACCTGCTCCGGAGCCTTTTTTGTTGGACGCTCCGTCCGTGAACAGCGTCCACTCCTCCTTTGTTGTAGAGACATTGCACACTTCTTTGTTTTTCCCTTCTCTCCTTGTTTTGCTGACCGGTATCTCGTTTATAAAATCTGCCAGGACCTGGCCTTTGACGGCATTTCTGGGAATGTAAGTGATCTTGTATGCTCCCAACTCCACCGCATACTTCATCAACTTCCCCAAAGATTCAGGTTTGCTTAAGACATCCCGGATGGGTTGGTCTGTGATTACCTTGATATGATGTGCTTCGAAATACCTCCGGAGTCTTCTAGAGCAGTGCCGTAGTGCTAAGGCTAATTTCTCCAGAGGAGCATAATTTCGCTCGGCGTCGTGGAGCGTTCTGCTGACATAGTGTACCGGCATTTGTTTCCCTTTCCTTTCTACCATCAGCACAGCGCTTATGGCTTCTTCGGCTGCCGCTAGGTACACGTATAGATCTTCTCCTGCCACCGGGGCCGTTAGATTGGGTAGCTCTAAAATCACGCCCTTCATTTTTTGGAACGCCTCTTCGGCCTCTTTGCTCCACCTGTACTCCTTTGGATTATCTTTCGTGACATTTTTCAGTGTGTTGAAGAAGGGCAACGCTTTCTCAGCCGATCGGGATAAGAACCTGTTCATAGCTGCCAGCTTCCCGCTGAGGCTCTGCATCTCCTTGAGTGTTCTGGGCGATTGCATGTTGGCTATTGCCTTTGTCTTCTTCGGATTTGCTCTTATTCCTTCCGACGTTACGACATAGCCGAGAAACTTTCCTTCTTCCACCCCAAAAGAGCACTTCTTAGGGTTGAGCTTCATGTTGATTCTTCGGAGGTTGTCGAACGTTTCTGCCATGTCTGCTAGCAGTTCTACTTCACTTCTGCTTTTGATCACCATATCGTCAACGTATACTTCCAAATTCCGGCCAATTTGCTCCTTAAAACTTGAATCTACCAGTCTTTGGTACGTCGCCCCGGCGTTCCTTAGACCGAACGGCATTTTGGTGTAGCAAAAGGTTCCATGCTCTGTGTAGAAGGCTGTTTTCTCTTCATCTTCTTTGGCCATTTGGACTTGGTGATATCCCTTGTATGCATCGAGAAAACACTTGTACTTGTAACCCATTACAGATTCAATTTTCCAATCAATTTCGGGGAGTGGGTAGTAATCCTTTGGGCACGAAGCGTTGATGCTCTTGAAATCCATGCACATTCTCCATGATCCGTCCGGTTTCTTTACTAACACGGGATTGGAAATCCATGTAGGATATTTTACTGCCCGGACAATTCCTGCTTTCAACCATTCCTCTACTTCGGTGTTGATTGCCTGATTCTTTTCAGCCGAGAAAGTTCTCTTCTTCTGAGCTATTGGTCTGTCATTCACATTGACGTTTAACTTGTGTTCTATGACTCGACGGGGGACCCCTGTCATGTCTGCCGGTTGCCAAGCGAAAACGTCCTTGTTGTTTTTCAGGAGTTCTACTACTCGCCTTCTGCATTCTTGGGAAAAATTGCCCCCGATAGTGATCATTTGCTCTGGGAATTGGGGGTTTATCATTACCTCTTCTGTTCTATCATTAGACCCCTCTTCACTCGGAGGGTCTTCTCTCTCCTTGTTCTCCGACTCTTTTGTTATGAAATGTCTTTCTAGCCTCCTACATTCAGAGATGACTATTGATCGGGTAACTAGGGTCGCCACCCCCCTCGGCGTTGGGAATTTTATCATGGAGTGGATGGTCGAGAGTATCGCCCTTAATTCCCTAATACCTGATCGTCCTAGGATAATGTTGTACGGAGAGGGAGATCTTATCACTGCAAACGTCATTACTGCTCGGCGATAGAGGCCATCGTTTCCGAAACACACTTTCAGGTCTATTTTCCCGAGGGGCTTTATCGTTTCGCCTGAAAATCCCACCAGAGGAGTGTTCGTTTCTCTTAGCTTCCCTTTGATTTCTGGACATAGGTTTTGAAAACAGTGTTCGTACATTACTTCCACGGCTGCCCCTGGATCGACATAGACTCTTCTTACAGTGTATCCTTCAACATCTGCTTCGATTATTAGTGGCTCTTCGGAAACGTCCCCCGGCAGGACGGGGGGAAACGCTATAGGAACGTTCATCCAGTCTTCTTCTCGGCAGTTGCTCTTTCGTTTTCTGTCTGTTCTTCCTCCATATACCATGTTTATCACTCTTCCTCTGCCTGGCTGATTTTCTCTGGGTGGGTTTCTTCCCCTTTGCCTCACCTCTTTTAATAAATGATCCAACTTGCCTGTTTCCAGAGCTTTTCTGAGGTGTTCCTTGAGTTGGTAGCAGTCATTGGTGAGATGGCCCTTCTCTCCGTGATAGTCACAGAACTTGTCTAAGTTTTCTCTTCTTGGTGCTCCCCTCAGAGGTGGAGGTGGTGGTAGGTTTAGTTGAAGTTCCGTAGCCAAAATTTCTTTAGGGGCTTTTGAGAGAAGGTTCAAATCTATGGGTCTGGCTTCGTTCCTGTATTGGTTCCTCCTGTAATCACCTCGGTGGTCGTATCTGTTGTTATCGATCTTCGTCGGGTAATAGGGATTGTACTGATTTCGATGCTTTGGCTCCGTCTTCCTGTCTCCTCTTCGTTTGTCGGGTAGGTTTGTTGCTCGCTGGGTTCGATCGGGCTGGCTTCCTGTGCATATTCTGCGGTTCCATTCCCCTTTGGGGAGCTCCGTTGTGTTGTAGGCTTCCTCCGAACGTACAAAATCTTCTACCCTCTTCATCATTTCCGTGACTGTTTTTGGAATTCTGTCTGAGAATCGTTTTACCAATTCTGGGCACTTGCTTCCGTTGGTGAATGAGGATATTTGCATTATTTCTGGCACCCCGGGGATGTAGCTAGCCTCGTCAGTCCACCTTTCCTTAAACTCTAGCAGGGTTTCATGAGCCTTCCGCACGATCTTCGTGAGCTCCATCGGGTCCTTTAAACACTTCCTCCTGAGTGCGAATCTCTCTAGGAAGTTATCCCTGAGCTCTTCCCAGCTGTCAATGCTGCCGTTGGGTAATCGCTCGAACCACCCGCTTGCTGGACCGTCCAGAGTTTGCTGGAACATCCAGCACCATACCGGCATCGGCCAACCGCCGTGATTAGCTGCTCCGGAGAAACGAGTTACATGGTCATCTGGGTCTGAAGATCCGTTGTAGAGTTTTATGTTCTTGGGTAACTCGTATCTTGGCCCGGCGAATTCTACTATCCGTCTCGTGAACGGGGACCTGGGGGCATCTCTGTATGGTTTGTGTAGATCTTCCATGACTTGTTTTCCTTTCGGATCTGTCTCCTTCTCTGCTATGGTGGGTCCCTCGACTTCATCTCCAAAATCTATTCGTATGGGTTGTAACGGGCTTTTTCCTTGGGTGTTATGTTGCTGTATCAATGCCTTCAACGATGATATGTGGTTTTGTATCTGCTCTTCTAGGCTAGGTGGGTTGCTTCCGGATGGTGTTTCTGTGGAGGTACCAGGGGGTGTTTCGGTGGTAGGACCTGCCATTTTCTAGTGTTGGTAGTTAGAATAGCGGGTCCCACGGATGGCGCCAATTTGTTGAGGTAAAAAGTTGTAATTACCCTAACAAGCTAATCCTTCGGCAGTCCTTCGGTCAAGCCCTCCGGATTAGATACCTTCGGATCTGTAAACACAAAGACAACACGCGTTAGCCTCGCCTAGGGTTTTATCCCTAGACCAAGCTCCGGCGTGAGGATGAGTATATGTATATGTCAGAGTAAAATGCTATGAAAAATAGGTGAGAATTGATTGACCTCGAATGCTGTTGCTTGATTCCTTTTATAGGTGCGGAGCTTTTGTCCTCACCCGGAGATCACGTGGGCGATAGTGACTCTTTTGGGCGGGAGTTGACTTTACTCTGTTTAGGTTCCGCCTGGAAAGGGTCAGTGGTTCTGACCAAGATTCCTTTCCTTTTACGCATGATGATGTCAGGTGTCCGTTATGCCGGGGGGTTATGTTTAACCCTCCGGTACATGATTGCATATGTGTTTGGTTCAATTGGGGTAGTGTGCCTTATCCGGGAGATTTTCTGCTGTGTCGAGCGGTTTTGGCTTATGGCCGGGGGGTTAGGTTCTTCGGCACTTTACTAAGTTGCCGGGAGGTGACATACGCCAACAACTTTCAATGTTATTTTCCTTTCATTTCATTTCTTTTGTTATAAGCATCGAGTACTCCCTGTGTGTCTTCAAAAATAAATGTTTATTTTAATTTTAAATTTTTTCACTAAGTACATTTTCTATTAATTAAATGTTATTTATATTCATAAAAATCTATTTTTCATTGGTTAAAACAAAACAATAAACATTTATTTTAAGAGTTGAATATATATATATTTTTTAGTTTGAAACGGAGGGAGTATATAATTACGTAAATTATATACTTTTTTTTTGTCTGAGAGCACAAGGTGCTATAACTAGCCTTACCTTTTTATTCGGGGCTTACGAGTGCTACATCACCTCCACATCACTATAACAAACATTCATAACTAACCCTCTCACTCACAACAAACCTCAACTTACTCATTTGGGGCCCACCACTTACAACTTTATTTTTTTTTTCAAATTTCCAAATAAACTAAATTTATTTCATTAAAAATTAAAATACATTCTCAACATAATAATATTACACGCAACTTAAAATAACGGTACGAAAGAAATACGATACGGGAAAAAAAATACAACACATACTAATAATAAGAAACTAAACATTTTATTAGTCATCTCTTACGGCATATTTCTTCATTGGATGATCTCTGCTTTTGCCGGGTCACTAGCCAAATTGGGATATATCATGAGAAACTTTATCTCCTTCATCTCTAACACAACAATTTCCTTTTCCCGCCTCGCCTCGTAACAAGCCATTTGGACGTCGGCTTCTTGCGACTACTTTTCGGATAATTGTCCTGAAAAAGTACTCGATTGACTCTCACCGAAGCTCGCAGCGCTCGACGTTGAAGTCGACTTTTGTTTCTTTGCAGCTCGACTCTTTCTGCCGCCATCTCTTTCGGGACGGGGTCATTTGTCCGAACGAATATATCTTCGAGACATGTAATGTCTATCGGATCCTCGGCATCCCACTTCGGGTAATTTTTCAAAGTCTCCCAAGCGTGAACATACCCGAACTCCTTCCCACCAAAGCGTTGTTCAAAGTTCAGTTTCGCATTCTCGAGATGATCATGGTCATTTTCACCACTTCTACGCTGCAAATGTTTATAAATAGCGTTGAATTTTTGACAATCACCGTTAATCCTCAACCATTTACCCGTGATCATATTTTTGGTACGAGGGTCATCGGCAGTCTGACCGTTGAACATATCTATAATGTCGTTCCAAAAGAAATCTTCGGAACGACCATTTCCCATATCTTTGTCTTGCGAAATTTCTATCCAATTTTGCGTAAGCAACTTTTCTTCGACCTTGTTCCATTTCCTCCTGTCTGCCTGGCCTACTACTTCCACATCATCGTCATCGTCATCGTCTGCATCCAAATCCACAGCTTGTTTTGATTTTTTTGCCTTCGTCTTTTTCCCTCTACCTTTGGACGGTTCACGTGGTTTTGGTACTTTGAATAGTGAACCGGACGGTTCTGATTCAATTTGGGGAAACATTGGAGATTGATGAAACATTGGAGGTTGTGACGGGTTAAAAAACTGTGGTGCCGGAATCGTCCGGAGAAATTTGCGATCCTTGTTGAAACGCATATTGTTGGTTAAGATAAATTTCTTGGGGAGACGGGTTAGAATTTTGCGAGGATGGGGTAGACGGGTTTGACGAACCCCCGTATTGTGGTGGGTTTGAATTGAGGAGGTTCGTGAAATACCTTCCTTCATTCGGGTTTTGAGACTTTCTTTTTCTTTCTTTTTTCTTTTTCTTTTTTTTTTTTTTTTGAACTAGAGATATAGAGAGTTTATGAAAGTTGGTTGAATTGTAGTGAGAAAAATGGTAGGTTTATGGTTTGGTATTTATAGGGGTGTTAAGTTTATTAAAAAAAAAAAAAAAAAAAAAAAAAAAAAAAAAAAAAAAAAGTTTCCGTTTTTAAAAGGTTATATTTTTGAAAATGAAATGTAAACGTTTGGTTGTCAGTCATCTCCTTCGTTGTGCAGATGGCGAAGCACTCAACGGCGAGCCTGCCAGCGTGGCACGGCGAGCCATGGCAAGCCGGACACCGGGTGCTCTTAAAATAGTTGTTCATCGATAAATAACATACACAATTTAAGATAAACAAAATTATATTACTTTTTTTTTTTTGAAAATAGAATGTTTTACCCGTGAGTATGTGTAACGGTGAATTCAAACTCCGTAAATTAGTCGATCAAAATGTCAGAAAACATGGTTACCTAATAAAAAAGTAGTTAATGTTTCTTAAAAGTTTGTGAAAATAATTTCAAGTAAAGATAATATGATTATCTCGATTAATTTTTTTTTCCTATTTTAGTAGTAGACAATTAATTGAGGAACAAAAATAAAACCAAAACTACATTTTCATCTCACATTAGGTGTTGTTATTTTGTAATGTCACGTAATAAGTGTTCACTTTGTATTTTAACCAATAAAAGTATATTTTAGTTGATAGATTTGATATTTGATTGGTGGATAGTGTATGTATTAATATTTTCTAAAACATTATGTATTAATATGTAGACATTTGTTAAGAGATTGAAAGGGTATTATTTTAAGACGAAAGAAGTAGTTTTGTTAAGGTGAAAACTTTTTGTTTAAGACAAAATATTGTACATAAGAGAAAAAATAAACAAGGGCAAAAATAAACTAGTTTTAAGTCGAACATGTTGTTGTCCTTTTCAAAAGGGTTGATTTCACATATATCGCCAAAAAGTTAAGTTTGAAGTTAATTCAATGTGTTACGGAGTATATGGGTTTTATTCGCCGGCCTACTTAGATAAATAAATCGTTTTCAAATTAAGGTTAACAAATCTGACATCGTTGCTTAACACGTATCATGTCTTGATTAAGTTGTTCCGACTCCTAAACCCATCAACTCAAACCTAACACAAGTTGCCACCTCTAGTTTCGTATCTACTTATCAAAATTTAGTGTCGTCATATAAATAAAAAATATCAGATTTTAGTTTGCAAAGTGCTTATTTCTATGTTGATTATATGCTTCTAAGCTAATCCCTAATACCCTTTTATTTCATTCATAGCAGGAACTATTTTTTCACATGATTATTACATTCATAGAAAATTCTGAATACAATTGACTGTATCTCCAATCTATTTTATGATAAACCCTACGTTTACGTAACTTCGAGTATGACTAGCTGAAAATGAGTATAAGAGACAAAAAGTGGAAAATGTTAAAGTATTGATTTAACTATTTTTCATAAGAGTATGACGTTAACCATTTTAATTAATTATCGATAAGTTATGCGCAACTTACCGCTATTTACATATGGTATATTGTCCTTTCTTTTTAATATAAAAGTATACTTCAAAATATATTTTTGTGGTTTTTACGTTTTTAAAAACAAATGATACAAACATTTTCCTTTTTATGCTAACGTAGGGTCTAATACGAGGATTTTTTATTTATTTTTTTTGTAATAGAAATATATTTTGCAGTTTATTATTATTATTATTATTATTATTATTATTATTATTATTTTTTTTTTGTAATAGAAATATATTTTGCAGTTTATTATTATTATTATTATAAAAACATCACTTCATTATAAAATCATAGAAAATTACAAGAAATTAGTGGGAGCCGAGAAACTAACTGGGCTCCCACTCCTCTGGCAATAACGAAACAAACCCTACTAAAAATATAGTTAGTACCACGCACGCCAATATCTTGAGTGACCGAGAACTTTCGGATTCGCTTCATCAGGGTCGCCGCCTCCTTCTCGAGTTCACCAAAGGAAGAGAAAGAGAAGGGGATGAACCCATATCCAATATCAGCGCATTTGGTTTCGTACTTGACACGTTTGCGCTGTGCAGCTTCAATCACGGCACGCCCTGCCACAAAGTCAGTCATACCAGTTTGCGTCAAGGGCGATGACCCAGTAAGATCAACACATACATCAAGGCCTCTCTCCCACGAGTAAAGTAACAAGTCAGCTGGACGTAGGTATTTGTCCCTCTCTCCGCAGAGCCCGATATCAACTTCTTTACGGGCCGAAACCCCTACCCAGGAGCAGATATCAGCGAGAGTATCACGTACCACATTATGTCGATGTTTAATACCAATAATACCTGCGCATGATACGGCATTATTATTATTATTATTATTATTATTATTATTATTATTATTATTATTATTATTATTATTATTATTATTATTTTAATTTTTTAATTTATTATTATTAATAAAACTCACTACCCATTTTTTTCAATTTAAACCTTTTTTTTTCATTTTCTTTTAACAAAAAAGACATATATTTTTAACAAAATCATCTTTCATCACACCTAATAAATTAACAAATGAGGTAGGTTATACAAAACCCCTTTTTCTACAAAAGGCACCCCCACCCCCATCTTTTTTTTTTTTTTTAAATAATTTTGTTCATATAAAAAATCTATAAGCCTAAAAGTATAGAACATAAAATATAAAGTTTAATAAGTCAATGCTTAACACTGTCAGAAATACGGAGCATAAATTAATAAAAAACAATATTGTACTGAAAAACATGAGGGACAAAAGATATAAAAGTACAAAACCCTCCTGATTTGACATCCTAAGGGGGTTTATATAGTATGACCCTTAACAAATAAACTCAAACAAAAAACAAAATGACAAATCCCACCCAATTCATATGTGTGTGTTTTTATTTGTGTTTATTTCTTAATGAATTGGGTGCGATAAAGATAATTTTGTAAAACAAGGTTTGTGTGTTTTGTTGTTTGAATAAGATAAAGAACTGTAGTTTAAGTTGAAAAGATGGTAAGTGGATTTAATAATGATAGGGTAATCGTCTTTAACGTAAACTGGTATAGTTGATTTTGTGTCAGGTCGTGCGGTGATTGATGCGAGTACGAAGCGCGTTCGGGGTCAAAAGAACTTCCTTTTCGTCGAGCAAGTTTTTCAACACCCTAGACAGTGAACCTAATCGTTGTAGTGTAGTATTGGGTAAGCCTATGGGATTGATATCGTTCTCTAGGGGAATAGGAATGCTAGTAAGAAGTGCACTACGCTAAGGTTGAGGTTGAGGAAGATTTTATTTATTTATTTATTTATTTTTAGAAAGCTAAGGGTAAAATCTCGGGGCTTGGATTTGGGGGGTGGTACTTGTTAGGTCACTATGTTTGTAACACAAGCCTCAATATGTAAGAAAGAAAGATAAGATGATCGGTTGAACAATACACACACAAACACGTATATGATATAAGAAGAGTTATGCGTAATGTTTGATATGAAATGAACAACCAACCCTCAAGTGAGGGTTTACAAGGATTATTTATAGGGCAAAGAGCTAAGGCAACATTACTAGCATCCTTCCCTTCTTATGGGCTTGGGCCAAGGCTCATGGGCTTTCTACATAAGCCTTGGCATGATAACTAACATAAAAGCCATAATTAAGCTAACTATTACATATTAATTACTAACACTTGAATTCTAGTTTAGGAGTGATTCCAACAATCTCCCCCTAAGTGTTAGTGATTGATGATATAAACGTTGTAGGTGCTGATGTAATAGTAGCTTTGACGTCTTCTGACATTCTTCTTTCTTGTGAGAAGAAGTGCCTTGATTCGAACAATCTCCCCAGTGTAGAGAAATTGTTTCCTTTGAAGTATTATGCTTTGACGTCATCATTTTCTTTTATCTTTGTTCTTTGTGATGGAAGTGATAGTATGTTGTGGTTGTCTGCATCAGGTCCGCTTCGTTGCTCCAGTGTCTCCACGTCTTTCTTCAACATGCTCACACACTCTTTAACGTTGGATTTCAGTACTGATGTAGTTCTCTTAGTCTTTAAACTTTGTAGATTCTTTGACTTTGATGAAGAATCATTCAGACTTAGTGTTGCCTTTTGAGAGAACTTCAATTAGTGATGTTGTAGGCATGAGCATGTGGAGAATCTGCACGATCTTTTCCACCCGCAAGCATCCATAAGAAGAAAACATAAAACATGGGTTAGAAATAATCCAACGCTTACAAGTTTGAACTTCAAGAGTGTTAACAGCATAGTGTGAAAACACAACTCTAATTCTCACAAAGGCTGTTCCTGAACTGGAGTCCCACAAGTGAGATAACGCGATGTACCGAAGTACATCTACAGTTCAGATGAGTCGCTGAGGTACACCGACGCATCACCCCACGACTGTAGACCGTTTGAGACACACTAAGCGTAATCCACGGGGAGTTACCGAAGTGACCTGCTGTCAGGGCTGTTTGATATTGACCCTGGCAGGAGTTTCCATTCAATCACTGAGGATCACAATTGTGAACCTCTCATAAATGTTCACGACAGATTGCTAAGATCTGTGAAGGAATCGATAATGTATCACTTGCGTCCTTATTGTTGAACGACAAGTGATAAAATGTCAAGTGTACCTTATGAGATCTTTTGATGAATCTCGTGGCTCTACACTCAATAGTGCGCTTTGGTTTTCCTGAGCGGAGACTAGGGAGAGGGTCTCCTTCTTCAATACCAGTATATGAATTGAACCCGGTGTCTGCCCTAAGTTGAATAATCTGGAGGGCTATTTCTTTTCACCCTTTTCTTTACTTTTCTTTTTAATTCTTCAACTTCTTCTTTCTCCGATTCTCAATCTCTCATTTTTTTTATAATCATACCTAAGGACTTCTAATTCTAACTATTGGTGGTGTCCTTGGGTAGATCCCTCCGGCTCTGGTGGATCATAGGACGGTTATTCCTAACCTTAATCACCTTATAACTCCATTGCCACAAAACCAATTTGCATGAAAATCTCTCAAAGTATTTATAAGTAAGAAACATTTTGTAATACTTCGAGAGTTTTATATTTTGCAGAAATACTCCCCCTCCACACGTGCTTAAGTGTTTTGACAGAAATCTGCACGGTGAGAGAAGAGCGCACACTTTTGAATTGATCAACTCAAGATAGACAATTCCCCGCGAGACACGGTTACGTTGCATAGTTAAAGAGATACATTGTCAGCTTTTAGGTGACAACTAGCTCTAATAACTACCTTGAAGATGTGGACAACCCCGAAAGGTTGTCAAACCCGTCAAAGTTCATGTCTATCAGGAGTTTCTCGAAAGGTACGATCTACTCGGATAAGTCTTGGAGGACAAATCTTTTCGATGTATGACTGTTCAGATTTCGTCAATTCATGGGTTGAAGTCTTATCACACGAAGATTCAATAGCAAATCACAACATATTTCTTATCACATAATTTTTCTCCCCCTAAAAAATGGCATATAAATGTTATTTTTGACAAATTTTGATATCGAATATGTCCATTTTGAGTTTTGTGGGAAGATTATCACGAAGAACAATTTTGTGAACAAAGTTTTTAATCAAATACTCCCCCTCAACAAGTGATATAAACTTTTGAGGTTTTGAAAATCAGAAGGGGAAGTAATTGTTCTTTTGAGCAAAACTTTGAAAGTGAAAGTTTTGATAAGTTTTACTCAAAAGTAAGAAGCTTTCGCTCCTTTTATAAGGATTGTGGCACTGAAGCGTACCACAAGGTCCTTTCATTACAATAACGGGTTGTACACTGTTATGTGTGCACAAGCCATTGTCATATTTAAATCACACATCCAAATAGTTAATGAAATGAACCAAATCAAGGGTTACCAGGAGATTCAGGTAGTCCAGCAATAACTCCGGGAATGTGAACTGGGCGTTGATAGCATGTGATTGAAATCCTGGGACGACCACCTACGAAGCTCTCCAAAGTTCTGAACTGGTCCTTTCTGTACAACCTTTCATCGATGCGAGTGATGATTTTCTTCACATCCCATCTCTCCCCCGAATTCCATCGCTTTGGTGACCCAATGCCTTGTTGTATCTTCTTCAACCTATAAGCTAAGCCGTCCCTGACTTTCGTCAGTGTGTGATCTCCAAACTTATTGACAGGCTCGTTGTACCAATAAAAAATAAACCTAATTACCTTATACTAGATAGGGCAAGCGGGTATCGTATCCACGAGGAGTACGTGGTTTTAATTTAAGTTTTGGGGTGATCACTGATCAATAGAAGTTTTGGTTTTGAAATCTTAATAACTAAATTACTAATTAAACTAAACTCTATGAAATAACTAATTAATTTAAGAATTAATAATAAAACTAATGATTAACTAAAAAGCAAATAAACAAATAAAGATTCAATAAGCAAATAAAAGCGAAGTTGTGAACAATTGAGTGAAAAGCAATCCCTCCCGGCTCCGGATATATTGATATAACTAAGTTACGGATTATTACTAATGCTTGCTTTGTATTAATTGAAAAGGATAATTTTGGGCGCAAGTTATGTTTACCACACGAATTGTCTTAATACCTAAACTAGTTGGACTCGGCACAATTCGTTGACTAGCAATAACATGTCTTCTAATAATCCTATTAATTAATTTTATAATTATTTAACGAACAATTATGGGAACAAAGTATGTTAAACATACGACCGTCTTAACCCTTATGCTACTTAGGTTTGGCACAATCGTTGACTCACAATAAAATGTCTCACAATAATTCAATAAAATAATTATACTAAAACATTAAATTCAAACAAATGATATGCAATAAAATCATATGAATTAATGTTTGACAAATAAATTATAATCCGTAAACATGATCAAACCAAATATATCTTTTACCGAGAGAGATTACAAGAGGTTTAGCCACGCATCCCGTTGATGGACATCAAAGATATCATATTAATTATGATTTGCATGCTACGTACGTATAACACTAAAACCAAAATAATACAACCTTTTACTTGCACGCTCGTCGAGATAAGAATAATGATATGGGAAGTGATATGTACACATATATTTTTACTTCATACACATAAATTTTAGTTGTATGATCCTAGTGGTCCCACTAAATTTATGTGTAAATTTATGTGTATGAAGTAAAAGTGTATGTGTACATATCATTACCCTAATGATATATTCTAAATGACCTTTGTTTTCTTCTTTTTCGAATGAATTGCAAAATGGCGGCTCGTCTTCGACTTGATGTAAATAAATGACGGCTGTGTATCAATGAGATGGTCCTCTCGTATGGAATAAAAACCCTTTTTGTTTCCTGCTCTTCACGTCCAAGACCAAAACTACGTGGGCTCAAGGCCTTTTTCTTCTTCTTGCGTCTAAACCAACTTAACCCAAAATAATGGTTTTTATTATTTTCTTCTTTCTTGACTTGATATGTTAAATGAAAGCCCATAATTCTTTTGCAAGCATAAGCTACGAACTGACTTGCCCGAAAAATGCCGCATTCGATCAATCATGAATTCATTTAAGACGGAGCTCGGATGAGAAAGTTGTGACCAAAACAATGCACAACAAAAAAAACTTTCATTTCTTCGTATTAACTCGTAATATCGCAACTTTAGCTCCTTTTCGCACATAGCCTACACAATCACAAAACATCCTCAAAGTACATGTATAACAATGAATAATAATGTAACAATGCGTAATTAACATGCTATGAGGGGTATGTAAAATACACCGATCAAACCCCCTCAACTTAACTCTTACTCTCCCGAGGAAGAAATCTACTATATCTTGGCATGTTAATTACATAATTGTTAATCATACCATTGAAATTCCATCAAAAGATTAAATTCAACCTAGTACACTACTAACCATCCTATGTAACAAATAATCCAAAATGATTACCAATATTTTTGTCCTTCTTAAACACTTAGCATAACCGCTCCCATTGGTTCCATTTACTTTATGTTTCATATAATTAACCATGTGCCCAACATGCTTAGTACACTCCTATAATCAATCTAAACATAGATCCAAAACGTGAGGTGAGAATACCTTATACCCTTTATAATACCGGAGTTTTTATACCATAGGAGCAAACTTTTAAGAGCACATTAGCTCTCATACATCACTTTAAGCGCAATAATTTTTTATTTATTTATTTATTTTTTTTTTTTTTTTGCACTTGAATTTTACTTCATATTTCAAGCATTTTTCTCACACCATACATAAGCTCCTTTTTTAGCCATCCGGGACCGTTTCTTATACATGTCATCCCGAATGCTTTATACACTCCTTTTAAGGTTGATATAAAGACCAATCATTTGAGAGTATGAATATCTATCCTATAGGTGCATACTAAGACACATCAGCACACGGGAACCGGTTATTAGTTCGTTTTAATTAAATGGAAACAGTTATGCTTCGTGCCTACTGGTATATCATATGATGGAGTTATCTACCACATAGTCTAATTAGTTAATGCACTAAATTAAACCAACCTTCCTAATTTCATTATCAACAATACAAGGATTGGGTTATTTCACATAAAATTGTCTCAGCTAAGTGCAATGCTATCCATCATAAAAATCGACGTCTGACCCATGCTAACAACTAAAATATCACCGTGCGCGGGTGACGAATCAGATAGGCAAGCCCAGCATATGACTACCACCAATAATTATGACAGTTCTCCAACTTTTTTCTATGGCCACCGTGCGCGGGTGACAAGCCAGATAAGATCAATTTAAGTGTCCTAACCCAACTATTACATTATTATATTTCATATTATATTATTTTAACTTTCTTCCCGTTTTAAGCAAAAGTAAGTGAGGAAATTCAATCGGGTATGGTTTGATCATCTACTAAATATACATATGCCTAACTACATGCAAACTATCAAATCAATTTATAACCAAATTATACAATGAAATCGGGTGCACCTTATAATCATGGTTGGGTCTTCTGGTTTGCTCCAATAAGTCATCCACAAGCTAATCTTCAGAATCTGCAAACACTCAACAAATATATGTAGAAGAAACTTCCACATCCAATTAGCACAAAAATCAAATATTGTGATTCTTTTTTTTTTTTTCAAAAATCACATTTTGACCCATTTTTTTTACCACAATTTCACACAAAAACATGTAACACATGTGATACCCCCCTCAACTTAAAGCATTGCATTGTCCCCAATGTAAAAACTTTAAGTTGAAATTTTGGTTAAAAATCACTTTGACAAACACACACACACAAAAACCTAACTCACTTTCGTAGGAATCACGGTTGCATTTAGCGCATGCAACAAGCCTTTTAAACCACCCGGTAGCCCGAGTGGACGAGTTTAGTCTCGTGAGGGTTTGTAGTTAACACACCCACAAAGTTTTTAACACACACAAAAAATAAGAAAATAAAAAGAACAATAAACTAGAAAGAACATACACACACATTACAACCCACGGGTTGCCTCCCGCGAAGCGCTAATTTTAACGTCGTCAGCCCGACATAACTCATTGGAGCTATTGAGACGGTTGGAGTGGTTCTAAATAAACCACATCAACCGTGGCCATATGATCACTATCCAACACAACATACGGCTTCAAACGGTGTCCATTGACTTTAAACGACTCTCCACCTACCATATTTTTTATTTCAATGGCTCCATGTGGAGAGACTTGAGTCACAACGTATGGACCCGTCCATTTACTTCTTAATTTTCCTGGAAAGAGCTTAAGTCTAGCATTGAATAACCAAACTTTTTGACCCACCGAGAAAGATTTCTTGGTGATGTGTCGGTCATGAAAAGCCTTAGTTTTCTCCTTATAAATCCGGGCACTCTCATAAGCATCGCGTCTAATCTCATCTAATTCAGATAATTGAAGTTTCCTAGAATTACCCGCATTATCTAAGTCCATATTAACTTGCTTAATTGCCCACTCAGCCCTATGCTCAATCTCAACCGGTAAATGACACGCCTTGCCATATACCAACCTATACGGTGACATTCCAATAGGGGTCTTAAAAGCCGTCCTATATGCCCACAAGGCATCATCTAACCTCAGGGACCAATCCTTCCTATCACTACGAACGGTCTTTTCTAATATTCGCTTAATCTCCCTATTAGATACTTCTACCTGTCCACTAGTCTGTGGGTGATAAGGAGTAGCTATTCTATGATTAACCCCATAGTGTTTCAATAATTTTCCAAACTTGAAGTTCTTAAAGTGGGAACCCCCATCACTAATGATGGCCTTGGGGATTCCATGCCTAGCAAAGATATTTTTCTTAACAAACTTAAGAACTACACTATGGTCATTTGTTCTTGTAGCCTCAGCTTCTACCCACTTAGAGACATAGTCAACTGCCACCAAAATATACATATTACCATGGGAGGTAGGGAATGGTCCCATAAAATCAATACCCCACACGTCAAAGATCTCAACAACAAGTATTGGATTCATAGGCATCTGATCACGCCTTGAAATCCCACCAACTTGTTGGCAACGAGTACATGCTTTCACAAAAGACTGTGCATCCTTGAATATAGTCGGCCAAAAGAAGCCGCTCTGCAGGACTTTGTGCCCAGTTTTCGTCGCACCAAAGTGTCCCCCACACGCATAAGAATGGCAATGAGCCAATATGTCCATATGCTCGTCATCGGGAATACACCTCCTAACAACTTGGTCAGCACACACTTTATAAAGATCCGGATCCTCCCAAAAATAATGCTTCAATTGAGAAAAGAAGTATTGTCTTTGTTGTTTGGACCAGTAATCCGGAAGCTTTTTAACTACAAGGTAGTTAACAATGTTTGCATACCAAGGGATCTTAGAAACTTGGAATAAGCTTTCATCAGGAAAGCTTTCTTTAATCACGTCAGATGGATTGAACGGAGGAGGGATAATCCTGGACAAATGGTCGACCACCACATTTTCCGACCCCTTTTTATCCCGGATTTCCAGATTAAATTCTTGTAACAGCAGAATCCACCTAAGCAACCTCGGTTTTGTCTCTTTCTTGGTTAATAAATGTTTCAAGGCACTATGATCTGAAAATACTATCACCTTAGAATGCCCCCAAATATATGAACGGAACTTATCGAGAGCAAAAACCACGGCTAGCAATTCCTTTTCAGTAGTGGTGTAATTCATTTGAGCTTCTGAAAAAGTCTTACTAGTGATTTCTCCCGAACCACCCTCTTTTATTTCTCCGTCACACTTATCAACCGCTTGTGAACGGTCAACCGTAACAGATGATAAAAGGGCGACAGCCCGGGAGAAAAATGCAAGTTTACCAAGGATTAAAATATCCTTGGATCGTTTATGTCCTGGTGAGGCGTGATATCCTGAATACAACGACTGTGCGATAAAATGATATGATCAAGAATGTACAAAAACAGGAATCTGATTGACTAACACTAGGAATGTGAATAGTAATAGCTCTGTCACAGCTATGTCGTTAAAAACGTACAATCAGAAACCTAAAAGCGTAAAAGATATACAAACGTACGTTACTAAAGCGTAAACGTTTAAAAACAAAACGACTATAACTATAATAGAGATTTACAAGTCTAGGCGACTTAAATGCAAATTAAATATAATTAAAATATTAAACTATAATTTACAAGTATATACAAAAGTTAATAAAACTAAAAACTAAAACATATATGTATACATAATAATTACATAAATGTAACAAAAATGAAATAAGAAAAGGATTATAATTATACTAAGGAAATATAAAAATATCAAAATTTTGAAGTCATTTTAATTCTATTTTTACAATTGTGTAACCTATTAAAATCTAAAAACGTACGTTTACTAAATTTTATGTAAACGTACAAAAATAAAACGTGAATTCAGACCAATACAACTCCCACAAATGTGAAAATTATATTTTTAGAATCCTAAAAAGATAAGAAAATTATTAGAAAAGAAAAATAAATTTTTACACAATTAAATTAATTAATATAAATTAAAAATGAAGTAAATGTATTTACAAATGAATTAAATAATAAGAAAATCTAAAATTAACTTAAATAAATGAAATAAAGAATTTGAAAAATCTAAAATATCATAAAATGAATTTTAAAACTGAAAATGTATTTTTTACACAATTATTCTATTTATTATTAATTATTTACTATTATTAAGTATTAAAAACTAATATTAAACTATTAAAAATAATAAACAGTAAAAGAAAAATCTCAAACTTTTTACAAAATTCTACAATAAATATAAGAACTAAAGAAAAATATAAAAATGGCAGCTTATGTACAAAAAATAAGCTAATGGACAAAAGCTCCAAAATAGAAGCTATTACTTAAGCTTATAAATGGTTCTTTTTAGCTTTTCTGTTTTCTGGACTAATTATACAGTAATATTATACATATTTATTGAAAACAAAACTTTACAAACAAAGAAATAAGCAATACATAAGCTTATGAGTCCAACAGTTAAGCTTTTGGCTTGACTGTTGGAGCTCAAGCTCAATATAAGCTTGAAAAAGGCTTTAAACAGAAAACAAAAGATAAAATAAGGTATATACAAGTCCAATGGGTCACATATGAACAAGAAATATGGACTGCTAAAGTGTGAGCTTATGGTTTAGACAATCAAGCTACAAGCTTGACTTGGATGGAATTGAGGCCTCTAAAGCCTGTAACAAGCTCCACACTGAAAAAGAAAGTGAAATATATATATATAAGCTATACAGACAAGTATGTACAAGCATGTGCACTGACAATCACCTATAAGCTTGTAACAAGCTCATAAGCTCTTACAGTATACAACAGAACCAAACACCCCTTGCAGCTATTTGTAATGACCATTTAAGCTGATAGAATAAGCTTGAAATGCCAAAATGAAAATTGGAGTAGCAAGATGGACTGGTGAGGATTCTAAAATGCCAAAACTCAACCTATGGAGACCACAGATGAGCTTTTAAGAGGCTTATGAAGATGGGCTCATATCACTGCTTAGCTCAAGCTGAGTCAGTAGGTGATGAGTGTTGGGACAAAACAAAAGTTCATTGCAGCCCTAGAGAATAAGCTACAGACTAGAATTTAAGCACTGGACTTAATACTTGTGTTGCTAGGCTTCATGAAAAACTAAGCTTCACAAGCTTATGACCTCTAAAGAGCTTCTGAGAGGCTTGTGGAAATGGTGTAATACCACTGAATTGCTCAGTGGTATGTTGAGAGTGGGCAAACACAAGCTTTTATAGGACTTATCAAATAAGCTCTAATAAGCTCAACTCAAACTGAGACATTGAGATGGACTGCTTAGCTTCTCACAAAGCCAAGAATCACAAGCTCAAGTCTACTGAGGAACTTATAAGAACTTATTTACCAAGCCCCACTCAACTGTTTGCTTCAGTTGAGTGGTCAAAATGGGACAAAATAGATGGTGAGATTAAGCTACCTAAATAAGCTAAAGATGTAAAAACAAGCATGCAAATAATAAAAAGAACACAAAGGCTACACAAAGAAACCAAGCTCACAAGCTAGGGTCAAATCCACAAGCTTTTGCAAGCTTGTGAACTTGACACCTAAACTGTGGTGCAGGGCATGTTAACAGAACAGGTATCCAGCATAAGCTAGAAAATAAGCACTTAAAAAGCTGAGTTAATATAAACAAATATTTTTATGATTTATATGAGCAACTAAACTATACTATCCCAAAAGGACTAAAACTAAAACTTAATATTGAATACACAACAAAATTATACATTTAATCCAAAAACGACTATATGAAAATTTGACTTTTACTTATGAACACAAAGGTTGACTTAAATGAAATTAGAAATTAAACCACTGATTATATATGTTATATTATGCTATAATGACACTGAATTAAGCAAACTAATCAACTTTTAAGCTAATATTATGAACATGGACTTGAAAACTTACATAGATAAGAAAATAGAAAAGATTTAAAACCATTTTGACTATCTACTAAACAAGGACTGAATCTAGATGTTGAACTGAGCTACTAGATACTAATGAGACATATAATAATGGTAAACAACAACAAACAAACACAGGAACTCATATTCAACAGCAAATCCAAACAAACTCAAATAGAAACTGATATGAAGTTTTCAAAGCACAACACTGCCTAACCCAATTCCATCAAATCCAGAGGTTTTAGTGTGTCAAACCCAACCTTTTTCAACCTAAACCAGATGTCAAACAAGTCTAGGTCTAGGATTTTCAAAAATTGACAAATTAACAGTAAAAATGCCATATCAAACCATGATCAAATCCAAAACATAAGTACCTAATATAAAGCTCTAATAAGCTCTAATAACAGCAAATAAACATAAAAACATGAAAATTAAAGTATTTAAAACAGTAAAACAATAAAATGCAAAAATTTGAAAAATGCTTACAAATGAGAAAGTGGATTGAGACATAGAAACCAAGGACAAGGTTACACCTATTAGCTTCCCAATAAGCTCCTAATACCCCATAGCATTCCAAATCCAACCCTGCTTCATCACCTTCTTCATAATTCTGATTTTTGATTATTCAACTATTTTTCTTGATTTTTTTATATTTTCTGGATTTAAAAGACTATAGCTGTTTAATGAATCTAAAAAGCCTTAAAACTTTGTCAAGAGCTTATGGAACTTAAAGAATCCACAAAACAACTATTTAACATGAAATTAAAATAACTTGAAAATTTAAAGGAAATAAGCAAAAACTTGAAACTAAGATTAAACTGAAATTAAAGATTCATTACACTAATTTGAAGAAAAGTACAACATGAAAACTGTAAAAGACATTGAAATTAAAGAAAGCTTTAAAAAACTATACTACTTGACTAATGGCTATTCCAAAAGTGGCTTTTCTCTGTCTTTCTTCTCTCTTATATACCCAAACAGCTTCCCACTAGTACTCTGAATCTTTCCCACTTCATCTGAGCCCTTGGATTGGTCAAATGCATCAAAACCGTCCAAGTGGTGTTTTTGGCGCCAAACAATTCTTCAAAGCAGGTTTCAATATTAATGAGGTTTGGTTTGAGCAATTAAGAGTTTTTGTTTTTTAGAAGGTGTGGAGGGGACAAGGAATGGGAGGGGGGTTGAAATTGGGGTGAAAACCACTCTGGTTTTGAATATCTGGTGGGGAAGAGGGAGTGCTACAGTGGTAGCTGGTTTTTGAGCGCGTTTAGGGTGGGTTTGACCTTCTGTTGACCGGGGTTAATAACAAAGGGGCCGGGTCATGGTTTGGGCCAGCTGGGTAGAGGATTGGATTTGGGCTTTTAATATAGTAAGGATCCGTATGGTTAAGTATTAACAACAAGGACCACAAGTGCAAATTTCCCAAACCTCAAGGACTGAAAGTATCAACTATTCCAAACTTTCACAAGGACTAAACTTGCCATACTTGAATAGAACAAGGACCCTTTTTGCATAAAATTTCATTTTAAAAGTTAAAAGGACCTTAATTGTCATTTTTGGATTTTGAGGGACTAAAAGTGTAATTTTCCCAAAAGTTATCAAAATGTTCCAAATTTTCAATCATGCATAGTACAAGGGTATTATTTGTAAAATTCCAAGTTTAGAATACCCAGGGACCATTTTTGCCAATTTTGTAACTTGAGGGGAAAAAATTGCCATTTTGTGTAAACTTTCATCCAGGGATGTTTTGTGAACATTTTTGATTTCCCAAGGACTTAAGTTGACTTTTCATTCATTTAAAACATTTAGGGACTAGTTTTGACAATTTGAGTAACTTCAGGGACTGAAAATGACAATTGTTGTGAAATTGATCATTTTTCACTTGTTTTTCAATCTTTTGTACCTGAATCACATAAAAACACATTTCAATGATATTTATAACATTTTGTGAGTCATTTGTGTGTTTTTGGTTGTTTTTGTGGGTTTATATAATACAAATATATGTGTATTTAGACACATATCAAATCCCCCACACTAAACTATTGCTAGTCCCTAGCAATCTTTTATTTAAAACTTAATGGATTTGAAAAACTCTTTACCAAAAGCCATCACTTCTGGAGTAGCCAAATGTTTCAGTTCAAGTAAGAACCTTGGTACACTGATAACCAAATGATTTTGAGCAAATCATAAGCTGTAAACGGATTTGATTCGTCTTTACCAGAAGCCGTACCCTTCTGGACTAGCCAACTCTTAGATAAATTATCAGAATTATCTTTGGTGAGCTGATTACCAATTATGGATTTTCCACTGCCTTTACCACAAGCCATAACCTTGCGGGCTAGCCAACTCTTCACTTTTTAGGATATGGTGAGTTGAGAACCATACAATTTTGGGCAAATTGCAAGCCATATAAACGGATTTGATAAATCTTTACCAAGAGCCGTTTGCTCCTGGATTAGCCAATCCTTATGTGTGTTAGACATGGTGGACTGATTACCATTTGTTGTGTTTAGTACATAGTACTTCCACTAAAAAAAATTTTAAATTTGGCCATTTTGGGGAAAAAGGGACTAAAAGGGCACATTTATGATCAAATTCGCCAGAATTTCCCCCCCACACTTAGAAATGAATATTGTCCTCAATATTCAAAGCTAAGTGGGGTAACACAACAATTATTTTATTTTTCTGTATTTACAATTTTCAAAGTTTTTTTTTTTTTTTTTTTTTTTTTTTTTTTTTTTTTTTTTTTTTGGAATATATATATCTATATAACATGTGGGGCATCACCCCCACACTTATGTGGTAGAAAGGGGTGAGAAGACAGAAATATGGGTGAAAACCCATATTATGTGTGCTACTGTTTTTGATTTCCGAGTCGCTAGCTTGACTCGACCCCGAATTCATTGGTTCATGGGGAAGCAAAGTGGATTGCCACTCAAAGATTGGGTGAGAAATTGGAGTGGGATTGCCACTCACAGAATTATGAATATTCATCACTAAGATGAGTCTAAGAGTCTTAGAAAGAAACTCAGAAAAGGCGAGAAGAATCTTTTGATTTTTTGATTTTATAAAAAGAAAGGGAAAATATTTTTGTATTTTTGAAGTTGATATATATATATAAAAAAGAAATTCCTAACAACCGCCCCTCGAAAGGGAATCTGGGTCTGACAGAGCTCAGCAACTGTAAACAGCCAACAACCAAATGTTGTAACTGAGGGACTTATCAAACTGGGCAAGTTGTGTGTAAAGGAAAAATGTTTTTGTATTTTATATGTTTTTGATACTGAAATATATTATATATAATATATACAAGGGATAGATATAAGACACAAGTACGTTACGCAGCACACCTCCCCGGCAGCGGCGCCAAAATTTGATTTCTCCCGAACCACCCTCTTTTATTTCTCCGTCACACTTATCAACCGCTTGTGAACGGTCAACCGTAACAGATGATAAAAGGGCGACAGCCCGGGAGAAAAATGCAAGTTTACCAAGGATTAAAATATCCTTGGATCGTTTATGTCCTGGTGAGGCGTGATATCCTGAATACAACGACTGTGCGATAAAATGATATGATCAAGAATGTACAAAAACAGGAATCTGATTGACTAACACTAGGAATGTGAATAGTAATAGCTCTGTCACAGCTATGTCGTTAAAAACGTACAATCAGAAACCTAAAAGCGTAAAAGATATACAAACGTACGTTACTAAAGCGTAAACGTTTAAAAACAAAACGACTATAACTATAATAGAGATTTACAAGTCTAGGCGACTTAAATGCAAATTAAATATAATTAAAATATTAAACTATAATTTACAAGTATATACAAAAGTTAATAAAACTAAAAACTAAAACATATATGTATACATAATAATTACATAAATGTAACAAAAATGAAATAAGAAAAGGATTATAATTATACTAAGGAAATATAAAAATATCAAAATTTTGAAGTCATTTTAATTCTATTTTTACAATTGTGTAACCTATTAAAATCTAAAAACGTACGTTTACTAAATTTTATGTAAACGTACAAAAATAAAACGTGAATTCAGACCAATACAACTCCCACAAATGTGAAAATTATATTTTTAGAATCCTAAAAAGATAAGAAAATTATTAGAAAAGAAAAATAAATTTTTACACAATTAAATTAATTAATATAAATTAAAAATGAAGTAAATGTATTTACAAATGAATTAAATAATAAGAAAATCTAAAATTAACTTAAATAAATGAAATAAAGAATTTGAAAAATCTAAAATATCATAAAATGAATTTTAAAACTGAAAATGTATTTTTTACACAATTATTCTATTTATTATTAATTATTTACTATTATTAAGTATTAAAAACTAATATTAAACTATTAAAAATAATAAAAAGTAAAAGAAAAATCTCAAACTTTTTACAAAATTCTACAATAAATATAAGAACTAAAGAAAAATATAAAAATGGCAGCTTATGTACAAAAAATAAGCTAATGGACAAAAGCTCCAAAATAGAAGCTATTACTTAAGCTTATAAATGGTTCTTTTTAGCTTTTCTGTTTTCTGGACTAATTATACAGTAATATTATACATATTTATTGAAAACAAAACTTTACAAACAAAGAAATAAGCAATACATAAGCTTATGAGTCCAACAGTTAAGCTTTTGGCTTGACTGTTGGAGCTCAAGCTCAATATAAGCTTGAAAAAGGCTTTAAACAGAAAACAAAAGATAAAATAAGGTATATACAAGTCCAATGGGTCACATATGAACAAGAAATATGGACTGCTAAAGTGTGAGCTTATGGTTTAGACAATCAAGCTACAAGCTTGACTTGGATGGAATTGAGGCCTCTAAAGCCTGTAACAAGCTCCACACTGAAAAAGAAAGTGAAATATATATATATAAGCTATACAGACAAGTATGTACAAGCATGTGCACTGACAATCACCTATAAGCTTGTAACAAGCTCATAAGCTCTTACAGTATACAACAGAACCAAACACCCCTTGCAGCTATTTGTAATGACCATTTAAGCTGATAGAATAAGCTTGAAATGCCAAAATGAAAATTGGAGTAGCAAGATGGACTGGTGAGGATTCTAAAATGCCAAAACTCAACCTATGGAGACCACAGATGAGCTTTTAAGAGGCTTATGAAGATGGGCTCATATCACTGCTTAGCTCAAGCTGAGTCAGTAGGTGATGAGTGTTGGGACAAAACAAAAGTTCATTGCAGCCCTAGAGAATAAGCTACAGACTAGAATTTAAGCACTGGACTTAATACTTGTGTTGCTAGGCTTCATGAAAAACTAAGCTTCACAAGCTTATGACCTCTAAAGAGCTTCTGAGAGGCTTGTGGAAATGGTGTAATACCACTGAATTGCTCAGTGGTATGTTGAGAGTGGGCAAACACAAGCTTTTATAGGACTTATCAAATAAGCTCTAATAAGCTCAACTCAAACTGAGACATTGAGATGGACTGCTTAGCTTCTCACAAAGCCAAGAATCACAAGCTCAAGTCTACTGAGGAACTTATAAGAACTTATTTACCAAGCCCCACTCAACTGTTTGCTTCAGTTGAGTGGTCAAAATGGGACAAAATAGATGGTGAGATTAAGCTACCTAAATAAGCTAAAGATGTAAAAACAAGCATGCAAATAATAAAAAGAACACAAAGGCTACACAAAGAAACCAAGCTCACAAGCTAGGGTCAAATCCACAAGCTTTTGCAAGCTTGTGAACTTGACACCTAAACTGTGGTGCAGGGCATGTTAACAGAACAGGTATCCAGCATAAGCTAGAAAATAAGCACTTAAAAAGCTGAGTTAATATAAACAAATATTTTTATGATTTATATGAGCAACTAAACTATACTATCCCAAAAGGACTAAAACTAAAACTTAATATTGAATACACAACAAAATTATACATTTAATCCAAAAACGACTATATGAAAATTTGACTTTTACTTATGAACACAAAGGTTGACTTAAATGAAATTAGAAATTAAACCACTGATTATATATGTTATATTATGCTATAATGACACTGAATTAAGCAAACTAATCAACTTTTAAGCTAATATTATGAACATGGACTTGAAAACTTACATAGATAAGAAAATAGAAAAGATTTAAAACCATTTTGACTATCTACTAAACAAGGACTGAATCTAGATGTTGAACTGAGCTACTAGATACTAATGAGACATATAATAATGGTAAACAACAACAAACAAACACAGGAACTCATATTCAACAGCAAATCCAAACAAACTCAAATAGAAACTGATATGAAGTTTTCAAAGCACAACACTGCCTAACCCAATTCCATCAAATCCAGAGGTTTTAGTGTGTCAAACCCAACCTTTTTCAGCCTAAACCAGATGTCAAACAAGTCTAGGTCTAGGATTTTCAAAAATTGACAAATTAACAGTAAAAATGCCATATCAAACCATGATCAAATCCAAAACATAAGTACCTAATATAAAGCTCTAATAAGCTCTAATAACAGCAAATAAACATAAAAACATGAAAATTAAAGTATTTAAAACAGTAAAACAATAAAATGCAAAAATTGGAAAAATGCTTACAAATGAGAAAGTGGATTGAGACATAGAAACCAAGGACAAGGTTACACCTATTAGCTTCCCAATAAGCTCCTAATACCCCATAGCATTCCAAATCCAACCCTGCTTCATCACCTTCTTCATAATTCTGATTTTTGATTATTCAACTATTTTTCTTGATTTTTTTATATTTTCTGGATTTAAAAGACTATAGCTGTTTAATGAATCTAAAAAGCCTTAAAACTTTGTCAAGAGCTTATGGAACTTAAAGAATCCACAAAACAACTATTTAACATGAAATTAAAATAACTTGAAAATTTAAAGGAAATAAGCAAAAACTTGAAACTAAGATTAAACTGAATTTAAACTGAAATTAAAGATTCATTACACTAATTTGAAGAAAAGTACAACATGAAAACTGTAAAAGACATTGAAATTAAAGAAAGCTTTAAAAAACTATACTACTTGACTAATGGCTATTCCAAAAGTGGCTTTTCTCTGTCTTTCTTCTCTCTTATATACCCAAACAGCTTCCCACTAGTACTCTGAATCTTTCCCACTTCATCTGAGCCCTTGGATTGGTCAAATGCATCAAAACCGTCCAAGTGGTGTTTTTGGCGCCAAACAATTCTTCAAAGCAGGTTTCAATATTAATGAGGTTTGGTTTGAGCAATTAAGAGTTTTTGTTTTTTAGAAGGTGTGGAGGGGACAAGGAATGGGAGGGGGGTTGAAATTGGGGTGAAAACCACTCTGGTTTTGAATATCTGGTGGGGAAGAGGGAGTGCTACAGTGGTAGCTGGTTTTTGAGCGCGTTTAGGGTGGGTTTGACCTTCTGTTGACCGAGGTTAATAACAAAGGGGCCGGGTCATGGTTTGGGCCAGCTGGGTAGAGGATTGGATTTGGGCTTTTAATATAGTAAGGATCCGTATGGTTAAGTATTAACAACAAGGACCACAAGTGCAAATTTCCCAAACCTCAAGGACTGAAAGTATCAACTATTCCAAACTTTCACAAGGACTAAACTTGCCATACTTGAATAGAACAAGGACCCTTTTTGCATAAAATTTCATTTTAAAAGTTAAAAGGACCTTAATTGTCATTTTTGGATTTTGAGGGACTAAAAGTGTAATTTTCCCAAAAGTTATCAAAATGTTCCAAATTTTCAATCATGCATAGTACAAGGGTATTATTTGTAAAATTCCAAGTTTAGAATACCCAGGGACCATTTTTGCCAATTTTGTAACTTGAGGGGAAAAAATTGCCATTTTGTGTAAACTTTCATCCAGGGATGTTTTGTGAACATTTTTGATTTCCCAAGGACTTAAGTTGACTTTTCATTCATTTAAAACATTTAGGGACTAGTTTTGACAATTTGAGTAACTTCAGGGACTGAAAATGACAATTGTTGTGAAATTGATCATTTTTCACTTGTTTTTCAATCTTTTGTACCTGAATCACATAAAAACACATTTCAATGATATTTATAACATTTTGTGAGTCATTTGTGTGTTTTTGGTTGTTTTTGTGGGTTTATATAATACAAATATATGTGTATTTAGACACATATCAACTAGCATAAAAGATCACAACGGGTTTCTTATCAACCCGTTGTCCCAGAACCGCCCCAGCGGCATAATCGCTCGCGTCACACATGATCTCGAAAGGCTTCGACCAATCGGGTGACTGCAGAATTGGGGCTTCTACAAGCTTTTGCTTAAGCATATTGAATGCTTTAAGACATGATTCATTAAAGTCAAATCGTGCCTCTTTTGAGAGTAAATTACAAAGAGGCTTTGATATAGCACTGAAATCTTTAATAAATCGCCTGTAGAACCCTGCATGACCGAGAAAAGATCGCACAGCTTTAATGTTAGTGGGAGGAGGAAGGGTTGAAATTATTTGCACCTTGGCACGGTCAACCTCAAATCCTTTTTCAGAAACGACGTGTCCTAATACAGTTCCCTCTCGAACCATGAAATGGCTCTTCTCCCAACTAAGCACTAGATTAGTTTCGGTGCATCTTTTTAACACACTTTCAAGCTGACCCAAACAGCTTTCGAATGATTGACCAAAGATGGAGAAATCATCCATGAATATCTCTACAGATTCTCCAACCATGTCCGAAAAGATGCTCATCATGCACCGTTGAAAGGTAGCAGGTGCATTACACAGACCAAACGGCATTCGACGGAATGAAAATGTCCCATAAGGACATGTAAAAGTGGTTTTGGCCTGGTCATCGGGATGGATGGGTATTTGATTATATCCGGAGTACCCATCCAGGAAGCAATAGAACTTCTGACCGGAAAGCTTCTCAACTATTTGATCAATGAAAGGTAGTGGGAAATGATCTTTAGATGTGGCATCATTCAGCTTACGGTAATCTATGCACACCCTCCAGCCAGTCACTGGTCGAGTGGTGAGTCTTTCCCCGCTCTCGGTTTCCACAACGGTGATACCGGCCTTTTTAGGCACCGTTTGCGTGGGACTTACCCATTTACTATCCGAGATGGGATAGATGATACCAGCATCTAGCCATTTGAGAACTTCCTTCTTCACTACCTCCTTCATATTAGGATTCAAGCGCCTTTGCGCATCTCTTGATGGTTTAACATCTGGGTCCGTAACAATTCGGTGCATACATAATGAAGGACTAATCCCTTTCAAGTCTGCAATTGTCCATCCCACTGCTGCTTTATACTTGGAAAGCACTTTCAAAAGTGCTTCCTCTTGTGATCCAGAAAGATCAGAAGAAACAATAACGGGTAAAGTATTGTTAGGACCTAGAAAAGCATATTTGAGATTGGAAGGCAAAGGTTTCCGCTCAAGAGTTGGAGGCACCTCCAGCGACGGCTTTGTGGCCGTGTCAAAAGTAGCAGGCAAGGGCTCCACTTTATAAGACCAAGGTGGTTTTTGATGGTCTAAAGAACTGACCAAACACTCTTGAATCTCTTGAACTTCAGCAACATCAAGAATCTCCTCATTCTCACCAGTTAAATATAAGTTTAAAGGATCAACCTTAAGCATACGGGGTGCATGCTTTTGGACTTCCTCATCAATTACATCCACTTGGTAGCATTCATTCATAGTAGGAGAATTCACAGAACTAAACACATTCAATCTTAGCTTCTTATTGCCGAACGCAATATCCATGGCTCCAGTTCGACAATTAATCCTAGCGTCTATCGTGGCTAGGAATGGTCGCCCAAGGATAATGGTTGGTTGAACATCCTTGTATGGTGTCTCGGTGTCCATAACAAAGAAGTCAACTGGGTAATAGAAGCCATCAACTTTCACAATAACATCCTCTAAGATACCTCTAGGAATTTTGGTAGATCGATCGGCTAAGGAAATTATAGTGTCAGTCTTACGAAGGGTTCCTAAGTCATACTTATCGACCAAACTAGCAGGAAGGATGTTGATACTAGCACCGAGATCAAGGAGCGCCTTCTTAATGGCAATATTTCCCACCACAACTGAAATCAGTGGTGCTCCAGGATCTTTGAATTTGGGAGGAAAAGAGTTAGATGAGACTGCACTAACATGCTCAGTTAGGTCAACCTTTTTAGGTATAGTTGCCTTCAGCTTCCTCTTTTGAGTACACAAGTCCTTTAAAAACTTGGCATATGCAGGAATTTGCTTGATAGCATCAATAAGGGGGAGATTGATCTTTACTTGCTTGAAAGTCTCCCACATATCCTCAGAATGAGGACCCTTTTTAGCCAACCTAGCAGATACTGATTTTTCCAAAGCTGCGGGGTAAGGAGTGGTTGTGCTTGACACACCACCCTCCCCAATTTTGGGTGATTGAGTAGCTTCAGGATTCTGAGTTGGTGGTTTTGGAAAATCATTTGACAAATCATTTACTAACTCAGAATCGAACTTAACATTTTCAGCTTTTTTACCTTTAACAACAATTTCGTCATCAGTAACGAAATCCTCGACATCATGCGAAAAATCATGAACACTTGGAATTTTGATGTCATTGTTGTAGGTTTTACCATTTCGAAGAGATGTCACCATATTCACATGCTCAGGACCATCTGGCTTATGCTTTGGATTAAGAGTGGGATAGCTTGGAAGCTTACCCGCTTCTCGTTTGTGCACCTCTTCGGCCAACTGCCCCAGTTGTCTTTCAAGATTTACTACAGATTTGGAAAGGGACTCAAACTTTAGGTTTGCACCTTGATTAGACTTGGCCAACTCGCTTAGGATCAAGTCAAACTTTTGGTCAACATTGGATTGTTGGCCATTGTTTGAACCTTGACCTTGACTTTGGTATTGCTGTGGCCTTTGTTGGTAATTGTTAGGGCGACTGTCGTCATCCTTCCAACGGAAGTTGGGGTGATTACGCCATCCTGGATTGTAACTATTGGAGAATGGGTCATTTCGTGGATGGTTTCCATAGACTCCTGATGAGTCTCTAAATACTCATCATTTTTGTACTATCTAGACTGCAAAATCATCTGAAAACACTCAAAAATGCTTCAAAATGATAAAAATATCACAAATCAGTGTTTTATGTGTTTTAAATGCAAAAATATCAAAATCAGATGAAAAACGTATCAAATTTGTAAAATTGGCAGTTTTAGTCCCCCAAGTTTCAAAAGTTGTCAAAAACAGTCCCTGGTATATCTAAATAAAGAAAAATGTCATTTAAGGTCCATGTGATTCAAAAGTTGTCAAAACAAACCTTTGAAATGTAAAATTTGCAAAATTACAACTTTGGTCCTTAAACTTTGAAAATTGTCATGTTTAGTCCTTCAAATTTCAGAAAATGGCAAATATGGTCCTTTAATTATTTGAGAATGACAAGTTTGGCCATTGGGTAATATTTCAGAAATCACAGCTTTGGTCCTTGGAGTTTCGAATTTACATGAATGGCCCTTGTGTTATTACTACAACCAAACGGACCCTAGTTATTAATACCCTAAGCCCAATCCAAAGCCCAAACCCAAGACCCGGTCAACGAAAGTCAAAAAATAGACTTACGCGCGCCTAATACCACTACCACTGTAGCACCTCCTCCTCAACCCCTGAATCCTCAAAACCAGTAATGGTTTCTCCACCTTTTTCAACACCCTTCCATACTATGTCCCCTCCACCTCCTCTAAACACCAAAATCCTTTAATTGCTCAAACCAACTCCAATTAATGTCTAAACCTGCTTTGAAGAAATTGGCGCCAAAATCACAAGTGGACGGATATGATGGTTCTAGCCAATCCAATGGCTCAGATTTGGTGGGAAACAATCAGTGAAGTGAGAGAAGGTGCTTGGAGTATAAAAGGAAGAAGAAAAAGAGGAGAAGACACTTTTGGACTAGCCATTAGTCACGTAGTGTAATCTTTTTAAAAGCTTTCTTTAATTTTATGTCTTTTACAGTTTCAATGTTGTACTTTTCATCAAATTAGTGTAATGGAACTCTAGTTTTAGTTTAATTTCAGTTTCATGTTTTTACTTTATTCCTTTAATTTTCATGTTTTTCAAGTTCTTGTTAAGTAGTTGTTTAATGGATTCTATAAGCCACATAAGCTCCTGACAAAGCTCATTTAGCTTTTAGATACATTAAAACAAGTGTAGTTTTTAAAATTCATAAATTACTTAAAAATCAAGATAATCATTGAAAAATCAAAAATAGTGGTTTAATAAAGAAGATGATGAAGCAGGGGTGAATTTGGAGTGCTAAGGGTATTAGGAGCTTATTGGGAAGCTAATAGGTGTAACCTTGTCCTTGGTTCCATGTTTCTCAGCTTGATGCATCTTGTAAGCTCATTTTCTCAATTTTTGCATATTACTGTTTCAGTCCTTTTTATGCTTTAATTCTCATATCTCTGTGTTTCTTTATTGTTTGTTAGTCATGCTATAGTTTTAAGTTAGGTTGTTATGTTTTGAATTGGTTTGTGGTTTGATATTGCATTTAGACTGTTAATATGTCAATTTTTGAAAATCCTAGACCTAGACTTGTTTGACATCTGGTTTAGGCTGAAAAAGATCCATTTTGACACTTTGGTACCTCTGGATTTGATGGAATTGGATTAGGCAGTCTTGAGCTTTGAAAACTTCAAATCAGTCTATATTAAGGGATGTTTGGATTTGATAATGAAACTGTGATAATGGTAGTTAATGGTGTTGTTCTTGTTTGACTTGCACTATATGGAACCTATTTGAATCAGTGAAATCTTAACCAAAGGGTTTGGCATGGTAGAAAGTCAAAGTGACACTTGATGATCTATACATGAGAACTTTGAGGTTGTTGGATCCTATAATCTTGCTTATCTGTTTAAATGTTGTGTATCTTTGTTTATTTCATGTTTTTATTGCTTAATATATCATACATAATCAGTAGATTAAGTTCTAAATTCACTTTAGTCAACTTTTAGTTTTTAGTTAAAAAGTCAATTTTCAAATAAGTCGTTTTTGAATAAACTTAGTAATTTTATTGTGCCTTTGTTATTTAATTTCTAGTTCTGTGTTTTTAATATGTTTTAGTTCTGTTGCTAAGTTAGCTTACTGTATTTTTGTTAATGTCTACATGTCATGTTTACTAGCTTAATTTGTAGCTTATTGATGCCTAGTTTTGCCCTGCACCACAGTTTTAGGTGTCAAGTTCACAAGCTTGCAAAAGCTTGTGAAGTTGGCCTTAGCTTGTGTACTTGGCTTATTTGTGTTGCCTATGTGTTCTTTTTATCATATGTCTGCCTGTTTTTACATTTTTAGCTTAATTAGATAGCTTAATCATTCTCTCCTTTTTGTCCCATCTTACTCCTTCCACTGAAGCAAACAGTGGAAGTTGAGTTGTTTCTCCAAGTCCATGAAAAGTTCCCCACTAAGCTTGAGCTTGTGATATTTGGCTTCTTGAGAGGCTATCCAGTCATACTCAATGTCTCAGTGTTGGTTGAGCTCTCATGAGCTTATTTGATAAGTCTTTAGAGCTTGTTGTTTGCCCACTCACAACAGTTCAACTGTTTGAACTTGCACCATTTCCTTCAGCTCTAATAAGCTCATTTAAGGTGATAAGCTTGTGTGGTTTAGCTTTTTGTGAAGCTCATCCACCCAACTTAGTAATCCTATGCTTAATTTTCACCTTGCAGCCTATTAAGTAGGGCTGCAAGTAGCTTTAACTTATCACCACTTCACTGAGCATACTAGATGTTCAGTGTAATCACTATATTTCATAAGCTCTCAAAAAGCTTATCTGTTGGACTTAGCTTGTGAAATTAGTTTCTTTTAGAAGCTAACCAACCAGTTAAGAGGTTCCAATGTTTTAATTCCATATTGTAGCTTAATAGCTAGGGCTGCACTTAGCTTCTGTTTTGTCCCAATACTCAGTTGATACTAAGTCAGCTCAAGCTGAGATGTGATTTGGTGTCATCTTCATAAGCTCACCAAAAGCTCTATAGTTGTCCATAGCTTGTGATTCTTGGCTCTTTGGAAAGTCAACCAGCTCATCTTGACACCTCAAGGCTTGCTTTGAGGTTTTGAGCTTATTTGCTTAGCTTAACTTACCCATAAACATGGCTGCAGGCCTGTTTGGTTGAGTAGTAGAATCATAAGTGCTTATTTGCTTATTTTGAGCTTAATAGTCAATTCCTGTGCATAAGCTAGTATATTCTTATATATTATACTTGTACTAATATATTTTATACTTTACTTTTTAAGTATGGAGCTTATTACAGGTTCTTTGAAGCCTCCATTCCATCCAAGTCAAGCCTTTGGCTTGACTGTCTAAACCATAAGCTCGTACTTATAAGCCCTTCTCAGTGCTTATTTTTGTTCATATACACCTATTATACCTGTACATATATACTTTTACCTTTTGTTTCCTTTGTATAGCTTTTTCAAGCTTATTTTTAGCTTGAGTTCCAACAGTCAAGCCAAAAGCTTAACTGTTGGACTCATAAGCTCATGTATAGCTTATTTATAGGTTTTATAAGTTCATTTTCTTCTAACTTGTATAATATCTGTATATAGTCTAGTCCTTAAAACAGAAATTCCAAAACCCAAGCTTTAACCACAAGTAGAAGCTTCTGTTTAGAAGCTTTAGGCTTAATAAGCCAACTGTTATGGAAATAAGCTCCCACAGAGCTTATTTCCAAGTTTTGAAAAAGTTGATTTTGTTAAAGTTTCTTATATATAGCTTATAAGTAGTTTTGCAAAAAGAAAAATCAAAAATAAAATAAAGTGCAAAAAGGTTGTGTGTTGGATTCGAACCTAGGTTCCCTTGGTGACAAGTTCACTGCATAACCCACCTGGGCTAGCTCACTTCTCAGTTTTCCTTTGCACATTTTAGTTCTTATAGTAGTAACATTTTTTGAGTTTCAGATTTTTATTTATCCATTTATTTTTTAATAATAGTTTTTAGTAATTAATAATAGTAAATAATTAATAATAAATAGAATAATTATGTAAAAAATACATTTTCAGTTTCATAAATTATTTTATGATATTTTAGATTTTTCAGATTCTTTATTTCATTTATTTAAGTTAATTTTAGATTTTCTTGTTATTTAATTCTTTATTAAATACATTTAATTCATTTTTAATCTATATTAATTAATTTAATAGTGTAAAAATTTATTTTAATTTTCTAATAATTTTCTTATCTTTTTAGAATTCTAAAAATATAATTTTTACATTTGTGAGAGTTGTATTGGACTGAATTCACGTTTTTATTTTGTACGTTTACATAAAATTCAGTAAACGTAAGTTTTTAGATTTTAATCGTTAAACAATTGTAAATATAGAATTAAAATGACTTCAAAATTTTTATAAGTTTTAATTTCTTAGTATAAATAATTATTTTCCCTTTCATGTTTTATTTTGTTTCATTTGTGTAATTATTATATACATGTATATGTTTTATTTTTCTTTAGATTTTCTATACTTTTATATAATTTGTAAATTATAGTTAAATATTTAAATTATATTTAATTTGCATTTAAGTCGCTAAGACATGCAAATCCCTACTATAGTTATAATCGTTTTGTTTCTATACGTTTACGTTTAATTTATGTTAAACGTACGTTTGTATATCTTTTACGTTTTTAGGTTTCTGATTGTACGTTTTTAACTACATAGCTGTGACAGAGCTATCACTATTCACATTCCTAGCATTAGTCAATCAGATTCCTGTTTTTTGTATATTCTTTACCATTTCAGCACACAGTCGTTGTATTCAGGATATCACACCTCATAAGGACATAAACGATCCAAGGATATTTTAATCCTTGGTAAACTTGCATTCTCTCCCGGGCTGTCGCCCTTTTATCATCTGTTACGGTTGACCGTTCACAAACGGTTCATAAGCGTGACGGAGAAATAAAAGAAGGTAGTTCGGGAGGAACCAACTCCATTTACCTCCGCATTCGGTGGTGCCCCCCAACTTTGACAATTATTGACTGAATGACTCGGATCACCACACATTGAGCAAGCGTCATGCGACACATGCGACACATTTGAGGCACTTTTTCCTAGATTTCTCAACAAAAGATCAACTTTCTTACTTAACTCACTAATTTTAGAATTTGTGCCATGTTGGTTAGACACAGAATTGGCGGAAGATTTGTTGTTTCGATCCACTGAAGCTTGGGTCTTGGAACCCTTGCTCAGCTTTTCAAAGAACTCCCATTCTTCCTCCATGGGCCGTGATAAAAACGTTCCCCCACTAGTTGCCATTACAAATTGTTGGTTATGATAATCCAACCCGTCATAAAAGACTTTGACAAGCTCCCATTTTGGAACATCGTGGTGAGGGCAAGTTCTTAACAACTCTTTGAGTCTACTAAAAGCTTCGTGAAACTGCTCGCCTAGGATTTGACGAAAGGATTTAATCTTATTTCTAATGGCAGCAGTTTTGCTTATAGAATAGAATTCATCAAGAAAGGCGGATTGCATTTCAGACCATGAGTTAATACTACCTGGTTCGAGAGATGTGAATCAGGCCTTAGCTTGATCTTTAAGAGAAAAAGGAAAAAGGCGAAGTCTTACCCCATCCTTAGTGGTGTTATTAACCTGATATGTATCTGCAATGGAGAAAAACTCGCGCAGATGTGCGTACGGCTCCTCATGACCTCTAAACACGGGTAAGATCGCTATGAGGTTCGGCTGGATCTTGAAGTTGCTCACAGCCCCATTAGCGGTAGTCGGATAGACAATCGGGGAAGGATCATCGAAGTTCCCCGGTCTATAATAAGAATCCACACCCCGTGGTGGGGATTCTGCATCGGCAGCATCGTCGTCACCTGGCATTTCTGTGAAAAGCTCTTCTAAACCTGCAAAATCAAGGTTAGTAGAAAACTGTCTAGCTGCTTTCCTCCTCAACCTTGCGCTTCTCTCTACCTCAGGATCGTAAGCTAACGGTGATGTATGTCCCGATCTACGCGTGCGCATACACTAACTTGCACACTCACAATCAGCAAAACAAACAAACAAAACAAAAGAAAAAGAAAATATTTTTGTATTTTTTTTATTTTTTTTTTAAACTATTAACAAAAACTTAAACCAAAAGCGCACTCACTCCCCGGCAGCGGCGCCAAAATTTGACAAGCTCGTTGTACCAATCAAAAATAAACCTAATTACCTTATACTAGATAGGGCAAGCGGGTATCGTATCCACGAGGAGTATGTGGTTTTAATTTAAGTTTTGGGGTGATCACTGATCAATAGAAGTTTTGGTTTTGAACCAAAATTTGACAGGCTCGTTGTACCAATCAAAAATAAACCTAATTACCTTATACTAGATAGGGCAAGCGGGTATCGTATCCACGAGGAGTATGTGGTTTTAATTTAAGTTTTGGGGTGATCACTGATCAATAGAAGTTTTGGTTTTGAAATCTTAATAACTAAATTACTAATTAAACTAAACTCTATGAAATAACTAATTAATTTAAGAATTAATAATAAAACTAATGATTAACTAAAAAGCAAATAAACAAATAAAGATTCAATAAGCAAATAAAAGCGAAGTTGTGAACAATTGAGTGAAAAGCAATCCCTCCCGGCTCCGGATATATTGATATAACTAAGTTACGGATTATTACTAATGCTTGCTTTGTATTAATTGAAAAGGATAATTTTGGGCGCAAGTTATGTTTACCACACGAATTGTCTTAATACCTAAACTAGTTGGACTCGGCACAATTCGTTGACTAGCAATAACATGTCTTCTAATAATCCTATTAATTAATTTTATAATTATTTAACGAACAATTATGGGAATAAAGTATGTTAAACATACGACCGTCTTAACCCTTATGCTACTTAGGCTTGGCACAATCGTTGACTCACAATAAAATGTCTCACAATAATTCAATAAAATAATTATACTAAAACATTAAATTCAAACAAATGATATGCAATAGAATCATATGAATTAATGTTTGACAAATAAATTATAATCCGTAAACATGATCAAACCAAATATATCTTTTACCGAGAGAGATTACAAGAGGTTTAGCCACGCATCCCGTTGATGGACATCAAAGATATCATATTAATTATGATTTGCATGCTACGTACGTATAACACTAAAACCAAAATAATACAACCTTTTACTTGCACGCTCGTCGAGATAAGAATAATGATATATTCTAAAGGGCAAATTCTCTAAATGCCCTAGTTGCCCAACTTTATTACCTCAAATGCCCCACTTTTTTTTTCACTTCTCAAAATGCCCCATGGGCAACTCTCCCAACTCAATATTTGGGCAACTATCCTAAATAATCGACATGTGTCCCATTTTGTGGGGCCACCTTGTACTTACCAAGTACAAGTGTACTAGATCTTTAGTTGGGCAACTTTGACTTTTAATATTGGGCAACTGACTATTTTTGTCTTTTAGTGAAAACTATTTTTGTCTTTTAGTGACTATTTTTCACTAAAAGACAAAAATTGTCAGTTGCCCAATATATTAGGTCAAAGTTGCCCAACAGACAAAGTGTTGATTTGTACTTTGTAAGTACAACGTGGGCCTAAATATTTGATAGAGTTGCCCATGAGAGAGTTGCCCATGGGGCATTTTGAGAAGTGAAAAAAAAATAGGGCATTTAAGGTAATAAAGTTGGGCAACTGGGGCATTTAAAGAATTTTCCCTATTCTAAATGACCTTTGTTTTCTTCTTTTTCGAATGAATTGCAAAATGGCGGCTCGTCTTCGACTTGATGTAAATAAATGACGGCTGTGTATCAATGAGATGGTCCTATCGTATGGAATAAAAACCCTTTTTGTTTCCTGCTCTTCACGTCCAAGACCAAAACTACGTGGGCCCAAGGCCTTTTTCTTCTTCTTGCGTCTAAACCAACTTAACCCAAAATAATGGTTTTTATTATTTTCTTCTTTCTTGACTTGATATGTTAAATGAAAGCCCATAATTCTTTTGCAAGCATAAGCTACGAACTGACTTGCCCGAAAAATGCCGCATTCGATCAATCATGAATTCATTTAAGACGGAGCTCGGATGAGAAAGTTGTGACCAAAACAATGCACAACAAAAAAAACTTTCATTTCTTCGTATTAACTCGTAATATCGCAACTTTAGCTCCTTTTCGCACATAGCCTACACAATCACAAAACATCCTCAAAGTACATGTATAACAATGAATAATAATGTAACAATGCGTAATTAACATGCTATGAGGGGTATGTAAAATACACCGATCACTTATGAAGCTCTTTACACGCCATCAAGCAGTTGCGGTGTAGTTCACTACGGTAGATTACGCCAAATGGTTTGCTGATAAGAGTGTATTGAGGAAGGTGGTTGATGTCAGGAAGGTCTAGCTGAGGTCTGGTGAGGTTGACATGTGTCTGATACGATTCCATGGCAAGTTGCAAGTCTTCTACACGTTCCCTGGATCACTATGCTTCTGATGAAGATGAGCAAGGACTTGATGTATTCACGTTGGATTTCTGTCGAGAATTGTCTCATTCTTCCCTGTACCTTGGCAAGATACAGATCTTCAATGTCGTTGAGAGACAAATTCTGAAAGTCCGCTTCACAGAAAGCATAGTCCTCTTCGTCTTGTATTTTGACTACGATTTTCTTGAGAAATGTGTAGTCCCATTTAGACGAGAGAGTTACATGCTTAACAGCAACGATCCCTTTATCACTATGCACTTCATGTGTAGACTTTTGAACCTGGCAGCTTTTGTAGAAGATTCTTCGGCGTTCAGGCCAATGGTGAATCCTATACATCGCATCAAGGTCATACTTTTCTACGCTGTTGGCAAACATGTGAGTAGCATTTTCCTCGATGGCTATGCAGTTGGAGTATATGGCTTCCGGGAACGGAAGTGTAAGTGATGTAGCGTATTTCTTTGACATATCGCTACCATGTAGAAGAAATTCCAGGTCTTTGTTGAAGAAGTAGCGGAATGGAATCTTAGGTTGATCTGGTTGGCCAATGGTAGGTAGAGGTCTGGTCCAGTCTGTGTAGTATGGAGCCTTGTCTTTTCTGGTGAAGTCAATGTTCGCTTCAGGGTTGAGCCAATCGATGTTGTTAGACATGGCTCGTGCTATGTTTTCAAGATGATATTCAACTTCAATAGCACTTTCCGAGCTGTCTTTGAGCAGTTGAAAAACTTCATTCTTGATGCGTTTCAACTCTGACTTGGTCATCTTCTTCACCCGAAACTTTTCTTGAAGTAACTTAGCATGCTCCAATGTTCGACCTTCTACCATATCTTGACCTTCAGGTAGGGAGGGAGTAGCATCAACAAGTGTAGAAAACCAGTCATATTCGGTGTCATCTTCGTCTAGCCATGAGACGACATCAGCCTTAGTTGTCTTCTTCTTCTTCTTTGGCCTAGATGAGGATGCCGGTTTCGTTGCTGTGTCGGGAGAGGTGGGTTGTTGTTGGGGCTCATGGACTTCCTCATCGTCACCACCAGTGTATTTGAAATGATCATCGGTTTTCTCTGTCTGGGGTGGTGACTCAGAATCCTGAGGTTTTTCAGCAGAAGAGTGTGGAGGGGATCGTCTTTGTGTTGGAGTCCTTTGGGGTGGTGGTGGCATAGAGGAGGGTTCACCAGACTTCTTTGGATGTTTAGGCTCATTATCCTTATCCTTATCCTTATCGTCATCGTCTCTTGGACGCTTAGGCCTTTCAGCTTCTACTCTGCATGCTGTTTTGAGTTGGTATTCTAGCAATGCTTCAAACAGTTTACCTTCGTCAAAAGTAAATGTTGCAGATCGTTTTGACATTTGCGTTACCAACCTGGAGACCAATTCAACATCGGAGAATACTATAGGATCAGTTGGGTTGATTGTTACGGTTAGAGGTGTTGATCTTATAGTTTGCTTAGCCAATTGCATGAGATTCGGATAGAGTTGTCTGTTGAACATCTCTCTTGTCACTCCAGGGACAGTGTCGAGAAGAAACTTGTGAGTATATTCTCTAGTCGTCTTCTCCATTTCCCTTTGGAAATCTCCTTTGAGAAGCTCCTGGATTTGCTCCCTTTCTTTTAACATCTCGTTTATCCCGTTTTGAAGAAAGTTGATTCTGTCAGCTAGTTGATTCAGCTTTTTGTTGATCACGTCTTTCTTCTTGACTTCCTTGATAGCTTTGACAATTTTTGTCTTAGCTCGGGATATCCAAGAGTTAGTTGGTTTCTTTACAGACTTGGATGTGGATCTGGTTGTGCCTTTGGATGGTGGAGGTGAAGAGTGAGAAGACGAGTCTGATGATGATGAGACATGAGGAGACTCAGGGTCTTTTGGTGGCTCAGAAGTTTCTTCCTTGGAGCGAGCTGGGCTGTCTAGAAGAAAATCATCATAATCAACTTCGTCATCTTGTCCAGTCTTAGCCAATTCTTCAACCTTGATCCTGGATTCTTCATCTGCTTGAGCTTGAGCTTCTTTATCTGCTTTTACTTTAGCTGCAACCTCAACATCTTCATCAGAAAGTTTCTCAGACTTCTCCCTTTCTGGTTCCTCAAATTCATAAGTGATAGAGTCCTCCAGTTGCCTTTGTTGTTGTTCGTGGGTGGTGGTACCAGTTCCCTTATCAGGTTGATTAACCTCATCAGGAACTGGTGTAGATAGTGCACCACCACTTGACCCTCCGGGGCCACGAGTTTGTTGCTGTTCGAACTCTTTGGCAGCGTGTTGGAGTCTCAGATTCTTCACCTTTTTCCTGTACTCTTTGTCTTCATCCAGTGGCTCTTCTTCCGAGCTTTCCTCTTCATGCTCAAGCACTGGAGTTTTCCCTTTACCTTTATCAACTTTTGGACTGGGAGGTTTTGCTACTGTTTGAGTGTCATCGATTGGAGTTTCAGAATAGAGGACCTCTTCGTCTGATTCAGTATCCTCAGAACTTTCATCCATTAGCTTTTGTTGCGGTTCAGGCTTGGGAATAGGAATAGCATCTTTTGAAAGAATTTTCCTTTTGAGAACATGAGTCCTCTTAGGATACTTTCGTGTGCTTTCAGTGCTTGTGATACTTCCTGTGCTGCCTCTCCTGTTTTTCCTAGTAGGTGTACCAGCGGACTTTTCATCAAGGAAACCTACTTTGCCTTCTTCAACTGCTACCAGATATCGTTTGTACGAATACAATTGTTTGATATCATCAGTAATAAGATGATCTGGCAGCACTGCTCCTTGTTTCTTCGTTGTAGAGTCCTTAAATCTGACAGTGAGTGTGGGCTCATACAACACGGAGTGTTGTTTGGGGTCATCGAGTCTCAAGTGAATATCAGGATTATACCCTAGAGCTCTTTGGATCAACAGTTTGGTATATGTGATATACGGGATTTTGGTGCCAAGCCTTTTAAGGAAAGTCATTATATCATCCCATATCAGAGCTTCAACTTCTATGTCTTTCTTGTTGACCAAAGCCCAAAATATTTGTAGTTCCATGAGCTTGGGATGGTCATGACCACTATCACGTCCAGAAACGGATTTTGCAATCATAATGTAGAGGGTTCTCCATGGCTGGGGAATGTTCTTGAGATCCACAGATGAGTGCTTTGTGATCACCCCGGTAGCTTCATCATAGCCGATGTCGACCATGAACTGGAGAACGACCTCTTCAGTTGGAGTGGCATTGTATTCAGTAGGTTCGATGACAGGAATGAGAAGAATAGCCCTCAAATCTGCTGGTGTGATGGTGACTTGTTTGTTGTTAAGGGTCACTTTCACAGCATTTTGACCTTTGACCTTTTGCATTGTATGCCAGAATTGGTGAATGTAGATCTTTGGTACAGAAGTAGAGTTTGTGAGCATGTTCTGATAGGGATGAGTCTTCAGAATATCCACTGCAATCTGACATGAAGACTCTGAACAAGAGAAGTTCTCAAAATCAACTCTGAGGTTGTTCTTTCCAATCTTCATTGGTTAACCATGATGGAAGATATCTTCAACGGTGAGAACATTTGGTGCTTCCACATTTTGCATTTGAGCGTCCATGTCGTGATCTGAAAGATACTTAGCCAAAAGAACCAACATATCGAAAGACATTACGTTAGTCAACAGTTGATTTTATTGTCTATTTATTGAATGTGATATGTTGATGATTGTTGCGAGTTCAATGTCACTTGTTAGTCCAATAGTCCAAAGACGTCGTGATAAGTTTCGTGAGTTGATTAACTTTGAGTTTTAAAGTCCAAGTTTTCACTTATTTTTCACAACTTATTAAACATTCAAGCTTATTAGTGACATTTTTGGTTTCGTGGTGTTATGATTTATTTATTTACAAGTTTGCACGCGTAACAATTCATAATTTTGGTTAAAACTAGGCTTAGGCGTAGGTTTTGTAAGCTTATGCGTAAACAGGAGTGATTATACGCGTAAGCATAAGCTTATGCGTAGGATCTTGACTTACGCGTAAGAAATATTACGCGTAAGAAAAGAGGGCCTTAGGCGTAAAGCTTACGCGTAAGCGTATATGAAACCTTACGCGTAAGGCTTACTCGTAAGAGTGAACCTTATGCGTAGAGGTTACTGTTTACGCATATCCTTCACAGGATACACGTAGTCCCCATTGTAGAACCTTACGAGTAAAGGTTACGCGTAAGATTACTCTTACGCATAACATTCTACGCGTAAGGTGATCCTTATGCGTAGATGTTCAAGTAACCTTGATTCTGAATTATTCACGCGTAGAAACCTGAAATAAATTCACCATATCACCAATATTAACACATATATTCATTCCTTTTCAGATTTAAGCATGAACACTATTTAAGCAGTTATGCGTAGAAACTCAATTACGCGTAGAGTTTAAACCCTAAAGTTCAATTCCTACGAATAAGATTTCTAGCCATAGGAATAACACCAAACAGTTTCTGGGATATCTTAGAGGTCTAATGAAGTGTTCTGTACAAGTTTTAACATAAAAAATGCTATGAATCAAAAGTACCCAAAACGTACGAACTTAAACCCTAAAATTTAATTCTTTCACAATTGATGTTTCTGGGCAAGTTATGAGTATGGATATGATCAACTCAACTTATATACAACCTCTCTTAACCATCTGATTAACCTAAAACACACACACATGAAAATACCCAATTCACGCATAAACCCTAATTTTTCAAAATCAATCAATTTGTGTTTCTGGGTGAGTATTAATGATAGAAATGGAATCATTGTGATAAAATAAACATTTTGACACTACCATTTTAACCAAAAACACTCAACCTTGATTATGTGTTCATACGCTTATGCGTAGAACACAAAATCACTCCTAGATTAACTTCTAGCCGTTAGTTTTCAAAACGACTCAAAACCATTGCTTATAATCATGTTAAAAACGTAACAACACTTACAAAATGATGATCAGAAATACGGATTAGCAGGTGGATTTTTACGCGTAGGATATGGGTAGTTGAGAAATAAATGAGGTGAGTTAATGTTTGTGAAAAAAGGTTAGGTGAAGTATTTTGTTAGAAAATACTTTGAGATTTTGACACATTTAGTCCCTCCACCTTTACCATTTACATCCAACGTCCACAACTTTCATTTTGGTTACCAAACGAAAGATATTTGGAAAGAAACTTGACGACACTCTCTCTTGACTTAAGAAATAAAGAAATTTTATAAATTTGAGTCCGAGGAGTGTCAGTAAACCAGAAATGTGACCACCATAATCAAAGACACAATCGGGAAAATGTAACATGCAAGTACAAGGTTTTATGAAACCGAAAAATATTTACTTTCTCCCCCTCAACACTTGACCGAAAAAATATTGAATTTTGAAAGATTAAAGTGTTGACGGAAGATTTGTACTTGCCATGTTAAAAGAAATATAGATAGAAAAATATTTTTGTTGTTTTATTAGATTTTATAATTTTGTGTTTTGTTTTTGAAAATATTTACAAAAGAGGTTTTGGTGTTTGACTGATTTTAAGAATGTTTGAAAAGTTCTTCCAGTTCCTCTGGAATCAAACACCGCATACCAATCTGGTGGACCAACTCATTAAACCTAGTTGGAGCTAAGGCTTTGGTGAGGAGATCTGCCAATTGGTATTCAGTACCCACGAAGTATAATTTAACAGTACCCTTTTCCACGTGCTCTTTGATGAAATGATATCGAAGATCGATGTGCTTTGATTTTGAATGTTGAACAGAGTTACACGAGATCGCAATAGCACTCCGATTGTCGCAGTACATCGGGATTCTGTCAAATACGTAACCATAGTCTTTGAGTTGTGTTCGCATCCATATGACTTGAGCACAACACGCCGACATGGCTACATATCTGCTTCTGTTGAGGACAGCGACGTACAATCTTGCTTTTTCGATTGCCATGACACCAGTTTATCATCAAGAAATTGTAATGCTCCTGAAGTACTTTTCCGGGAATCTATACATCCTGCGTGATCAGCGTCTGAAAAAGCTATTAGTTCAAAACCAAAATCCTTCGGATACCAGATCCCCAAGTTAATGGTTCCCTTGATGTATCAGAGGATTCTTTTAGCCTCTGAGAGGTGAGTTTCAGTTGGTCTCGACTGATAACGGGAGCAAAGATATACAACAAAAACAATATCAGGCCTGCTAGCTGTTAGATACATGAGAGACCCAATGATACTTCGGTATTTGGTAGGGTCCACCAATTTCCCATGTAAATCAGCGTCTAGTTTCTTGGTATGAGCCATTGGTGTGGCATAGGTGTCGCAATTTTGCATTCCAAATTTATTTAAAAGTTCAAGGGCATATTTGGACTGACTTAAGAAAATACCACGGGGTGATTGATGAACTTGCATTCCAAGAAAGAATGTGAGTTCACCCATCATTGACATTTCAAAATGTTTTGTCATTAGTTTTGCAAAATCATTTGAGTATTTTAAATGTGTTGACCCAAAAATGATGTCATCCACATAGATTTGAACGATTAAAATGTGAGCCCCGTGATATTGTATGAAAAGTGTAGGATCGACCGAACCTTTGGTGAAATTATTGGCAATAAGGAAGGATGATAACTTATCATACCACGCCCGAGGAGCTTGTTTGAGTCCGTAGAGAGCTTTGTTCAGTTTGTAAACGTGGTTCGGGAACTTTGGATCAACGAATCCTTTTGGTTGGCTGACATAGACCGTTTCTTTCAGTTTACCATTCAGTAAAGCAGTTTTGACGTCCATCTGAAAGACCGTTATATTCATATGAGCCGCGAACGACAGAAATATCCTAACAGCCTCAAGACGAGCAACCGAAGCGAATGATTCTTCAAAGTCAATACCCTCTTCCTGTCTATAACCCTTAGCCACCAGAAGTGACTTATTTCTGATTATGTTCCCTTCAGCATCCAATTTGTTTTTCCATATCCATTTTAGACCAATGACGAAGACCCCTGTTGATCTTTCAACCAATTCCCATACTTCAAGACGTTTAAATTGATTGAGTTCTTCTTGCATGGATTCAATCCAGTTGTCTTTGGTCATTGCATCTTTAATGTTTTTAGGTTCAGATTGGCAGACAGTGAGTGCATAAATGCAATGTTCACCGTCTGTGTGAAGACGTTGTCTTGTTACGACTGGTTGATTCGGGTTACCAATAATGTTCTCAAGAGGATGGTCTTTCGTCCAATGATGTGTGGAAGGTTGATGTTGATATACATTGTGCAGATTGGGAGGATTCAAATGGTTTGTAGATGATTCCGCAACATCTGGTGCATCAGATTCATTAGCAAACGGGTTAAAGAACGCATTTGGATCAAAATCTGCAGGTGGGGGTACTTCATTGTTCAGAACATCATCAGCTGGTTCAGCGTCGTTGGATGCAGTTTGTTCAACTGTTGTTGTAGAGTCAACTGGTGGTGCTTCTTCAACAGTAGTTGTTGTAGCAGGTGTATCAGGTATTGGAATATTATCAAGTTGAGCAACGGAAACATTGGATACACCTTGAGCATGTTCATCAATATCGTCACTAAACAGCGGAGCAAATAGCTTTTCCATTTGTTGACGAGTAAGCTGGGGGCTTGGTTCAGCTGATGATGGGGTTTGGGGAAAGTTTAGACGGTTGTGACCGGGTTCCAAGCTGTTATGCTCAGAAGCCATTTCTGTAAGTTCATCGAAATTTGCATGAATCGTTTCCATAACCTGCTTTGTACGACGATTCCAGATCCGGAAACCCTTAGAATTTTAACAATATCCTATGAAGACTCCAATGTCAGCTTTGGCTTTGAGCTTACCAAAGTCATCACGATCATTATTTGGATAACAAAGGGAACCAAATACGTGATAGTGTTTGAGATTCGGTTTATGGTTGTGGATAAGCTCATAAGGTGTTTTGTTGTGGCGCTTGGTAATCATTGAGCGATTCTGAGTGTAGCATGCAGTTGACACGGCTTCAGCCCATAAGTAATCCGGAAGTTTAGCATTAATTAACATCGTTCTTGCAGCTTCCACTAACGTGCGGTTTCGTCTTTCAACAACTCTGTTTTGTTCTGGTGTACGTGCAATAGATGTTTGATGCTCAATTCCCACTTTCTCATAAAATGCATGAAGAGTTTGATTCACAAATTCAGTTCCTTTGTCTGTTCGAATTTGTCTGACGGTGTTCCTGAGCTGAACTTGAATTTTCGTGAGAAAGGTGATGATCATCTGTGGAGCTTGATCTTTACTTCGTAGAAAATAAACCCAAGTTCATCTTGAGTAGTCATCTATAATTACCAAGATGTAGCGTTTGCCATTAATCGTCTGCACGCGCATCGGGCCACACAAATCCATGTGAAGAAGATGAAGCACATGCTGTGATATGTGTTCCACCTTTGAAGGAAAATGAGCACGAGTGCTTTTCCCTTGTTCACAGGCTGAGCATAGGTGATCTTTAGAATACCGAAATCTTGAGAGACCTTCAACTAGTTTGTATCGAGCAAGGTTGGTTATGGTTTGAAAGTTTAGATGTGAGAGACGACGGTGCCATAGCCAGGATTTTGTAGATGTAGCCTTAGAGAGTAGACAGATGGGAGATGAAGCAATCATGTCTTGCATTGAGATTGTGTAAAGACTAGATGTGCGTTGACCAGACATGAGATCATTTCCTTGTAGATCACGAATGAAACAAGTTTTCTCCCTAAAAGCAACTTCCAAATCTCCATCACAAAATTGACCGACGGAGAAGAGATTGTGACCGAGACTTTCCACATAATAAACTCTGCTAATTTCGATGTTGCCATTGATGTAATCTCCGTAGCCCATGATAGCTGCGAAGTGATCATTCCCGAATCTGACAGTGCCAATGAACTTTGCAATAAAGTTTGATAACAGTTTGAGATTTCCTGTCATGTGTTGGGAACATCCGCTATCAACAACCCAGAGGATGATCTGTATCACCTGCATTCAACACAGACGACACAGATGGAATAGAAGTAGATGTGGAACCCGAAGAGTTAGAGGGTTTCGATGCAGATATAGATGAAACACACATGTTCATAATTTTAGGTATCCATGTAAAGCCAAGTGTATTATGTAACCATTTTTGCCATCTCCAACTAGTCTTTGCTTTAGTCTTAGTGAATGCACTAGGTGGTACTATGATCCTTGGAGGTGATAATGGAGCTATAGGGACATCAATGATTTTCTTAGAATCTAAAGAGGGCGGTTTACCAAGCACAGACTTAGAAGCTTTAGTGGGCCTAGAGGTATTCCGTTTCTTAGGATTCCGTAAACGAGACAAGATAGTTTTAGCAACACATTTATCATGACAATCAGAAAGCATACTTTTACGACATATAACACAAGAAGCTTCAGACTTAACATCAAAAGTACTTAAAGGTTCAGCATTTGTTACATCACTTTTTCCATTACATTTGTCAGACGCAATATCTATAGTGGGAGCAACTTGAGTTTTATTCAAAGTCCTAGGGTGTTCTTCTTCTTCAGCATTCTTTATTGTTCTTTTCTTAGGTTGCAACTTCCTATTCTTCCTTGTATTGCTCCTAGGCTGTGAAGTGCAGGCGTTGGGAAAAGAGGCAACTATTCCTGTTTCAGTAGAGGGAAGCACATTAGTTTCTCGTGGTTTGTCATTAGATGTTCTAGAGTCATTTTGAATCTGTTTTGGTGCAGTTACATTGGTGTTACTATCCCTATCTTGCTTAAGTAGCACCAACTCTGCCTTTAGATCATGGATTATGTGTAACAAATCTAGATTTTTAGAACGAGTGAGTCCGTCTCGTCGTAAAACATCTTTGGTATATGCCAGATGATTATCAACATCTTTTGACGCTTTAGCACGAGTCTTTTTGAGTTCACTTTTGAAATTTCTTGTTCATATTTTGAGATTTGACACTTCAAAGACACATTTTGGTCATCCAGTTGCTCAAGTTTAGGACAAAGAGTTTTGGTATGCAACTGGTTGATCTTGTTTTGCAAAGCGAGTTCACGATTATGACAATCTTTTTGACACCATTGAAGACGACGTTTTGCGTTTGATAGTTCGTTTAACAAACGTTCATTTTCATCTTTTAAAGACTTGATTTGTGACACAGTATCAGTATTCTCAACAATTTCAACAAAATCAACAGTGTTAATACAAATAAACCGTAAAACCGTTTATTAATATTTTGCGATCTCTTTGTGTTTTGTTGATAACAAATATAATGTTATCTTAAGTATAATTATAAAGGATACATTTTAGTTTTGTAAAGCATTTACATATAGCCATTTAAATACAAAAATGTAGTAATTAAGCATTTGTTGTAATAGTTTATTAGGATGGGTAAATATCATAACCCATGGACCATAACCCATGGATCTTAACCCATACCCAAAGAGACTTGATACAATGTATACTTCGATACATTGAATCTAAATATAACCCATGGACCAACCCATAACCAATGACCCATAACCAAAAAACCCATGGGCAAAGAGGAGCGTTCCACGGATCCCTAGGATTACACTAGACGGATCCCTTGTGGAAGGGATCTGACAAGCCGCCTTTTTGAGGGGCGTCTAATCAAATGTAGTATAGTGTGTTTTCCAAAGTATTGCAGAAGAAACTGCAAACCTGGGTCGTTCTTCCCAACGAGGTGTGTAAACTGGAATACAACGACTGTGTGTGCTGAAATATGCTTAAAGAATAACTTTATACAGGAAACAAAAGGAAAAATAAGATGTACACAAGTATAAACAAGCACCACTAAGGAGATTTTTAGAGCTGTTGGTAATGGTGTAAGTTCACTAATTACTCAGTAAACTGTTATGAGTGGGCAAACAACAGGCTCCTATATTAACTTATCACTTTAACTCATGAGAGCTCAACAATCAATAAAACAGTGAGTATGATAAAGATCACAAGCTCAAGGTTCAATGAGGAACTTTTCCAAAGCTAAAGAGAATCACTCAACCTCCACTGTTTGCTTCAGTGGAAGGGGGTTAGCTGAATAAAATAAGGGGGGGAAAAGCTATCTAATTTAAGCTACAAACTGAAAAACAAACATTCACATAATAAAAGAAACAAGTACTTCAGCAGAATCCAAAAATACTAAATCGGCAGAATCAAATGCAATTCAGCAGAGGCCAATACAATTCAGCAGAATTCAATTAGCAGAATCAAATTATGCTTCGGCAGAATCAGATAAAGCACTTAAACATGAAAGCTAAAAATCAATAAAAATATACTAATGAAGACAAGAAACATAACATTAAAACACTAAAAGCACTAAACATAAAACTGAATAACAAAGACATAAGAAAATAAACAATTGAATCGAAAACAGGAAAACTAAAAACAGAATCAGCAGAATCAAAATAAATCAGCAGAACTGAAAAGTTGACTAAACCGAATTTAAAACTTAAACTACTGATTAAATAAGTTAATATAAACTATAAGAACATAAAATTAACAAAGATAAACAACATTTAAACAAGTATGCAAGATTCTAGGATCTAACAACCTCAAAGTGCTCATAATGAGATTGTCAAGTGTCAAGTTGACTTTCTACCATGCTACACCCTTTGGTTAAGATTTCACTGAGTCAAATAGGTTCCATATAGTGTAAATCAAACAACAACAACACCATTCACAACCATTTTCACAGTTTCATTATTAAATCCAAACAATCCTTTAATGGACCAAAATTGAAGTTTTCACAACAAATGACTGCATAAGCTTATCATATTCAATCCAGAGGAACCAAAGTGTCAAAATGGACCTATTTCAGCATAAACAAGATGTCAAACAAGTCTAAGCCTATGAACATCAAAGATTTGCATATTAACAGTCAAGTGCAACATCAAACCACAATCAAATCCAAAACATAACAACCTAAGATTAAGCTATAACATCATAAACAAACAGCAAAGAAACACAGAAATATGAAAATTACAGCAGATAAAAGGCTGAAACAGTCAAATGCAAAAATGGTAAACATGAGCTTACAAGTGAATCCAAGTTGAAACTGAGAATCATGGTCACAGAACACATCCTAAGGCTTTCCACAAAGCTTCTAAACCAAAGGCAATCCACAATTAACCTTGCTCCATACAGTTTCACCAAGATCACTTCATTATTTTTGGTTTTTCATTGTTTTTCTGAATTTAAAAACTAAACTTGTTTTAAGATCTACAAAAGCTTGAAAGCTTTTGTCAGGAGCTTATGTGAGCTAATTGAGTCCATAAAACAACTACATAACAAGAATTTAAAATGACTAAAATTTAAATGAATTTAAGCAAAACATGAAATTTAAAAGTGACTTGGAATTAAACTGAAAATAAAGTTTCATTACACTACAATATTAAAACAGTAAATGACAAGTAATTTAAAGAAAGCATTTTAAAATTACACTACGTGACCAATGGCTAATCCAAAGGTATTTACACTACATGACTAAGGCTAGATTAGCCGAAGTAACTTCTTCTCTTGCCTCTCCTCTGATATTTATAGTCATTTGAGTTCCCACCATCATTCCAATCAAATCCCACTTTAATTCATGTCCATTGGATAAGCAGAAATCATCCCAGCCGTTTAAGTGACTTTTGGCGCCAAAAGTGCTACCAGTAGATTGAGGCAGTTCTGCAACAATTAATGCTTCTTGTTCACATGTAGAGGTGGAGGGGACATGTTTGGATAGGTTTATGGGTCAAGTGGTGGAGTTGATAGCAAAAGCAAGGTATGTGATGGTATAGGGGAAGGTAAAGTTGTGGGCTGGTATAGGTGTGCAGGAAAAGGTGGTGAGAGTGGGTAAGCAAGTGGAGGTGGAATACCAGGGAGGTGGAAGGGTGGTATGGTTTTGGTGGGGTATGTGAGGGAGAGGGAAAACAGGAAGTTTGGTTTGACTGGTATTGACCAGATATTATTTAAGAACCAGATATTATTTAGTGGAAGTATCTGCTGAAACGTTAGTCTTCGGCAGAAACCATCAACGCATTTTTACTTAGGCAGAAACCATTGATTCAGCAGAATTAAAATAGGCTTCGGCAGAAACCATCAGTATTATCAGCAGAATCGAACTGTTTCACTCTTTTTGTACCTGGTTCACATAAAAACACATTTTCATGATATTTGTAACATTTATAAGGTTATTTATGTGTTTTTGGTTGTTTTAGTGGGTTTAAACAATATAAAATATATGTGTTTTTAGACACATATCAAATCCCCCACACTAAACTATTGCTAGTCCCTAGCAATATTTATGAAGTTTTAATGGATTTTAAAGAACTCTTTACCAAAAGCCATCACTTCTGGAGTAGCCAATTGTTTCAGTTCAAGTAAGAACCTTGGTACAATGATAACCAAATGATTTTAAGCAAATCATAAGCTGTAAACGGATTTGATTTGTCTTTACCAAAAGCCGTTTGCTTCTGGACTAGCCAACTCTTAGATAAATTATCAATATTATCTTTGGTGAGCTGATTACCAATTATGGTTTTCCAACTGCCTTTACCACAAGCCATAATCTTGCGGGCTAGCCAACTCTTCACTTTTTAGGATATGGTGAGCTGAATACCATACAATTTTGGGCAAATTGCAAGCCATATAAACGGATTTGATATATCTTTACCAAGAGCCGTTTGCTCCTGGATTAGCCAATCCTTTTGTTTATTAGACAAGGCGGACTGATAACCAAATGAGTAAGTGCAAAACACTTACTCTAAAAAAAAAATTTTGGCCAAAAATGGGGGAATCGGGTAATATATATGTTAAAATTCGTGAGAATTCCCCCCCACACTTAGAAATGAATATTGCCCTCAATATTCAAAGTACCGGCGGTTATGCCGAAACTGAGGACGTAAAAGGGAAATATTACGGCCATTATTTAGAAGAATTTTTTTTTTTTTTTTTTTTTTTTTTTTTTTTTTTTTTTAGAAACTGTTGGGTTATTACCCCCACACTGAGATGGTAGAAAGGGGAAAAAGACAGAAATAAGGGTGAAAACCCATGTTGAATGGCTTGTTTTTGATAATCAAGTCACTAGCTTGACTTGACCCCGAATTAAATGGTTCAAGGGGAAACTGAGTGGGATTGCCACTCAAAGAATGGGTGAGAAATTGGAGTGGGATTGCCACTCACAGAATTATGAATATTCATCACTTAAGATGAGTCTAAGAATCTTAGAAAGAAACTTAGAAAGAGCGAGAAGAATATTTTTGATTTTTGATTTTATAAAAAGAAATGGAAAATATTTTTGTATTTTTTAAAGTTTTATATATGTACAAAAGAGAGAAAATTCCTTACAACCGCCCCTCGAAAGGGAATCTGGGTCTGACAGAGCTCAGCAACTGTAAACAGCCAACAACCAAATGTTGTAACTGAGGGACTTATCAAACTGGGCAAGTTGTGTGCAAAGGAAAAATATTTTTGTATTTTATATTGTTTTTAGGATGAAAATATGATATTATATATATATATATATATATTATACAAGGGATAGATATAAAACACAAGTACGTTATACGCAACACACCTCCCCGGCAGCGGCGCCAATTTGACAAGCCGCCTTTTTGAGGGGCGTCTAATCAAATGTAGTATAGTGTGTTTTCCAAAGTATTGCAGAAGAAACTGCAAACCTGGGTCATTCTTCCCAACGAGGTGTGTAAACTGGAATACAACGACTGTGTGTGCTGAAATATGCTTAAAGAATAACTTTATACAGGAAACAAAAGGAAAAATAAGATGTACACAAGTATAAACAAGCACCACTAAGGAGCTTTTTAGAGCTGTTGGTAATGGTGTAAGTTCACTAATTACTCAGTAAACTGTTATGAGTGGGCAAACAACAGGCTCCTATATTAACTTATCACTTTAACTCATGAGAGCTCAACAATCAATAAAACAGTGAGTATGATAAAGATCACAAGCTCAAGGTTCAATGAGGAACTTTTCCTAAGCTAAAGAGAATCACTCAACCTCCACTGTTTGCTTCAGTGGAAGGGGGTTAGCTGAATAAAATAAGGGGGGAAAAGCTATCTAATTTAAGCTACAAACTGAAAAACAAACATTCACATAATAAAAGAAACAAGTACTTCAGCAGAATCCAAAAATACTGAATCGGCAGAATCAAATGCAATTCAGCAGAGGCCAATACAATTCAGCAGAATTCAATTAGCAGAATCAAATTATGCTTCGGCAGAATCAGATAAAGCACTTAAACATGAAAGCTAAAAATCAATAAAAATATACTAATGAAGACAAGAAACATAACATTAAAATACTAAAAGCACTAAACATAAAACTGAATAACAAAGACATAAGAAAATAAACAATTGAATCGAAAACAGGAAAACTAAAAACAGAATCAGAAGAATCAAAATAAATCAGCAGAACTGAAAAGTTGACTAAACCGAATTTAAAACTTAAACTACTGATTAAATAAGTTAATATAAACTATAAGAACATAAAATTAACAAAGATAAACAACATTTAAACAAGTATGCAAGATTCTAGGATCTAACAACCTCAAAGTGCTCATAATGAGATTGTCAAGTGTCAAGTTGACTTTCTACCATGCTACACCCTTTGGTTAAGATTTCACTGAGTCAAATAGGTTCCATATAGTGTAAATCAAACAACAAGAACACCATTCACAACCATTTTCACAGTTTCATTATTAAATCCAAACAATCCTTTAATGGACCAAAATTGAAGTTTTCACAACAAATGACTGCATAAGCTTATCATATTCAATCCAGAGGAACCAAAGTGTCAAAATGGACCTATTTCAGCATAAACAAGATGTCAAACAAGTCTAAGCCTATGAACATCAAAGATTTGCATATTAACAGTCAAGTGCAACATCAAACCACAATCAAATCCAAAACATAACAACCTAAGATTAAGCTATAACATCATAAACAAACAGCAAAGAAACACAGAAATATGAAAATTACAGCAGATAAAAGGCTGAAACAGTCAAATGCAAAAATGGTAAACATGAGCTTACAAGTGAATCCAAGTTGAAACTGAGAATCATGGTCACAGAACACATCCTAAGGCTTTCCACAAAGCTTCTAAACCAAAGGCAATCCACAATTAACCTTGCTCCATACAGTTTCACCAAGATCACTTCATTATTTTTGGTTTTTCATTGTTTTTCTGAATTTAAAAACTAAACTTGTTTTAAGATCTACAAAAGCTTGAAAGCTTTTGTCAGGAGCTTATGTGAGCTAATTGAGTCCATAAAACAACTACATAACAAGAATTTAAAATGACTAAAATTTAAATGAATTTAAGCAAAACATGAAATTTAAAAGTGACTTGGAATTAAACTGAAAATAAAGTTTCATTACACTACAATATTAAAACAGTAAATGACAAGTAATTTAAAGAAAGCATTTTAAAATTACACTACGTGACCAATGGCTAATCCAAAGGTATTTACACTACATGACTAAGGCTAGATTAGCCGAAGTAACTTCTTCTCTTGCCTCTCCTCTGATATTTATAGTCATTTGAGTTCCCACCATCATTCCAATCAAATCCCACTTTAATTCATGTCCATTGGATAAGCAGAAATCATCCCAGCCGTTTAAGTGACTTTTGGCGCCAAAAGTGCTACCAGTAGATTGAGGCAGTTCTGCAACAATTAATGCTTCTTGTTCACATGTAGAGGTGGAGGGGACATGTTTGGATAGGTTTATGGGTCAAGTGGTGGAGTTGATAGCAAAAGCAAGGTATGTGATGGTATAGGGGAAGGTAAAGTTGTGGGCTGGTATAGGTGTGCAGGAAAAGGTGGTGAGAGTGGGTAAGCAAGTGGAGGTGGAATACCAGGGAGGTGGAAGGGTGGTATGGTTTTGGTGGGGTATGTGAGGGAGAGGGAAAACAGGAAGTTTGGTTTGACTGGTATTGACCAGATATTATTTAAGAACCAGATATTATTTAGTGGAAGTATCTGCTGAAACGTTAGTCTTCGGCAGAAACCATCAACGCATTTTTACTTAGGCAGAAACCATTGATTCAGCAGAATTAAAATAGGCTTCGGCAGAAACCATCAGTATTATCAGCAGAATCGAACTGTTTCACTCTTTTTGTACCTGGTTCACATAAAAACACATTTTCATGATATTTGTAACATTTATAAGGTTATTTATGTGTTTTTGGTTGTTTTAGTGGGTTTAAACAATATAAAATATATGTGTTTTTAGACACATATCAGGATCCGTGGGAACAGTGAAGGAATTTGCCTATAAATAGAGAGCCATTTCTTCATTCTAACTTACCCCTCTTCTTACTAAATCTCTCATACACTCTCATTCTCTTCTAACATATAGATCACTTGATCTAGAGAGTTGTTCTTCTTTCTTTCTATTTGTGATCCTCATATAGGTCCTTCTCTAAGGCGAGATAACGAACATTCTACAAGTCATCCAAGCAAGGGGTCCTTGATTGATTTGTCACTCCACAAGATTTCTGTAGCGAAGATCTTGTATTTGATATTTCACATATTTGTTGTGTAATAGTTGTGTTGGTTTGGTCCACTGTGCTACGGAGTCGGTATCTAGCTTTGTACCGGAAAAAGTGTAAGCAACGTTGTGAAGGCTTCTCCACCAAGTGAAGGAGTTTGTTGACATAGTGCTTGAACTCTCGAGTAGGTGACTCGGGGAGTGGAGTAGGGCAAGGAAGGTGACCTTGTAGCCGAACCACTATAAATCGGTTGTGTCTTTTCTATCCCTTAACTTTATTTATTTGCTTGCATTATCAATAGATCTATACGTTCTCAACATCCATATGATTTAACATAATATCGAATCTAAAGTTTTTTTGAAATCAACTTAAAATCGGCAAAATTATTCAACCCCCCTTCTAGTTTTCCACAATTGGCATCAAGAGCTAAGTTTATAAAAGTTTTAAAATAAAATTGTATTTTAAAAACTTTTCGATCACTATGGGTTCTGAAAATTATAAGGAAGGGCAATCTATGCAACGACCACCACTACTTGAAACTAATGGTTTTATATATTGGAAAAATAGATTCGAAACATATGTGAAGTCTAAAGATATTGATCTTTGGTACATTATTGTTGAAGGTGATTTTGAGGCTACCTCAAATGATGATAAAGGAAATTTAGTTCACATACCTCATGATAAACTAAACGATGAAATGAAGAAAAAGCTTTCTAAAAATATTGAAGCAAAAATGGTTTTATATAATGCTTTACCGAAAAAGGAATTCGAAAGAATTTCTATGCTTAAAACCTCTAAAGAAATTTAGAATTCTTTAGTTGTAACTCATCAAGGCAACCAACAAGTTAAAAATAATAAAATTGATTTATTTGTTCAACAATATGAACAATTTTCAATATCGGATGAGGAAACTATAGATCATTCATTTGCTAACTTTAATACTATTATTACATCTTTACAAGCACTTGATGAATCTTTTTCTAGCCATAACCATGTTAGGAGATATCTAAGGGCACTTCCATCGAAGTGGAGATCCAAGGTGACGGCAATTGAAGAGTCAAAAGATTTGACAATCCTCACCCTCGATGAACTCATAGGCAACCTAAAAGTCTACGAGCTTGTCCTTGCTAAAGATTCCGAAGACTCAAAGGTGAAAGAGAAACACAAATCTCTTTGCCTTAAAGCCAAAAAGGCTTCGAGTGATGAGGAGAACTCATCTTCGAGTAGTGACGACGAAGAGTACGCTATGGCGGTAAGGGACTTTAAAAAGTTCTTTAGAAGAAAGGGTAGATACGTCAAACAACCGTATGACGATAAGAAAGGCTTTCGGAAAAGCAAAGAGGACGAGAAGCAAAGGATGATCGTAGTTGCTTTAAATGTGGGGACCCAAACCACTTTATTAGTAAGTGTCCCAAACGGGATGATCAAAAGGCGTTCGTGAGCGGAACATGGGGAATGAGCGACGAGGAGGACGAAGAAATTTGTCTCATGGCAAACGACGAGGTATGTCACGAATACTATAGTAGTTCATCACTTGATGACGATTCATTGCATAATGAATATGATAAACTATGCAATATTAGCTTAAAATTAGTTAACAAAAATAAGCTTTTAAAGAGTCAAAATCAACGTTTAGATAAAGAAGTCATAGAATTAAAAGCAAAACTAAAACGTTTAGAAAAGGGTAAAATAGCAAGTGGTGAATGTGAACTTTGCGTTCAACTTCAAACACTTTTGGATAACTTAGATTCTAAAATTGCTAGAATGAGTACGAACACTTTAGATACAATACTCGAAGGTGTTAAAACCGGTAATAATCAAAAGGGTCTAGGTAGTCAACAACTTGATCCATCAACTTGTGAAAGTAAAGAAACAAAATTTGTTAAGGAACTAGAAAAACCAACCACTGTTGTGGCGGATCCCACGGATCCCCTAAAAAGGGAACCGGCTAGTGTACAGAAAGGGATCCGTGGATCTGCTGTAGCAAACAGTAGCAATAACGTAGCTTCCTCATCTAGAACTGAGTTTGTTATAGTTAATAGGAAGAAACCAACTCATGTCACCACTAGACAACCACCTCCAAACTATAATCCTACTTTTGCAAGAAACAAAGCTCCATCTTTTTCAAAACCTAATTCATTTAGGAGACCTAATAACGTTTACCCGAAAAGTAACCATCAAATGGGATGGAATCCAAACATGCAAAACGGTTTTCCTTTTCAAAACTTTGCTCCATGGAATGCATACTCATCTTATCCATACATGTCTAACATGAATGGAATGTTTAACACTAATGGACCCATGAACAAATGGGGACCAAAATTTTGAGTTTATTATTGTTTTAGGTGTGCTTAAAGGTCGACCTAGACCCCGATGAATGGGTCAAGGATAGCGGGTGCACGAGGCACATGACCGGCAATAGGGATCTATTCTCTACATATGAATCCTTCAATGGAGGTAATGTGGTGTTTGGAAATAGCAAAAGTAGAATCATCGGTAAGGGTACGATTTCTAACAAATCTCTAACCATTAACGATGTGTGTCACGTAGAAAACCTAAACTTTAACCTCTTAAGTATAGGGCAAATATGTGATAAAAAGTGCAATGTACTTTTTACTGAAACCGGTAGTAAGATACTTAAAAATGGCATAACCATAGGAAGAGGAATTAGGAAACATGGAGTCTATGTCATTAAAATCGGTAATGAACCTAAAGACAAACTATGTCTTTCCTCTATGGATGATACTTCGACTTTATGGCATCGAAGATTGGGTCACGCCAACATGCGACTTCTTCAATCGCTATCATCCAAAGATCTAGTAAGAGACCTACCTAAGTTAAAATATGAACATCATTTTTGTGATGCTTGTAATGTAGGAAAACAAGCTCATTCTAGTCATAAATCTAAAAACATGGTGTCCACAACTAGGTGTCTAGAATTACTACATATGGATTTATTTGGTCCATCCGCTATCCAAAGTTATGGAGGCAACTACTATACTTTGGTCATAGTGGATGACTATTCTAGGTATACTTGGACAAAAATTTTAAAGAACAAAACAGAAACCTTTAACTATTTTGAAATATTAAGCAAAAAGATCCAAAGACAACTAGGAAGTCCCATAGTGTCTATTAGGACGGATCATGGTAGGGAATTCGATAATGAAGTGCAATTCGGAGCTTTTTGTGACGCTAATGGTATTACTCACAACTTCTCGGCTCCACGCACTCCACAATCGAATGGGGTAGTAGAAAGAAAGAATAGAACCCTACAAGAAATGAGTAGAACCATGCTTAATGAACAATCCATACCTCAAAAGTTTTGGTGTAATGCCGTTGATACTTCAACGTACATACTCAATCGAGTCTTAATTAGACCAATCTTAGGAAAAACTCCATATGAGTTACTTCGAGGCAAAAAGCCTACGTTAAATCACTTTAGAGTCTTTGGTAGTAAATGTTTTATTCTTAACACTAAAGATTACCTTACAAAATTTGATCCTAAATCAACCGAAGGTATATTTTTAGGTTACTCACCAAATAGCAAAGCTTATGTCATATTAAACAAGGAAACAATGAAGGTAGAAGAGTCATTAAATATAAAATTTGATAAAAGTCCACCCAAACCCTCTCCACCTCTTATAGATGACGAGATTATAGAAAGAGAAGCTATAGTAATAAAGAAAAAGATTAGTGAAGAAGAAGAACCTCTAAGTGATGAAATAATAAACATTAAAGAGTCCAAAGATCACCCCGTAGATAAAGTCATAGGAAAACTAAACGAACGAACATTAAGGTCTCAAGTTCAAAACCAAAGTAACTTGTTTTGTTTCGTTTCAACATTAGAACCTAAGAATACACAAGAAGCCATAAAAGATGAGAGTTGGGTAATGGCTATGCAAGAAGAACTAAATCAATTTGTTTCTAATGATGTTTGGACACTTGTCCCTCCACCTAGTAATCAAACCATAATAGGAACCAAATGGGTTTATAAAAACAAATTAGATGCAAACGGAGTCGTGTCTAGGAACAAGGCTAGACTCGTTGCTCAAGGGTATAACCAACAAGAAGGAATAGACTTTGATGAGACCTACGCCCCCGTGGCTAGATTAGAGTCTATAAGAATACTTCTTGCGTATGCTTGTGCTAATGATCTAAAGCTTTATCAAATGGATGTCAAAAGCGCTTTTCTAAATGGTGTCATAAATGAAGAAGTATATGTAGCTCAACCTCCGGGCTTCATTGATTTTGAAAAACCCAAACATGTCTATAAATTAAAGAAAGCTCTTTACGGTCTTAAACAAGCTCCAAAAGCTTGGTATGATAGACTCAAGTCATTTCTAGTTAAACACAACTACACCATGGGGTTAGTTGACAACACACTTTTTACTAAGAAAAGAGAGTCACATATAATCATAGTACAAATATATGTAGATGATATTATATTCGGATCCACTTGTCAAGACATGTGTGATGATTTCTCTAAAATCATGCATGACGATTTCGAGATGAGTATGATGGGAGAACTTAGTTTTTTTCTTGGTCTACAAATAAAACAAGTAGAAGATGGTATCTTCTTCAATCAATCTAAATACATCAAGGAGATGTTAAAGAAATTCGGTCTAGAAGAGTCAAAACCTATTAGGACTCCAATGTCATCCGACACCAAACTCACAAAATATGAAGACGGAGAATCCGTAGATAATACTAAGTATCGTGGCATGATAGGTAGTCTTCTCTACCTCACGACAAGTAGGCCGGATATCATGTTTAGTGTTTGCTTATGTGCTAGGTTTCAAGAAGACCCTAAAACATCACACCTAGAAGCCGTAAAAAGGATATTTAGATATATTAAGGGTACAACACAATTAGGATTATGGTATCCTATGGGCACGGGAGTAGAAACAATTGTATATGCAGATTCTGACCATGCAGGTGATTACGTTGATAGAAAAAGTACAAGTGGGGTATGTACTTTCATGGGATGTTGTTTAACGTCTTGGTTTTCTAAGAAACAAACGGCACTAGCAATATCAACAACCGAAGCCGAGTACGTCTCCGCCGGCAAAGCATGCCAACAAGCACTATGGATGAAACAAGCGTTAGTCGACTTCGACATTCATCTAAGCGACATAGCCATCCTATGTGACAACAATGGTGCCATCGACTTAAGCAAGAATCCGGTATTGCATTCTCGCACAAAGCATATAGAGATTCGACATCACTTCTTAAGAGACAATGTTCAAAAGGGGAACATCTCTATTGAGAAGGTAGCATCCAAAGACAACATAGCCGACGTCCTCACCAAACCGTTGAAGCGGGAACAATTCAACCTACTTCGTCTTGGTCTAGGTCTAATGGAACAAACGTCGTAACTTATTTGACTCTACAAGGTATGTAAACACTAGCCTTCTTCTTTCTGAGTCTAGTATTTCTATTTCATGCACAACTCACAAACAATACGGGAATTTTCAAAACCCAAGATAAGTCTTCCATTTATAATCTTTTTTACACATAACTACATACACATTTTTAAAGAAAATCTCATTTCAAAATGTTTTCTAAAAAGAATGATACCTTCCCGTATCAATTTCACAAAAGCAATTTCTCACGTCTATGACAAATCGCTTTTTCATTATTAATACAAAATAAAAACTCGTTTTCATTGCATCTCATGTCTTTTGAATGCTAAAGGGAACATATAACTAATATGTGTTTTCGGGTACATTCATTTAAGCAAAAATGAATTAGGAGCATTGATAACACAATATTACGTACTTATGTACCAAATGTGTGTTTTCGGGTTATCTCAATAGGATTTATTTTTCTCTAGTTATTTTCCTTTTCTTTTTAGAGGTCGAGAAAACCGCAACTCCAAATAGTTTGCATATAGGCACACAATAGGCAAAAATGTTTCCAAAAAGAAAATTTTGTGCTGCCTGAATCACTAGACCCACGGATCCCAGCCTTCATGCTGGACGGATCCCTCAAGGGAAGGATCCGTGGGATCCGTGAAGACAGAAGCTGTTTTTAACTTCTATTCTTTTCACTTTGGATGAAAAATCCACATTTGTTTCATTTTTGGGAGTATGCTCTTTAATGCTTGTGTTCTCATGATCACATGCCTTGAATTCATATCTAATCATTAGATTTTAATCCACATTTTGGTTCAAGCATTCATTACAATACTTTGTTTTTCTATATATAGAACTCCCAAAATGCTTGCATAATCCATCTCATCCTCACATACACAATACACCATGTCATCCAAAAACCCTTTAGGAGAATCATCTAGTAGAAACAATCATGATATCCAAACCTTTGTACTTCCACCATCCAAAATACCACAATCAAACTCTAGGATATCCGCACGGTTTGTATCCCATCGTGTTGCTTAGCAAAAACAACCTCAAATGGTTCATCCTCAACAAATAACTCACCACAAGATGCTTCCATAATAGCACCTCCCTCATCTCCAACAAGTACACCAACCTCATCACCACCTAAAGTCACTCTTTTGGAACTCCTTAAGACTCCAATAAGATCTTACCAACCTAAAGAAAAAGAATTAGTCTTTTCAACACCACCCACATCTCCAAATAATATCTTTCAAGATCTTGAAACATCACCACCATTAGCTCCCATCACATTACAAGAACATCTAGGTTCTTTTCCACCACCACTTACAAATAATCCGGATGTTGATCCATATTTTCCTATTTTTCCACCACATCTTCCGCATAACTCAAATCAAAACAACCCGGAAAACTTCCGCACTCATCACCCACATCACCTACATTGTGAACATTGCCAATCCACTAGGGAATTCGCAATAGAAGTTAGGGAAGAAATGCGATTCATACTCAACCTCATACTTGATCGCATCAATACCATCAATCATCAAAACCTCCATCCATAAACCTTATGCAAACATGGACGGAATCATTACTACTATTTTATATTTTTTTACTTTTTCATTTGAGTCATTTTCAAGAACAAGTCTTGTTCTTATTTTTACATGCTTGTAGGTGGCATAAATACCACTACAATTTGTTGTTTTATTACAAGGCCTTGTTTACATACCTTGGCTCCCAATCTTGATTCTCGACAATCACAAGATTATTTAAGCATGTTACCAACTTTTTTTTTGTAGGATTTCTATTTTTCTTCTCTTGACGCCCCAAACAAGGGGGAGCTACCGTCAAAGGGGAGTTAGTGATACGTGAACTATTTTTTTCCACACTTTTATGTTTATTTCTTCCAAGGGTTAACTTTTTGTTGAGACAAAAAGGGGGAGAAGAAGTAAAACTTAGGGGCTTTCGGGCTTTCAAAATTTACATCTATTCTTATGCTTTACTCATCATAACATTATGTTTTGTCATCAACAAAAAGGGGGAGATTGTTAATACAAATAAACCGTAAAACCATTTATTAATATTTTGCGATCTCTTTGTGTTTTGTTGATAACAAATATAATGTTATCTTAAGTATAATTATAAAGGATACATGTTAGTTTTGTAAAGCATTTACATATAGCCATTTAAATACAAAAATGTAGTAATTAAGCATTTGTTGTAATAGTTTATTTGGATGGGTAAATGACATAACCCATGGATCTTAACCCATACCCAAAGAGACTTGATACAATGTATACTTAGATACATTGAATCTAAATATAACCCATGGACCAACCCATAACCCATGACCCATAACCAAAAAACCCATGGGCAAAGAGGAGCGTTCCACGGATCCCTAGGATTACACTAGACGGATCCCTTGTGGAAGGGATCCGTGGGATCCGTGGGAACAGTGAAGGAATTTGCCTATAAATAGAGAGCCATTTCTTCATTCTAACTTACCCCTCTTCTTACTAAATCTCTCATACACTCTCATTCTCTTCTAACATATAGATCACTTGATCTAGAGAGTTGTTCTTCTTTCTTTCTATTTGTGATCCTCATATAGGTCCTTCTCTAAGGCGAGATCATGAACATTCTACAAGTCATCCAAGCAAGGGGTCCTTGATTGATTTGTCACTCCACAAGATTTCTGTAGCGAAGATCTTGTATTTGATATTTCACATATTTGTTGTGTAATAGTTGTGTTGGTTTGGTCCACCGTGCTACGGAGTCGGTATCTAGCTTTGTACCAGAAAAAGTGTAAGCAATGTTGTGAAGGCTTCTCCGCCAAGTGAAGGAGTTTGTTGACATAGTGCTTGAACTCTCAAGTAGGTGACTCGGGGAGTGGAGTAGGGCAAGGAAGGTGACCTTGTAGCCGAACCACTATAAATCGGTTGTGTCTTTTCTATCCCTTAACTTTATTTATTTGCTTGCATTATCAATAGATCTATACGTTCTCAACATCCATACGATTTCACATAATATCGAATCTAAAGTTTTTTTGAAATCAACTTAAAATCGGCAAAACTATTCAACCCCCCTTCTAGTTTTCCACAATTGGCATCAAGAGCTAAGTTTATAAAAGTTTTAAAATAAAATTGTATTTTAAAATTTTTTTGATCACTATGGGTTCTGAAAATTATAAGGAAGGGCAATCTATGCAACCACCACCACTACTTGAAACTAATGGTTTTATATATTGGAAAAATAGATTCGAAACATATGTGAAGTCTAAAGATATTGATCTTTGGTACATTATTGTTGAAGGTGATTTTGAGGCTACCTCAAATGATGATAAAGGAAATTTAGTTCACATACCTCATGATAAACTAAACGATGAAATGAAGAAAAAGCTTTCTAAAAATAGTGAAGCAAAAATGGTTTTATATAATGCTTTACCGAAAAAGGAATTCGAAAGAATTTCTATGCTTAAAACCTCTAAAGAAATTTGGAATTCTTTAGTTGTAACTCATCAAGGCAATCAACAAGTTAAAAATAATAAAATTGATTTATTTGTTCAACAATATGAACAATTTTCAATATCGGATGAGGAAACTATAGATCATTCATTTGCTAACTTTAATACTATTATTACATCTTTACAAGCACTTGATGAATCTTTTTCTAGCCGTAACCATGTTAGGAGATATCTAAGGGCACTTCCATCGAAGTGGAGATCCAAGGTGACGGCAATCGAAGAGTCAAAAGATTTGACAATCCTCACCCTCGATGAACTCATAGGCAACCTAAAAGTCTACGAGCTTGTCCTTGCTAAAGATTCTGAAGACTCAAAGGTGAAAGAGAAACACAAATCTCTTGCCCTTAAAGCCAAAAAGGCTTCGAGCGATGAGGAGAACTCATCTTCGAGTAGTGACGACGAAGAGTACGCTATGGCGGTAAGGGACTTTAAAAAGTTCTTTAGAAGAAAGGGTAGATACGTCAAACAACCGTATGACGATAAGAAAGGCTTTCGGAAAAGCAAAGAGGACGAGAAGCCAAAGGATGATCGTACTTGCTTTAAATGTGGGGACCCAAACCACTTTATTAGTAAGTGTCTCAAACGGGATGATCAAAAGGCGTTCGTGAGCGGAACATGGGGAATGAGCGACGAGGAGGACGAAGAAATTTGTCTCATGGCAAACGACGAGGTATGTCACGAATACTATAGTAGTTCATCACTTGATGACGACTCATTGCATAATGAACATGATAAACTATGCAATATTAGCTTAAAATTAGTTAACAAAAATAAGCTTTTAAAGAGTCAAAATCAACGTTTAGATAAAGAAGTCATAGAATTAAAAGCAAAACTAAAACGTTTAGAAAAGGGTAAAATAGCAAGTGGTGAATGTGAACTTTGCGTTCAACTTCAAACACTAGTGGATAACTTAGATTCTAAAATTGCTAGAATGAGTACGAACACTTTAGATACAATACTCGAAGGGGTTAAAACCGGTAATAATCAAAAGGGTCTAGGTAGTCAACAACTTGATCCATCAACTTGTGAAAGTAAAGAAACAAAATTTGTTAAGGAACTAGAAAAACTAGCCACTGTTGTGGTGGATCCCACGGATCCCCTAAAAAGGGAACCGGCTAGTGTACAGAAAGGGAACCGTGGATCTGCTGTAGCAAACAGTAGCAATAACGTAGCTTCCACATCTAGAACTGAGTTTGTTATAGTTAATAGGAAGAAACCAACTCATGTCACCACTAGACAACCACCTCCAAAATATAATCCTACTTTTGCAAGAAACAAAGCTCCATCTTTTTCAAAACCTAATTCATTTAGGAGACCTAATAACGTTTACCCGAAAAGTAACCATCAAATGGGATGGAATCCAAACATGCAAAATGGTTTTCCTTTTCAAAACTTTGCTCCATGGAATGCATACTCATCTTATCCATACATGTCTAACATGAATGGAATGTTTAACACTAATGGACCCATGAACAAATGGGGACCAAAATTTTGAGTTTAATATTGTTTTATGTGTGCTTAAAGGTCGACCTAGACCCCGATGAATGGGTCAAGGATAGCGGGTGCACGAGGCACATGACCGGAAATAGGGATCTATTCTCCACATATGAATCCTCCAATGGAGGTAATGTGGTGTTTGGAAATAGCAAAAGTAGAATCATCGGTAAAGGTACGATTTCTAACAAATCTCTAACCATTAACGATGTGTGTCACGTAGAAAACCTAAACTTTAACCTCTTAAGTATAGGGCAAATATGTGATAAAAAGTGCAATGTACTTTTTACTGAAACCGGTAGTAAGATACTTAAAAATGGCATAACCATAGGAAGAGGAATTAGGAAACATAGAGTCTATGTCATTAAAATCGGTAATGAACCTAAAGACAAACTATGTCTTTCCTCTATGGATGATACTTCGACTTTATGGCATCGAAGATTGGGTCACGCCAACATGCGACTTTTTCAATCGCTATCATCCAAAGATCTAGTAAGAGACCTACCTAAGTTAAAATATGAACATCATTTTTGTGATGCTTGTAATGTAGGAAAACAAGCTCATTCTAGTCATAAAGCTAAAAACATGGTGTCCACAACTAGGTGTCTAGAATTACTACATATGGATTTATTTGGTCCATCCGCTATCCAAAGTTATGGAGGCAACTACTATACTTTGGTCATAGTGGATGACTATTCTAGGTATACTTGGACAAAACTTTTAAAGAACAAAACGGAAACCTTTAACTATTTTGAAATATTAAGCAAAAAGATCCAAAGACAACTAGGAAGTCCCATAGTGTCTATTAGGACGGATCATGGTAGGGAATTCGATAATGAAGTGCAATTCGGAGCTTTTTGTGACGCTAATGGTATTACTCACAACTTCTCGGCTCCACGCACTCCACAATCGAATGGGGTAGTAGAAAGAAAGAATAGAACCCTACAAGAATTGAGTAGAACCATGCTTAATGAACAATCCATACCTCAAACGTTTGGTGTAATGCCGTTGATACTTCAACGTACATACTCAATCAAGTCTTAATTAGACCAATCTTAGGAAAAACTCCATATGAGTTACTTCGAGGCAAAAAGCCTACGTTAAATAACTTTAGAGTCTTTGGTAGTAAATGTTTTATTCTTAACACTAAAGATTACCTTACAAAATTTGATCCTAAATCAACCGAAGGTATATTTTTAGGTTACTCACCAAATAGCAAAGCTTATGTCATATTAAAAAAAGAAACAATGAAGGTAGAAGAGTCATTAAATATAAAATTTGATGAAAGTCCACCCAAACCCTCTCCACCTCTTATAGATGACGAGATTATAGAAAGAGAAGCTATAGTAATAAAGAAAAAGATTAGTGAAGAAGAAGAACCTCTAAGTGATGAAATAATAAACATTAAAGAGTCCAAAGATCACCCCGTAGATAAAGTCATAGGAAAACTAAACGAACGAACATTAAGGTCTCAAGTTCAAAACCAAAGTAACTTGTTTTGTTTCGTTTCAACATTAGAACCTAAGAATACACAAGAAGCCATAAAAGATGAGAGTTGGGTAATGGCTATGCAAGAAGAACTAAATCAATTTGTTTCTAATGATGTTTGGACACTTGTCCCTCCACCTAGTAATCAAACCATAATAGGAACCAAATGGGTTTATAAAAACAAATTAGATGCAAACGGAGTCGTGTCTAGGAACAAGGCTAGACTCGTTGCTCAAGGGTATAACCAACAAGAAGGAATAGACTTTGATGAGACCTACGCCCCCGTGGCTAGATTAGAGTCTATAAGAATACTTCTTGCGTATGCTTATGCTAATGATCTAAAGCTTTATCAAATGGATGTCAAAAGCGCTTTTCTAAATGGTGTCATAAATGAAGAAGTATATGTAGCTCAACCTCCGGGCTTCATTGATTTTGAAAAACCCAAACATGTCTATAAATTAAAGAAAGTTCTTTACGGTCTTAAACAAGCTCCAAAAGCTTGGTATGATAGACTCAAGTCATTTCTAGTTAAACACAACTACACCATGGGGTTAGTTGACAACACACTTTTTACTAAGAAAAGAGAGTCACATATAATCATAGTACAAATATATGTAGATGATATTATATTCGGATCCACTTGTCAAGACATGTGTGATGATTTCTCTAAAATCATGCATGACGAGTTCGAGATGAGTATGATGGGAGAACTTAGTTTCTTTCTTGGTCTACAAATAAAACAAGTAGAAGATGGTATCTTCTTCTATCAATCTAAATACATCAAGGAGATGTTAAAGAAATCCGGTCTAGAAGAGTCAAAACCTATTCGGACTCCAATGTCATCCGACACCAAACTCACAAAATATGAAGACGGAGAATCCGTAGATAATACTAAGTATCGTGGCATGATAGGTAGTCTTCTCTACCTCACGGCAAGTAGGCCGGATATCATGTTTAGTGTTTGCTTATGTGCTAGGTTTCAAGAAGACCCTAAAACATCACACCTAGAAGCCGTAAAAAGGATATTTAGATATATTAAGGGTACACCACAATTAGGATTATGGTATCCTAAGGGCACGGGAGTAGGAACAATTGTATATGCAGATTCTGACCATGCAGGTGATTACGTTGATAGAAAAAGTACAAGTGGGGTATGTACTTTCATGGGATGTTGTTTAACGTCTTGTTTTTCTAAGAAACAAATGGCACTAGCAATATCAACAACCGAAGCCGAGTACGTCTCCGCCGGCAAAGCATGCCAACAAGCACTATGGATGAAACAAGCGTTAGTCGACTTCGACATTCATCTAAGCGACATAGCCATCCTATGTGACAACAAAGGTGCCATCGACTTAAGCAAGAATCCGGTATTGCATTCTCGCACAAAGCATATAGAGATTCGACATCACTTCTTAAGAGACAATGTTCAAAAGGGGAACATCTATATTGAGAAGGTAGCATCCGAAGACAACATAGCCGACGTCCTCACCAAACCGTTGAAGCGGGAATAATTCAACCTACTTCGTCTTGGTCTAGGTCTAATGGAACAAACGTCGTAACTTATTTGACTCTACAAGGTATGTAAACACTAGCCTTCTTTTTTCTGAGTCTAGGATTTCTATTTCACGCACAACTCACAAACAATACGGGAATTTTCAAAACCCAAGATAAGTCTTCCATTTATAATCTTTTTTACACATAACTACATACACATTTTTAAAGAAAATCTCCTTTCAAAATGTTTTCTAAAAAGAATGATACCTTCCCGTATCAATTTCACAAAAGCAATTTCTCACGTCTAGGACAAATCTCTTTTTCATTATTAATACAAAGTAAAAACCCGTTTTCATTGCATCTCATGTCTTTTGAATGCTAAAGGGAACATATAACTAATATGTGTTTTCGGGTACATTCATTTAAGAAAAAATGAATTAGGAGCATTGATAACACAATATTACGTACTTATGTACCAAATGTGTGTTTTCGGGTTATCTCAACAGGATTTATTTTTCTCTAGTTATTTTCCTTTTCTTTTTAGAGGTCGAGAAAACCGCAACTCCAAATAGTTTGCATATAGGCACACAATAGGCAAAAATGTTTCCAAAAAGAAAATTTTGTGCTGCCTGAATCACCAGACCCACGGATCCCAGCGTTCATGCTGGACGGATCCCTCAAGGGAAGGATCCGTGGGATCCGTGAAGACAGAAGCTATTTTTAACTTCTATCTTTTCACTTTGGATGAAAAATCCACATTTGTTTCATTTTTAGGAGTATGCTCTTTAATGCTTGTGTTCTCATGATCACATGCCTTGAATTCATATCTAATCATTAGATTTTAATCCACATTTTGGTTCAAGCATTCATTACAATACTTTGTTTTTCTATATATAGAACTCCCAAAATGCTTGCATAATCCATCTCATCCTCACATACACAATACACCATGTCATCCAAAAACCCTTTAGGAGAATCATCTAGTAGAAACAATCATGATATCCAAACCTTTGTATTTCCACCATCCAAAATACCACAATCAAACTCTAGGATATCCGCACGGTTTGTATCCGATCGTGTTGCTTAGCAAAAACAACCTCAAATGGTTCATCCTCAACAAATAACTCACCACAAGATGCTTCCATAATAGCACCTCCCTCATCTCCAACAAGTACACCAACCTCATCACCACCTAAAGTCACTCTTTTGGAACTCCTTAAGACTCCAATAAGATCTTACCAACCTAAAGAAAAAGAATTAGTCTTTTCAACACCACCCACATCTCCAAATAATATCTTTCAAGATCTTGAAACATCACCACCATTAGCTCCCATCACATTACAAGAACATCTAGGTTCTTTTCCACCACCACTTACAAATATTCCGGATGTTGATCCATATTTTCCTATTTTTCCACCACATCTTCCGCATAACTCAAATCAAAACAACCCGAAAAACTTCCGCACTCATCACCCACATCACCTACTTTGTGAACATTGCCAATCCACTAGGGAAATCGCAATAGAAGTTAGGGAAGAAATGCGATTCATACTCAACCTCATACTTGATCGCATCAATACCATCAATCATCAAAACCTCCATCCATAAACCTTATGCAAGCATGGACGGAATCATTACTACTATTTTATATTTTTTTACTTTTTCATTTGAGTCATTTTCAAATTCACTGTAAGGTGTGTTCTCGTAAACTTTTTCTGTTGGCTGAAATGTGATCTGAACTTGGCCTTGAGTTCATCCAAATTCACAATGCTACCTGGTTTTTGCCCGTTCCACCATATACGAGCGGAGTCTCGTAGGGTGTATGTAAACATGTGACAAGCAACAGGCATAACCCATTTCTGCATTCTAATAGCCCCTTCAAATAAGTGCAAAAAGTTATCCGGATCCCCTTTCCCATCGTAGGTACCAATGTGCGCGGGCATTTTCAACCCATCAGGCAAAGGGTAGTCTTCTATCCATCTTACGAAGGGTGTTGTGGAGCCCATGGGCTCCGAATAAAGGCAGTTATAAGGTGGCATGTAGGTAGGGGCAACATTGTACGGGTTATGATTTGGAGGTATTCCAACAGGGTTTTGGTTAACATATTGAGGGTAAGCAGTAGGTATATAAGGTGGGTGACTTCCTACAGGGTACGAAGGATATACCATAGGTTGCCCGTAGGGCATACTTCCGTATGGTTGAGTAAAACTGGGGTTGCTAGCCTGCCCATTAGATGAGGGATAAACCCCTTGAGGGTAAGATTGAGCCTGAAAAGGAGGGTACATACCATGAGGAGGAAGATTTCCTCCCCCATTCATTTGAGATGGATTGCCTTCTACGCCGGATGCGTGAGAAGGCTGCAACGGAACCCCTGACTCGGTTCTTCCCAGATGAGCCGCCAAAAGTGGTGGAAAATTAACCTCCGTAGCATCCCTTCGGTTACTCCTTCCATTGGAGCCTTCTATCGTACCTTCCCGTCTAGTCAGAGCCCTCTCCGGAATGGCTTCAAAACCGACCGACCTTCCACTAGGCCTTCGACTGCTCGAAGACCCTATCCTTAGCACTGAGCGTGTAGCCCCTGGAGCCAAGGGCCTAGTCTCCATTTCCAACTCTTCGTCATACTCATCGCTTGAGTATTCCAACTCCCTACGCATCTCCACATTCTGAGCTTGCCTCCTTCGAGCCCTTAGTAAAGACTCTAATGATTCGATGTTGGCTTCAACAAACACTGGACTAATTACTGGTTCAGGGTTAGCCGAGGTTGAATCATGGTTGTTGGGAGTTATTTCAGGGTGAGATCGTGTGGTAAAAGTGGATGCGGTTATATTGGGAAGGTTGTTAGGATCATTGACTGGGATTGGTGCCAAGGTCGAGAAACCCGGAGGGGGTGTATCTTCTCTTCCTTGAGTCATGCCGTGAAACTAGTGAGAGTGATTGACTGGGTGTAAGTTTGGAATAACGAGACCAATAGTAGCGGGTCCCACGGATGGCGCCACTGATTGTACAATAATTTGTACGACCAGGCCTTAGATGGTGATCGAAGGGTATGAGGGGTGATATGCTTGCGCCAAACTTGTAGCCAATCTGCAATAAGAAATAGTAGACACTTCGTTAAGTGATTGCGCAGGGGTTGGGCCCTGCGAACCACCTCCGGCGTGTGAGTAAGTATGTGATATGAGTTGTAAATAATATGATGTATGTGAAATACTGTGTTGAGTGAACATACCATTGAAATGACCCGTCCAACCTATTTATAGGTGATGAAAATAGCTTGGAGAGTGTTAGCACATGTTTAGGAGATCATGGGGGCGTCCCCTGATTTGTGGTAATCGCTAGGGCTTCATCCCCACTATCTCGGACTTGGCGGGGAAGCTAAGGACATAGTGGGAATGTGGGGGAAGACCAAGTCAAGGTTCTTATTTGTCTTGGCATCTTCAAGGGAAGACACCGAAGGGCATAGGCCTTCGGCTGGCGGATTCCCAACTGGTAACCATGTCAATGATGAATTGTTTTACGCCACCAATGACTTATGAAGAAAGACTTGGGTCTTCGTAATGCAATTTCGACTGAGGCCGAAGGGGGTTCCTTCGACCTAATCAGAGGGTACGTCATCAATATAAGAAGAGTTATGCGTAATGTTTGATATGAAATGAACAACCAACCCTCAAGTGAGGGTTTACAAAGATTATTTATAGGGAAAGGAGCTAGGGCAACACTACTAGCATCCTTCCCTTCTTTTGGGCTTGGGCCAAGGCTCATGAGCTTTCTACATAAGCCTTGGCATGATAACTAACATAAAAGCCATAATTAAGCTAACTATTACATATTAATTACTAACACTTGAATTCTAGTTTAGGAGTGATTCCAACAGTACTTCTATCGATTACTCTACTATTCTAATTATCTAATTCTACGGGTAGTCTTATGTCTATTGATGTGTGCTCGTATGATGATTAAAAATGTGTTTACCTAGATACTATTACTCCCTAGTTATCTTTTATTGAAGGTTGAATTGTCACGTCCTTATTCTTAACGCGTTGTGTTTCCTAAAGTCGTAGGGTGTGCCTATGCCCTACCCGTTTGAAGTCACCCTTGAGTGTAGTAAATGAAATCCACTAAGTCATCCATAAACTATCAAAGATTCATCAAGCATTAAACACAACGATAGCCTAGTCGCACTCCTAAGCCAATTACAATTAAGATAAGAGACAACCTAACAATAATTAACAACTAGGTTTCATAGATCTAAGCAAACACACAAGAAATTTAGCCGGACATGTTAAACAAGCCAGCATACACACATTCAATGGAAGACATAATGAAATTAATGAAGTAAAACACTTATCTTAATGTGTAAAATAGGGTTTGGGACCCTAAGATACTGTCCAAGTCGGACTACAAACGTTTAGGGTTTTTACTCAAAAAGTCTACCTCCTAAGATACTGAAAATTCGATTTCTATATATAATTTTACACTTGCGACGACGTCGCCTTATAGGTGGGACGCCGTCAGATCGCCGTCATTAGGGTTTTCGTCTTTGCCAAGTTATCGTTGGGACGGCGTCACGTTGTCGTTGTGACGCCGTCAAGCTTCAGTAGGGACGTCGTCTGATTCTGGATCTGGGTCGTCTGAGATGAAAAGTCTTGGCGACGCCCTTCCTCTTCAAAGCCTGACGCCGTCAGGTGTATTTTAGCAAAAAGTCTACTGAGTCGTCAGGTGTATTTTAATTAAATCCGTAGAGAGGGACGGCGTCGTCCTTTAAATGGGAAGCCGTCAGCTTCAATTTCAGCAGCTTGAGTGTCTTCGATCTTGACTTAGCCATTTTCTTCATATATTCACTCCTTTTCGTCCAAATATTCATCATTCAAGCATTTTGCTTCCAAGAGACCTAAAAAGTGAAAAGGAACGAAATTAAGCAGTAACGGATATAAAAGTGATCGATTAAGGGCTTAAATGACCCCTTAAAAGTGTACGTTTTAAATCCTTATCAGTGATTGAGGCCGCACAATTGTAAACACGTTAATATGAGGTTAAGTGCGCGAATATTAGATATGGGTTTCTGCACTTTTCATTTTTTTCTTTTGTGAGAAGGATGCGGTGACCTTGCGGAAGCGAATCCGAAAGTTCTCTATGACTCAAGACATTGTGGCTCGTGCTGCTATTCGTATCTTTAGTAGGATTAGCTTTGATATAGCTAGAGAAATGGGGGCTCAAATAGTATCTTGACTCCTCATTAATTTTTTGTAAATCGTATGAGTTTCTAATAAAGTGATGTTATAATAATAATAATAATAATTTAGATGATTTACAATTTGGTGTTGGGGTTTCGGGTGGTGGGGAGGCTATTCTTCATGCAGTGAACCGCTTGATTGAGGATCGAGGGGGTGATGTTGGTCTTTCCATGTTGTTGGTTGATTTTAAAAACGCTTTCAACATGGTTGATCGGGCTGTTATGTTGCGGGAGGTTCGGCTTCATTTTCCGGCTATGTCACGTTGGGTTGAATTTTGTTACTCCAGCCCTGCCAGATTATATTATGGTGAGCATATTCTTTGGTCTCATCAAGGTGTGCAACAAGGTGATCCACTTGGGCCTCTTCTTTTTGCTTTAGTGTTACATCCTCTGGCTTGTAAAATTAGAGACACTTTTAACCTTTCCTTTCATGCTTGGTATCTGGATGACGGCACTATTATTGGTGATACTTTGGTGGTTGGAAAAGTTTTAGAGTTGATTATGATGGATGGACCTAGTCGAGGCCTACACCTCAATGTCGATAAAACTGAGGTTTTTTGGCCACAGGAGGACCCAAGAAGCAGACTGGTAGGTGTTTTCCCTCCCAATATTTCACGTCCCCTTCATGGTGTTAAATTATTGGGTGGGCCGGTTTGTGTGGATTTTGAGTTCGGTAGTACGCTTGTCCTGAAAAGGGTTGCTAAAACTATTGAACTTATGGAGGCGGTTGCTACACTTAATGACCCCCAATGTGAGCTGTTGTTGCTCCGTGCATGTGCTGGTATTTCAAAGTTATATTTTTCTATGCGCACATGTTCACCTCGGGTCTTTGAGTGTGCCCAGGTTTCTTTTGATGCGGCTCTTCGTTCTTCTTTGGAGCGTATTGTTACGGCTTCTGGGCCTGGTTTTGGTGACTGGCAATGGAGATTGGCCACCCTGCCCTTTGCTTTTGGGGGGTTGGTTTATATTCTGCAGGTGATGTTTTGAACTATGCTTTTCTTGCTTCGAGACTTCAATCTGTTAGTCTGTAGACTAAGCTTCTCCATAGTGCTGGTATTGTGACTACTGGTTCCTCTTTTGATGACGCTCTATGTGCTTTTAATGCGAAGATGGATATTGACCTTCTGAGCAACCCTAGCGAGGTCGCTGCCCCCAAACTTATGAAGAAATTGGCAGATATATACTTCGATCGGGTTACCCAAAATGTTGAATCTACGTTCCATCTATCTCCTCGACAGATGGCATTATGGAGCTCACTGAAGGAGGATCATACTTCTGATTGGCTTAGGGTGGCTCCTATATCTGGATTGGGACAAACTATGAAAGCCAAGACTTATCGATGCGTGTTGTGTTATCGACTGGGTGTTCCCCTTTTTACTGTTCAGGTACCGTGCTCATCATGTTCTAAGGTTTTTACTGGAGATATTTATGGAGATCATGCAGTTTCATGTGCGGGTATTGTCGACATTAAACATCGGCATAACATTGTGCGTGATGTCCTTGTTGATATATGCTCTCGATCTGGGATTTCTGTTCGTAAGGAGGTGGATGTTGGGCTTCATGGAGATATGGACAGATCCTTGCAACCAGCTGATATACTGTTTTATTCTTGGGATGGCGGGCGGGATGTTTGTGTTGACCTTACAGGTTCGTCTCCCTTGACGCAATCGGGGTTGCTTGATTTTGTGCCAGGGGGTGCGGTTCGTGAAGCTGCACGACGTAAACGTGTCAAGTATGAGGCTAAATGCGCAGATATCGGATACGGGTTCCTCCCCTTTTCTTTTTCTTCTTTTGGAGAACTTGAGAAAGAGGCGGTAACCTTACTAAAGCGTATTAGACTTTTCTCCTTGACTCAAGACATTGGGGCTCGTGCTGCGGTTTATATTTTTAATCGTATTAGTTTCGCTATTGCTAGAGGAGTGGGGGGTCAGTTGGTTTCTCGGCTTCCCACTAATTTCTTGTAAATCCTTTGAGTTTTTAATAAAGTGATGTTTATAATAATAATAATAATAATAATAATAATAATAATAATAATAATAATAATAATAATAATAAAGTGATGCTCTACTCGTGGGACGGAGGGCTTGATGTTTGTGTTGATCTGATAGGGTCATCGCCCCTGACGCGGACTGGTATGGCTGATTTTGTACCTGGTCGTGCGGTGATTGAGGTTGCACAGCGTAAACGTGTCAAGTATGAGGCTAAATGCACGGATACGGATCCGAAAGTTCTCTGTTACTCAAGACATTGGGGCACGTGCTGCTACTCATATTTTTAGTAGGATTTGCTTTGCAATAGCTATAGGAGTGGGAGCTTAGATAATATCTTGACTTCCTACTAATTTGTTGTAAATCTTATGAATTTTTAATAAAGTGATGTTCATAATAATAATAATAATAATAATAATAATAATAATAATAATAATAATAATAATAATACCAATACCTTGTTGACATTTGTTCTTAGTCGACGATTTCAGCTTGTAACGAAGTTGATATCGGGTTTGGTGGAAGGAGGGACAAACCCTTACAATTAGGTCCAGCTAATATTTTGCTCTATTGGTGGGACGAAGGGCTTGATGTATGTGTGTATCTGACAGGGTTATATCTCTTGACGTAAACTGGTATTGTTGATTTTGTGTCTAGTCGTGCGGTGATTGAGGCCGCACAACGTAAATGTGTCAAGTACGAGGCTAAGTACACAAATATTGGATATGGGTTTATCCCCTTCTCATTCTCTTCTTTTGAGGAACTTGAGACGGATGCGGTGACTTTACTTAAGCGGATCCGAAAGTTCTCCGTGACTCAAGACGTTGGGACACGTGCTGCTATTCATATCCTTAGTAGGATTAGTTTTGCTATAACTAGAGGAGTGGAGGGCTAGATAGTTTCTCGGCTTCCACTAATTTTTTGTAAATCCCATGAATTTCTAATAAAAGTGTTGTTTTATAATAATAATAAAAATAATAATAATGATAATAATAAAAGTGATGTTTTATCTCGACTTCATGCTAATTTCTTGTAAATATAATAATAATAATAATAATAATAATAATAATAATAATAATAATAATAATAATAATAATAATAATAATAATAATAATAATAATAATAAAAGTGATGTTATATCTCGACTTCATGCTAATTTCTTGTAAATCCTATAAACTTGTAATAAAGTGACATGTTTAAATAATAATAATAATAATAATAATAATAATAATAATAATAATAATAATAATAATAATAATAATAAACAAAACCATAGGATTTCAAGAAATTAATGGTGAGTCTCGAAACTATCTGGGCCCCCACACCTTTAGTAATAGCAAAACTAATCCTACTGAAGATATGAGCAGCAACACGCGCCCCAATGTCTTGAATTATAGAGAACTTCCGGATCCGCTTAGGTAAGGTCACCGCATCTGCCTCAAGTTCCCCCAAAGAGAAAAATGAGAAAGGGATAAACCTATGTGGAAAACTAGAAGGGGGGGGGGGATGAATAGTTTTACCGAATAAAACTTCTTTTGAAACTATTTAGATCGACTTATGTCAATCTATTTAGATGTGTGTGTTGGATGTTGATAGATAAGTATATAGATAAGTAAAGCAAAGATAAAGAGTAAGAAGCACAAAACCACAACTCGAGTATTTATAGTGGTTCGGCTACAAGGACACCTTCCTTGCCCTACTCCACTCCCCGAGTCACCTACTCGAGAGTTCGTTATCACTACACAACACAAACTCCTTGTGGCGGAGAAGCCTTTACAACGTCGCCTACTCTTTATCCAGTACAAGGCTAGACACCGGATTTTTCCACGAGGTAGAGCCAAACCTATCACAACGTCGCCTACACTTTATCTGGTACAAGGCAAGATACCGAGCTACATTACAAAGGAGGAACTACTACCCAACACTACACAACACCTATCCCAAAGGTGATCTACTCCTTATTACAACATCAACAAGGATATCAATATCCTTTGACCCAAACTAATCTATCTTGTACATCGATGCACCATATCGAATATACACCCTAGGCACCTTTCACTAATGCCTTTGACACGACACCTAGGCACCCTTCACTAATACCTTCAACACGGACCTTCGGCACCCTTCACTAATGCCTTTGACACGGATCTTCGGCACCTTTCACTAATGCCTTCGACTTGACCCTTTAGACATCTTTCACCTATGTCTTTAACATAACACTTCTAATGAGAGAGGAAAGAACTATCAACAAGATAACATCAGTAGTCTTGATGATGACGAAGCTTGGCAACCCATGGACTTGAGCTTGCTCGACTTCAAGAGGTGGTGATCTCGCCTTTAAGAGGAACCTAGAGAATCACACAAACACAAAACTACATAGAAAGATCCTTTGGATCTGAGGTTAGAGAGTTTACAACACTAAGAGAGAATGTGTGTTAAAAGGGATGAGTTACAATGAAGAAATGGCTCACTATTTATAGACAAAAATCACTACTGTTCCCCCGATCCCACGGATCCCTTACATGAGGGATCTGTCCAGTGTAATCTAGGGGATCCAAAGGACGCTCCTCCTATATGGGTTATGGGTCATGGATCATGGGTCATGGGTTATGGACTTTGGATCATGCGTATCCAAATAGATACAATGTATCTACAAGATGCAATGCAACTAGTCAATGGGTCATGGGTTAGCTCCATGGGTTATGGATAATACCCATCATGACTTCATGCATGATGTCATGCAATGGGTCATACGTTATGGATCATGCTCCATGGGTATGGGTCATGGACTTTAGGTTTTGCCCAACTAGATTCAATGTGTGTAGTCAATGGGTTAAGTACTTAGATTCTTACCTATTACATTACCCATTACAATATATACTATGTATGTATATATATATACCCATTATGTAAACACTAGTTGTTATACATATGCATTTCTATAAAATGTAAATACTATTACTTGTTTAGTGTTTTGTATGAAAACGTAAGTGTGTTAGTAAACTATTGGCTCAAACCATTTACGTATTTTATTTGTTTCGTTAAAATGATTTTACGTTTGTTATCGACAAAACATTAAAAGATCGTAAAATATAAATAAACATTTTTACGGCTTATTTGTATTAACAAACTCCCCCTTTTTGTTGATGATAAAACGTAAGATTATTCTAAGGAAAAACTAAAATTCGTAAAAGTTTGAATTGGAGTTTTTACTATCTTCTCCCCCTTTTTGTCAAAACAAAAAGAGCGTCGAAAAGAAACTAACACATTGTTTGACGAAAAAACATGTGAAAAGTAAAAATATGAAAAATAGAGAGTAAGAGATGAGAAGGATTCTCGTCTTAGCTCCCCCTTGACGGGTGCTTCCCTTTGTTGAGGGCGTCAAGTAATTAGGAAGGCTAAACGAGTGTTTTGCAATATTATTTGCAAATGGTTTCGTCTTTTTAGATGAACATGCTCCCCCTTGACGAGTGCTCCTTTGTGAGGAGGACATCAAGTAGTAGTGTACTCCTATATGAAATTATTGCAAGCGTTTTTGCAATGTTTTGCTTTGACAAGAAACTCCCCCTTGTTAAGGGTGTCATAGTCTTCAAGTGTATATTTGAAAATCTACAAAAACAAAGGTTAGAAAACAAGTATATGATGCATAATTTCCTGAAAATAAGACTCAAATTAGTAAGAAACATTGTTTCTGTTGCACGGATCCCACGGTTCCTCCCTAGGAGGGATCCGCCTAGGCCAAATTGAGGGATCCGTCTGCCTGCATACTTAAGACAACAATGGTGATGTAAAATGTGATGTTAACATTAAAATGAGTTATGTATTAAGGCACCAAACATATTCTCAAGACAATATGGCATATAACATGTAATTTCACTCAATAAAAAGACGAGAAATGATATACAAATCTCTAAAACTAAGAGAATGACAAAAACATGAAGTATGATTCCTAAATCATATAAGTTAAGCTTAAGACTAGGATACCACTTGAATCCTTAAGCTCAAGGTTGTTTAGGTTTGTTGACCTCATCGAAACGTTCGAGGAGGTGATAAAACATGAAACATAGCTCTTCACGTAGTTCATGTACCAAGCCTTCAACATGTTGACAATGATAAAATATTTGTCATGGCTCAGAAATGGTGGTGGTAGAAATGGAATGGCTTGAGATGGAAGGTTGGGTTGAGGTTCCACAAAAGGAAGAGGGGTTTGTGGAGGCACATTTGGAGGTGGATCAACTAAGGATGGTGGTAGAGAGGTGTCTACTTCCATGTGATCGGGTGGTTGACTTTGATGATTCCTCATAATCCAAAAAGGATTATTTGAGGGTGATGGAGAAAAGGATACCGGTGCTAGTGTCGTTTCATCACCATGGTTTTGTTGTTGCGCTATTCTCTCTATTGAAGAGAATGTTGGCAATGGTGGAGGATGAGATGGCCTAGAAGGTAAGTCCTCTAAGTTGTAGAGGTGTGGAGATGAAAGTGGAGTGGTGAATGATAAGGCTCTAGGCACTAAGGGTGATGGTTTAGTGGAAATAGTGGTGTTTGATTTAGGAGGTATAGTAGTGTTTGGTAATAGTAGTTTTTTGGGAACAATCCTTTTAGGGATTGGTTTGATTGGTTGAGTTGGTGGAGGGGAAATCCCAGCGTTTGTGGATTTAACGGGTGATGATTCGGTTGAGGAAATTTCATGGACAACACGAGCAAGTTTCTTAGGTGGTCCTTTGGTGGAGGAGTTGGCACTAGGAGCTTTCCTGAAGGTCCAAAAGTTTCTGGATCTAAGTAGCCTTGAATGACTAATAGTAAACTTGAATAGATTCAATTTACTATATGAAGAACTCTTTAACAAAAGCTTGATGTGTTAATGCTGATAGTATTAGTGTTAGGATCGTATCTATGGATGATATGGTGAATCGGGAGGTCTTGGAAGATGGAAGAAACCCATCTTCAAGTTAGAGAGAGAAACAAGAGAGAAGGGAGAGAACTATGTGATTATTATTGAAAGGTGAAAGGTTTACACTAAGAAATCTCACCCCTCCATGGAAGTATGGAGGGGTTTATATACCCAAACACTTACATCTATCACTAAATGACATAACAAGCCCTTGTGTTTGAGGTAATAAAGATAGAAATGTAATCCCGTCAATGTCGTTCCATTTACGAGTTAGGAGCGATTCCAACAATCTTCCCCCAATGGGACGACATAAGGGATTACTTACAACATTTACTACAAATATAGAAAACAAATAAAGAAAGGTCTTCATAAGCTCTTCAAGTGCTGAGGATGATGAAAGGTTACGCTCTTTGTCTTCTTCTGGTACCTTGACTTGAGAACCGTTTTCTTCACTTGTAGGCAAATGATGTAATATGCATAAATTGGATTAACTTCCCCCCAATTCATGCTGCATGTCTTTAGCAGCTTCTCCGTACACTCCTTTTTGGCGAAGTTTCTGAATCAGCTTCCCCCCAAACTGACAACTGTCTTCAGCAGATTCGAAACTTTGATGTAGTGAACATTTCCTCTACCTTTTGACGTTTTCAGTACGCAGCGGAATTTGTAGATGAGCAGTAAACCACACAAGGTAAATCTGACTTGTTGCGGAAAATCCGTTCGGGGGTAACATGCAAGAAATCAACAAGATCTTCTCACATATATAGATGTTTCACACCAAACAGACCACGAAAGACGAAATGAAACGACTTCCCCCTGAATGTTGCGGTCTATCGGAATAGTAGTTACCGGTTAATCTGCAATTACTCGATAAAATGACCGTGTGTGAGGCATCATAACATCCTATTTAGGTAATCTTCACGCACGATAACTCTGTGAAAGTGAGACGATAACACCAAAGTGAGACGTTTGAACCACAAATCGTCTCATTTCTTCCCCCTGATTGAAGAAATTCATGAAAGGAAACGGGTTTTCGAAAAAAAATCCAAAAACATCAAAGAAGCAAGGAACACCTATACTCTCTTCCCCCCGATGTTTTCAACGAATCAGAATCATACACCACGTATGTTGATGATGAAATTGGAGACATCGAAACCATGTATGTTCAAATAATCGAACAAGTGTGAAGTACCATAAATATCTTGTGAGAATCAGCTGCTGATAAATAACTTCTCTACTCGTGTATACTCTTCTCAGCTAACTCTTTACCAACCCCATTATCATTCTGACGGCTTTTTGTAGTGACTACTGATGGAGAAAACCCAATATGACGAACTTGAGACTGAAGTAGTATAACCCGGACTTGTGACTTAAACTTGCACTATTGTCAGACGAAGAACCCTTTTTCGAATCCTGATTGAAAAAAGGTAAACTTATAGTTTCTCAAATTATCCACACCTAAGTGTGACACTTGAGCACAACAACGTAACTCCTTAAAAGTGATAGTTATAAGCTGTGAGCACAACAACGTAACTCCTTACATCAGGTTCAACTAGATAACTCAAGTCTTTGTCATTCGTACCGCTTAAAGCTCGAACAAGGATCTTGAAGAATCATGCATCCAACCAACCCCGATATCTTCAGATACTAAGTACACGCACCCGTGAAATCCCACTTCAACCTCAAATAAATAATAGTGAATTCGCGCCGTAGTCACATCTTGCGGTTAAACACTCAAAACTAGCCTCTGTTAACGGTTAAGATGAACTTTGATAATGGTTTCCCGATTCTTGTCAAAAAAATGTTTCCCCGTGAAAATTAGGTCGAATTCCAACCATAATACAATACTTATACCAAAACTTTTTCTTAATAAAATTTTTAGCACGTATATTGATTTTAGACAAACAATTCACGGTATATGGTCCATATATACTTATGTGAAAGTCAGTCCAACTCCAAAGTCCAAAGTACTACATGTATGGGCCAAGTCCAATACTAAGCATGATCCAACACAACCTCACCCTACAATCCGGTTTGTACCCAGTCCAAATCATACCCGATAATCCAAGCCCAAATATCCCTCGTATAAAGGACAAGGTACAGACATAAGTAATAACCCTAATTAACTTATGTCTCTTCTTAACCCTAAACATAAACAATCGCCTCCATCTGCTCCTGCCATCAAAACGCTCCATCTCATCTAATCAATTATCATCTAACCTTATTACAAATAAACATCACATCCCTCTCATCAAAATAGATCTAATCCAGTCTAATAGACACGGATTAAACCCCATTGTTTATCACGAATCACAACGGAACATCCTCGACCTTTCTCACTTTTATGCTCAAGCGAATCAATAAAGCCTAATACTTCAAGATCCTTTGGAGGGTCACGGTAGGTTCGACTTAATTGTTTTTTGTATCAGTTTTTTTCTTTGTTGAACGAACAAAGACACGTTGGTAACAAGATTGTTATCGAACGTATCTTATGTGTCGGATAAAAATTTGAAGCATAGACTTCAACAGTGGATCTATGATGATTTGTAACTTTTGCTTCATTAACCTTTAAAGGTCTCTATAGAACCTTGAATGGTACAAAAGATACAACTGAGATCTATAATTATTTATGATAAGGTTTGAAGATCAATGATGGGTTAGTTGTCGTGATGAAAAGATTCATAAGACATTTGGAAATATAACCACACGATAACCAAACTGAGATCACTTCCGTGTATAATTTTATTCGTATGAGTTTTGATAGTACTGAGATAAGGATTGGTTTGTTGTTGGAGTTGGGATTAAAGATTAGATATGGATTTGTTTTGTTTGGATGTGGTTATGCACTTCGTGTTAAGGCTGAGGTAAAAAAGAGTTGGTATTTGGGTTATGGTCAAAGTCAAATCTGCTTCATCTTCTTTCTTTTACTTATGCGTAAAGAACAACTTATGCGTAAACGATGCTTACGCGTACAGCTTTACGCGTAGGGTATTACTCATAAGGTTCTTATGCGTAGGCATACGCGTAACAAGCTTATGCGTAGCCCTGGTCATGGTTATGCGTAAGCCAAGGCTTATGCGTAAAGAACCTTACGCGTAACTTGGTCTTAGGCGTAAACATACGCGTAAACCATTTCTTACGCGTAACTTCACAGCTACGCGTAACTTTCACTGTAGATACATCTTACGCATAAAACGAGGGTTTTGACTTGTTGACTTTTTCTCCGATGAGTTTTCCGACCAGATTCAGGCCAATCTTGAGAAACCCAAAAAAATGATATTCAAAGACCTCTTTAGACCATGTATATGACCGGTTTGACCACAGTTATTTTCGAGAATGAATCAAAAAAAATTGTCAAGAAATGCTTTTTAACAAAAACTGATATTGTACTGTTGGAGACAAATAAGAGTTTGTGACAGCAAATGTTAAATGACATGACATCTTTTGACCATATGGATACAACAACTGTTTAAAAGCAGTAACCAAGGATGAATAAGAAAAAAATTTTCAGATTCATAAACTTGGTACAAAAGCAGATTCGACCCAAAGAAAATACCATTTTTTGACAAGATAAAAAACACCAAAAATCAACCATCACTAAAAATCCGACCGGGCTCTTGATACCAATGTTAGGATCGTATCTATGGATGATATGGTGAATCGGGAGGTATTGGAAGATGGAAGAAACCCATCTTCAAGTTAGAGAGAGAAACAAGAGAGAAGGGAGAGAACTATGTGATTATTATTGAAAGGTGAAAGGTTTACACTAAGAAATCTCACCCCTCCATGGAAGTATGGAGGGGTTTATATACCCAAACACTTACATCTATCACTAAATGACATAACAAGCCCTTGTGTTTGAGGTAATAAAGATAGAAATGTAATCCCGTCAATGTCGTTCCATTTACGAGTTAGGAGCGATTCCAACAATTAGTATTTCTGTTGATAGTGCAGTTACTGCGGATAGTGCAGTTACTGCTGATAGTTATTATTGTTTCTGCGGATATGTAGTTTCCGTATTATTAGTAATTAGTTAGGATATGCATGAGTTAATTTAGGAAGAGATAATGCACATCTTTTACGTGTTTTGTAAGCTGCAGATTTAGGGTTTCTAGGAGTATAAAAGAAACCTGCGGCTAGGGTTTATGTACGTTTTTTAATAACATTATTAGTAATTGAATATTGATCCATAGAGGATCAAGTATTTTGTGGTTATTGTCTTCTTAATTCTTGTGTTCATATTCCGCGTGGACATAAGTCTAACAAAGGTTCTCCATAGTTTGCTTGTGATTACACAGGTTCACTATACGTTCATTAAGGCTCTCAAGATCTATCTAGGACTGATCCAGCAAGTGGTATCAGAGCCTGGTGAGAATCTTTCAAAGAAGACATCCTTACTCTCTTTTGCAAAACCCTAATCTCACTCTAACAATGACATCATCAAAACATTCAGACTCAGACAATGAGGAGAAGCCTGAGTCATCTAATGCCAGTTCTCAGTCTACAATTCAGCAGGTTGTTACCACCATGTCCAACAACAATGCAAAGTTTCCCTATCTGAAGAAGGAAGAATATGACATATGGGCCATGGAGATGGAAAATTACATCACTAACAATGACTACCATCTCTGGAACATTGTTCTAAAAGGCAACAGTAAAAAGAAGATTGGTAGAGATACAAATGGTAATGTGATCATTCTTCCAGCAGCAACAACTGAAGAAGCTATTGCTCTTCAGAGGGAAACAAAGGCTAGGACTACCTTGCTCCAAGCACTACCAGATGAGCATATGAGTGACTTTCATCATCTTGATGATGCAAGAGAGATCTGGAAGGCTATCAAGGCAAGGTTTGGAGGTAACGAAGAGTCTAAGAAGATGAGGAAGTCTATGCTCAAGCAGAGCTTTCAGGAGTTCACAATTCCTGAAGAGGAAGGCATACACAAGGGGTATGACAGGTTTCAGAAAATCCTGAGCCAGCTCAATCAGATGAAGTCCAAACCTGACAATGGGGAGTGCAACCTCAAGTTCCTTCGTGCTTTACCTTCTTCCTGGAGGCAGGTTTCTCTCACTCTCAAGGCAAAGGGAGGCCTTGATTATATAAGCTTCGATGACTTATACAATAAGCTTAGATCTATTGAAATTGATATTAAGGGTCATTCTTCCTATTCTCAAACTCCTTCAAACTCAGCTTTTGTTAGTACTACCAGTGCTAACACAATGATGACATATGCTGAGAGTCCCACTTCTTCATCAGCAGCAACCAGATCACACACTTCTTCTACAAGAAAATCAAAGTCCAATACTGTGATAGAAGATGTGCTTTACTCATTTGTTGTTGAGACTGAAGACCAACATCAGTTGGCCTTTGAAGATTTTAAACAATTGGATAAATGGGATTTGGAGGAGATGGACATCAAATGGTAGATGGCCATGCTTGCTGTAAAAGTCAACAGGTATGAGAAGGGTTCTGGGAGGAAGTTCAGCTACCAGGGAAGGGAGGCAACCAGGTTTGACAGGAAGAAGATCAGGTGCTTTGAATACAACCAAGTAGGTCACTTTGCCAGAGAATGCCCATATAAGAAGGGAAGTGACAGGAGAAGGTATACTGCATACAAGCTCAAGGAAGCTGAGGACGTGAAACCTAAAGCTTTGCTGTCTCTGGACTCAAGGGTTGACTAGGATGCTCATGTGGATGAAGTTCAGGATGAAAATCCTTAGGTTGGATTGGTTGCTGATACTGCTGATGAGTTTGCACTGATGGGCATCACATCTCAGGTACAAAATTGTATTTCTGGTTGTAATGCTAAATATGATGCTCTTAAAAGTGAATTTGATGATGTTAATGGCCAATATAAAGAAAATTTTATTCAGGTCCAGGCATATAAGAAAACTGTTAAATCTTTAAAAAAACAAAAGGCCTGGTACCAACAAAATCAATTGGTTCTTGAAGAAAGAATTAAGGTTTTAGAGTGGGATTTGGAAAACACCACTAACTTGTTAAAATTCTCTGAAAAAGAATATGTAAAAGTCAATATAGAAAAAGAGGGTCTTCAGGCAAATTTAGAGTCAGAGGTGGCTAGACATAAAGAATGGCAAGAACAGGCTAAAAATCTAGACAAATTGTGGAAAAGTTCTATGTCTGTTAAAACTAAGATGGGATTGGGCTTCAAGGACTATATTGGTCCAGATGAGGTTTATGACCCTAATGAATATAGTATTTTTAATCTTGTCACTGATGAAGAGGAAGATAAATATAGAAAACCTGTTAAATTTGTAAAACAAGGTGAAATGCATTCAGTTCCTTCTTCTATAAATGGTATTGTTAGGCCACCCAACCCAGACTCAGACTTGGATGAATCACATATGTCATATGGCCAAAAGTCTAATGACTTAACTGACACTGCTAGTGAAACTAATAATTTTGTCTCTTGTTCTTCCAGTGATAGGACTTCAGAGACCCAGTCTAAAGACTATGCCAGTTGTGATTCAAGTGAAGAGTCTACAACGCCCAAGTCTGCCTCTCCCAATCCCTTTCCTGTCCCAAGAGTTGCTGTTGATGAATCATCTTCAAAGACAGTTTATTTTAAAAACATTTCTTTTTTTGTTGATTATGTTCAAAACAATTCTGATTTTGGTTGTGGTTTGAATAAGTTTGTTTGTGATAATACTCCTAAGGTTATGAACAAGCATTTTAAGAAGAAATCATGTTTTGTTTATGGTAGTACATTTCATCTTATCAAAGATTGTGATTTTTATGAGAAACAAATGGGTGTTTGTACTAATCAACAGAGACATAGACCAATATGGAATGATGTGACCAAAATTCCTCCATTTGTTCCCTTTGGAACACACGTGAGGACTGGCAAAACCAATTCTGCTGGTAGACCTATTTCTGCTGGTAGACCAGTTCTTGCTGGTAACCCAGTTTCTGCTGATAGACCATCTTCATCATGTTGGAGAAGAAATGTTTCTAGGCCATTAATCAAACCTACTACTACTTATTTTCAAAATGGATATAGGCCTTTTAATAATGACCCATTGAACAAAAGGGGGGCAAGGTGGGATACTGTTGTTAAGCCCTTAGCAGGTTGCTCTTGGATACAAAATAGACCATCATTCATGAAGGGTTCCAAGAACAATAGTGGATCTCATCAATCTGCAGGTTTTTCTAATATGATCCACAAGGCAGGCCCAAGTCAGTAATGACTTGGGTCTCCATGTATGCTAATGTTGTTGTATTAATTTTAACTTGTAGGATGATCCTCATACAAATAAAGATTTAGGTATTGTTGATAGTGGATGTTCTAGGAGTATGACAGGGAACAGAGACAGATTGGATGATTTTGTATCTATTCAAGGAGGTACTGTTACATTTGGAGGTGGAGATGGCAAAATCACAGGAAAGGGAACCATTAGAACTTCCAAGCTGGACTTTGAGAATGTGTATTATGTGGAACTACTAAGAAACTTCAATTTATATTCTGTGTCTCAAATCTGTGACAAGAAAAATTGTGTTCTATTCACTGATACTGAATGTCTTGTACTTTCCAAAGACTTCCATATACCTGATGACAGTCAAGTTGTTCTGAAGGTACCTAGGAAACATAATATGTATACATTCAACCTCAATGATGTTCAGCCTGAAGGAGATTTAGCTTGTTTGGTGGCAAAGTCATCATTGGATGAATCTAATAAATGGCATAGAAGGATGGCTCATGTCAATTTCAAAACTATCAACAAGCTGGCAAAATATGGTTTAGTTCATGGCCTTCCTTCCAAATTCTTTACTTATGAGCACAATTGTGTGGCCTGGAACAAGGGAAAGCAGCACAAGGCTTCATATAAATCCATTACTGTCGTCAGCACTATTTCAGAGCCTCTACAGCTTCTGCACATGGACCTCTTTGGTCCCACATCTATCAGAAGTATTGATCACATGTACTATTGTTTGGTGGTTACTGATGACTTCAGTAGGTATTGGTGGGCATTCTTTTTAGGGACTAAGGATGAAACATTTCAGGTTCTTCAAAATTTCATTGCCCTGGTTGAGAATCAGTTGAATAAAAAGGTTAAAGCCATTAGGTGTGACAATGGGACATATTTCAAGAATGCCAAATTAATTGAGCTCTATGCTTCTAAGGGGATAAAAAGGGATTACAGTAATGCCAGGACTCCACAACAAAATGGAGTTGCTGAAAGGAAAAATAGAACCTGTTAGGTCACTAGTTTTACAACACAAGCACAATAGAAAGAGCTAGAGAAGAGAAGAGAGGCGGATGAACAATATCACACACACACACACGATATAATGAAGACAGTTATGCGTAGAGTATGAGAGTGAAATGAATTGAACAACCAACCCTCAAGTGAGGGTTATTACAAGGTACTTATAGGAAGGGGAGCTAGGGCAACACTCCTACTCCCTTCCTTTCCTTAATGGACATGGGCCTAAGCTCATAGGCTTTCTACATAAGCTTAAGCTAATAACAAACATAAAGGCCATAATTAAGCTAACTATTACATATGAATCACTAACACTTAATTTAGGTTTAGGAGTGATTCCAACAATCTCCCCCTAAGTGTTGGTGATGAATGAATGTAAACGGTGAAGGTACTGATGTAATAGTAGCTTTGACGTCTTCTGACATTCTTCTTTCTTGTGAGAAGACATGCCTTGATTTGAACAATCTCTCCAGTGTAGAGAAATTGTTTTCTTTAAACAGTTTTGCTTTGATGTCATCTTTAAATTTGTTCTTTGATCATTGTTCTTTGTGATGGTAGTGATAGTATGTTGTTGTTGTCTGCATCAAATCTGCCTCAGGTCTGCTTCGCTGCTACAGTGTCTCCACGTCATTCTTCAACATGCTCACACGCTCTTTGACGTTGGATTTTAGTACTGATGAAGTTCTTTAAGTCTTTAACTTTGTAGATTCTTTGGCTTGACGAAGAATCATTCTGACTTTTGTGTTGCTTTTAGATAGAACATCCATTAGTGATGATATTGGCATGAGCATGTGAAGAATCTGCACGATCATTCCGCTCCAGAGCTTCCATAAGAAGAAAACATGAAAACGGTTAGAAATAAGCAGATTCCGGCACTTACAAGTTTGAACTTTGAGAGTGTTAACAGCATAGTGTGAAAACACAACTCTAATTCTCACAAAGGCCGTTCCTGAACTGGAGTCCCACAAGTGAGATAACGCGATGTATAGAAGTACACCTACAGTTCAGATGAGTCGCTGAGGTACACCGAAGCATCACCTCACGACTGGAGACCATTTGAGACACACTAAGCGTAATCCACGGGGAGTTACCGAAGTGACCTGCTATCAGGGCTGTTTGATGTTGACCCTGGCAGGAGTTTCCATTCAATCACTGAGGATCACAGTAGTGAACCTCTCATAAATGTTCTCGACAGATTTCTAAGATCTGTAAAGGACTCGATAACGTACCACTGATGTTCTTATTGTTGAACACCAAGTGATGAAATGTCAAGTGTACCTAAGAGATCTTTTGAAGAATCTCGTGTGTTGGGATATGAAAGTGCTGAACAGTTAAAGTGCTGAAGATTAATAAAGTACTACAGAATGACAAAGAGCTGGAAAAAGTCAAAGAGTCAAAGTACTGCTAAATGATAAAGTCAAAGTACTGCATACGAAGTCAAAGTACTGCAAGATCAAAGAATTGTTTTATTCGTTTATAGAAAGTCTTGTAATTCTAGAATATTATATGTTAGATTACTTGTCGTACAAGGATACAATTTGTAAACCGACTAGGGTTATCCTTGAGCCTATAAAAGGACCCCTAGATTGGCATTAGAGGTACGAATTCACAAGTATTAGAGTTAACGTTTTAGAGAAAATCGATATTCTTAGAGTTGTTGAAGTATCTGCATAACAAGCAGATTTAGAGTTAATAATAAAAGTTATTCTTCTTAGATTTGTTAAGTAAATTCCGCATACTTAATAAAGATTACTCAGTGTTTCATTGTTAATAACTTAGGATTTATCCGAGGTTGTTAAACCTTAAACAAGCTATTTAAGTTAGTTTGGTTAGAGTACATCGATCCAACATCGTGGCTCTAGACTCAATAGTGCGTTTTGGTTTTCCTGAGCGGAGACTAGGGAGAGGGTCTCCTTCTTCAATATCAGCGATCTCTAAGAGAAATCCAATAGTTTACGTAGGGTTCCCTGTGAGAATGAAACAAGCTTCTATTGAGAGAAACTTGAGTGGCTAAGAAGGTTTAGTGCATGCGTCACTGGGTCCATGACGACTTTTAATCTTCAATACTGGTGTCACTAAGTGACAACTAGTAGCATATGAATTGAACCCGGTGTCTGCCCTAAGTTGAATAATCTTGAGGGCTATTTCTTTTCAACCTTTTCTTTGCATTTCTTTTTAATTCTTCAACTCCTTCTTTCTCCGATTCTCATTTTCTCCTTTTTACAATCATTCCTAAGGACTTCTAAATTCTAACTATTTATGATGTCCTTGGGTAGATCCCTCCGGCTCTGGCGGATCATAGGACGGTTATTCCTAACCTAAATCACCTTATAACTCCATGACTAACCTATGTTGCCATAAAACCAATTTTCAAGAAAATCTCTCACAACGGTTATGATCGAAAAACATTTTGTACCACTGTAAGAGTTTGATCTTTTGCAGAAATACTCCCCCTCCACATGTCTTTAAGAGTTTTTATGGAAATCTGCACAGTGAGGAAAGAGCGTGCACTTTATGAATTGATCAACTCAAGATAGATAATCCCCCGCGAGACACGGTTATGTTTCATAGTTAAAGAGTTACATCGTCAGCTTTTAGGTGACAACTAGCTCCAATAACTACCTTGAAGGTGTAGACAAACCTCGAAAGATTGTCAAACCCGTCAGAGTTCATGTCTACCAAGAGTTTCTCGAATGGTACATTCTATACGGACAAGTCCTTTGCGAGACACGTTTACATCACTAGCGAACTAGCTTGAAATTATTACCCGTCCCGGACAAGTCTTTTCGAGTTACTAACAGTTAAGTATTGTCAGTTTGTTTGTTAAGTCTATAGCACAAAGATTCATTTGTATTTACACAACATATTTCTTATCACATAATTTTCTCCCCCTCAAAAATGGCATATAAAATGTTATTTTTGAAAAGTTGAGAATAAATATGACCATTTCGAGTGTTGCGGGAAGAGTGACACAAAGAACATTTTGGTGAACAAAGTTTTAACTCAAATACTCCCCCTTAACAAGTGATATAAACGGTTGAGGTTTTGAAAACCATACGGGGAAGTACTTGTTCTTTTGAGTAAAACCTACTAGGTTTACTCAAAAGTAAGAAGCTTTCGCTCCTTATATAAGGATTGTGGCACTGAAGCGTACCACAGTGTCCTTTCTTGACAAGAACGGGTTGTACACTGATATGTGTGCACAAGCCATAGTCATAATTAAATCACACATCCAAAATATTATGAAATAGAAGCAGTTCAAGGGGTACCAGGAAGTCCATCAAGCTTGCCAGGAATGTGAACAGGGCGTTGATAGCTGGCGAGAGCAATCCTGGGACGACCTCCTACAAAGTTCTCTAATGTTCTGAACTGATCCCTTCGATACAACCTTTCATCAATCATAGTGATGATTCTCTTCACATCCCTTCTGTCTTGAGAATTCCATCGCTTTAGAGACCCAATACCTTCATGTATGGCCTTCAACCGATAAGCCAAACCATCCCTAACCTTCTTCAATGTGTGATCCCCAAATTTGTGAAGATCTCTACACGCCATCAAGCAATTTCGTTGAAGTTCACTGCGATAAATGACGCTGAATGGTTTGCTAACGAGGGTGTATTGTGAAAGCTGGTTGATGTTGGGAATATCTAGCTGTGGTGGAGTGAAGTTGACATGGGTCTGATATGATTCAGCTGCAAGCTGGAGATCTTCTACACGTTCTTTGATGACTATGCTTCTGATGAAGATAAGCAAGGACTTGATGAATTCACGTTGTACTTCAGTTGAAAATTGTCTCATGCGACCCTGTACTTTGGCAAGGTACATGTCTTCAATGTCGTTGATAGACAAATTCTCAAAGTCCGCTTCAGAGAATGCATAATCCCTTTCGTCTTGCCTTTTGACCACGATATTCTTGAGGAAAGTGTAGTCCCATTTAGACGAAAGATCAACATATTTAATAGCCACGATTGCTTTAGTACTGAACACTTCATGTTGAGACTTCTAAACTTGGTAGCTTCTGTAGTAGATTCATCGGCGTTCCGGCCAATGGTGAATCCCATACAATGCATCACGGTCATATAATGCCACATTGTTGGAGAACATGTGGTTAGCCCTTTCCTCGATGGCTATGCAGTTAGAGTATATGGCTGCCGGGAATGGAAGTGTCAGAGATGTAGCGTATTTCCTTGAACCATCGCCACCGTGTAGAAGAAATTCCAAGTCTTTGTTGAAGAAATATCAGAATGGAATCCTAGGCTGATCTGGTTGGCCAATTGTTGGTAGAGGTTTAGACCAATCGGTGTAATATGGAGGGTTGTCCCGTTTGGTGAAGTCGATGTTTGCTTCGGGGTTGAGCCAATCCATGTTGTTAGACATAGCTCGTGCTATATTATCAAGGTGATACTCAACTTCAATAGCACTTTCCGAGATGTCTTTGAGCAGTTGAAATGCTTCATTCTTGATGCGCTTCAACTCAGATTTCGTCATATTTTTCACACGGAATTTCTCTTGCAAGAACTTAGCATGCTCCAATGTACTACCGTCTTCCAGATCTTGACCTTCAGGTGGGTAGGGAGTAGAATTAACAAGTGTAGAAAACCAGTCGTATTCATCAGTGTTATCTTCATCTAGCCATGATACGACGTCAGCCTTAGGCGCCTTCTTCTTCTTTTTCTTAGGCCTGGATGAGGATTCTGGTTTCTTAACTTTGTCGGGAGAGGTGGGTTGTTGTTGGGGCTCATGGAATTCCTCATCGTCACCACCCGTATACTCAAAGTGATCACCGGTTTTCTGAGTCTCGGGTGGTAACTCAGAAGAATCCTGAGGTTTTTCAGTAGAAGAGCGAGGAGGAGACCTTTGTTGAGCTGGAGTCCGTTGGGGTGGAGGTTGCATAGAAGATGATTCACCAGACTTCTTCGGGCGTTTATGCTCGTCATTCTTATCCTGATCCTTATCTTCATCGTCGCGTGGACGCTTAGGCCTTTCAGCTTCTTCTCTGCATGCTGATTTAAGTTGGTATTCCAGCAATGCTTCAAACAATTTACCTTCATAGGAGGCAAATGTTGCAGATCGTTTCTACATTTGAGCTACCAGCCGGTTAACCAATTCAGCATCTGAGAAGATTATAGGATCAACTGGATTGATGTTCACATGCATTGGAGTTGATTTCATAGTTTGTTTTGCCAGGTGTAAGAGATTCGGATAGAGTTGTTTGGTGAACATCTCCTTTGTAATTCCAGGAACGATGTCAAGAAGGAACTTGTGAGTGTATCCTTTGATCATCTCATCCATTTTCCCTTGAAGATCATCTTTCATGAGCTTCTGGACATATTCCCTTTCAACTTTCATCTCGTCATTCTCATCATGAAGATACTATATCTGATCAGCGAAGAAATTCATTTTCTTGTAGAGCACGTCCTTCTTTCTGACCTGTTTGACAGCTTTAACGATTCGTGTCTTAGCTTGAGAGATCCAAGATGCAGTTGGCTTCTTCACTGATTTGGATGTTGATTTGGTTGATCTTTTTAATGGTGGTGGTGAGGAGTGAGAAGATGAATCCGATGATGATGAGATGTGAGGAGACTCCGGGTCCTTTGGTGGTTCAGAAGTTTCCTTCTTTGAGTGTGTAGGACTATCCAGAAGAAACTTATCATAATCAACATCTTTATCTTTCTCGGACTTTTCAGTTTCTGGTTCTTCAATGTCATACTGAGTAGAATCTTCCACGCGCTTTTGTTGTTGCTCCAAAGTGGTGGCACCAGTTCCCTTATCAGGTCGATTAACCGCATCAGGATCTGGTGTAGGTTGAACTTCACCACTTGACCCTCCGGGGCCACCCATTTGATCCTTAGCAAATTCTTTCGCAACGTGTTGGAGTCTAACGAATTTGAACTTTCTCCTGTAATAAGTTTCCAGTGGCTCTTCTTCTGAGCTTTCCTCTTCAGGCTCAATAACTGGAGTCTTCCCTTTGCTTATATCTGCTGGTGGACTGGGAGGTATTGCTACTGAAGGAGGTGCTTCGGTTGCAGATTCAAAGTAGAAGACCTCTTCGTCTGATTGTGTATCTTCAGAGCTTTCGTCCACTAGCTTTCTTTGTGGTTCAAGCTTTGGAATGGGAATAGGAACAGCTTCCTTAGAAGGGACTTTCCTTTTGATTGGAGGTTTCCTCTTGGGGAACTTCCTCTGACTCTTAGTGCTTATAGCACTTCCTGCACTTCCTCTTCTGGTTTTTCTTGTAGGCGTACCAGAAGATTTTTCATCAAGAAAGCCAACTTTGTTCTCTTTTACAGCTGCCATATATCTTTTATAAGAGTAGAGCTGTTTGAGTTCATCTGAGAGAAGGAGATCCGGCAACACAGCACCTTGTTTCTTGGTAGTTGACTCCTTAAATCTGACTGTTAGAGTGGGTTCGGACAACACGTCAAGATTGTCGGGGTCATTGATTATTTTGGGGATATCAGGGTTGTATCCAAGTGCTCTTTGGATCAACAGTTTTGTATATCTGATATAAGGAATCTTTGAGCCAAGCTTTTTGAGGAATGTCATCATGTCATCCCATATCAGAGCTTCAACTTCGATGTGTTTCATGTTGATCAGAGCCCAAAAGATTTGCAGTTCTACGAGCTTGGGATGCTCATAGCCGCTGTCACGACCAGAAATGGATTTTGTGATGATGATATAAAGGGTTCTCCAAGGCTGAGGAATGTTTTTAAGATCCACGTGAGAATGCTTATTAATAACCCCTGAAGCTTCGTCATACCCAATATCAATCAAAAATTGCAGAACAGTCTCTTCAGTAGGTGCAACAGAGAATTCAGTTGGTATGATGTCAGGAATGAGGAGAACAGCCCTTAAGTCTGCAGGAGTGATGGTGATTTGCTTGTGATTGAGCGTCACCGTCACAGCATTTTGACCTTTGATCATCTGCATTGTATTCCAGAATTGCTGTATGTAGATCTCCATAACAGTGGCAGAGTTGGTGAGCATGTTCTGATAGGGATGGTTCTTTAGAATATCCACTGCAACGAGACAAGAAGATTCCGAGCAGGTGAGAGTTTCAAAGTCAACTCTGAGATTGTTCTTTCCAATCTTCATTGGATAGCCATGCGGGAAGATATCAGCAATGGTGAGAACATTTGGTGCATCCACATTCATTTGAGCTTCCATGTCGTGATCTGAAACACATTTAGCCAAAAGAACCAACATATCGAAAGACATAATGTTAGTCAACAGAAGGTTTTATTGACTAATTATTGAATGTGCTATGTCTATGATTGTTACGAGTCCAAAGTCACTTGTTTGTCCAACAGTCTAATGACGTCGTGATAAGTTTCGTGAGTTAGTTAACTTTAAGTTTTAAAGTTTATGTTATCACAAATTTTTAACAACACATTACACATTTAAGTTTATTAGTGACATTATTGGTTTCGTGACGTTATGATTCATTTATTTACAAGTTTGCCCGCGTAACAATTCATAGTGAAGGTTTGATCAAGGCTTAGGCGTAGAAATGGTAGCTTATGCGTAAACAAGAGAAATATACGCGTAGATGCAAGCTTATGCGTAGGATCCTTACTTACGCGTAAGAAATATTACGCGTAGGAAAAGGGGACCTTATGCGTAATGCTTACGCATAGGCGTATATAAAACCTTACGCGTAAGGCTTACTCGTAAGAGTAGACCTTATGCGTATAGGTCACTGTTTACGCATATCCTTCACAGGATACGCGTAGTCCCTTTGTAGAACCTTACGCGTAAGATTTCTCTTACGCATAACATGCTACGCGTAAGGTGATCCTTATGCGTAGATGGTTAACAACCTTGATTCTGATTTTTACGAGTAGCAAACCTGAAATAACATCATCATAACACATTCATTCATTCTAAAACAGATCATGGCTTGAAAACATATCAAACAGTTTACGCGTAAAAAGTCTTACGCGTAAGACTAAACCCTAACGTTCATGAATTACGCATATGAAATATAGCCATAGGATTTGCACCAAAGTTTTTCTGGTAAGTCTAGGAAGCCTATAGAGTTGTTTTATCCAAGTTTTAACATCAAACAAGTCATGAATCAAAAATACCCAAACCGTATGAACATAAACCCTAAATTTCAATTTATGAATCATTAGTGTTTCTGGGCCTAGATATGATCAATTCAACTTGACAACAACCTATTATAACAATTTTAATACCAAAAACGTTCACATATGAAAACACCCAAACCCACGCATAAACCCTAATTTCCAAAATCCATCAATTCGTGTATCTGGGTGCATTTTGAGGATAAAAATGATATCATTGATGTAATAGAAACGTTTTGACACTATCTTTTTAACCACAAACACACAATCTTAATCATGTGTTCATACGCATATGAGTAGAACACAAAATCAAGCATATACAACATTTTGACCGTTGGATTTATGTAAAAATCAAAACCATTGTTTGAAAACATGTAAGAAACATTAAACCACTTACGAAATTATGATCCAAAACACGGATTTGTTGAACGATTCTTAGGCGTAGGATGAGTTTGGTTGTGTAATAAATGTGATGAAATAAATGAGGTTGGTGGAGTGTTTTTATTAAAAATAACTTTAAGATTTTGACACTTTCAGTTCCTCCACCTTTTCCATTTTCATTCAAAGCCTTTTAACTTCCATTTTGGTTACCAAACGAAAGATATTTGGAAATAACTTTGACGACACTCCCCCTCGACTTAAGAAATAATGAAAGTTTATAAATTTTAGTCCGAGGACTGTCAGTAAACCAGAAATATGACCACCATTTTAAAGAAACAACCGGGATAAGGTAACATGCAAGTACAGAGTTCTTTAGAAACAGTTAAGTATTAATTTTCTCCCCCTCAACACTTGATTGAAAAAAATACTGAATTTTGAAAGATTTGAGTGTTGACGGAAGAAATGTACTTGCAACGTTAAGAGAAAAATAGATAGAAGAATATTTTTGTTGATTTATCGGATTTTATATTTTTGTATTTTGTTTTTGGAAAAAATATTTACAAAATAGATTTTTGGTGTTTGACTGGTTTTTAAGACTGTTTTAAGAGTTCATCCAATTCCTCTTGAGTCAAACACCGCATACCAATCGGGTGGACCAACTCATTAAACCTAGCGGGAGGCAAGGCTTTGGTGAGTAGATATGCCAATTGGTATTCTGTACCCACGAAGTATAATTCAACTGTACCCTGTTCCAAGTGGTCCTTGATGAAATGATAACGAAGATCGAAGTGCTTTGATTTCGAATGCTGAACTGAGTTGCACGAGATCGCAATAGCACTCCGATTGTCGCAGTACATCAGGATTCTGTCAAATACGTAACCATAGTCTTTGAGTTGTGTTCTCATCCAGATGACTTGAGCACAACACGCCGACATGGCTACATATTCTGCTTCGGTTGATGACAGTGATGTACAATCATGCTTCTTCGATTGCCAGGACACCAGTTTATCACCAAGAAATTGTAGTGCTCCTGAAGTACTTTTCCGAGAGTCTAAGCATCCTGCGTGGTCAGCGTCTCAAAAAGCTATTAGTTCAAAACCAGAATCCTTCGGATACCAGATCCCCAAGTTAATGGTTCCCTTGATGTATCGGAGGATTATTTTAGCCTCAGAGAGGTGGGTTTCAGTTGGTCTCGACTGATAACGGGAGCAGAGATAAACGGTAAAAACAATATCAGGCCTGCTAGCTGTTAGATACATGAGAGACCCAATGATACTACGGTATTTGGTAGGGTCCACCAATTTCCCATGTAAATCAGCGTCTAGCCTCTTGGTATGAGCCATTGGTGTGGCATAAGTGTCACAGGTATTCATTCCAAATTTGTTTAACAATTCAAGGGCATATTTGGACTGACTCAAGAAAATACCACGGGGTGATTGATGAACTTGCAGTCCTAGAAAGAACGTAAGTTCACCCATCATGGACATTTCAAAAAATTTCTTCATTAGTTTTGCAAAAGCGATTGAGTACTTTTTATGTGTAGACCCAAAAATGATGTCATCCATGTAAATTTGAACAATTAAGATGTGTGTCCCGTGATATTGTATAAAAAGAGTAGGGTCGACCGAACCTTTGGTGAAATTATTAGCAATGAGGAAAGATGATAGCTTATCGTACCAGGCCCGAGGAGCTTGTTTGAGACCATACAGAGCTTTGTTCAGTTTGTAGACATGGTTCGGGAACTCGGGATCAACGAATCCTTCTGGTTGGCTGACATAAACCGTTTCTTTCAGTTGTCTGTTGAGAAACGCAGTTTTGACATCCATCTGAAAGACCGTCATATTCATATGAGCCGTAAACGCGAGAAATATCCGAACATCCTCAAGACGAGCAACCGGAACAAATGATTCTTCAAAGTCAATACCCTCCTCCTGTCGATAACCCTTAGCCACCAGACGTGACTTGTTTCTGATTACGTTCCCTTCAGCATCCAGTTTGTTTTTCCAAATCCATTTAAGACCAATGACGTAGATCCCTGTTGGTCTTTCAACCAGTTCCCATACTTCAAGACATTTGAATTGGTTGAGTTCTTCCTGCATGGATTCTATCCAGTTGTCTTTTGTCATTACGTCTTTAATGTTTTTAGGCTCAGATTGGCAGACAGTGAGTGCAGAAATGCAATGTTCACCATCTGTGTGAAGACGTTGTCTCGTAACGACTGGTTGATTCGGGTTGCCAATAATATTTGCCAGAGGATGATCTTTTGTCCATCGATGTGTAGAGGGTTGATGTTGGTATACATTATGCAGATTCTGATGATTCAAATGGTTTGTTGATGATTCCTCGACATCAGGTGCAGCAGTTTCATTAGCAAACGGGTTAAAGAACGCATTTGGATCAAAATCTGCAGGTGGGGGTACATCATTAAGAACATCATCAGCCGGTTCATCATTGTTGGAAGCGGTTTGTTCACCTGTTGTGGTGGAGTCAACTGGTGGTGTTTCTTCAACAGTAGTTGTTGTAGCAGGTGTATCAGGTATAAGAGTAGTATCAGGTTGAGCAGCGGATACACCTGGAGCACGTTCATCAATATCGTCACTGAACAGTGGAGCAAATAACCTTTCCATTTGTTGACGAGTGAGCTGGGGGCTTTGATCAGCTGATGATGGGGTTTGAGCGAAGTTTAAGCGGTTGTAACCGGGTTCCAAGCTGTTATGCTCAGAAGCCATCTCCGTAAGTTCATCAAAATGAGCATGAATCGTTTCCATAACCTGCTTTGTACGACGATTCCAGATCCGGTAACCTTTAGAATTCTCACAATATCCAATAAAGACTCCAATGTCAGCTTTGGCTTTGAGCTTTCCAAAATCATCACGATCATTATTCGGATAGCAAAGGGATCCAAATACATGAAAGTGTTTGAGATTCGGTTTATGGTTGTGGAGAAGCTCAAAAGGTGTTTTGTTGTGGCGTTTAGTAATCATAGAACGGTTTTGAGTATACCATGTAGTAGATACAGCTTCTGCCCATAAGTAATCTGGAAGTTTAGCATTGATTAACATTGTTCTTGCAGCTTCCACTAACGTTCGATTTCGTCTTTCAACAACTCCGTTTTGTTCTGGTGTACGTGCAATAGATGTCTGATGCTCAATTCCCACTTTCTCATAAAATTCTCGAAGAGTTTGGTTAACAAATTCAGTTCCTTTGTCTGTTCTTATTTGGCGGACGGTGTTCCGGAGCTGAACTTGAATTTAGCCATCAACATAACAGCTGCATTGGCCTGCAAGTCTTCCATATCATCATCTGAGTCTACATCTGCCATAAAACTATGTTCTTTGTCTGTGAGAGTTCCACCAGCTTCATCCTTAAGAGCCAAAAGTAAAGCCTCCTTGTGATAAGCACTGCCCCTAGTCCTCGGCTTTGGGCATGCATTAGACAGGTGTCCCTTCTCATTGCAATTGTAGCATCGAAGACCATTTAACCCATTCTGAGCATTTCCCTGTTCCACCACTTGAGCTCTGTTGTTATTCCTACCCATAGCATTAAACCCTTGACCACCGCCCATCTGACGACCATAACCACGATTCTAAACTTCAACTCGTCCATTGTTCACAACAGCCTAATTCCTGGTGTTTGATGAGGAACGAATGCGATTGTTGGATTTGTTTGTATAACGGCCAAAAGCATTAGAAATCATAACAAATCCTTGTTGCAATGCTTTGAATGGATCGGATTCCTCATTAGCTTGACTATAAAGTGCCTGATCATTGTTGTTGTTGTAAGGAACCAATTGATTTTGTTGAGATTGCTGTGATTGATCATTTGGTGTGATTGTGGCAGTTGGTTGAGTTGCTGGTTGAGGAGGATAACTGTTTTGAGCATACAAGGCAAGTTGTTGATTTTCCGGATGTGAAGATGAAGCAATTTGAGCACGGAGAATCCTTTCCTTATCAACTTCCTTTTGATGAGTCTTCAAGTAATCGTACAACAGTCCGTATGTCGAATGATTCATGTTCTTCGCTTGACGGAGAAAAATGACATACTTCTCCCATTCAGGACCAAGACTACTCAGGAATTTAGTATTAACTGCAATTCTTGGCATGATGATGTTGTGTTTATCCAAATCATTTATGATGTCTGAGAATCGATGATGATAAGACTCTAGTGTCTCTCCAAGTTCAATCATGAAGTGTTCATAAGCCAAGTAAATTTTGGATTCCATATCCTCCTGATTGAGTGCAGATCCTTCCATAAGAAGATGAATGTGTTCCCGCATTGCCTTTGCAGTCTTTTGAGCATCAACACTTCGAAGAATTGGGTTTGGTAATCCTAAAAGGATATATTGCATTGCAAGCTCATCAGCTTCATAGTGTAGAAGTTCTTCTGGATTCAGGTCTGCAACAGTAGCAATGTTTGATTGTTCATCTCTTGGTGGATTAGCATTTGGATCTCCGGGTACAATGACAGTAGGCATCTGAAATGGACCTTCCAAGATAACCTTCTTTAAGAACTTTCCATGTGGCTTCTTCAGATCACAAAACCTAAAGAACCTAATTACCCATTGATCGTAGTTTCCAGGAGTGAGCATTGGAGGTCTATCAAGTGATCCAGCCTCATGAATTGATTGTTGGCTGCTTAAAGCTTCACACATCTTTGCAAACCAAGTGGGTTCCTTCATAGTGTTCCTTGATGGATGTTGATTGAAATCGTTTGTGTAGGGTTGAACTTGAAGACTTGGTGGTGGTTGAACCATTTGTGGTGGTGGAATTGCTCCCAGTTGTGGAGTATGTTGTTGATTAAATTGTTGTTGATAAATTGCTTGTTGTTGATTCCATTGTTGATGTTGTGGACTTAGTTGTTGTTGTCGTTGAGTATAAATGTAAGGGAAATAGTTAGAGTATGGTGGTTGTGACATGTTGAAAAAACTTGTGTTATAAAATGGATCTTTGTAGTCGAATGAACCTTTGTTGATGAAGTATCCTTAGGCGTAGAAATCACAATAAACCAAGTAGCACTTATGCGTAAAAACCCCAAAGTTACGCGTAACAGCAAGAGTTACGCGTAGTTTTAGCTTACGCGTAAGGAAGGTGAAAACACTAAAGTTATGCGTAAAACAAGAAGTTAGGCATAGAAAACTTAGGCGTAGGATTACCTTATGCGTAAGACTAAGCTTAGGCGTAAGATAAATCTCATGCGTAGGATTTTCTACGCGTAAGCTTTATGCTTATGCGTAATTTTAGGGTTTTGCCCAAATGATCTTTTACACTATCACAGTGCAAAAGATATCCAAAGTCGACGTATTTTCAGGCTTATCCAAGCAAGAAAACACGGAGTAAACCACGAAAACTGAAGATTAAACAAAGGATAAGTTACGCGTAGTTTTAGGGTTTTGCTACGCGTAGACTTTCTCGTAAAAGTAATTGTTGACCAAAGATATTTCTAAACCAGATTTTTGTGATGAAATAGCCTCAATATCACCAAAATAACACAAAAGTGTGAAACTTGATGATCCAAAGCTTAAAACCACGTTACGCGTAGACAGAAACCCACGTACAAAACCAAGCTAGAAAACAATGATCCACGCGTAAAGTTTGAAACTTTTTGCCAAAAACAGTTATTTTAACACCTTAAAACGTTGAAAGTACAAGATTCTTGGATTAAAAAGTGTAAAAAATGTGTTTTTAAGCGAACCAAAGTATCACGTGTTGTTACGCGTAAGACCGAAACTCACATAAACAACAAACACGATTCACCCAACTATTTGGCGATTGATACCACTGTTAGGTCACTAGTTTTACAACACAAGCACAATAGAAAGAGATAGAGAAGAGAAGAGAGGCGGATGAACAATATCACACACACACACACACGATATAATGAAGACAGTTATGCGTAGAGTATGAGAGTGAAATGAATTGAACAACCAACCCTCAAGTGAGGGTTATTACAAGGTATTTATAGGAAGGGGAGCTAGGGCAACACTCCTAGTTCCTTCCTTTCCTTAATGGACATGGGCCTAAGCTCATGGGCCTTCTACATAAGCTTAAGCTAATAACAAACATAAAGGCCATAATTAAGCTAACTATTACATATGAATCACTAACACTTGATTTAGGTTTAGGAGTGATTCCAACAGAACCATTATTGAAGCAATAAGGTCTATGCTTGCCGATTCAAAGTTGCGTACCATGTTCTGGACTGAAGCAGTAAGTACTGCCTGTTATGTTTTGAACAGGGTATTGATAACTCATCCTCACACTAAGACACCTTATGAACTTTTGTTTGGAAAGATTCCTACCATAAGCTACTTTAAGCCTTTTGGTTGTCATGTGACCATCTTAAACACCAGTGATCATTTGGGAAAATTTGAAAGGAATGCTGATGAGGGTTTTGTAGTAGGATATTCTGCTCATAGTAAGGCTTACAGGGTATATAACATCTCCACAAAGAGGATAGAAGAAACACTGAATCTGAGATTTATGGAAGACAAGCCTAATGTTTAGGGAGCAGGTCAAGAATGGTACTTTGATCTTGACTACTTAACTAATCACTTAGGTTATACTCGTTATAAATCTAATCTTTCTGCATAAACACAAGCTACTCAAACTAATATTGCAGGTTCCTCGGATGATGAGTCAGATTCAGACTGTGATGACCAACTTATTGTTGTTCCTTCTTTTCCTACTAACCACTTTTCAGGTACCAAGGATACAGATTCTTCTGATGTAGCTTCAAGTGATTTAGGGTATGCAGAAGAGCTTGTGAAGCTTCAACGCCAAGAGCATGCAGCAAAGGATGATGCTGAAAAGTATGGTTATGAATTCTCCAAAGAAATAGAGGAACTCTTAAGGCAGGCAACTATTGAAGCTCGCAGGAAGTTTGATGCTGCTGATAATGTATCTGTTCCTGCTGGTAATGTGTCAGATCTTACTGGTCAGAAAGCTGCTGATGTCAATTTTGCTGGTAATGGGTCAGTTGCTGCTGATGGAGATTCTGCTGGTAGTGTTCCTGTTCCTTCTGCTAGTGATGTTGTTCCTTCTGCTAGTGATGTTGTTCCTGCGGTTCCCTCCACTACTTCATCTGTTGATACTATGGGTTTAGTTGACTCTCCCACCAGATTTTCAAGTCCATCTGACTTAGCCAATTCACAATATACAAGCTCTGAATTAGATGGCATTCATCATTTGTCAAGAACATGCATTTTTTATTCTTCTTCTTATGATGATGACTTTGGTCCTACTATCACTAATCTGGCCACATCAGTTGATGTTAGTCCTAATGTCACAAAGAGGATTAACACAGTACATCCACAATCTCTAATAATTGGTGATCCTACTTCATCTGTGCAAACTAGAAGCAGGGTGAAGAAGACAAGTTTTGGTGAATCTGCATTTCTCAGTTACATTCAGGATCAACATAGGAACAATCACATAGACTACCATCATTGTCTATTTGCTTGTTTCCTCTCTCAAGTTGAACCTACCAGTGTTGCACAAGCTTTGGCAGATGATGATTAGGTAGCTGCTATGCAAGAAGAAATGCAACAATTTTTAAATCAAAATGTTTGGGAGCTTGTTCAGCTGCCTCCTGGCAAGTATGCCATTGGCACAAAGTGGATTCTGAAGTGTAAGAGGGATGCAAGAGGGATTGTGGTGAGTAATAAGGCTAGGTTGGTTGCCCAAGGTCACAGACAAGAAGAAGGGATTGATTATGATGAGGTTTTTGCTCCTGTTGCTAGAGTAGAAGCTATCAGACTCTTCTTGGTGTTTTCTTCCTAGATGGGCTTCATGGTATATCAGATGGATGTAAAAAGTGCTTTCTTATATGGTGAAATTGAGGAAGAAGTGTATGTCACTCAGCCCAAGGGATTTGTAGACCCTCACAATACAGATATGGTCTACAAAGTGGTTAAAGCACTCTATGGACTTCATCAGGCACCTAGGGCTTGGTATGCTAGGCTCTTTTCGTTCCTGCTGAAACATGGTTACAGGAGAGGTGCTATTGATAAGACTCTCTTTATCAAGAAGAACTCCAAGGATATCATTCTTGTTCAAGTGTATGTGGATGACATTATCAGATGGTATTTTCATTCATCAAGAGAAATATGTGCATGACATCCTTAAGAAGTTTGATATGGAACTAGTTAGGACTGCAACTACTCCTTATGAAGCTCCAAAGACTAAGTCAAATAATGAACCAGATCCTGCTGTTAATGTTCACCTCTACAGATCTATGATTGGTTCACTCATGTATTTGACTGCTTCTAGGCCTGATATTATGTTTGCAGTCAGTGCTTGTTCCAGGCATCAGGTCACTCCTTTGACTTCCCATTTGACTGCAGTCAAGAAGATTTTCAAGTATCTCAAGGGTCAACCTAAGTTGGGTCTTTGGTATCCTAGAGAATCTCAATTTGAGTTGGAAGCTTATAGTGATAGTGACTATGCTGGTGCAAACTTTGATCGAAAATCTACTACTGGGGGTTGTTAGTTTCTGGGAAGGAGATTAATCTCCTGGCAATGCAAGAAGCAGACCATAGTGGCTACATTTTCTACTGAGGTTGAATATGTTGATGCTGCTAGTTGTTGTGGTCAGGTACTTTGGATTCAAAATCAGTTATTGGACTATGGGTTGAATTTTATGAATACTAAGATCTTTATAGACAACCAAAGTACAATTTGCATTGTTAAAAATCCTGTTTTTCATCAAAGAACTAAGCACATAGAAATTCGACACCACTTTATCAGAGATGCTAATGAAAAACACCTTATTCAAGTGGTTAAAATTCATACAGATGAAAATGTAGTTGATTTTTTGACTAAAGCTTTTGATGGTCCAAGGTTTCAATTTTTGATTGTCCATATAGGCATGATCAACCCCTGATTGTTGTGTTTGAGGGGAGGATTATGCCTAAGGGGAGGTTTCTGGTTTAAGGGGAGGTTTTATGTTGTACATTCTGTATATATGTATATATGTGTATATATTAGTTTTGTATGTTGTGTGTTCTACTAACCTTTTTGCAGATCTAGTATCAAACACACAATCAGTGGCAAAAGATAGCAAAAGATTAAACTACAAAAGTCTTATATTTATATAAAAACACTGCATTCTTAGATGCAGTGTAACATTACAAGACTGTTTAAACACTGTTGCTGATCACATCATGACTCCATTCTAACAAGCTTCACAAAAGACTACTTCAGACTCCAGCTTCCATCTTCCAGGCACCTACTCAGGCCTCCTTTTACCCCACTCTGGCATCCTCTGATGTTCCTTTCCCCATCTGTTGATGAACTCCCACACTGGCTTCACAGCTAGACCAACCACTTGAGATCTCTTCTCAGGGTTTGGGTTGGAGGGTCCTGGCCTTGGATTAGCAGGAACTTCAACTGGTACAGCAGGAGGAGGCACAATAGCAAGAGGAGCAACATTCACCACTGGTCTGGAAGATCCACCATGCTCATCATCAGTGTCTGAACTGGTGTGACTGTTCTCATTGACTGAAGGTAGAGGGTTTCTGGACATGTAAGTCACGCTGGAGTAACCACGAGGGAAGTAGTTTAACCATCCATCATTGGATGGCATCTCCTCAGAAGAGTCTGAAGATATTTCAATGGGATGATTGGGAGAGTTATTCATGGTGTTTGGTTGGTGATCAACTGTTGTGTTAGGTTTGTATGTGTGTTTGATGAGGCAAGGGGTTGGTTAAATAGGCATAGTAAATATGGAATCTTTGGTTGGTAGAATTTATGGCTGTAATTAATTGATTAGTATTTGGATAAATAAAGGTTAAGTATGGAGACTGTTGATGCACAATTATGTATAGAATGATTTATCTTTTCTCCATTCCTGCTGGTAACGTGATTGTTTCTGCTTAGGGGCAATGGTTTCTGCTGGTAGCTTTGATATGGAAACAGTGGTCAAACGTTCAGTCGTTCCTGCTGGTTGACTAAATGGTTTCTGCTGAGTGACTTTTCATTGTTGTTGATTTCATAATAATTGGGGATTAAAAACGGGATTTGATTATAGTCAAAATTGGTCAAAGATTCTATGCGAATCTTTTGCCGATTTAAACGGTTATTTTAAGTAACCTCCTTAAATAACCAATTATTGATATCCCTCGACCTAATTACACAATTCCCTCCCATTTTGAAACCAAATCCATCTTCCACCCTCTCAGAATAATTCAATGGCATCATTGGCTTTCAAAGTTGACCATAACAAGGTTGCATTCTTGGAAAGAGCTAAAGGGAGTGATGTATATGATCCAATGATAGACTTTCTTCTTCAATCAAAGCTTAGGTATGCTCTAACCTTCTGTCCATCTATTGTTTATGACTCTTTAGTCAAGCAATTCTGGGCCATAGCTTTTGAGAGATCTCCTGAGGATCAACCCAAGGAGATTGTGGCTATTATAGATGGACAAGAGTATGTAGTCACTGAGTCACTCATAAGGACTCAGTTACAACTAGATGATGAAGGAGGTGTGTTTGAAAACAATAGAGATGAAATTATCACTGGTTTGGCAAGTATTGGATATCTCACTGATGGGAAATTCATTTGGTATAAAAATAAATTTTGCCCTATATGGAGGTTTTTGGTCCACACTCTCCTTCAGTATCTTAGTCCTAAGTCTGGGGGTTGGGATCAGTTCTCTAGCTCTATGGCAACTGCTATCATTTGTTTGGCTCAGGGGAGAACTTATAATTTTTCAAAATATATCTTTGAGGAAATGCTTAGAAATATCAAGGATACCAAACATAAATTCTTAATGTATCCTAGATTTCTTCAGATGATATTAAACTTTGAACCCTCTGATAAAACCCCAAAAGCAATAGGTAAATTAACTGCCAAACTCTTTGCAACCATGAAAGCCAATTTTGCTGGAGAACACAGGCCCTTGTTACCTTCTATGTTGCCAAGTGGCAATGTAGCTGCTGGTGCAGGTTTTCCTGCTGGTGGTTTAGAGCCTATGATTGATGAGGCATCTTGTGGCCCTATGTCACCAGACCCCAATGTTGCTGGTGCCTCTGCATCAGTTTTAGCTGATATTGGGGCCTCCAATGCTCCGGATGCCTCTCCATCAGTTGCCACTGAAAACCAGCAACCCCCATCTCCTCCACCTGTTGCCCTACCATCACCAAAGGGTTGTTGCTCCTTAGGAGCCTGTCATTGCCTCTGAACCACAGGGTCAAACTCCTGTTGAGACTGAGGACAATGTTGATCAACCTTTTGCTCAACCTTCTAGTCCACCTAGAGATACTTTTGAGGATGACACCATTTTTGGTGATGATTTTTATATGTCTCCTCTCAGGTCCAATGAAGCTCCCAAAACCTCAGGAAATCCTGTTGGTAGAGCTGAGGATCCTGATATGCTAATAAAAATGTCCAGCTTACTTGACAGATATTCTAAGAAGGTTGATGATTTGGAGGCTCAGCTTACAGAAACAAGGAATGAGCTTAAGGAGACCAAGCAGACTCTTGGTGGTGCTCTGGTTAAATTGCTAGAAAAGGTGACTGTCTTGGAGGTTAGACTCAACCAAAGGAGAAACAAGGTTGTGGTTTCTGATTCAGAAGGGGAACAAGATACAGAGAGGACAAATATTGATTTAGAAGCACTACATCTGTTGGCCTCTGTTTCTTTAGGAGAGACTGTAGCTCAGAAAGATCCAGAAGTTCAAGTATTTAATAGAAGAAGGACTAGAAGGAGGAATTATCTAAATCCTAATGTGCTCAAGTCTAGTTCTGTGGATGCTCCTAATACTTCTATTGGTGTTGTTCAAGTGCAACTTCCATCAGAACCCATTTCTAGTGACAAAGTTGCTCAGGCTAAGGTTTCTTCTGGTGCTGCTGAGATTCCGGTTCCTTTTGATAGTATACCTGATCCTGCTGATAAGCCTATACCTACTGATACTTCCTCCATTGCTTCTGAGATACCAGCATCCATTCCTTTTGACCCCAAGGTTGTTTCTGAAGCTGTTCTAGTGGGTATTTCTTCAGCAGATAAAGGGAAGGCTCCAATGGTTGAAGATGAAGTAGATCCTGCTGCTTTCAAGGCTGAACAGGAAAGGATGTTTAGGCTTCATGAAATTGAACAGGGTGATAAGGAAGTAGCAGAAAGTTCAAGCCTCATATGATGCTGAATTTCAAACTCATACAATTCCTGACATCACACCTAAGAGAATGCGAGAACTGGATGAGGCTGCTTTGCATTTCACTGATGACACATGGCAATCACTTGTGGCTGGAGTTACAACTAACACATCACTTGCTCAGTCCATATTAGGAGGTGCTTTTGACTCTGATAACTTTGCTGCTGATTTGATGGCACTGGCTAATAAGAGGAAGAAAGCAGATGCAGAAAGGAAAGCTAAGGCTAAAAGGGATCGGCCTCCTACTCAAGCTGAACAACGAAAACATATGATGGAGTTTGTTAAAAATACAAGTTCTGCTGTATACAACAATGGATGGACTATGGCCTATGTGAAGTCTTTGACAGATGAACAGTTGGTGGTAGAGTATAACAAAATTCTCACACAGTTGGAAAAGGATGGTCTTAATCCATATGCAAGGATGAAGAGACATCAACCTTCATTAGAAGGACCTGAAGTGAAGAGATTGAAATCTCATGATCCTTCTGATGAGATACTACTCACCACTGCAGATGTTGGTATTCATGCTGAAGTGACCATTAAGCAACATTCTACACCTGTTGAGAACCCTAATGCATCTCAAACTCTTTATGATGATGCATCTCAGGTTGATCCTTCTGAAGGTGTTCCTTCTATTCCTGCTAGTGAACCTCAGATCATTCCCACTGACAACCTTGGTTTTGATTCTTCTGATGCACCTAAGGTTGTTCCTACTGAGACCACACCACTTGTTGCTTCTGATGTGGGTCCTACTGCTGCTGCTGTTGACCAACCTGATTCTACTGAGAAAGAGAATCTTGTTTCAACTAGTGCACCTGTTCCTTCTGAAGATGCTACTCCAGTAATGCCTACTTCAGATGCTCCAAGGTCTAACATTTCTTCTCTTTCCTTGTAGGATATTGGATTTCACATACACATCAAACCATAACACAAAGTGGGCGTATAAGTGGAATTCTAGAGAGAGAAAGTTAGAGGTTTAGGGAACTTAGTGAGAGAAAGTGAAAGATATTATTATGTGTGACAACTCGCAATTTCAGGTCATTTCTCAAAACAATTCATGCCTTACAATTTCAACATTTATCGTAAACTAGGTTTACGTGTTTCAAATTCGCGTAACCTTTATGGTTTAGCGGCGAATTCATGATCATATCATCACGAACATTTCATATGGACTAAGATTAGTCTACATTTCATTAACATCATTTGCATCATATTAGTTCGCGCTATTGCAAATAAATTATATTTTAAATGCGCCAATTCCACTTTACTTTACAGTACTTACTTGATTATACTACGTTTACTACAATTACTTTACATCTGATTAGAATCAGGTATACTTTACAAGCACTACTATACTAGTACTTAAGCGGCGATTTGGTATTTCCAATGCGCTTAAACTTTGTGCATTTGGATCAAATGCTATTTACAACTTTAACATTCCGTACTTAACAAAACTCTTTACTGGACTTTAACGCTCAACAGTGTGTATTATTATAGAAAGTGAAAGAGAGTGATTCAAGGGATTTGGAGATTGAAAGAGAGAGATCTTAAGGTGAATATGCGGGTGAAACACAATACCAAACTACACATACACTTTAGGTTATAGGATGTTCCTTTCTCTTCTTTACAATCTGGAACCTCGTAGACTTCATCCGTAATGACCTCATCGTAGAAGTCT
>BPTQ01000002.1:178536768-178660040 GCA_019973895.1 Chrysanthemum seticuspe | reverse complement strand
TTATGAGAAATCACGAAATTTCTGACGACTTTATTTTACGACGAAAAGTGAAAATTTCACCATAAATCATTACAAAACCATTGTAGGATGACATTTTGACGTAAATACTTATAAAGTGATTTAAGAATGGTCAAGACGTCAAAAGAGTATTTTCGACGATAAGTAATATTTTTCAAAACTCGCCAATGGTATAAATAACATACGAAATGCATGCATAACATTACATCATAACTCATTACGTATCATATCATTCATAATAGGTCATTTTCGAGATTCACGCTACATTTTAGTGTACTCACTTTTGTCTTCGCATCATTCCACCAAGTGAGTTTCATAGCCCCTACTTTTACTTGCTTTCATAACTGTTTTGGGGGAGATACATGCTCAACTATTTTCATTTACTTTCATAGTTACTCTAAACATTTAAGGATTACTGTGAGTCATAGCCCCTACTCTTTTAACTGTTTTGAATTACTTTTGGGGGAGATACATGCTCAACTATTTTTATGACTATCATGATTATTTGAAACTACATGCTTAACTGAACTTAATGAGTAGTCATATCCTATATCATAAATCATTGAGCTGAATGTCTTGGGATTATCATTGAGCTGAATGTCTTGGGATTATCATTGAGCTGAATGTCTTGGGATTATCATTGAGCTGAATGTCTTGGGAACATCATTGAGCTGGATGTCTTGGGATTTTCATTGAGCTGAATGTCTTGGTATAATTATGTCAAGTAAACATTGATACATTAAGTCATGCACTATTATGTGAATTCATTTGGCATCATGCGCTTGAACATAAACTATATACATTTTGGCAATGGGTTGTGAATACACAGGTTGCAAGTTTTGTATGGGCGGAACTTGGAACTGAGTGGATTTACGATGCCTTTGCTGTATAAACGATTTTGAAAGGCTTTACATTTCAACACAAACTCTATGAACTCACTCAACCTTTGTGTTGACACTTTTAGCATGTTTTTATCTCAGGTATCTAAGGCATTCACTCCATGGCATGCATGTGGACACATCTTAGAGTCGCGGTGACGACGCGTCTCACTTGGGTTTTACTCACTTTAAAACATCGTTTGAATTGTAACAAACCTATTTCCGCACAAGATGATTTTCATTTGGGACCTATACTTTGTAACTCTGATTATTTTATTAAATCAAACGATGTATTTTCCAAACGACACTTTAGGTCGTTCAATATAACTGTGATTGTGATGCTATGACAGTCAATCCCCAGGAATTCCATTCCGCTGCAAAACAGGTAATTTGGGGGTGTGACATTATGAGCTCCAACTCTCTACCTTGGGAGGTAGAGAGTATTTATAGTCTTACATAAAACGCCACACAACGGGCTGTGGATCAGGCATACAGTGGGTAAAGACCCGTCCGTCCTCCACGGTATTACTTAACTAAATACTACTTAGCTTGAAATATCTACGACTACGAGCTTTCTAACGATTACATATACTTGAGGTGACCGACTCTTTAATACCTGGAATTTCTAATTCCTAACAATCTCCCCCTAAGGGAGGTCACCTCAATCATGTACTAAAATTACATTGAATACAAATAGATATTACATTAACAATTGTTCTTGCATTCTTGATGTAGTACTTTGCTCCTAAGCTCGTAGTCATTGATTCTTCACATTGCATGTTTGGTTACTCCAGGCGGAGGTCTTTTACTGATCCACGTGATAATACATTTGAGACAACTTTTGAGACCATCAGCTAACAAAAATCTCTGAGACATCCATTGTGGTGTTGGTATTATGTGATGTTGTGACTTTCGGACCGACATGCTCACATTCTGGATCATGATATCTTCTCATCAGAGTAGCGGAAGCTTTCGTTGATTCATGATATTGGCAGCAGCGTAGCAGAAGCATGGAGTGAAAATATCAGAGTCATTGATGCACTTATCATGATTTCTTGAGAGATGAATGTATTGTGTGAGCATGCGGCTATGGATTGACCGCTTCATTCTGATCAGCTGCAAACGTCGGGCGTACCTGCATACAACAGTTAGCAATAAAGCGTACAAAAGTGTCTTTGATCACTTTAGTTGAATTGAGGTACACGGCCCACGGTTCCCCGTTGATCAGTACATGTACTGCCTGTGATCAGGTATAATTCCGAAGAATTTCCTTGACAGGGTTTCGCAGCTGCTCTAACTGTTCTCAAACCGGAACGTCTCAAAGAAGACAACACGGAGTGAGTGAACCAGCGAATTTAAGTCCACTGATTGATGAAAAGAGATTTGAAAAACAATCGTGTATTGCTCAATAGAAATTGTTTTTGCAATACAACGAAGGTTTTATTGAAAATCAATTATCAATCATAAAAACACCTTTTGATTTGAAAAATTAGTACACGGTCAATGTGCTAAAGAAAAGAGTTATTAAGCACAAAGACCTGTTTTTCAAAGGTATCCGTCAATCCATAACCTGAACCAGGATTGATTCAATAGATTGAATCGCCCCATTGTTTCTGTTCAGTTGTCACATGGTTGATCTATATAATAGATCTCACATGCCACCTACCAGGAGCTTGTTTGATGTTGCTCCAGAAGGCTTTTCATCTTCATTGTGAATATGTATACAGATCACTCAGATGTTCTGGCAATACCACAAGGATAATGCGTAGGACTCAAGATATAATCTCTCTTTCCACATTGTGTGAAACAGAGAGTCTTCATTGAAAGTGTCCTAATGAGATTTATAGATGATCTCGTGGCTCTGGACTCAATATGTGCATATTTGGATCCTGTGCCGGAGACTAGGGAGAGGGTCTCCTTCTTCAATATCAACAATCTCTAAGAGAAAGTCGATAGATAATGTCGGTTCCCCGTGAGAATGAAACAAGTCCTTTCAAGAGGAACTTGAGTGGTTTGGAAAGTTGAAGTGCAGTGCGTCACTGGGTCCATGACATCTTGTCTTCAATACCGATGTTACCATCAGTAGCATATGAATTGAACCCGGTTTCTGCCCTAAGGTTGAATATATATGGAGGGCTATTTGTTTTCACCCTTTTCTCATTCAATTCTTTTTAATCCTTCAACCCCTTCAGTGCTTACCGAGACTTTATAGCAAGAACCTTGTTGGGTTTGTTCCAGTACTTGCTCTGTCTCAGTCCGCACTCTTCCCATATCTCACTTTTCTCCTTTTATCATCATACCTAAAGACTTCTACACTAACTAGTAGATTGTCCCTGGGTAGATCCCTCCGGTTCTGGCGGATCATGGGAACCAATACCTAACCTTATCATCCTTATATCACAGTACATAAAGTAAATTTGGTCGGTCTACTTGGTATTGTTCATCTGCCATTTGAACCAATTGAAAACCATTTGAAAATCAATCTAGATACTTGTGATATATTATCAAAACATTTTGTACCTGAATTGTTTTTGATATTTTTAGAATAAGTGCTCCCCCTCAACATGTGCATCAAATGTTTGAAATCGTTTTGCACACGGAGGCAAGAGGAAGAATTAACTTCTTTGATTACCATTTTCTAAAAGATATCAACATCACTTCCCTAATCAAGACAAGTAGATAAAGCATTTTTGGGAAGGATGAGGTTTTCATAAGTTTGCTCCCCCTCAGTATGTGCCTCAAGATTTGAAAAGAGTTTTGCACATACTAGAGGGAACCTGCACATTGAGATAAGTGATCACGTTTCAAATCATAGGTTTAAGATAGATGCTCCCCCTCAACATGTGCATAAAAAATTTGAAATCGTTTGTCACATGTGGGAAGGATAGCATGTACATCCTTATAAAACCATTTACCGAATTATCAGTTTAAATCCAATTTAAACCACACATTCTCCCCCCGATCACAATTATCAAATCATTTGAGATTTGTGATCTCTTATAGATTTAAATTGATTTTGAAAGCTTTTAAGGAGAATTGTAACTTGATTATGAAAGCGTTTTAACTGATAAGGATCGGATTTTAAGACTTTAAACTCCATTGATAAAACATGCATGTATATCTTTTGAAAACAATTTAATGCCAAATAACTTTTTAATTTAATTGAAATCATTCTCCCCCTCAATCAATGACATAGGTTGTTGATTGAGAGATTGATATTTTGACAAAGAAGTCCAGATGATTATCAAAAATAGAGACTGAGTTATTTTTCAAAGCAGTTAGTTTTCAGCAGATGAAAGTTTATAGAATCAGAGCATGGAATTTTGAAAAGTATGATAAAGAATGGCTCTGTTCTTTCTTTAAAAAGCGGGTTACTGCCTGAAATGACAATAAACCATTTTTTCTCTTTCTCCCAAAAATATTTTTTGATTTTTTTTTTTAAACATTCGAACAACATCTAAAGTCCCGTGTCATTCTTTGAATGACATCACAAAGACCGTAGATATTATCGAATCAAGAAAAACATGACAAAAAGACAATATTTTTGAAAATTTTCAAGATTTTTCAATTTTTATGGATTTTTGAAAGTTTTATATTTTTCTATTTGCTTTTTGAAGGTTTTGTAATTTTGTATTTTGCTTTTCGAATAACTATTTACAAGAGATAAATTAGTTTAAGAGGATGATGAAATGAGTACCGAGATAAGGATATCGTTCAGCACGTTGTAGAAGAAAGAAATCAACATCTCTTAAACTTTAACCACCAAAGCATTCGAGGCTTCTAAGAAAATCGTCTGAACATGAGCCTTCTAAATGAGAATCTTTGGTAGCTTCCCCCATAACCGACAATCTTCGAATTAAGACAATTTCCCCCAAGAAGTAGAATGTGAAGGATAACAGTCTCATTGAATGAAGCTCAACAACCCAAAGAAACATGAAAACACCGAAGTAACAAGTTGAACCAGTGATCCTTTCTGCGGTTATCAAACTCGGGATACATGATTAAGCCCGATCACATGAACCTGTTGTGCATCCCCGATGTAAACATCATTCTGCGGATTTGTGCAGTCGTCTGTACGGGAGAACAATATATCAACACCTTCATTTCACCAAATGCATTCCAGTTATCTTCCATATAACCAATCAGCCCATAATGTACACAAGTACCCAACAAGAGTGAAGACTATGACATCCAAGTAACATGTTGAATCACTGATCATCTCTGTGGATATCAACTCCGGAATAACTGAATAAGCTCGATCATGTGAACATGTTGTGCGTCCATAGTGTACATGAAGCAATAACCAGAAGAACTTTATCATAACCATATCGAAGATGTCGATAAGCAAAATCATCTCACGCTCCAAATATTCTTCTCATATTTCTTCCAACTGAACACTGAAGTAACACATTATACATACCCAATATTCTTGAAATAGAGAAGAACAAACAATTAGCTCAACTGAATCCTGTGAGAATCAACTGCAACAGAAACTCTCTCTGACTATCTTTATCAACCCAAATGAAGACAACTTGAAGTAACCACTAAAGAAGAAAACTTGATATACCAAACTTGAAACAAAAGACGAATTCCCCACACATGTATCTCAAGCTTGCACTTAATGATGGAAGAACAGTGTTGAGAATTTATGCACCAAGCAAATCTCTAAGTGCTCGACACTCAACCAAAGTATGAGACATTAACACCTCTTCCGATTATCCACAACGACATCTGCGTGTGACACTGAGTAAAACAACGTAACTCCTTAAAGTGATAGTTAACCAGGTCTTCAATACATCCCGACTGCTGGTAACTAGATAAACCAAGTCTTCAACTCAAATTCTTAAGCCCGAGCAAGTTTATCAAATAAGAACACGCCTTAGAGAAATTCAACTTCAATCTCAAATAAGTGATAGATGATTAAATCTGAAGTAATCAACTTATGTCAGATGCCCAACACGTGAATAAACATACAACCGGATGTACATTGACCCACTGAATGAACCGAAGCAAATGATTCCTCAATCATCAATGCATTCTTCCTAAAGGTATACATGTAGAGACTGATATGGAAGATTCACCAATAATGTCTTCGAGCGGATGAGGTGGTCAATTTCCTTAATGTTCATGTGGTTGATTTATAGCGTGCACAATGAGAGGAATAATAATCCGTGAAGATTTGGCAAAGGAATACCAAAGAGCGGATCATTATCCATGAACAACAATCCGTGAAGATTTGGCACAGGAATACCAAAGATCGGATCATTATTCAATTGTGCAACTTACAATATCATGATAGTCATTATAAACGCCTTGTGAAATAACTGGAGATAATGTTTCTTGAGAATTCCAAGAAGTACTTCTTAGATGGTGAACCAGTTGAGTCAATAGAAACCGGAGCATGAGCTTCAGAAGCTGGATGATCAACATTCGTCGGAGGTTGAAAGTACTCATCAAACATATCTTTGAAAAACAATGAATCCCAAACATTGATTCCCATTTATCCTTAGTAAGTGAAGCATTAGGCATTGGAGGAGAGTCATCAAAAATCAAAACAAATCCCAGTTATCCTTAGTATATTCACTCTTCATCAAAAAGAATATACACTCATCATCATCAAAAATTAAGTCGTATAACCATTATTCAAACATCCATCATCATCATGTAGTATATTCACTCTTCTCCCCCTCAAAAATTGCATCCGAAGTTGCCATTTTTGATTTAACAAGTGAATAAGAGTATACACCAATGAACGTAGATCCACTTGATGACTGAATGAGCGTGGAAAAACATGAAGCTTGTTGATGAAGAATGTAGATGAGTATGGCCATTTACGAGAGAATTTCTTATTAGCTGAAGATAAAGCGCACAGAAGAGCGTACACTTTTCTTTTCTATGAGGAACGGGGCCTGAAGTGTTATCTTCAGACGCCATAATGATGAAGTACGAGGCCTGAGCTGATTTGAACAGACGTCATTGTTAAGAGCCCAGTCATATGTTTAGAGCTGCCCGAATCCAAATACCAAGGGACGATTTGTACGACCTGCTTTGGACAACAGAAGAAGATAGAGAATTGGAAACATTGGATCCCTACGTGCTGATGGGTTCCTTTTGGTTAGCACAAGCAATCTTTGAATCAACAGAAACCCTAGATGCAATGGCATTATCCCTAGGAGCTGAACTAGTAGAAGCATCAGACTTAGTGAAATGACATTTTGTGCTTAATGGGATTATTCTACCAGTTGGCTTCCAAACCTTAACAGGAACTATTCTAGGCATAGTGGATCTAGCTAAGGGGTAAGGTTTGCCATGCGTTAATATTCGACCTGTGGGCTTCCACTGAAATCCTACATTTGTAAACACATTCCCTGTAGGTTTCCAGGATTGCTTAATCTGTTTCGCTCTCCAAGCTTTCTTAACAGGGTTATGAATCTTAGACCTCAGAAATAACACATCACATTTATCATGATTACCAGAAATTAAACATTTTTTACATGTTTTGCAGACAGCATAAGGCCTCGAATTAATTTTAGTAAGCTTAGAGCTAATACTAGAACTAACACGATTCTTTTTGTTCAAATCAAACTTCTTGTCCCTATAGTGTTCTTTCACTTCCTTATCATGATCACTTTTAGTTTGCGTAATCCTATCCTTCTTTGCATTGCTTCTAGGTTTTGACCCGCAAACTTTAGTGTTAATCTTAACATCTGTAGAAGTAACGATGGGAACATTACCTGGCTTCACTACTTTCTGCATTCCTGGTCTAGAAGTGCTTGGATCTGAAATTCTAGGAGGCACATCACAGGTTGCTTGCTTGAATTTAGACATGGAACAAGGCATATCAAGGGTCACATGCTTGGCTTTAGGCATAGAACAAGGCACAACTATTATATCTCGCCTATTGCTAGATTTCGGACTTGTGACAATTACATACTCTAAGAGTTCCTGAGATCGTTTGGCATCCATGCAGGCATAGGCTATAGTACTATCAAAAGGTTTTTCTAATCTTTCATCTTCAACAATCTCACGGAGACTCTTCAAACTTTCCTTAAGGTATGAGAGATATGCTTTATGTGCAAGTTCATTATTCCTAATGGGCGGGGGAATATATAACATATCGATAGCATATTTATCACAAGCAGAAACCTTAGGAACAGAGTATTTGCAATTGGGGATTGGCAACTTTCCTTTCACCTCACGCTTCAGATTCTCAATATCGTTAAGTAAAGAAGTTATCTTTTCAATTTGTTTATCATGATTAACTTTAAATGAATCACATAACTCTTTGTTTTGATCATTAACCTTTGAAATTTCAGCTTTAAAACAATCATTTTCCTTTTGCAAGTTATCAATTATGTTTTGAAGTTGGAAATTCTGAGAATCTAAAGGTGGAGGCATATGGGAACCAGTCACATCCTTCTTTTCACCTTTCAGTTGTGAAATTTGGGCTTTCAATCTTTTGATCGTGTTATAATGAGCTGGAATTTGTTCATCACGTTTGCTAATTTCAAAAACTGCATCAAACTCAGGAGCATCAGAGGATGTCTTGATATTTGAGGTTTTAACATTTTCTTTGAGATGTTGATGTTTTAATTGCAAAGCAAGATGTTCAACTTCTAATTTAGAATAATGTTTGACCAAGTTATCATGATCATCCTGTTCTATTTTCTCATGCAATTTTGAATTTGTTGTTTCAAGCTCAATGACACGATCATGGGAGACTTTCAGAGCAACAGATAATTCATGAAATTGAGAAGCATTAATGGAACAATTTGTAGCAGTAAAAAACACATCTTGAGCAATACATTCAGAAATCAGATTCTCATTCAGTGTATGCAAGTTCTTCCTTTCAATCTCACTATATTTTAATTCTCTCTCATAGTCACTAACCTCAACAATCATTGCATCAAATTCCTTTTCCATTTCTTTAATATCAAAATGCGTCCCTTTTTTAAGACTCTCAAATTGATCTTTTAGTTGTTTAAAGAAAGGCATGACCTCAGTTAAATAGCATTCTTTAGTTTGCTCAAAACCCCTTTCCCCTTCAGTTATACCAGTGGGTGTGATCCTTTTCTTACAAGTTTTCTCAAAATCAAAAAATAGTTGAAAGATAACATATTGACTGATTAAGGTCTTGCTTTTAGTGGAAATAGATCTAGGAACTAAGTGCATTGGTGTATTAGGAGGATACACAGTTGCTTTAGGCAGTTTCCTATAAGGGGGATTCTTTTCAACAAGATTTTCAGCTTTTTGCATTTCCATATCCTTTTTCCAGAACACTTGTTCAGGGGTTAATAGAGTCTGAGGCTTAAACTTGTTTAAGGAGATCCAATTTTCTTTAGTGTAATTATGGAGTTTGATCGTTATGTTATTCTTTTTACACTCAGGATCTTCTAACTTCTTATTCATTTTCTCCCTAGTGACTTCATCAGGTTTCTTATCTTCCTCAGTGCACTCAACGCAACTAGGTTTCTGCCTAGGCTTAAGGATTTCATTACCATCATAAAGCACCTTATGAGCATTTCTAGCCTTTTTAATTACCTCTGGATTTGGTTCCTCAATAAGGGGAATGTTATGCTTATCGCTTAAGACTCTATGCTTAGTGATCATATGAGCAGTCTGAATGGTATTCCCTTGTACGTACAACTTATTTTCAAGCTTGTTTTTCAAAGTTTTTAGATTGGAAAAATCATTCAAAAGTTTTGATTCCTTAGCCTTGAATTCTTGCTTAAGCATTTTAACATTTTCTTGAAGTTCGTGTTTTTGCTTAGCAGTTTTAGAAAGCTTTTCTTGTAAGGAGTTTAACTCTTGTTTTAATACTTCTTCTCTAAAATTACTTTTTCTAATGATTGTACGTATTTGGACATCCATTTCTTGCTCACGGGTGGTCAACTCAAACTTAGCACGCTGTTCATAAATAGCAAATCGTTCTTTATAGGCATTTAGTTCAGAAATTACAGAATCAACAGGGGCACATTTAGTGTATTCATCAAAAACATAGTCATTGTTGACTGCAGAAGATGCATCACTTGGTACAACTTCACTTTCACCTTGTTTCACATATTGATCATATGGGACAACATTGATATTACCCATATTTTCAATATTTGATTCAATAGTTTTAGTTGATTGTATTTTGTCATACATCTTTTGCACATCAGCATCATCGTATAGTTTTAATACCTCTGATATGAGTTTGTCTTTGGATGGGCCAGCTTGTGGTGACGACGAGACCTTGGGAGAAACCATTGGAGAAATGCTAGCCATAAAGATTGTGTGTGCAGTAGGTCCATCATCCACATCAGAGTCGTATGCATCACAATCAGCGACTTGAAAGGCATTCTGATGATTGTGACCTATCTCCTGAATTGGCTGCTCATCCACATCAGCATCATAGGTCTTGGCATTGCCCTCAGCAAGAAACAACAACTCCTCTTCATCCAAAGCAGCACCATTATCCTGAGCTTGTACAAGCAGCATCTTATCTCTGAAGTAATCAACATTCTGAGGACGTTTTGGAGATGTGCAGTTCCTTGCAATGTGTCCCTCACCACCACAGTTGTAGCATTTGATCGGCTTAGCTTGACCTTGATTTCCATTCCTTCCTCGATTCTGATTACCAACATAACCTCTACCAGCTCCACCTCTTCCCTGATCATACTGTCTTTCCTGAACTGGTTTCACCACGATCCTCCCATCTTTAACAGTAGCTTGATTGTGTGGGTTAGATGCTGTTCTGAGGTTGTTGTTGGTTTGTGGGAGAGAATTCATGTTTTGACTAATCAGAAGAGCTAGTTGATTAATGATGTTACCCACGTGTGCATCAGCATCAGCTTGTTTGAACATAGGATCAGGAATGAGTTTGTGATTACCATTACCCATGGGTATGACTTGTGAGGCTTTGGTTATGATTCCGATGTTTGAGTAGAAGGCAGTTGAGTCATTAGATGAGCTTGTCTCTCCCTGATTGGTTTTGAACTGATTAAGAATCATTTTTTCAAACATAGCATGTCTCTCATTCTGAAGAAGGAAGGCATAGAGTTGCTCATAATTTGTATTCTTCAATCCTTTAGTGAGCTTCACAGAAGTGACAAACTTGTGCCATTCGGGATTCATGTTGTTTACAAACTTTGAGTTCAGCTGAATGTTAGGCATAGTCATTCTGATGTTCCTCATGTCATTCACCAGCTTATGAAATCTCACATAGTACTCATAGACACTTTCATCTGATTTCATCTTGAAGTGCTCAAATTCATCATACAATTGTGATTCTTGGTCTTCAACAGTTAGCTCAGAACCAGAAAGAAGCATCTTGACATTATCCCATACAGATTTAGCATGTGTTGTGATTGATCAGCTTGTAGATGTCTTTTGGAAGACCTTGAAGAACAATGTTAGAGGCCCTGATATCAGCATCGAATCTCTTTTTCTCCTTATCATCAAGCTCATCATACATCTTTGGTCTGTCCATTCCGTAAATCAGAGTTCCATCTTCAGCAGTATCAAGTACATCTCTAGTCGTCTCAACCCGATATGGTCCTTCATCAATGGATTTGAGAATGTTGACTCCATTTTCCTTTCCAAGACAGTACAATTTGATTCGTTGAGCCCAAGAGTCGTAGTCAGTTCTGTCAAGCATGGGTGGACGAGTATCTGAACCAGCTGCTTGAACATCCTCGGCAACAGTGGAGATGATAGTAGGAACGTTTGTAGACATGTTTCAAGCTCTACGGGATTTTACAATTCTTTGATTAAACCGGGAAATTGAATCTTTCACGGGATTTTACTAAACCAAAAGAACAACCGTAAGAATGTATCACCAAGAAGTAACAAGCCTAAATGAATAAGTACCTAACCACACAACTCACTTAATTAACAACTCGCTTAAGTAATCAACTAGCTTAATAGCCAAGTCGCATCAGCATCAACTCGCAACACAGTCAACTCGCTTAATGAATCAAGTCGCTAAATAGCCAACTCGCTTTAGTATCAACTCGCAACACAATCAACTCGCTTGAACACTAAGTCGCTTAAAGAAACTCGCTAGCGTTACAACTCGCTAAATAGCTAAGTCGCTTTAGATCTCAAGTCGCTTAAAGAAACAACTCGCTTAGAACCCAAGTCGCATAAGTATCAACTCGCTAAACAGCTAAGTCGCATGTACCAACTCGCATTAAATAACAAAGCAACACGCTTTGAAGAAACAAAAGTTCGAGACTCAACTCGCTTAGTCCTTTTTTCACAAATAACCACTTTATCAATCCAAAACAACCAAACCACAATGATTTAAGCCTTCCAATTCAAAACATAAACACTTATGATGATCCTAAACACAAAAGTACAAGCAAAATTCAAACTTTACCACTAGAATTTGTCCAAATGAATCAAACTCACCTAAACACTTAATACACCAAAAACCTTATGAAATCCACCAAAACAAAGAGCATGAAAGATGAGTGATCAAACCTGGCTCTGATACCAATTGTAGGATATTGGATTTCACATACACATCAAACCATAACACAAAGTGGGCGTATAAGTGGAATTCTAGAGAGAGAAAGTTAGAGGTTTAGGGAACTTAGTGAGAGAAAGTGAAAGATATTATTATGAGCTCCAACTCTCTACCTTGGGAGGTAGAGAGTATTTATAGTCTTACATAAAAAGCCACACAACGGGCTGTGGATCAGGCATACAGTGGGTAAAGACCCGTCCGTCCTCCACGGTATTACTTAACTAAATACTACTTAGCTTGAAATATCTACGACTACGAGCTTTCTAACGATTACATATACTTGAGGTGACCGACTCTTTAATACCTGGAATTTCTAATTCCTAACATTCCTCCACACCTAGTGGCAGATGAAAGAGTATTGCCAAGAAGAGGAGTTCTAGGGCACTTGATCTTCAGGCTTATGAGCGGTCATTTATTAAAGATTTTGAGGAGGATGACTCTGATGAGGAGGTGGTAGTGTGGTCTATGTTTGATAGATGGGAACTTACTCTTACTAGTGTTGGTGGTGTAGGATCTATCAATATTGTTTATCGCAAGGATGGATCAGTCAGACACTTTACATTTCTTACTGAAATTCTCAACTTTGTGGATAGACAAGATCTGTTTAAGTTGTATGGTATAGTGTCTGAGTATTTTGAGACTCACTCTGCTACTGGTGCTGGATTGTTGTTGATGGGGGATCTTCACATCTTGTTTGACTCAGTATATCAGGACGGTAAAGGATTTAAGATTTGGAATGGTCAGAATGAGTGGGAAGTGTATCAGTGGAAGTTCTATCCTTTGTCCAATGTTCATGTGGTGCAAACATGGTCTGGGGTATATCTTTATATGTTTTCCGATTTGCGCTACCCACTTTCTGTAAAGCTAATGGAGCAAATGCTGTCACATAAGTTGGTCTTTTCTACTGCTCCAGTGGGTAATGATATGGTCAATGCTGAGCAGTTGGTGAAGCGCATTAAGGATAAACTTATTGAGGATTCTGCTAGTGCATCTTCATGATTTTGGTATTTTGTTATATATTCTTTTATTTCTTATCTTTTGTTTTGTGGTTAAAAAAAATAATAAAAAAAAAAATATATATATATATATATATATATATATATATATATATATATATATATATATATATATATATATATATATATATATATATATATATATATTTGTATATATTTATGTGCATACTAACTTTGCTTTGAGGATCTTATTGTATAGTTGTGTACCATATATGGTAATCAACTCACCATGGGGGTACGGCTCTGGTGGGCATTCCTCAAATCCGTTGATAGTTGCTGATTTACTAAAAATCATAGGGTTATCGATGTACCCTGGTCTCACACACCAAACATTGGCTACTCCATGAGCAAACGGCTCTGGTAAAGAGATATCAAATCCGTTGGATGGTTGACAATTTGCCAATAAATTGTATGGTGCTCAACTCACCATGTCCTCATAGATGAAGAGTTGGCTAGCCCACAAGTTCATGGCTTGTGGTAAAGGCAGTGGAATACCATGGCTAGTCCTGAGTTAAACGACTTCAGGTAAAGACAAGTCAAATCCGTTGATGGCTGTGATGGTTTGCCAAAAATCATTAGGGTTTTCCAACACACCATTGATTCACGTTCTAAGTGTTGGACTGGTTATTGGTTCACCAGGGTGATGTCATGATTCCACCAAAGAACCAGCTAGCCCAAGAGTGAGTAGCTACTTGGTAAAGGCTCATCAAATCTACTCAGGTTACTGTTGCTGTTGGATTCTGATGCTGCTGCGTAGGAGCTGCTGATGGATCTTTGTGCGTTCAATTGTTGTGCTTCTGGTGGTTCTAGGAGTTGCTGCTGGTTCATTTTGTTGCTTCAGTTTCTGTATTCTTCAATCCTTTTGCACGTTCAAGATCTATCTGGAAACTTGAAGTTAACATAGTCAAATTCAAGTTTAGGGGAGGATTGTTAGGAATTATTGTAACTGTGGGTTCCTGCTGATAAAGGTTCCTGCTGATAGTATTAGTATTTCTGCTGATAGTGCAGTTACTGCGGATAGTGCAGTTACTTCTGATAGTTATTATTGTTTCTGCGGATATGTAGTTTCCGTATTATTAGTAATTAGTTAGGATATGCATGAGTTAATTTAGGAAGAGATAATGCATATCTTTTGCTGCAGATTTAGGGTTTCTGGGAGTATAAAAGAAACCTGTGGCTAGGGTTTATGTACGTTTTTTAATAACATTATTAGTAATTGAATATAGATCCATAGAGGATCAAGTATTTTGTGTTTATTGTCTTCTTAATTCTTGTGTTCATATTCCGCGTGGACATAAGTCTAACAAAGGTTCTCCATAGTTTGCTTGTGATTACACAGGTTCACTATACGTTCATTAAGGCTCTCAAGATCTATCTGGGACTGATCCAACAAACTTGTAGAAGGGTAAAGATATCTTCTCCTAAGATATCTCTACACATTCATATCTATTCCTAATATAACTCTAACAACTATTCTGTTTTGGACATAAACAGACTTAACCAACGACACTTTACTCTGCCAGACTTAACATCTTTAGTACTGGCAGACTTAATTAAAACAGACTTAAGTCTGATCTACCAGACTTAACTTGTAACACCCCGCCTTATCTGACCACAATATTGTCCGCTTTGCCCGCAGGCTCACGGCTTTATTTTTGTGGCCTCATTTGAAGACTTCCCGGCAGGTCAACCAAGCCAGTACTACTCTCACATGATCACGCTTAACTGCCAATTCTTAAGAACTCCACCCGCAGTAGTCCACAAAACGCGTTGTGTCATTATAAGGCGAATGTTATCTTATGAGCCCAACATCTCTCCAGGCCACAGCCGATGTGAGATTTGCCTAGGGTGTTACAACCACCCCCCTTAGGGACTCATCGTCCTCGATGAGGTTTGCCCCACCATCCCGAACGGCTCAGGAGTGGCTCTGATACCACTTGTAACACCCCGCCTTATCTGACCACAATATTGTCCGCTTTGCCCGCAGGCTCACGGCTTTATTTGTGTGGCCTCATTTGAAGACTTCCCGGCAGGTCACCCAAGCCAGTACTACTCTCACATGATCACGCTTAACTGCCAGTTCTTATGAACTCCACCCGCAGTAGACCACAAAACGCGTTGTGTCATTATAAGGCGAATGTTATCTTATGAGCCCAGCATCTCTCCAGGCCACAGCCGATGTGGGATTTTCCTAGGGTGTTACATAACTACTAACTCTACCAGACTTAACAAGAATTAACCATTGCAAAATATAATTCCCAACAATCCTCCCCTAACTTGATCTTCACTTGTGAACTTCAAGTTCTCTTAAGCTCCTGAGGATCTTGGAATTATCTTTAAGCTGCCTTCTTGAGATTGTCTTCATTATTTGGTCTAAGCAGCTTCTTATCAGCAAACTTTTAACACTCCTTGGTCTTTTCAGCAACAATGACTATCTGTACATCAAAACATGAAAGTTTCATACTATTCTCATCACTTCCAGATGTGTTAACTTTTGTGAGAGGTGAATCATAGAAATATTAATGGATTTGATGTCTCTTTACCAAATAGCCATCACTATTGGAGTAGCCAATGTTTTGGTGTATCAAACCATGGTACATTGGTAACCATCAGATTTTTAGCAAACCAGCAGCTATCAACAGATTTGTTAAGTCTTTACCAAAAGCTGTACCCTTCTGGACTAGTCATGATTTTTCCACAGCCTTTACCACAAGCCATGATCTTGTGGGCTAGTCAACTCTTCATCCACACAAATATGGTGAGTTGAATACCAAAAATTATTATTATTGTTATTATTTTTAAACTAACATCATATTTTTACCTCATATTTTTACCTCATACGTCTCCGTTTGACTGTTGTTTCTTCTTCAATCTGATCAACTATTTTTGCCAACAATTGATCACAGATCCTTTTGATGAGTGATGCGCGTATAACGCGTTCGAGGTCAAAGGAACTTCCTTTTCGTCAAGCAAGTTTTTCAAAACCCTAGGCAGCGAACCTAATCGTTGTAGTGTAGTATTGGGTAAGCCTCGGGTATTGATATCGTTCTCTAGGGGAATAGGAATGCTAGTGAGAGATGTACTATGCTAAGGTTTGAGGTTGAGGAAGATTATTTTTTTATCTTTTTATATTTTTTTAGAAAGCTAAAGGTAAAATCTCGGGGTTTGGATTTGGGGGTTGGTACTTCTACCGATTACTTCTACTATCTAATTATCTAAACTAATGGGTAGTCTATGTCTATTGATGTATGCTCGTATGATGATTAAAAATGTGTCTACCTAGATACTATTACTCCCTAGTTATCTTTTATTGGTGGTTTAATTGTCACGTCCTTATTCTTAACGCGTTGTGTCTTCTTAGGTCGTAGGGTATGCTTTTATCCCTAAATCTTTGAGACTACCTTAAGGTTATTGCCTACGAAATCTCTATGATTCATAAACTAACTCTAAGGTTATCTTTGGATGTTTAGTCTACAATTCCACTAAGTGACTATAAACTAAGGTTCACAAAGATTACTCAAGCATTAAAAACACAACGATAGCCTATGCAATCCTAAGCCAATTACAATTAAGATAAGAGACAACCAATCAATAATTAATAACTAGGTTTCATAGATCTAAGCAAACACACAAGAAATTTAGCCGGACATGTTAAACATGCAAGCATAGACACATACAATCGAAGACATAATGAAATCAATGAAGTAAATTACTTATCTTAATGTAAAATAGGGTATGAGAACCCTAAGATACTGTCCAAACCGGACCAAAATCGTTTTAGGTTTTTACTCCACAAGTCTACCTTTTAAAATTCTGAAAATTTGATTTCTATATATAATTTTACATTCGCGACGGCGTCACCTTATAGTTGGGACGGCGTCAGATCGCCGTCATTAGGGTTTCGTCTTGGCCAAGTCATCATTGGGACGGCGTCACGTTGTGGTTTTGACGCCGTCAGTCTTCAGCAGTGACGTCGTCTGAATCTGGATCTAAGCCGTCTGAGAAGAAAAGTCTTCGTGACGCCCTTACTCTTCAAAGCCTGACACCGTCAGGTGTAAAATAGCAAAAACGCTACTGAGTCGTCACAAATTTAATTACGTAGAGAGGGACGGCGTCGCCCTCTGTTTGGGACGCCGTCAGGTGTAATTCCAGCAGCTTGAGTGTCTTGATCTTGACTTTGCCATTTTCTTCACATATTCACTCCTTTTCGTCCAAAAATGCATCATTCCAGCATTTTGCTTCCAAGAGACCTAAAAAGTGAAAAGGAACGAAATTAAGCAATTACGGATATAAAAGTTGGCGATTAAGGGCTTAAATGAACCCTTAAAAGTGTACGTTTTAAATCCTTATCAAATATCCCTACACTTGGTATTTGCTTGTCCTCAAACAAATGTGCTTTTGGCCAATCAATTTATAAGTTAGGGGGCATAAAGCATTGGTTTAATATAATTCACAACAAGTAAAAGCACCGCAATAGTCATAACAAGCACGGAAATTATATACTAGCACCTTACAACGGGTGTTTGGATTCTCTCATCTCTCGGGTGTATATGAAATATAGTAAATAGAAATGGAAGATAAACACTCATTAACCGGTCATAGTACATAGATTACCATAGGCTTGAGACTAGATCAAACTTCCATCGCTTTGGCGTAAGCACCTAGGAATCAACTATCTAAGAGGTCTTTTAAAGGGTTGTAACGTTAGGCTTACGGTTAGGGAAACAAAGGGTTTGGTTGGATAGGCGATTTAATGGTGGCAAGTCAAAAATCTTATGTTACAAGCATGAAAAGAATGGCGTTGCTAAGCCAAGACTCGACTCACTAAACTCTAGATAACTGAAACAAACAAACAAAAATATAAAGATAGATGTAGGATGGTAGCCCGTTTTTTTGTTTTTTTGTTCTTTTTAACACTCTTTTTTCGATTTTTTTTTCTTTTTTTTGGCACACACTTTTACTCTACCATCCTCTACGATAACATCAAAATATAAGGGATTTATAGGAGCATCCCTACACTTGAGTTTTTATTACTCTAACACTAATTTGACCCGAATTGAAAGATCAAAACACTTGGAGTACCTTATTACGTAAATAAAGGGAATTTGAATTTAACGTTCTTTCCCGTCACTCCATAAAATTTAACTTTACCCATGAATCCCAATCATCCCAAGACCGTGTACAAAAGACATGACTCAACTTAGCAACCATGCAAGTAACTAGATAATTTAACTAAAGGTTTAGTATGATAACAATAATGCACTAAAAGTGAGTGTATACAAGGTAGGCTAAGGCGATTTGGGTGTACATTTGGGGGTGGATTGTAAACAATGCTTTTCATTGATATTCCGGAAAACCGAAACATCACGAGAACCGCGAAAAGGATAGGCTCTGAGGGGTTAACTAGGGGTATCGTGTACTAAAGATGAGTACATCGCAAGGGTGTGGGGGAATTACTCGACTGAGGTGGAAGAAGTAATTATAATACGGGTATCAAACAAGGGTGATCCTAATGCCTCTTATCATTTAGTTATTCCTAACTACACAAGTGTAGTCTCACTAGCGATCTCGGAATGCATAACAAAACAAGTTCTAGAATCTATTATACTATCGGTACACTCTCGAAGCATTAAAGGTGAATGCTTTAATTTCTATAGATCTAGGGGCGAACCTCACATTTTTGGTGTGGAATTTGAGTGGTAAAGGGTTTTTGTGCTAGTCATATAACTCCTATCCATGAGATGCTTTATTAAGACTAAATTCCCACCCGTACATGTCATGAAAATTTTTAAATTTGGCGCTAAAATTGCCCTAACAAATATTTCTCATAGCTTATTACAAAAATGAAATAGGACAAGACAAATGATCAAGGATAAGCATAGTTTCAAAGTTCCCGTTTTATTCTCCCTCCCTATACTTAAACTGAACATTGTCCCCAATGTTCCCCGAAAGTATCAAAGTTATGATAATGGAAGGTAATTAAAAGAGAAAGAAACTAGTACTCCCCTGATTAGCTCGGTAGGATCCGTGTGAAGTAGTGGTTAAATTCTTTCCAAGAAGAATGTATGTGTGATAAGCTCCATCCAATATTATGGTTCTTCTTCTTGATAAATAAAACCTGCACACTTTAAGAAAATAGAGGAAACCTTCGCGTAAAATCGGCGGTAAAATTATATATGACTCTACTAAACTAGGATATAATGCTTGTGGAATGGATGTTTGCAGATTTTCTGGAAAATTAAGACCTGAGAATTTCCAAAAATTTACAATTAGCACAGAAAACGAGAGAAAGTAATAAGCTGTTTCTACTCCTCCTGACGTCGTCAGGTTATGATCCTGACACCGTCAGGTTATCCTGACAGAAACTGGTTTGCTGCGTTTTTCTGGAAAAATTACACCTTTAAAATCTGGAAAAATTCCTGCAAAACATCCATTATGACTCGATACAAGCATTTGACTCTAACAAACACACATATATATCCTTTTCAATAATCGTAGTTCTCATGTTCACGTTCTTTTGAAAACGTGTGTAATCCTCCCTACACTTATCCTTTTTGTAAAATACATTTATATGTAATTAAGATGAGGTTAAAGACAAAATAAAGCATTTTCACAAATTCAAACATGAGAACATACAATAATGAAAAGATATATGACACACAAACAAGCAAACAATTAAGCATGGGTTGCCTCCCATGAAGCGCTTTTCTTTATTTATGAGTCTTGTAGCTAGACTCGAAGTCATGCTCCTACGTGGTCTCGTGCACGCTTACGTGCCCATATCTAAGCCATTCCAATGTTTTCTCACTTTTCTTGTACTCATCTCCTAACTCTAGGAATTTTTTATAGTACCTTTCATTCTTTTCATAAGTATGCCTAAGTCCTCGTTGTTTATCTCTTTCACTAAGTATCGGAATGGGAGCCATCCGATTGCATGCCTCTATATCTTTGTGCTTAAACCTAGGATGCGTATGGGGCATTTGATAGACAAAATCCTCAACTCCATCGGAGAATGTGATTAAACCATCAATCATCCGTTCATTCAACCTAGTCATTCTCTTAAAGTTTGTTCCAAAAATTACTTGAGTGAGGCTTCCATCAATGAATTCCCCTAAATCTTCTAAGACCATGAATTCAACCACATAGGCAAATTTTCCAACAAACACATCCAAGTAAGTGACCGCATCAACAATATTGTCCCCTTGATAGGCTAATTCATTCACCTTAATTTTATTATATAGATTTCTTGAGATTAAGTTTAAAGGTAAGAATGAGTGCAAGTTAGCATCAAAACTTTCAAATCCTATCTTACAAAGGAATTGCATGTTAAAAGGGCCATCAACCTCAATCCTACACCTAGGGTCAAAGCATTGGGAGGGGTCTTCTTCCATTTCAAAATTAACTTCATCGATGACCTCCCCATTATCATGTGCCTCACCATAGTCAAATTCTTCATCGGAACGAAATTTTAGGTGGACGTTCTCTATATGACAATCTAACTTTTCACCGGAGGGATTTTCGATTTGAGCTTTTATGCAAAAGATATTAACTATCGAAGTTGGCTGCTGAAGGTGTTTTTCAGGTTCGAATTTTCAAGGTTTATTCAAGTTTTTTGTGTCGTGTTTATGAAGAAAAAGATTTATTATCATCGACAGAAGCAGATTAGTTAAATTGGAGTCGTTCAAAGTTGTCGAAGAAGAGCAGTTAAATTGGTCACGTGAAAGTAATACTTCGTATTACATGAGTTGCCATGTAGTAATTGATTAAAGAATATTGTGATCACGTGATGATGTTGCACGAATTGTTGGATCTGATATTATTTTGTGATGATGGTACGGATTCGGTGATGTGAGATACATGTTAGTTACGGTAGGACTCTTCTTTTATTGGTCCAAGTCATCAATTGGTCATAAATGGCGTTTATTTTTTTTTATAGATTGATCACGTGGGATCAGGAGTAAGTAAAGAGTATATACGAATGGAGAATTGGTCTTTGAGCATCACGTGAAGTATTAATTGGTTTACAACAGTGGTCTCTACTATTATTTTAAAGTACTGCTATGAGATTTTTGATTGAAGGTACTGCTCCACGATTTAACAAAGTACTGCTCGAAAATTATTCAAAGTGCTGCTCGTATTTTTTGTCAAAGTACTGCTGATTTAAATGTACTGCTTGGATGGATTAAAGTATTGCTTATCGACTTAAAGTACTGCTTGGATGCAAGGTATTGTTGCTCGTATTAATTTTCAAGGTACTGTAGATTTTTATGAAAGTACTGCTCCTTCCCAACGTACTGTTCATGCTTTATTACGAGAAGATTTTTAATTTAAGGGGAAGTTGAGCGTGATAATGGTTATGGATTTTTGGATGACACACACACATAATGGTTGTTTGGTTCACACACACAGGAAGAAATTTATGTTCTTAAAAGGATTTTAAAAAGGCTCGTATTTAAGATTTATTGAAGAATTGATTACGAAGAGGATTATTTATCACTTATTTGAAGGTGAAGTGGAATTGCTTGGTTTGTGTTCTTATCATCTAGCTTGATGAATCTAGCAATGTGTGATTTTTCTTATAATGCTCTATGCACACATTGGCTATCACTTGAAGGAGTTACATTGTAGTGCTCAGTGTCTCATATAGTTGAGGATTCTTGTCAAGGGATTGCGGTCTACTTATTTTTTGTGGTTTGTATAAGTATGGAGTTCCGTGGATATTCAAAGATTTAAGACACAAGTTTGGGAAATTTTACTTCTTCATCAAGTTTGTTATATTTGGTGTTCTTCACAAGTGATCATTACATGGAGCCTACAGATTTTGAAGAATCAAGAAGATGGTTAACATATGGTTTTTAGGAGAAGCTTATTGTTAAAAGTTTAACCATCTACATGCATCACTCAAGGGGAAGTTTTTGATTTTTACTATTGTTGATCATTATTACTACTGCTAGTTGGAGTTTTCTACTGTTTTGGATCCATTTTTCCTATGGTGCGTAATGGTGGGTGATTTTAAACATTGGATGGCTTAGATTGGAAGTATGATATTGGTTCGTGGTGGTCAAGATCATTATTTGCATATGTTCCCTATTTAGATAATAACAAAAAGGGGAAGAGATGTTTGAGTGGCATGGCATGGATTAAGGGGAAGACAAAGGAAGACATACTTGTTTCATTCATGGTGAGATCCCTGATCTCAATTTCTCTACTTCGTCTTGGGAAGTTCGTTCAAGAATGGTTTTGTCATTATCAACTAGGGGAAGATTGTTGGGAATTACAAGTTGAGTTGATAAAGACAAAAAGGATGAAACAAGAGGGACTTAATATGACAAGAAGGAAACCTACTAAAAGATGGAAGGGCTTGCTTGCAAGGGAAGTTTTATTATTTAGTTCTTATCCTCTAGTATATAAAGAGGACATAGGTGTAGGTTTTTAATTAAGTCTTCCAATAATGTAGTCGACTAAAAGGTGTGTGTTTAGCCTAGACGTTAGGGAAGAACGTCTAGGGATTTAGATTAGTGTGTCCTAGGCGTATGTTCATGTAAACGCCTAGGTTATTAGTTTAGTTAGTAGACGTGTTTCTATAGACGTCTAATATATATTAGAGTATTAGTTAATGGTGAAAAACCTTGTTCAATAACAAAGTATTGTTTTGATTATTCCGCTGCGTACTGTGTTATTAATCTTTGTTATTGATCCCTAGCTGAGCTTATAAACGATCTTATCAGACTATGTTGTTGCCAATTTATTTCATTATGACCTAGGTGATTTCCAAAGTGGTGAACGAGTGAAAGGTTTTGTGGGATTGCATTTTCTATTTCGGGATTAGGAGGGGGATTGGGAGCGGGTAGTGCAAAGTTTCTACGGTGAAAGATGCGAATCACGGTGAGTGATGGGTTTTACGAACAAAGTCACGAAGAAGGGGGATAGACTACGAGGAAGCTATAAATGAGAAAAAATCTTACTTGATAGGAATCGAGCAAGGGAACCTAAACGAGATCGAAATCTAACTAGCTATTCTATTCCCCGGCAGCGGCGCCAAAGATTTGATGCGCGTATAAAACGTTCGGGGTCAAAGGAACTTCCTTTTCGTCGAGCAAGTTTTACAACACCCTAGGCAGCGAACTTAATTGTTGTAGTGTAGTATTGGGTAAGCCTCGGGTGTTGATATCGTTCTCTAGGGGAATAGGAATGCTAGTGAGAGATGTACTATGCTAAGGTTTGAGGTTGAGGAAGATTATTTTTTATCTTTTTATATTTTTTTAGAAAGCTAAAGGTAAAATCTCGGGGTTTGGATTTGGGGGTTGGTACTTCTACCGATTACTTCTACTATCTAATTATCTAAACTAATGGGTAGTCTATGTCTATTGATGTGTGCTCGTATGATGATTAAAAATATGTCTACCTAGATACTATTACTCCATAGTTATATTTTATTGGTGGTTTAATTGTCACGTCCTTATTCTTAACGTGTTGTGTCTTCTAAGGTCGTAGGGTATGCTTTTATCCCTAACTCTTTGAGACTACCTTAAGGTTATTGCCTACAAAATCTCTATGATTCATAAACTAACTCTAAGGTTATCTTTGGATGTTTAGTCTACAATTCCACTAAGTGACTATAAACTAAGGTTCACAAAGATTACTCAAGCATTAAAAACACAACGATAGCCTATGCAATCCTAAGCCAATTACAATTAAGATAAGAGACAACCAATCAATAATTAATAACTAGGTTTCATAGATCTAAGCAAACACACAAGAAATTTAGCCGGACATGTTAAACATGCAAGCATAGACACATACAATCGAATACATAATGAAATCAATGAAGTAAATTACTTATCTTAATGTAAAATATGAGAACCCTAAGATACTGTCCAAACTGGACCAAAATCGTTTTATGTTTTTACTCCACAAGTCTACCTCTTAAAATTCTGAAAATTCGATTTCTATATATAATTTTACATTCGCGGCGGCGTCACCTTATAGTTGGGACGCCGTCAGATCGCCGTCATTAGGGTTTCGTCTTGGCCAAGTCATTATTGGGACGGCGTCACGTTGTGGTTGTGACGCCGTCAGTCTTCAGCAGTGACGTCGTCTGAATCTGGATCTAAGCCGTCTGAGAGGAAAAGTCTTCGTGACGCCCTTACTCTTCAAATCCTGACGCCGTCAAGTCTAAAATAGCAAAAATGCTACTGAGTCGTCACAAATTTAATTACGTAGAGAGGGACGGCGTCGCCCTCTGTTTAGGACGCCGTCAGGTGTAATTCCAGCAGCTTGAGTGTCTTGATCTTGACTTAGCCATTTTCTTCACATATTCACTCCTTTTCGTCCAAAAATGCATCATTCCAGCATTTTGCTTCCAAGAGACCTAAAAAGTGAAAAGGAACGAAATTAACCAGTAACGGATATAAAAGTGGCCGATTAAGGGCTTAAATGACCCCTTAAAAGTGTACGTTTTAAATCCTTATCAATGAGCTTTTCATCAGCTACAGATTCTTTTTCATTCTGAAGCTTTGAGAGTAACATCACTTGAAGCACTTCAGTATACAACGGATATTCTACTTCTACCAACATGAACAAATCAACTCCACTTCTTGTGGACAAATGATGAACATCACACTTATCATAAAATTTCCATGACACACCAGAATCTTGACATGGAAAATTCCAATATACATCTGTAGGATCAGGTGCATACAGTCTTTGAAGTTCTGTATAAAGTTCTTGCTCTTTAACATCAGACTTGTTAGCAATTTTGAGCTTCTGTTGAACCAAACTCCACAAATGTCCAACTCTTGTCTATTATAAGATGTTATTAAATCTTTAAGATGATTGTGAACATCAAATTCTCCACTATATCTGATGATCTTCCAAGCTTTTCCAAATTGATCCCAATAAATCTCCCAATCAACTATTGGATCAAGATTTCGAACCATCCCTTTTAAGGTAATGATATTTGATTTCTTCCTCAGTTTGGAAGAATCATGAAGATTATTCACAAACTCTGGAGATTGAGTTGATTCATTAATAATACCCTGTCTGGCCTGTAAGTTCTGGATGTCTTCTTCCAACTGATTCACCTTAGCTCCCAACACCTATTTTGTTGAAGCAAGATCTTGTTCCAAGACTGAAATTCTAGAAGACAACTTAGTACACAACTCCAAGACATTACTGATCTGTACACCATTCTTAGCACACCATTCTGCAGAAACCATGATGATACAAGAAATATAGATGATCACGACTGACTCTATTTTATAACTTGTATAAGAAAACAGAGTTATGAGAAGTATATATATACTGGTAGGGTTTTAATTATCTTTGGAAAGTGAATAAGTTCAAAGTATAGAAAGATAATTGTTACCCCATAAAATATGGTAACAGATTAAACCACCAGACATAACCATGAATCCACCAGTATTAACGACCAAAACTAAAAAATGGATTAAAAAATCCCTGTAAAATATCTTCTTATGGTCAATCCTCGTTAGTAAAAATATCTCCAATATTTACTCCTTCACCAACTAAAAGTTACTCGCATTAAATGTTGCTGGTGAGTGAACTTTGCCTATAAAAAGAGCCTTTGAATCACAAACCGAAACCATCACACATCTATAAACTTCTCAGAGTCCTACAAAAACTCCAACTACAATGAGTAACCCTGATGTTGTTGAAATCTCATCTGACTCATCATCTAGCTCTTCATACAATGATGGATGGAAGAACTACTTTCCTCCCTTGCACACCACACCAACATTTATGAATACTAATCCAGCACCAGCACCTGTGGGTACTTTATCTGAGGAAATTCTGACCCATCCATCACATGTGGAAGATACCAGCTCTGATTTGAACTCCATGCCAAGCTTTGTCTCTTCCTACCATGACACTGATGATGATGAAATAGTTGTGCCTTCCAGAGCTTTGGTGGTAGCCCCTCTTGCACAAAGTCCAGCTTATCCCAATCCAGCACCACAGAAGAGAGTACAGGTTCTTGGTCTCGCCAGCCGCCAAGTTTGGGAGGTAGTTGGGAGAAGGGGTAAGCAGAGTGATAAGGTTTTAAAAGGTACCATTTTGAGGGGTCATTTAAGTCCTTATTTGATCACTTTTGTATCCGTTATTGCTTAATATCGTTCCTTTTCACTTTTTAGGTCTCGTGAAGGCAAAATGCTGGAATGGCACTTATTTGGACGAAAAGGCGCGAATATATGAAGAAAATGGCCAAAGTCGAAATCGAGACACTCACAGTCGCTGAATGTAGAAGGCGACGGCGTCAGGAGCTATTTGCGACGCCGTCGGAGAATTATTGTGACGGGTCAGAACTCAAAACTCGTGTTTTCAAGGGACGGCGTCTAGTTGTGAAAGAGTAGGCCGTCGCTACTCAGACGGCCTAGATGCGATCCAGACGATGTCAGAAGCTGAAGAGGACGGCGTCACGGACATAAGGTGACGCCGTCGCAAGGTTAACGTGGCCAAGACGAAACCCTAATGGCGGCGACACGACGGCGTCACTAAACATAAGGTGACGCCGTCGCAATTGTAATCTTATATATAGAATCCGAATTTTTCAGTCTTTGTGTGGAGAGTCTTTGGAGTAAAAACCTAAAACCGAACCTAAGGTGTCTTGTACAGTATTTTAGGGTTTTTAACCCTATCTTACACCAAGATAAGTCTTTGCTTCATTAATTCAATTATGTCTTTGATTATTTGTGTGTATGCTTGCATGTTCTCCATGTCCGGCTAATTTATTTGTGTGTTTGCTTAGGAAGTATGAAACTTAATTATTGAATATTGATTGGTTGTTTCTTATCTTAGTTGATTAATGATCTAGTAATGCGATAGGTCATTCGTTGTGTACTTAATGCTTGATTCATCTTTGTGAACCTTAGAGTATGATTACCTGAGTGATTGTAGGCTAAACCATCCGAAGAGCGCCTTAGAGTAGGAGTCTATAATCTCTAAGTGGATTTGTAGACAAGACCCTTTGATAAGTTCAAAGAGTTAGGGAGAAACGCATACCCTACAACTTTAGAAACACAACGCAACTAGGAATAAGACGTGACACTCAACCATTAATAGGAGATAATTAAGGAGTAATACAAACTAAGTAAACACATCTTTAAACTATCATACGAGCACACATTAATTAGACATAGACTCCCACAACCTTAGTTTAGATAATTAGATAATAGTAGAGTAATCGGTAGAAATACCAACCCCCCAAATCCAATACCCGAGATTCGTACCTTTCCATTTTCATAAAATATAAAAAGATAAAAAATAATCTTCCTCAACCTTAACCTTAGCGTAGTAACTCCCTACTAGCATTCCTATTCCCCTAGAGAACGATATCAATACCCGTGGCTTACCCTAATTACTACACTACAACGATTAGGTTCACTGCCTAGGGTGTTATAAAACTTGCTCGAAGAAAAGGAAGTTCCTTTGACCCCGAACGACGCGTGTAGCGTTATCAAGTTTTTGGCGCCGCTGCCGGGGAATAGAATAGCTGGTTAGTAGTCCACCTCGTTTAGGTTTCTTTGCTTGATTCCTATCAAGTAAACTTTTTTTTCTCATTTTTAGATTTCTCTTAGTCTATCCCCCTTCTTCGTAACCTTTGTTAGTAATTCCATCACTTTTCCTCATGGAAGGTGATAACCCACTACCATTCATCAACGTACCACCAAATGACCCGCCAAGAGCCCGTACTCTTGGTGAATACTCAAGACCAAGCCACCTAGGCTATAGGAACACCATTGAGCTTCCCGACCAAGCCCAAACTACGGCCCTGCGATCCGACACCATCCGGTTGGTGCAAAACGGATGTGCATTCCATGGACTTCGTTCCGAAGATCCAAATCAGCATCTGAGGGATTTCCTCAAAATCGTCGATTCCATCGACCTTGATGCTACTACTCGGGAGACCACGCGCCTGCGTCTCTTCCAATTCTCTCTACGGGACCAAGCTAGTAATTGGCTTGAGCGACTTCCCGCCGGCTCCATCTCAATTTGGGATGATCTTACTTCTCGCTTCCTTGCTCAATTTTTCCCACCGGGGAGAACTACTAAGCTTAGGCTAGACATCTTGACATTCCAGCAACTCCAAGGTGAGTCTCTTTACAAAGCATGGACTCGATTTAAGGAATTACTCTGTAGACTTCCACACCATGGCATTGATCTTTGGCTTCAAATCCAAATCTTCTATGATCATACCGATTTCATCACTCGACGATCCATTGATCGAGCTGCCGGTGGAAGACTCAGCGACTTTAATGCAGAGCAATCTTGGGATATCATAGAGGAGCTCGCCGATCAAAACTACGAAGATTGGAATGAATCTCCCGAAACTCCGATTAACGTAGTTAATGCCATATCCACTCCTCCTGAATCTCCCGATACACTCGAAGAGCAATTGAGTGCCATCGAGAGAGGAATTGATTATCTTATGGAAAGGCAGAAAAGAGCACCTGTACAAATTCCTCGAGAGATCGTCAAATCCGCCCACTCCACCAACCACTCCACACCTCTTTCGGAATCTCCAAGTCGCGAGCAAAACCCAAGTTCCGCAAGGCGCTTCCGTTCTACTTCCCCAATACCACTTTCACCAAGCTTCAAAGATCAAATGAGGGAGTATATGGCAGCTCATACAGAGAGATTAGCCAAATTTGAAGAGGAGGTTTATAGGCAGAGAAAGGAAATGCAAGCAAAAATGAAAGAAATGATGGATTTGGTAATTGAATTTACCAAAACAAGGGCTCCCGAAAAAGTGCTCGTAAGAAGCAATGATTGCCCTCCCACTTCATTCGTAAACGCCGTTTCCATCATGCCTGAGAATGCAAGGGTTGAGATGTGGAATACTGAGGAAAGCACGAAGGATGAGTCCATGCCTAATGATGAACCTGAGACCATTGAGTACTACCTTAAGCATGAAATTAACAAGAAAAGCATTGCAAACCAAGTAAACAACTTTAGGTACAATGAAGTTCTTAGGGATGCTCTTGAAGGAAAGATGACGGAAGAAGAATACGATGCTTTACCTATGGAACCTCTGTATGAGTTGGTCATAAAAAAACCGTTAACAAGAAAACGAAACACCACAGGGAATTTCGTGATACCAGTTAGCATCGGTGACATGGACAATATAAATGCCTTGGCCGATCAAGGAACCGATGTGAACATAATGCCATTGTCAATCTATAATAAGCTAACTAATGAGAAACCAGCAAAAACCGACCTTAGACTTTCCCTAGCTAATCATACTTATGTCCATCCCGTAGGAATCACTGTTGATGTTCTAATTGAGGTAGCTAACATCGTTTATCCAGTGGATTTCGTGATCATTGATGTTGAGGAAGATGAAAACGTACCTCTCATTCTTGGGACACCATTCCTGGCCACCGCCAAGGCAACCATTAAATGCGGAGAAGGCATCATGATACTCAAAAGCGGAAAGGGGTACGCTAGAATACCCATCGTCCCACGATATCCTCTTAAGATCATGGAAATGATTACTGGTGGAAATCGAAAAGCCCCGGATAACAATGTTAAGAAAAAGAAGAATGACTGGGAAAAAGGGCTTAGAGACTTTATGGTTCAAGGATTGTATGCGACATTATGGAAACCCGATAAAAAGTTAAGAAGCAATCCTACCTCATTACCTAAGGTACAAAAGGACCCTAAGGAATTTATAAAGGGAGAAAAAGTGCTCTTGTATAGGTCCCGGATAAGGGCATTACGAGGAAGAAGCAAACCAAGATGGTTTGGGCCTTTCACAGTTAAGGAGACCAATTTAAAAGATAAAACCGTAGCCATAATTGACAGCGTTGGCAAGGAATCCACGGTGAGCATAAAGCGTCTACACCCTTTCGATGAAGGGAAAACAAAGAGTCAAGAGGACGGTAATGAGGAAACGTAGGAGCATGACTACGAGTCTAGCTACAAGACTCTTAAATAAAGAAAAGCGCTTCGTGGGAGGCAACCCATGCTTAATTGTTTGCTTGTTAGTGTCATATATCTTTTATTAATTGTCTATCCTCATGTTTAAATTTGTAAAAATGCTTTATTTTGTTTTTAACTTCGTCTTAATTGCATATAAAGGTATTTTACATAAGGGATAAGTGTAGGGAGGATTACACACGTTTTCAAAAGAAACGTAAACATGAGAATAACAATTAACTAAAAGATATATATGTTTGTTTGTTCGAGTCAAATGCTTGTATCGAGTCATAATGGATGTTTTGCAGAAATTTTTCCAGAATTCTAAAGATGTAAATTTTCCAGAAAATCGCAGACCAGTTTTTGTCAGGATAACCTGACGGCGTCAGGATTGCAACCTGACAGCGTCAGGAAGGAGTAAAAACATCAGATTACTTTTTCTCGTTTTCTGAGCTACTTATAAATTTTTGGAATTTTCCAGGTCTTAATTTTCTTAGAAATTCTGTAAACACCCATTCCACAAGCATTATATCCTAGTTTAAATCGAGTCTTATATATTATTACCGCCGATTTTACGCGAAGGTTTCGTTTGTTTTCTTCAAGTGTGCAGGTTTAGTTTGTCAAGAAGAAGTTACATAAGATTGGAAGGAGCTTTTCACGCAATAATTCTTCTTGGAAAAGAATTTAACCACCACTTTACACGGATCCTACCAAGCTAATCAGGGGAGTATTAGTTTCTTTCGTTTTTAATTACCTTCTTTTATCATAACTTTGATACTTTCGGGGAACATTGGGGACAATGTTCAGTTTAAGTGTAGGGAGGGAAAATAAAACGGGAACTTTGAAACTATGCTTATCCTTGACTATTTGCTTTGTCCAATTGTGATTGTGTAATAAACCATGAGAAAATGTCGGTTAGGGTAATTTTGGCACCAAATTTAAAATTTTTCATGACATATAGGAGTGGGCCATTAGTCTTAACAAAAGCGTCTCATGGATAGGAAGTTATATGACTAGTACAAAAACCCTTACCACCCAAATTCCACCCAAAATGTGAGGATCGCCCTTAGATTAGTAGGAATTAAAGCATTCATCTTTAATGCTTAGAGTGTGAACCGGTAGTATATTAGATTCTAGAACTTGTTTTGTGATGCATTCCGAGATCGCAAGTGAGGCTACACTTGTGTAGTTAGGAATAACTAAATGATAAGAGGCATTAGGATAACCCTTGTTTGATACCTGTAATATAATTACTTCTTCCACTTTGGTTGAGTAATTCCCCCATACCCTTTGCGTTGTACTCATTTTTAGTACACGATACCCCTAGTTAACCCCTCAGAGCCTATCCTTTTCGCGGTTCTCGTGATATTTCGGTTTTTCCGGAATATCAATGAAGAGCATTGTTTACACCCCACCCCCAAATATACACCCAAATCGCCTTAGCCTACCCCTTATGCACTCACTCTTAGTGCAAATGTTTGTTATCACCCTAAACCCTTAGTTCAATTATCTAGTTGCTTGCATAAGTTGCTAAGTCGAGTCATATCCTTTGTATACAGTTTTGTTATGATTGGGATTCATGGGAAAAGTTAAAGTTTATGAAATGACGGGAAGGGAACGTTAAATTCAAATTCCCTTTGTTTACGTAATAATGTACCCCAAGTGTTTTGATCTTTTCAAATCGGGTCAAATTAGTGTTAGAGTAATAAAAACTCAAGTGTAGGGATATGCTTATAAATCCCTAGTATTTTGATGTTATCTTAGAGGATGGTAGAGTAAAAGTGTATGAAAAAAAAAAAAAAAAAAAAATCGAAAAAAAAAAAGAAAAAAAGAGAAAAGAAAAAAAATAGTGTAAAAAAAAAAAAAAAAAAAACATACGGGCTACCATCCTACATCTATCCTTTAAATTTATGTTTGTTTATTTCAGTTATCTAGAGTTTAGAGTGTCGAGTCTTGGCTTAGCAACGCCATTCTTCATATGCAGTTAACATAAAGATTTTTGACTTACCACCACTAAATAGCCTATCCCACCAAACCCTTGTTTCCTTACCGTAAGCCTAACGTTACAACCCTTTAAAAGACCTCTTTGATAGTCTTTCCAAGGTGCTTACGCCAAAGCGATGGAGGTTTGATCTATTCTCAAGCCTATGGTAATCTATGTACTAGGACCGGTTAATGAGTGTTTATCTTCCATTTCCTATATTGTTATATTTCATTTATACACCTGAGAGAGATGTGAGTATCCAAACACCCCATGTGAGGTGCTAGTATGTAATTTCCGTGCTTGTTATGACTTTTGCGGGGCTTATATGTGTTGTGGACCGTTTTGAATTAATGCTGAATGACCCCTAACTTATAAATTAATTGGCTAAAAGCACATTTGCTTGAGGACAAGCAAATAACAAGTGTAGGGATATTTGATAAGGTTTTAAAAGGTACCATTTTGAGGGGTCATTTAAGTCCTTATTTGATCACTTTTGTATCCGTTATTGCTTAATATCGTTCCTTTTCACTTTTTAGGTCTCGTGAAGGCAAAATGCTGGAATGGCACTTATTTGGACGAAAAGGCGCGAATATATGAAGAAAATGGCCAAAGTCGAAATCGAGACACTCACAGTCGCTGAATGTAGAAGGCGACGGCGTCAGGAGCTATTTGCGACGCCGTCGGAGAATTATTGTGACGGGTCAGAACTCAAAACTCGTGTTTTCAAGGGACGGCGTCTAGTTGTGAAAGAGTAGGCCGTCGCTACTCAGACGGCCTAGATGCGATCCAGACGACGTCAGAAGCTGAAGAGGACGGCGTCACGGACATAAGGTGATGCCGTCGCAAGGTTAACGTGGCCAAGACGAAACCCTAATGGCGGCGACACGACGGCGTCACTAAACATAAGGTGACGCCGTCGCAATTGTAATCTTATATATAGAATCCGAATTTTTCAGTCTTTGTGTGGAGAGTCTTTGGAGTAAAAACCTAAAACCGAACCTAAGGTGTCTTGTACAGTATTTTAGGGTTTTTAACCCTATCTTACACCAAGATAAGTCTTTGCTTCATTAATTCAATTATGTCTTTGATTATTTGTGTGTATGCTTGCATGTTCTCCATGTCCGGCTAATTTATTTGTGTGTTTGCTTAGGAAGTATGAAACTTAATTATTGAATATTGATTGGTTGTTTCTTATCTTAGTTGATTAATGATCTAGTAATGCGATAGGTCATTCGTTGTGTACTTAATGCTTGATTCATCTTTGTGAACCTTAGAGTATGATTACCTGAGTGATTGTAGGCTAAACCATCCGAAGAGCGCCTTAGAGTAGGAGTCTATAATCTCTAAGTGGATTTGTAGACAAGACCCTTTGGTAAGTTCAAAGAGTTAGGGAGAAACGCATACCCTACAACTTTAGAAACACAACGCAACTAGGAATAAGACGTGACACTCAACCATTAATAGGAGATAATTAAGGAGTAATACAAACTAAGTAAACACATCTTTAAACTATCATACGAGCACACATTAATTAGACATAGACTCCCACAACCTTAGTTTAGATAATTAGATAATAGTAGAGTAATCGGTAGAAATACCAACCCCCCAAATCCAATACCCGAGATTCGTACCTTTCCATTTTCATAAAATATAAAAAGATAAAAAATAATCTTCCTCAACCTTAACCTTAGCGTAGTAACTCCCTACTAGCATTCCTATTCCCCTAGAGAACGATATCAATACCCGTGGCTTACCCTAATTACTACACTACAACGATTAGGTTCACTGCCTAGGGTGTTATAAAACTTGCTCGAAGAAAAGGAAGTTCCTTTGACCCCGAACGACGCGTGTAGCGTTATCACAGAGCATGCCGGATATTAGTGGAAAAGGGAAGGGAGCCATGGAGTAGATGGTGTAGTAGGTTTTGTTTTGATGATGTAATGAAGTTGTCTCTTGTACTGCTGCATCTTAGGATGCAGCCTTTTTAATGAATGGATTTTCCCCTTTTCTTTTCATTACTGATTGCTTCTCCTAATATCTGCACAAATATTAGTGAACAAAGAAAAATGCACACTATACAAGATTTTACCCAGATGTATAGTACTAACCTTCCTTGAGACAATAAGCCTCCCCTTAGGCTTATTCCTCCCCTCAAACAGAGCAGTCTACCAGACTTAAAATATGGATAACAAATAATAATTTTGCACTATCAGACTTAAAGCAAGCAAACAGACTTAAGTATGACATCACCAGTTTTAAGTCTGAATAGTACATCCATTAGTATAATCTCCATGCCTCCCCTATCTTTGATAGATATTGCATTTTCCTGAAAAATTAGTCTAAAACCAAGAGAAATACAATATGCAGGACAACAGACAGAATTAACTCAAAACCACTAGAATTAATCCATAAAAAAACCAAATAAAATTTGTTCAAGCACACCAAAGATATAGTATCAAGCACAAAGATCAAAAAGGTGTCCACAAAAACCACCAAATCACACAAACATCTAATTATTCATAATGCTTCCATAAAAGTCTAACTATGCATAGGTTGGCCTATGCCTCCTCCAAAGGTAACAGAAACTCCTTGGACTTCCTTAAGCTCCTCCAAGTGATCCTTGTTACCAGCCATCTGCTCAGAACATCCCCTGTTAAAGATTCCTATATTGCTCAAATAAGGATGTTCCTGCATAGAGAAGAGAAATTAGTTTCTCTTGGGGACCCAGGCCTGTAGAGGCTTGGGTCTGCCTTGTGGACCTTTGAATTTGTTAAAGTTTGAAGAGACTGGTCCACTATTATACATGGAGTTTGGTTTGGTCTGTCTCCAAGTGTAACCTGCCAAGGGCTTAACAACAGTCCCCCAATTACCCCTTGCAGCATAAGATTGAAACATTTGAACTGCATTTTGAGACATGGGTCTTCTCACAGGTGAATGAGAACCATAATGAAATCTTTGATTGAACTGGTTCACCCGTGGTTTTCAAAACTTAGGACTAGGTGATGGACTAGTAGGTTTAGATCTATATCCGGAATTAACTTTAGCCTGGCCAGATTTAACATGACCAGTATTAACTCTAAATACATTACCAGTATTAAAGTTTTGCCTACTAGTACCAACTTGAACACCAGCACCTACCCTTGATCTATCAGAATTAACATAAGTACTGCCAGTATTAACAGGTACTGGTTTTGTAATAAACTTATTGGCATGGTTAATCATGTTCACATTATTCCACACTGGTTTATTTACCCTATTCCTAGTGTTAACAGCCTTTTTCTTTCTTTCCTCAACTTCTGTAGCCATTCTCTTTTTATGGAAGTCACAATCTCTAATCAGATGGCTTAAGCTATTGCAAACAAAACATCTTTTAACATCAAAGAAGTAACATCCACCTAACTCCTTTTCCATTCTAGCATTCCAGTTAACCTTATCGGTGTTATATATCTCTATCTTTTGCCTAGGAGTTGTCTTTTGAGGAACAAAGCTAGGTGAGTCTGATCTTAGATTAGATTGAGACACACTAGGTTTAACTGGTTTAGGTTGTTTTGGCAGATGAGGCTCACCTTTTAAAATAGGTTTAGTCATCCTTATAGACTCAGACTTAAGTTCTAAAGAACATTCAGAGGTATTTCCAGTGGATCCTTCACTGTCATTAGACTGACAGGAAGAGTATTCATTGGTCTTACCTTCTGAGACACCGGTGTCAGAACTTTTCTCACAGAATCCTTTACTGTCATTGGATTGACAGTCAGTAAATTCAATGGAGTAGTCCTGAGAAGCAACAATTTCAGTCTTCCATTTGCTAAAGTCAAATAAGGACTCATTCTATTCTTTCTCAGGTTTAGGGGTATAATCATCATTAATTGGTGGTGGAACTCCCTTGTAATTGTCTGTTTTAGCAAATCTGTGATATCTAGGTTTACCCTCAAAATCACCTTTTGAATTAACAAAAACATTTTCCATCACCTCTTCATCATAACTTAAAACTTCTTTATCTGATTTTATCCCATACCCTAAACCAATTTTACTTGTAGAATACATTCCTGAATCAATAAGCCTCCACAAGTTTTTATTACTGTTTTACCATTTATTAACTATCTTTTGCAGCTCTTCTTTATCTTTTACTGCCTTCATTCCTATTCTTCTATATCTTCTAAGCTTCTCATCCTTTTCAAAATTTTCATTACCTTGGAAGGTAATCTTTTCATTTAGAGAAGCATTTTTTTTGAAGATTATTTACTTGTTTTTCTAATGTTTTAACAGCATTCTCATAAGCAAGTAATTTAACTTCTAGATCACCCATTTGACCCATATATTCATCATAAAGGGACTACAATTTATTGTATGAATCAGTACATAATTTTGAACATAAAGTTACCTCATTGCTGGAGCTTATAGCCATGAGGGCATGCTTGACTTCAGTCCCCTCTGTGGGATGCTCTCCCCAATTTACCACACCAACTTCTAAAGTAAGCAGCACAGTCTGATTCTTGTCATCCTTCTCAGCATGTCTAGGATAGAAGGAATCCCTTTTCTTCTCATATTTACCCTCTTTTACAGTACACTCCCTAGCAAAATGACCTTTCTCTTGACACCTGTAGCACTTCAGCTTTGACTTGTCAAATCCTACTGGTCTCTTTCCATCAAAGCGCACTTGCCTACCAGTCTTCTTGAAGAATTTTCTCATCCTTAATGCAATCATGGCACACTGCCAGTTGATATCCATTTCCTCCATATCCTCATCTTCAATCTGATCCAATTCTTCATTTAGAATGTTTTCAGATTGATTTGAAAACAGAGAGTAGATGAGCTTATCAGCAAAACCAGCAGCCTCATCCTTTTCCTTAACACCAGTACTAATTGTATAGCTACCAAAACTGAAACCACTACCAGACTTAACTCTGGTTTTATTGTTTCTGCCATGAGAGACAAAAGCAACATTATCACTTGAAGAAGCTTTTGAATTCCCCTTGATGTCTTGTTCATATACTTTGAGATTATTAAACAAGTCATATATTGACAAAGAGTCAATATCTTCTTTATTCCTCATTATCATAGCTAGATTTGACCATTCATTGGGCTATGATCTGAAGAATTTCATATTAGCATCTTCATTAGATACCTCAGATCCATGTGTTTCCAAATGTGGCAGGAGTTGTTGAAACCTGTCGTAGCCTTTCTCCAGGCCTTCAGAACTGCTGATTGAAAATGCCTCAAACTGTTGTTTATAGACAGCTTTTTGCATTTTCTTGGAATTGGCGTGTCCTCCAAATCTTGTTTTAATAGCCTCCCATATCTCTTTAGCATCGTCTAATTTGTGGAACCTTCTCAGATGTTCCTTTGGTATGGCCATCTTTAGGAGAGTTCTTGCCTTCCTTTCTTTCTCTTCAGCAAGTATCTCTGCATTTGTGACTGGTGGAAGGATCCTGACTGTGCCATCTTTGCCTTTGGAAATTCTCTTCTTAGAATTCCCATTCTGGATCACTTTCCAGACCTCATAATCTACATATTCCAAATACTGTTCCATCTCCATGGCCCATATGTCGTATTCTTCCTTTTTCAGAATAGGAAGTTTGAGGTTGGAGATAGTTGTTGTTGCAGGAAGTTGTTGTTGTTGTTTCTTCTGTTGTTTCTGATATCCTTCTTCTGAAGCTTCAGTTTCTTTCTCAGAACCTTCTTCATCACTATGATGGTTTGAGAAATCTTCATGAAGAGACATTCTAAGGGTTTTGAGAGATGAGATGAGTGTTCTTGGTATGATTTGTTTCTTCAATACAGAGTCCTTCAACAGGCTCTGATACCACTTGAAGGTCCAAAAGTTTCTGGATCTAAGTAGCCTTGAATGACTAATAGTAAACTTGAATAGATTCAATTTACTATATGAAGAACTCTTTAGCAAAATCTTGATGTGTTAATGCGGAATTTAACACACAAAGTATGAAGAACAATATAAACTAACTTCGTAATTTCTATTAATTTGCTTGAAAGCTAATGCATACAACTCGTACTTTAACTTAACACATTAGGGTTCTTTTTATACACCAAGGAAACCCTAATTATCTAACAAACTTGTAGAAGGGTAAAGATATCTTCTCCTAAGATATCTCTACACATTCATATCTATTTCTAATATAACTCTAACAACTATTCTGTTTTGGACATAAACAGACTTAACCAACGACACTTTACTCTGCCAGACTTAACATCTTTAGTACTGGCAGACTTAACTAAAGCAGACTTAAGTCTGATCTACCAGACTTAACTACTAACTCTACCAGACTTAACAAGACTTAACCATTGCAAAATATAATTCCTAACATTTCCTCATGATGAAATGATAAGGTTAGTGAGTTAAAGGTTTCTAGTGCTGAGAATGAAGTTGTAGATGGTGACTTAGAAGTACTAAAAAGGTGGCTTATAAAGAGAGGGAATTGGTAAGTGAATTTAAGGCTTAAACCACTAAGATCATTCAACATGCAATGATTTGCATGCACAAGAGTCAACTTCAGAGTTGCACTGATCAAGGAAGTCAATTAAGACAAGATGGAGTGTTCAAGTTAGCAAGGAAGGCTTGAAATGATTGTTTTAGCTAGGAATAGCTGATTATGTGCAGCCGGTTCCCTCCAATGAGGGATCCGTCTAGGCTTATTCTAGGGATCCGGCTCTCAGCAGCCAAGAAAAGAGGAAAATGATGTTTTGTAAGGTCTACTACCTATATATCTTGAGTATTTCAGTCTTCTTAAGTGTCTTAAATGAAAGGGGACTTAAATGATCAAGGGAAATGAGTGATGGTAGCTAATGATTGCCTTTTATGGAAGAAGATGGGACTTTATGAGCACCAATGAGTGACCAAAGATGACACTAATGGATTTGAGAGTGTCAATTGGTGTTAAATGATCCTAGAGATCAGATGGTAGCTCAAGAGAAATTTGGAAAATTCCTTAAAAATCACGATAAATGAAAAACTCATTTTTGGCCCATTTTGAAGTAAGGATGACTAAAATCAGTTTGCTAAAATTGAAAGAAATATCAAACTACAAGTCTTGAGATGTGAGAAATGATGTGTGAGCATTAGAGCGGAAATATGGTGAGTTTTAGGTGAAGTGATAAACAAAAGCACCTTGAATATGATCCTAAGTTAAATATGAGTGAGTGTGATACCTATTGATCTTGAGGAAGACTTGGGTGATCCTAAAGATTTATGTTTAGCTAGTATGAAGTGGTCTAGAGGAATGGTTTGATGTGTGGAGGTCTGCAAATTCATTTATGTCTGCCCTGATCCCACGGAGCCCTTAATAGAGGGATCCGGCTAGTTCAAAGTGAGGGATCCGGCTCCTGCAGATCAGTAGCCTTACAGAAAGTGTGCAGATTTTGCACTAGATGATGCATACTAATACTATAAGTAACCATCAAAACAAGTAAATATCACACACAATCATAACATAAAGACGAGTAATAGTGATAATATTCAAACATCGAAGTAACAATGTAGATCTAGCACAATCATAAACAACCATTATTAATGAACATAAAATATCTAACATAACCATAAAGACAAGCATAATGTCTCTTTTGTCAATCTCTTCTCTTCTTCTTTCCTGAAGTCATGAGGTAGTGAGTTAGGCATTTGATCTACCCCTTTATTTGCTTGGATTCTTCAGACTCATTTGGAAGAATGGGAAGTTGTTCAAAGTAGGTCATGGGGTCGATTTGGAAGTTGGCAACGGGGTCGACATCTTCTTCATCTTCGCCCGAAGAGTCCGAGAGAGCACGAGGCCTTTTTCCATTGATCATGAGCCTTTTAGAGGGTTGTTTGTTAAGTGGTACCATAACATGGTTGGCAAGAAAATGATCATCATTGATAGGAGAAGGTTGCATTGCACTAACATACTCAAGGAGTCTTGTTAGGAGCATACCATAGGGAAGTACCATGTTGTTGACTGATGAGTGTCTAAATACTCATCATTTTTGTACAAAATAAACTGCAAAATCATCTGAAAACACTCAGAAACACATCAAAATGATCAAAATATCACAAATCAGTGTTTTATGTGTTTTAAATGCAAAAATATCAAAATCAGATGAAAAACATATCAAATTTGCAAAAATTGCAGTTTCAGTCCCCCAAGTTTCAAAAGTTGTCAAAAACAGTCCCTGAGCTCATAATTTCAAAAGTAAAATCACCAAAGGTCCTTTTAAAATCATAAGTTGTCAAATTTAGTCCCTTGGTGAAAAATATCAAAAGTTTGAGAAAATTACAAAAATGGTCCTTCAAGTTTCAAAATTGGCAGAATTAGTCCCTGGAAAATTGGAAAATGACAGATTTGGTCCATGTACTTTTGAAACTTGTCATTAATGGTCCTTTGAAGTAACTTTGATGAAATGGCAGATTAGGTCCTTTGATTTTCAGATTTGGCACTTCTAGTCCCTATAGTATTAAACTCTTTAAAACCAATTTGGACCCTTGCCTATTCTGACCCCCTGTCACTAAACCCTTTTTGAACCCCCTGGTATTAATAACCCAAGTCAAACAGAGGTTTGACTAACAGACTTTGGCGCCATCTCTTCTCCTCCCCACTTGATCCCTGAAATCACTCAACTAGCCATCCCCCTCCTCTCCATATCACACTCCTTGTCCCCTCCATATCAACAAAAACAAGAATCATTTAATGATCCTTCAACCCCCTCACTCACTCCTCCACCTGTCAAATTCCCATTTCCCGCCAAAATCAATCTATGGCTAAAAACTGTTTAAAGCCATCCAAGGGCCAGGATTTGTGGTGGGATTCAATCAAGGATGTGAGAGAAAGCTAGTGGGAGTATAAAAAGAGAAGAAGAAGCAGTTTCAAAGGGTAGCTAGTTTTTAAGTTTTTCCTTTAAATGTCGTTTTTAAAAAATTAATGTTGTAGTTTAATTAAATTGTTGTAATTTCTGTGTATCTGTATTTCCTTTAAGTTAAAAACAACTTTGTATTGTACCTTTGAGCATAAATTCAAGTTTCCTTATAAATTTCAAGTTTCCATTTACTGTTGAAATAACTATCTTCAAATTCTTATGTATAAGCTCCTAGTAGCTTATTTTCTAACTAAAACAATCTTATATAAGCTTATCATAGTCTTTCAAAAGGTTACATCTAATTTTCAAGTCATTTTGTGAAATAGTCAACAGAAGTCAAACTGAACTTTATATGGTCTTGGTAATGGATAAATGGAGATGTAGTGGTGATGTTGGGTTTAATTAGACTAGTTTAGATTGGTCTTGGGTCTGGTTTTAGTCTGGTACACAAGCTGGATCCATGTGAGTATATTTCTCATTTTCAATTTTCAAGTCAAAAGTGGCATATTTTGCTTGTTTGAGTTTCTGTGATCATCATTAGTGTATACTTGTTCACATAGTTTTATTTAGGTTATATAAACTTAGAGTAATCAAGAAATCAGTATGGATTAGTGGTAATCTCAATTTTAGTTGCTAAACAGGTTTTAAAAGGGTGTTTGGATTTGGGATTTATACTGTGTTAGAGGGTCTTGCAGTGATAGGTTTTAGTTTGTTCATGTCTTTGTAGTCCATTTTAGCTAATTTCTGTCTTAATCTTGTGCTTGCAAAGCTCATTAGTCAACATATCCATTTTTCTGTCTCCACTGTCCACTGTTGAAATTTTTGATGGCCAAAAGTTTGTTTTGTGTTTAACTTTCATATATACAACTTGCAGTAGCATCATTATACCTTAATACATCATTTCTAGTCTACAAATCAAGATCAAAGTTCCAAATAGTCAAACATTTCAAATCCTTCAAAAAGTCAAAATGTGCAAAAGCAGATTTGAGCCCATCTAGAGAGAATTCTCTTGAGCTCATTTCTTGGTCAAATCTTGTGAATCTTGTGGTTTTTAAAACCTTTCTTGGTCTAGTTTATTGCTATGATTTTTGTGTATTTTTGGAAATTTTCTTTAAGCTTCATTTTAGCTTGTCAATATGGCCCAAGTGCCCTGTGCAGAGCACAGTGGCCTGCACAGGGCTTTTGCAGATTTTGCAGACCTTGCCACAAGCTCATTTGAGCTTGGCAAGGTCTGATCTTTGGGTTTTAGTTAGTAACCCAGGTCATCTTTAGGTCTCTATTATTGGTTTTTGCTTTCCAGCTTATTCTAGGGCTTATTTCTTGGCTTGAAGTAGACCCCCCCTTTACTGTTTTCTAACTTATAGCTCAAATACTCAAATCTGTTGAGCTTATAATCAGAGGTTGTTGCTTGTTGGTACTTGTTCCATTTTAGCCCTCTTAGCTTATTATAGCTTGTGTTTCAGTTTGGTAGCTTTTGGATTCCATTTGCTTATCCATAGTGCTTATTTATAAGCAATTTCCACATCAGTTGCATAATCCTCCACATAAGCTCCTGTTTTTCCATTTTTCTTAGCTTCCCTATATTATTTTAGACTTTTCCTGAAATTTTCAGATTTTTCTTAGGTGTTTAGCTATTTTTCTTTATTTAAATTAGTTTTTAAGTATTTTTAAATAGCATTTAATACAAATAATTAAGAAAAGCTTCAAAAAAATAATTTTTCAATTTTCTTAAGTTAAGATAAATATTAGAAGCCTAAAAAGTATTTTTCCATAATTTTCTTAGCTTAAAAAGTATTTTTTAGCATTTTAATTAGTTTTAAATTAATAATAAATACATAAAAAGTCTAAAAAATATATTTTCAGTTTTAAAATTAGTTTTATCATATTTTAGATTTTTCTAAGTCTTAATTTTATTTTTCTAGTCTTATTTTGTATTTTCTTTTATTTTAGAGTATTATTAAATAGTTTAAAATAGTTTTTAATTAATAATAATTAATTTAATAGTTATAAAAATAATTTTCCTTTTCTATAAATTTTCTCATATCATTAGGTTTGTAAAAATGTATTTTTCATATTTTTAGGACCTTTATTTCTTAGATCTCACGTTTTTATTTGTACGTTTACGTTATTTTTATTTAAACGTAAGTTTTTAGTTTTAAGTTTTAAACGTTCATCACTTTAAATATAGTGATAGCGTTTATTTAATATCTTTTATCTTTTTAATTTTCTTAATTTGTATTTAAGTCGCTTTATTTTATTAACTTTTTCAGTAGTGTAATTATCCTATCCTAATCTTTTCTGATCGCTATCATTAGTGATCATTCTACCGTCTGAATCAGTGTTAACACACCATTGAGTCTCCGTGGGACTTAACGACCCGAGAATCCACTATATTCCCTGATCTTCATTGCATTTGTGTTTAAGCTGTTTTAAGTCTGTTAGACTTGACGGTTTTGCGCAGATCAAAATTTTGGCGCCGCTGCCGGGGAGGCTTTAGCGTGTGTTTAGCCATTTTCAGACCCATTCTTGTGCATATACCATCTTTTGTAAAAAGTTTTTTTGTAAAGTTATCAGAAAATCCAAAAAGTTCATTAACACTTTTCCTGAAGTGTTATCAACGCCAAAAATATTTTCATTCTTTGTTTTTATCATAATGTTTTTCAAAAATCCCAAAAATATTCCTCTTTACCCTCTCACCTTTTTGATTCTTCATTTCTTACCCTCTGATAACCTTTGATTCTTTCTATGTCTTATCCTCACCCTCTTGGTTGTCAATGGTGTGGTGGTCCTTATAATGGTGGCAATTGCCCCAGTTGTTGCATGGTGGAATCAGGAAACGGGTCTGTCTATAACCAAGATCCCTATTCCTACCATAACACGACTGATTTATTCCATCAGCTACCACACTGTGAGACTCAGCAGTTTTACTGTTGTGAGTATTGTGGTGGTTCACATTCCAGTTCTGATTGTCAATCAGGAAACACGCTTGTCTATGAGCAGGTTCCTGATAACAATTATGACTACAACACATACCACTCACAGCCACATCAGTTTTACTGTTGTGAGTATTGTGGAGGTCCTCACTCTAGCTCGGATTGTCAAACAGGGAACCCATTTCCTTGTAACGATTACGGCTCTTCATATCATGACCAACCTCTACAGTACCAGCCTGATTCACTTCCTCAAAATCTTCTCCTTGATCTTTTGGATTTAGTGAAAGATTTGAAGGAATCTAAACACTCCCATGATAATCCAAATGAAAAATCAATGGAAGTTCTGTTAGCCGAAGAGCGGGCTGCTAAATTAGATTCCCAGATTGCATTTGAAAAATCTGTTAGGGAATCAATTGCAATAGAAAAAGCGGCCAAATCTAGCTCTCGATTCCGTTTCATTCCTGATGACGATGATGATGAAGATATCCTTGATATCCTACAATTTTATAACGGTTCATCAAGTTCATCAGTTGAAACTCCTTCCATGAAGAATCAGGGAGAAAAGACTATGATGGAATTACTAGCAGAAGAACAAATGGAAAGTATAAAACATATGTATGCTAGTCCATCTAATCTCCCTCAGTCTGTTGTTATCACACCTGATATTCCCACTCACTCTCTAAACATGGGGGATGAGCTTCTTAGCACTATTCCAGAAATGGAATCGTCTAGTGTTGAGGACCTTATCCCAATCCCGAGAGAGTCACAGGGAATTTCTGATCATCTGTGTGATATCCCTTTCCCTCTTGAGTGTTCTCAAGATCATTTTGAAACTTTCTCTGATCTTAGCGACGATTGTGCTTCCTATGGAGACATCGAGTACGTTGAGGCATCACTTCCACAATCTGATGCTGATCCCCTTCTTGAGGAGTTCTCCGGTGAACTCACTCACATCAATCCACTCTTTGATTTCGAAGCCGATCTGGGAGAGACTGAAAGTCTCATTGTTAATGATCGTTCACTCACTTCTTATCCCAACAGTCCAATAGAGAATGTTGATCACTTTGTTCCCGAAACATTCAAAGCTACTTTCACTAATCCTCTATTTGAATTCAACTCTGAATTCACTTCAATTTCTGAGAATCCACTCTTTGATACTCAGACTGAGGATAGTGATGAACCCACAATGGAACAAGAGTTCACAAATTCACATCATGTGAATGATTCTCTTCATGAGGAGTTCGCCGGTGAACTCTCTCATATCATATCTCCGCTGGAGTATGATTGCTTGGATGGCAAAAATCATGATCGGGGGGAGAGAATCTCAATTTGCATAGTTATGACAAATCTTCCCACCCATCCTCCCGAGATGCCTTCCAACCCAAAGAGCTCAACCAATAAAATCCAAATAAGTGCAACTGCACTTAATCCCGAGGAAGAAGATCTAGTCATGATTGTTATCATGATTTTCCTTCTTTTCTTCACCTACTCGGTGACTTCCTCTCTTCTTCACTCCTTCGGGAATGAAGACACTATCTTTGACCCCGGCATTTTCATTTATCATCTGTGAGCCGGGTCTTTCTTTGTCTTTCTATGTATATCTCATCGGTGTGGAACTTTCACGTGCTTCAAATGTTTGTCCAAACATCTTGAATGAAAGTCCGATGGAGATTGTTTTCCACTTTGCTTCCCCATGAACCAATGAATTCGGGGCCGAGTCAAGCTAGCGACTCGGTAACCAAAAACAGTAGCACACACCATATGGGTTTTCACCCATATTTCTGACTTCTTACCCCTTTCTACCACCTAAGTGTGGGGGTAATGCCCCATATGTTTAAAAAAAAAAAAAAAAAAAAAAAAAAAAAAAAAAAAAAAAACATCTTTCTAAATAATGGCCGTAGTATTTCCCTTTTACGTTCTTTGTTTCGGCATAACCGCCGGTACTTTGAATATTGAGGGCAATATTCATTTCTAAGTGTGGGGGGGAATTCTCACGAATTTCATGTATTATCTACCCAATTCCCCCGTTTTTGGCCAAAATTTTTTTTTTGAGTAAGTGTTTTACACTTACTCATTTGGTTATCAGTCCGCCATGTTTGATAAACTAAAGGATTGGCTAATCCAGGAGCAAACGGCTCTTGGTAAAGATATATCAAATCCGTTGACGGCTTGCAATTTGCCCAAAATTGTATGGTTCTCAGCTCACCATATCCTAAAAAGTGAAGAGTTGGCTAGCCCGCAAGATTATGGCTTGTGGTAAAGGCAGTGGAAAATCCATAATTGGTAATCAGCTCACCAAAGATAATATTGATAATTTATCTAAGAGTTGGCTAGTCCAGAAGGGTACGGCTTCTGGTAAAGACAAAATCAAATCCGTTGAAAGCTGGTGGTTTGCTCAAAATCACATGGTTATCGGTGTACCATGGTTCTTACTTGAACTGAAACATTTGGCTACTCCAGAAGTAATGGCTTTTGGTAAAGAGATTAAAATCCATTATGTTTTCTCAAATCATTGCTAGGGACTAGCAATATCTCAGTGTGGGGGATTGATGAGTGTCTAAATACTCATCATTTTTGTACAAAATAAACTGCAAAATCATCTGAAAACACTCAGAAACACATCAAAATGATCAAAATATCACAAATCAGTGTTTTATGTGTTTTAAATGCAAAAATATCAAAATCAGATGAAAAACATATCAAATTTGCAAAAATTGCAGTTTCAGTCCCCCAAGTTTCAAAAGTTGTCAAAAACAGTCCCTGAGCTCATAATTTCAAAAGTAAAATCACCAAAGGTCCTTTTAAAATCATAAGTTGTCAAATTTAGTCCCTTGGTGAAAAATATCAAAAGTTTGAGAAAATTAAAAAAATGGTCCTTCAAGTTTCAAAATTGGCAGAATTAGTCCCTGGAAAATTGGAAAATGACAGATTTGGTCCCTGTACTTTTGAAACTTGTCATTAATGGTCCTTTGAAGTAACTTTGATGAAATGGCAGATTAGGTCCTTTGATTTTCAGATTTGGCACTTCTAGTCCCTATAGTATTAAACTCTTTAAAACCAATTTGGACCCTTGCCTATTCTGACCCCCTGTCACTAAACCCTTTTTGAACCCCCTGGTATTAATAACCCAAGTCAAACAGAGGTTTGACTAACAGACTTTGGCGCCATCTCTTCTCCTCCCCACTTGATCCCTGAAATCACTCAACTAGCCATCCCCCATCCTCTCCATATCACACTCCTTGTCCCCTCCATATCAACAAAAACAAGAATCATTTAATGATCCTTCAACCCCCTCACTCACTCCTCCACCTGTCAAATTCCCATTTCCCGCCAAAATCAATCTATGGCTAAAAACTGTTTAAAGCCATCCAAGGGCCAGGATTTGTGGTGGGATTCAATCAAGGATGCGAGAGAAAGCTAGTGGGAGTATAAAAAGAGAAGAAGAAGCAGTTTCAAAGGGTAGCTAGTTTTTAAGTTTTTCCTTTAAATGTCGTTTTTAAAAAATTAATGTTGTAGTTTAATTAAATTGTTGTAATTTCTGTGTATCTGTATTTCCTTTAAGTTAAAAACAACTTTGTATTGTACCTTTGAGCATAAATTCAAGTTTCCTTATAAATTTCAAGTTTCCATTTACTGTTGAAATAGCTATCTTCAAATTCTTATGTATAAGCTCCTAGTAGCTTATTTTCTAACTAAAACAATCTTATATAAGCTTATCATAGTCTTTCAAAAGGTTACATCTAATTTTCAAGTCATTTTGTGAAATAGTCAACAGAAGTCAAACTGAACTTTATATGGTCTTGGTAATGGATAAATGGAGATGTAGTGGTGATGTTGGGTTTAATTAGACTAGTTTAGATTGGTCTTGGGTCTGGTTTTAGTCTGGTACACAAGCTGGATCCATGTGAGTATATTTCTCATTTTCAATTTTCAAGTCAAAAGTGGCATATTTTGCTTGTTTGAGTTTCTGTGATCATCATTAGTGTATACTTGTTCACATAGTTTTATTTAGGTTATATAAACTTAGAGTAATCAAGAAATCAGTATGGATTAGTGGTAATCTCAATTTTAGTTGCTAAACAGGTTTTAAAAGGGTGTTTGGATTTGGGATTTATACTATGTTAGAGGGTCTTGCAGTGATAGGTTTTAGTTTGTTCATGTCTTTGTAGTCCATTTTAGCTAATTTCTGTCTTAATCTTGTGCTTGCAAAGCTCATTAGTCAACATATCCATTTTTCTGTCTCCACTGTCCATTGTTGAAATTTTTGATGGCCAAAAGTTTGTTTTGTGTTTAACTTTCATATATACAACTTGCAGTAGCATCATTATACCTTAATACATCATTTCTAGTCTACAAATCAAGATCAAAGTTCCAAATAGTCAAACATTTCAAATCCTTCAAAAAGTCAAAATGTGCAAAAGCAGATTTGAGCCCATCTAGAGAGAATTTTCTTGAGCTCATTTCTTGGTCAAATCTTGTGAATCTTGTGGTTTTTAAAACCTTTCTTGGTCTAGTTTATTGCTATGATTTTTGTGTATTTTTGGAAATTTTCTTTAAGCTTCATTTTAGCTTGTCAATATGGCCCAAGTGCCCTGTGCAGAGCACAGTGGCCTGCACAGGGCTTTTGCAGATTTTGCAGACCTTGCCACAAGCTCATTTGAGCTTGGCAAGGTCTGATCTTTGGGTTTTAGTTAGTAACCCAGGTCATCTTTAGGTCTCTATTATTGGTTTTTGCTTTCCAGCTTATTCTAGGGCTTATTTCTTGGCTTGAAGTAGACCCCCCCTTTACTGTTTTCTAACTTATAGCTCAAATACTCAAATCTGTTGAGCTTATAATCAGAGGTTGTTGCTTGTTGGTACTTGTTCCATTTTAGCCCTCTTAGCTTATTATAGCTTGTGTTTCAGTTTGGTAGCTTTTGGATTCCATTTGCTTATCCATAGTGCTTATTTATAAGCAATTTCCACATCAGTTGCATAATCCTCCACATAAGCTCCTGTTTTTCCATTTTTCTTAGCTTCCCTATATTATTTTAGACTTTTCCTGAAATTTTCAGATTTTTCTTAGGTGTTTAGCTATTTTTCTTTATTTAAATTAGTTTTTAAGTATTTTTAAATAGCATTTAATACAAATAATTAAGAAAAGCTTCAAAAAAATAATTTTTCAATTTTCTTAAGTTAAGATAAATATTAGAAGCCTAAAAAGTATTTTTCCATAATTTTCTTAGCTTAAAAAGTATTTTTTAGCATTTTAATTAGTTTTAAATTAATAATAAATACATAAAAAGTCTAAAAAATATATTTTCAGTTTTAAAATTAGTTTTATCATATTTTAGATTTTTCTAAGTCTTAATTTTATTTTTCTAGTCTTATTTTGTATTTTCTTTTATTTTAGAGTATTATTAAATAGTTTAAAATAGTTTTTAATTAATAATAATTAATTTAATAGTTATAAAAATAATTTTCCTTTTCTATAAATTTTCTCATATCATTAGGTTTGTAAAAATGTATTTTTCATATTTTTAGGACCTTTATTTCTTAGATCTCACGTTTTTATTTGTACGTTTACGTTATTTTTATTTAAACGTAAGTTTTTAGTTTTAAGTTTTAAACGTTCATCACTTTAAATATAGTGATAGCGTTTATTTAATATCTTTTATCTTTTTAATTTTCTTAATTTGTATTTAAGTCGCTTTATTTTATTAACTTTTTCAGTAGTGTAATTATCCTATCCTAATCTTTTCTGATCGCTATCATTAGTGATCATTCTACCGTCTGAATCAGTGTTAACACACCATTGAGTCTCCGTGGGACTTAACGACCCGGGAATCCACTATATTCCCTGATCTTCATTGCATTTGTGTTTAAGCTGTTTTAAGTCTGTTAGACTTGACGGTTTTGCGCAGATCATTGACTCTGAACACACCTACCATTCTTTTCACCATGTAATAGGCAAGGTTGAATGGTCTTTGGTGGATGAGGCAATAGATCATTTGAACAAGACACGCATTGGGATGGTCTTTGTTTCCGACTAAAAAAATGACATTTTCTCTAAGGATTTCTTCCCACTTTTTGTAAATGGGAATTATCTCGGAGAGTTCCATTTGAAAGGGATCACGATGAATGAGTTCTTTGTTATGGTTGAGACGAGATTGGTCGGCTCTTATCTTGAAGATCGTGTCACGAAAAACTACAGGATCATCGAGAGGAGTGTGATAGATTGGTTTGGGGTCAAGTGCAAAGGATTGAGCGGATATTGCCCAATCTTGGGACATACAAATTCCTTCACATGGAATGCGAAGAATTTGTGCAAATGTGTTGAGGGGTAAGGTGATGGTTTGGTTGTTGATAATGAAAGTGATTGAGATGCTTTCATCATTGTTTCGAATGATCCTAACACTTTTGTAAAACTCAAAGATAAAAACCGGACAAATTTGTTCATCGATATCTAGAAGACAATCAAAGTTAATTACCGAGAAGACTTGACGAATGTCGGTGTTTTCAAGGAAACATTCCTTAACAACACGACCTTCATGGATAAGTCGTTTTTCAAGCCTTTTGAAAATTTTGCGATTGCTTTTCGATAATATCTAGAGAGGTAGTGGACGGTGTCATGGTGATCTTGTTGGGTAGCTTTGGGCATGATTGATCCTAGAAAATAAATATTCCAATTAGGTAAAATTTGTCAAGATGGGTTTATGGTTTTGAATTGTATTAACAATGTTATTTTGAAAAAAAATCTTTAATTACATAGAACTCTTTTATAATTAATTTTTGCAATACCTAATTTTTCCAATTGGTAATCAATTGAATCTTTAATTGAAAATTCTAAACCATAAACCCTGGGAAGAAGATGATGATGAATAGAACATATGAGTGTAATTACTTACAATTATGTTCAAGAATGAGATGCTTGAGGATATGAAGCCCTATGGAGATGGAAGTAGAAGTTAGGTCGTTTTTGTGTTTGTGGGGAGAGGGAAAATGGATTATTTTGGTTTTGAAAATCGTATATCTGATTTTTGTCACACGGTTCCCCCGGATCCCTTGTATTAGGGATCCGGCTAGTACTACTTGTGGGATCTGGCTACTGTGGACAGAAAAGGAGTGTTTGACGTTTATTTTTGTAATAAATTATACAATAGCTTATAAAACAAAACATGTAAAATGGGGTTTCTATTTGAATAGACGCTTGGTCAAGGTGTTTTGATGGTCAATTGGTTATTAGATAAGTTAACCGTCAAAGGTCTCTTTTGCGAAGACGGCGTAAGTTTGACGATCTTTTAGAAAATCAACGAGGAATACTATTTCTGATGATGAGTAAGTAAGGAAAGTGATGAAGAGAGACTTTTTAGAGACTTGAAGTTAACATCCTAATTCGTGTGTTCATATAGTTATATAGAACAATATTTATACGCACATATCATCAACATATTTATATAAGCGTATTATAGATAGATATTAACTAGTTTGTGGGTAAGAGAACATACCTCAAACCTCTTGATATGGTTTTTAGAGACCATATACCCGAAATACTTCATGAGCTTTTAAAGTTGTCCATTGTACTTGGTAGAAGTAGGTTGTGATTACTTTTGGATACTTCCTTGAGAGTTGACTTCATTTTTATTTAGATAGAAATTAAGACTTTGGAAGAGTCCTAGCAAGAAGATTTCTTAAAGAAGAATTGTTAGAATAATCTATCACTATCCAACATAAAATAAAGAAATTTGGTTTTAAAAGATTTCCTACTTTGTAGTTTTCAATCACACACAGATCGTATCAAGTTTTTAAAGTACAACATACTCTAAGAAACTTGGTAACGAAGCTCTGGTACCAATTGTGGAAAACTAGAAGGGGGGGGGGGTTGAATAGTTTTACCGATTAAAACATCTTTTGAAACTATTTAGATCGACTTATGTCAATCTATTTAGATGTGTGTGTTGGATGTTGATAGATAAGTATATAGATAAGTAAAGAAAAGATAAAGAGTAAGAAGAACAAAACCACAACGCGAGGTTTTATAGTGGTTCGGTTACAAGGACACCATCCTTGCCCTACTCCACTCCCCGAGTCACCTACTCGAGAGTTCGTTATCACTACATAACACAAACTCCTTGTGGCGGAGAAGCCTTCACAACGTCGCCTACTCTTTATCCGGTACAAGGCTAGACACCGGGTTCTTCCACGAGGTAGAACCAAACCTATCACAACGTCGCCTACACTTTATCCGGTACAAGGCAAGATACCGAGCTACATTACAAAGGAGGAACTACTACCCAACACTACACAACACCTATCCCAAAGGAGATCTACTCCTTATTACAACATCAACAAGGATATCAATATCCTTTGACCCAAACTAATCTATCTTGTACATCGATGCACCATATTGAATATACACCCTAGGCACCTTTCACTAATGCCTTTGACACGACACCTAGGCACCCTTCGCTAATGCCTTCAACACGGACCTTCGGCACCCTTCACTAATGCCTTTGACACAGATCTTCGGCACCTTTCACTAATGCCTTCGACTTGACCCTTTAGACATCTTTCACCTATGTCTTTAACACAACACTTCTAATGAAAGAGGAAAAAACTATCAACAAGATAACATCAGTAGTCTTGATGATGACGAAGCTTGGCAACCCATGGACTTGAGCTTGCTCGACTTCAAGAGGTGGTGATCTCGCCTTTAAGAGGAACCTAGAGAATTACACAAACACAAAACTACATAGGAAGATCCTTTGGATCTGAGGTTAGAGAGTTTACAACACTAAGAGAGAATGTGTGTTAAAAGGGATGAGTTACAATGAAGAAATTGCTCACTATTTATAGACAAAAATCACTAATGTTCCCCAGATCCCACGGATCCCTTACATGAGGGATCCGTCCAGTGTAATCTGCGGGATCCATAGGACGCTCCTCTTATATGGGTTGTGGTTCATGGATCATGGGTCATGGGTTATGGACTTTGGATCATGGGTATCCAAATAGATACAATGTATCTAGAAGATGCAATGCATCTAGTCAATGGGTCATGGGGTAGCTCCATGGGTTATGGATAATACCCATCATGACTTCATGCATGATGTCATGCTGGGTCATGGGTTATGGATCATGCTCCATGGGTATGGGTCATGGACTTTGGGTTTTACCCAACTACATTCAATGTGTCTAGTCAATGGGTCAAGTACTTAGATTCTTACCCATTACATTACCCATTACAATATATATACTAAGTATGTATATATATATACCCATTATGTAAACACTATGTTAATACAAATAAACCGTAAAAACGTTTATTAATATTTTGCGATCTCTTTGTGTTTTGTTGATAACAAATATAATGTTATCTTAAGTATAATTATAAGGATACATGTTATTTTTGTAAAGAATTTACATATAGCCATTTAAATACAAAAATGTAGTAATTAAGTATTTGTTGTAATAGTTTATTAGGATGGGTAAAAATCATAACCCATGGACCATAACCCATGGATCTTAACCCATACCCAAGTTGGCTAGATACAATGTATACTTAGATACATTAAATCTAAAGAAAACCCATGGACCAACCCATAACCCATGACCCATAACCAAAAAAACCATGGGCAAAGAGGAGCGTTCCACGGATCCCTAGGATTACATTAAACGGATCCCAAGTGGAAGGGATCCGTGGGATCCGGGGAACAGTGAAGATTTTTGCCTATAAATAGAGAGCCATTTCTTCATTCTAACTCACCCCTCTTCTTACTAAATCTCTCAAACACTCTCATTCTCTTCTAACATATAGATCACTTGATCTAGAGAGTTGTTCTTCTTTCTTTCTATTGTGATCCTCATATAGGTCCTTCTCTAAGGCGAGATCACGAGCATTCTACAAGTCATCCATGCAAGGGGTCCTTGATTGATTTGTCACTCCGCAAGATTTCTGTAGCGAAGATCTTGTATTTGATATTTCACATATTTGTTGTGTAATAGTCGTGTTGGTTTGGTCCACAGTGTTACGGACTCGGTATCTAGCTTTGTACCGGAAAAAGTGTAAGCAACGTTGTGAAGGCTTCTCCGCCAAGTGAAGGAGTTTGTTGACATAGTGCTTGAACTCTCGAGTAGGTGACTCGGGGAGTGGAGTAGGGCAAGGAAGGTGTCCTTGTAGCCGAACCACTATACATCGGTTGTGTCTTTTCTTTCCCTTCGCTTTACTTTATTTACTTGCGTTATCATTAGATCTATACTTTCTCTACATCCATAAGATCTCACATATTAACGAATCTAAAGTTTTTGAAACTAACGTAAAATTGGCAAAACTATTCAACCCCCCCCCCTTCTAGTTTTCCACAATTGGCATCAAGAGCTAAGTTTATAAAAGTTTTAAAGTAAAATTGTATTTTAAAAACTTTTCGATCACTATGGGTTCTGAAAATTATAAGGAAGGGCAATCTATGCAACGACCACCACTACTTGAAACTAATGGTTTTATATATTGGAAAAATAGATTCGAAACATATGTGAAATCTAAAGATATTGATCTTTGATACATTATTGTTGAAGGCGATTTTGAGGCTACCTTAAAAGATGATAAAGGAAATGTAGTTAACATACCTCATGATAAACTAAATGACGAATTAGAGAAAAAGCTTTCTAAAAATAGTGAAGCAAAAATGGTTTTATATAATGCTTTACCGAAAAAGGAATTCGAAAGAATTTCTATGCTTAAGACCTCTAAAGAAATTTGGACTTCTTTAGTTGTAACTCATCAAGGCAACCAACAAGTTAAAAATAATAAAATTGATTTATTTGTTCAATAATATGAACAATTTTCAATATCGGATGAGGAAACTATAGATCATTCATTTGCTAACTTTAATACTATTATTACATATTTAAAATCACTTGATGAATCTTTTTCTAGCCGTAACCATGTTAGGAGATATCTAAGGGCACTTCCATCGAAGTGGAGATCCAAGGTGACGGCGATCGAAGAGTCAAAAGATTTGACAATCCTCACCCTTGAGGAACTCATAGGCAACCTAAAAGTCTACGAGCTTGTCCTTGCCAAAGACTCCGAAGCCTCAAAGGTAAAAGAGAAACACAAATCTCTTGCCCTTAAAGCCAAAAAGGCTTCAAGCGATGAAGAGAACTCCTCTTCGAGTAGTGACGACGAGGAGTACGCTATGGCTGTAAGGGACTTTAAAAAGTTCTTTAGAAGAAAGGGAAGATACGTCAAACAACCATATGATGATAAGAAAGGCTTTCGGAAAAGCAAAGAGGACGAGAAGCCAAAGGATGATCGTACTTGCTTTAAATGTGGGGACCCAAACCACTTTATTAGTAAGTGTCCTAAACGGGATGATCAAAAGGCGTTCGTGAGTGGCACGTGGGGAATGAGCGACGAGGAGGACGAAGAAATTTGCCTCATGGCAAATGACGAGGTATGTCACGAATACTATAGTAGTTCATCACTTGATGACGACTCTTTGCATAATGAATATGACAAACTATGCAACATTAGCTTAAAACTAATTAACAAAAATAAGCTTTTAAAGAGTCAAAACCAACGTTTAGATAAAGAAGTCATAGAATTAAAAGCAAAACTAAAACGTTTAGAAAAGGGTAAAATAGCAAGTGGTGAATGTGAACTTTGCGTTCAACTTCAAACACTAGTTGATCATCTAGATTCTAAAATTGCTAGAATGAGTACGAACACTTTAGATACAATACTAGATGGTGTTAAAACCGGTAACAACCAAAAAGGCTTAGGTATTCAACAACTTGATCCATCAACTAGTGAAAGTAAAGAAACAAAATTTGTTAAGGCACTAGAAAAACCAGCCACTGTTGTGGCAGATCCCACGGATCCCCTAAAAAGAGAACCGGCTAGTGTACAGACAGGGATCCGTGGATCTGCTGTAGCAAACAGTAGTAATAACGTAGCGTCTTCATCTAGAACTGATTTTGTTATCGTTAATCGGAAGAAACCAACTCACGTCACCACTAGACAACCACTTCCAAAATATAATCCTACTTTTGCAAGAAACAAACCTCCATCTTTTTCAAAACCTAATTCATTTAGGAGACCTAATAACATTTACCCGAAAAGTAATCATCAAATGGGATGGAACCCAAATATGCAAAATGGCTTTCCCTTTCAAAACTTTGCTCCATGGAATGCATACTCACCTTATCCATACATGTCTAACATGAATGGAATGTTTAACACTAATGGACCCATGAACAAATGGGGACCAAACTTTTGAGTTTATTATTGTTTTAGGTGTGCTTAAAGGTCGACCTAGACCCCGATGAATGGGTCAAGGATAGCGGGTGCACGAGGCACATGACTGGTAATAGGGATCTATTCTCCACATATGAATCCGTAAATGGAGGTAATGTGGTGTTTGGAAATAGCAAAAGTAGAATCATCGAAAAAGGTACGATTTCTAACAAATCTCTAACCATTAACGATGTGTGTCACGTAGAAAACCTAAACTTTAACCTCTTAAGTATAGGACAAATATGTGATAAAAAGTGCAATGTACTTTTTACCGAAACCGGTAGTAAGATACTAAAAAATGGCATAACCATAGGAAGAGGAATTAGGAAACATGGAGTCTATGTCATTAAAATTGATAATGAACCTAAAGACAAACTTTTTCTTACCTCTATGGATGATACTTCGACCTTATGGCATCGAAGATTGGGTCATGCCAATATGCGACTTCTTCAATCGCTATCATCCAAAGATCTAGTAAGAGATCTACCTAAGTTAAAATATGAACATCACTTTTGTGATGCTTGTAATGTTGGAAAACAAGCTCATTCTAGTCATAAAGCTAAAAACATGGTGTCTACAACTAGGTGTCTAGAATTACTACATATGGATTTATTTGGTCCATCCGCTATCCAAAGTTATGGAGGCAACTACTAAACTTTGGTCATAGTGGATGACTACTCTAGGTATACATGGACAAGATTTTTAAAGAACAAAACGGAAACCTTTAATTATTTTGAAATATTAAGCAAAAAGATCCAAAGACAACTAGGAAGTCCTATAGTGTCCATTAGGACGGATCATGGTAGGGAATTCGATAATGAAGTGCAATTTGGAGCCTTTTGTGACGCTAATGGTATTACTCACAACATCTCGGCTCCACGCACTCCACAATCGAATGGGGTAGTAGAAAGAAAGAATAGAAACCTACAAGAAATAAGTCAAACCATGCTTAATGAACAATCCATACCTCAAAAGTTTTGGTGTAATGTCGTTGATACTTCAACGTACATACTCAATCGAGTCTTAATTAGACCAATCTTAGGTAAAACTCCATATGAGTTACTCCGAGGCAAAAAGCCTACGTTAAATCACTTTAGAGTCTTTTGAAGAAAATGTTTTATTCTTAACACTAAAGATTACCTTACAAAATTTGATCCTAAATCAACCGAAGGTATCTTTCTAGGTTATTCGCCAAATAGCAAAGCTTACGTCATATTAAACAAAGAAACAATGAAGGTAGAAGAGTCATTAAATATAAAATTTGATGAAAGTCCACCCAAACCTTCTCCATCTCTTGTCGATGACGAGATCATAGAAAGTGATGCTATAGTAATAAAGAAAAAGATAAATGAAGAAGAAGAACCTTTAAATGATGAAATCATAAACATTAAAGAGTCCAAATATCACCTCGTGGATAAAGTCATAGGAAAGCTAAACGAAAGAACATTAAGGTCTCAAGTTCAAAACAAAGTAGCTTGTTTTGTTTCGTTTCAACCATAGAACCTAGGAATACACAAGAAGCCATAAAAGATGAGAGTTGGGTAATGGCTATGCAAGAAGAACTAAATCAATTCGTTTCTAATGATGTTTGGACGCTTGTCCCTCCACCTAGTAATCAAACCATAATAGGAACCAAATGGGTTTATAAAAACAAATTAGATGCAAACGGAGTAGTGTCTAGGAACAAGGCTAGACTCGTTGCCCAAGGGTATAACCAACAAGAAGGAATAGACTTTGATGAGACCTATGCCCCAGTGGCTAGATTAGAGTCTATAAGAATACTTCTTGCCTATGCTTGTGCTAATGATCTAAAGCTTTATCAAATGGATGTCAAAAGCTCTTCTCTAAATGGTTTCATTAATGAAGAAGTATACGTAGCTCAACCTCCGGGCTTCATCGATTTTGAAAACCCAAACATGTATATAAATTAAAGAAAGCCCTTTACGGTCTTAAACAAGCTCCAAAAGCTTGGTATGATAGACTCAAGTCATTTTTAATTAAACACAACTATACCATGGGGTTAGTTGACAACACACTTTTTACTAAGAAAAGAGAGTCACATATAATCATAGTGCAAATATATGTAGATGATATTATATTCGGATCCACTTGTCAAGACATGTCTGATGATTTCTCTAAAATCATGCATGACGAGTTCGAGATGAGTATGATGGGAGAACTTAGTTTCTTTCTTGGTCTACAAATTAAACAAGTAGAAGATGGTATCTTCTTTAATCAATCTAAATACATAAAGGAGATGTTAAAGAAATTCGGTCTAGAAGAGTCGAAACCAATTAGGACACCAATGTCATCCGACACCAAACTCACAAAAGATGAAGACGGCGAATCCGTAGATAATACTAAATATCGTGGCATGATAGGTAGTCTTCTCTACCTCACGGAAAGTAGGCCGGATATCATGTTTAGTGTTTGCTTATGTGCTAGGTTTCAAGAAGACCCTAAAACATCACACCTAGAAGCCGTAAAAAGGATATTTAGATACATTAAGGGTACAACACAATTAGGATTATGGTATCCTAAGGGCACGGGAGTAGAAACAATTGTATATGCAGATTCTGACCATGCAGGTGATTATGTTGATAGAAAAAGTACAAGTGGGGTGTGTACTTTCATGGGATGTTGTTTAACGTCTTGGTTTTCTAAGAAACAAACAACACTAGCTATATCAACAACCGAAGCCGAGTACGTCTCCTCCGGCAAAGCATGCCAACAAGCACTATGGATGAAACAAGCGTTAGTCGACTACGACATTCATCTAAGCGACATAGCCATCCTATGTGACAACAAAGGTGCCATCGACTTAAGCAAGAATCCGGTATTGCATTCTCGCACAAAGCATATAGAGATTCGACATCACTTCTTAAGAGACAATGTTCAAAAGGGGAACATCTCTATTGAGAAGGTAGCATCCAAAGACAACATAGCAGACGTCCTCACCAAACCGTTGAAGCGGGAACAATTCAACCTACTTCGTCTTGGTCTTGGTTTAATGGAACAAACGTCGTAACTTATTTGACTCTACAAGGCATGTAAACACTAGCCCTCTTCTTTCTGAGTCTAGGATCTCTATTTCACGCACAACTCACAAACAATACGAGAATTTTCAAAACCCAAGATAAGTTTTCCACTTATAGCTTTTTTAATTTTTTTGGTTGCAAACACATAACTACATACACATTTTCAAAGAAAATCTCTTTTCAAAATGTTTTCTAAAAGAATGATACCTTCCCGTATCAATTTCACAAAAGCAATTTCTCACGTCTAGGACAAATCGCTGTTTCATTATTAATACAAAGTAAAAATCCGTTTTCATTGCATCTCATGTCTTTTGAATGCTAAAGGGGACACATAACTAATATGTGTTTTCGGGTACATTCATTTAATCAACAATGAATTAGGAGCATTGATAACATAAAATTACGTACTCATGTACTAAATGTGTATTTTCAGGTTATCTCAATAGGATACTTTTTCTACTTCTAGTTTATTTTCTATTTCTTTTTAGGGGTCGAGATAACCGCAACTCCAAATAGTTTGCATATAGGCACACACTAGGCAAAAATGTTTCCAAAAGGAAAATTTTGTGTTGCCTGAATCACCAGACCCACGGATCCCAGCCTTCATGCTGGACGGATCCCTCAAGGGAAGGATCCGTGGGATCCGTGAGACAGAAGCTATTTTTACCTTCTATTTTTCTCATTTTGGATGAAACATCCACATTTGTTTTATTTTAGGGAGTATGCTCTTTAATGCTTGTGTTCTCATGATCACATGCCTTAAATTCATATCTAATCATTAGATTTTAATCCAAATTTTGGGTCAAGCATTCATTAAAATGATTTGTTTTTCTATATATATAGAACTCCCAAAATGCTTGCATAATCCATCTCATCCTCACAAACACAATACACCATGTCATCCACAAATCCTTTAGATGAATCACCTAGTACACACAAACATCTTCATGATACCCAAACCTGTGTGCTACCACCATCCAAAATACCACAATCAAACTCTAGGATATCCGCACGGATTAGTATCCGATCTTGTTGTTTAGCAAAACCAACCTCAAATGGTTCATCCTCAACAAATAACTCACCACAAGATGCTTCCATTATAGCACCTCCTTCATCACCAACAAGTACACCAACTTCATCACCAAATCATTCACCACCTAAAATCACTCTTTTGGAACTCCTTACGACTCCAACAAGATCTCCACAACCAAAGCAAAAAGAATTAGCCTTTTTGACACCTCCAACTTCTCCAAACACAATATTCAATGATCTTGAAACATCACCACCTTTAGCTCCCATTAAACTACAAGAACATCTAGGTTCTTTTCCACCATCACTTCCAATCATTCCGGACTTTGATCCGTATTTTCCTATTTTTCCACCACAACTTCCGCAACTCACAAATCAAAACAAACCGGAAGATTTCCGTACTCATTACCCACATCACATACATTGTGAACATTGCCAATCCACTAGGGAAATTGCAATAGAAGTTAGGGAAGAAATGCGATTCATACTCAACGTCATCCTTGATCGCATCAATACCATTACTCATTCAAACCTCCATCCATAACCTTATGCAAGCATGGAAGGAATCACTACTACTATTTTCTATTTTTAGTACTTTTTCTTTTGAAGTCATTTTCAAGAACAAGTCTTGTTCTTATTTTTACATGCTTGTAAGTGGCATAAATACCACTACAATTTGTTGTTTTATTACAAGGCCTTGTTTATATACCTTGGCTCCCAATCTTGATTCTCGGCAATCACAAGATTATTTAAGCATGTTACTAACCTTTCTTTTTGTAGGATTTTTATTTTTTCTTCACTTGACGCCCCAAACAAGGGGGAGCTACCGTCAAGGGGGAGTTAGCATTTATTTCTTCCAAGGGTTAACTTTTTGTTTCGACAAAAAGGGGGAGAAGAAGTAAAACTTAGGGGCTTTCAAAAATTACATCTATTCTTAAGTTTTACTCATCATAACATTATGTTTTGTCATCAACAAAAAGGGGGAGATTGTTAATACAAATAAACCGTAAAAACGTTTATTAATATTTTGCGATCTCTTTGTGTTTTGTTGATAACAAATATAATGTTATCTTAAGTATAATTATAAGGATACATGTTATTTTTGTAAAGCATTTACATATAGCCATTTAAATACAAAAATGTAGTAATTAAGCATTTGTTGTAATAGTTTATTAGGATGGGTAAAAACCATAACCCATGGATCTTAACCCATACCCAAGTTGGCTAGATACAATGTATACTTAGATACATTAAATCTAAAGAAAACCCATGGACCAACCCATAACCCATGACCCATAACAAAAAAACACATGGGCAAAGAGGAGCGTTCCACGGATCCCGAGGATTACACTAGACGGATCCCAAGTGGAAGGGATCCGGGGAACAGTGAAGATTTTTGCCTATAAATAGAGAGTCATTTCTTCATTCTAACTCACCCCTCTTCTTACTAAATCTCTCAAACACTCTCATTCTCTTCTAACATATAGATCACTTGATCTAAAGAGTTGTTCTTCTTTCTTTCTATTGTGATCCTCATATAGGTCCTTCTCGAAGGCGAGATCACGAGCATTCTACAAGTCATCCAAACAAGGGGTCCTTGATTGATTTGTCACTCCGTAAGATTTCTGTAGCGAAGATCTTGTATTTGATATTTCACATATTTGTTGTGTAATAGTCGTGTTGGTTTGCTCCACCGTGTTACGGACTCGGTATCTAGCTTTGTACCGGAAAAAGTGTAAGCGACGTTGTGAAGGCTTCTCCGCCAAGTGAAGGAGTTTGTTGACATAGTGCTTGAACTCTCGAGTAGGTGACTCGGGGAGTGGAGTAGGGCAAGGAAGGTGTCCTTGTAGCCGAACCACTATACATCAGTTGTGTCTTTTCTTTCCCTTCGCTTTACTTTATTTACTTGCGTTATCATTAGATCTATACTTTCTCTACATCCATAAGATCTCACATATTAACGAATCTAAAGTTTTTGAAACTAACGTAAAATCGGCAAAACTATTCAACCCCCCCCCCTTCTAGTTTTCCACACACTAGTTGTTATACATATGTATTTCTATAAAATGTAAACAGTATTACTTGTTTAGTGTTTTGTATGAAAACGTAAGTGTGTTAGTAAACTATTGGCTCAAACCATTTACGTATTTTATTTGTTTCGTTAAAATGATTTTACGTTTGTTATCGAGAAAACATTAGAAGATCGTAAAATATAAATATACGTTTTTACGGCTTATTTGTATTTACAACCCATATCCAATATTTGCACATTTAGTTCCGTACTTGACGCGTTTACGTTTTGCGACGTCAATCACCACACGACCTGGTATAAAATCAATCATACCAGTTTGCGTAAGGGGAGACGACCCCGTCAAATCGACACATACGTCGTGCCCCCCGTCCCAGGAATAGAGCAAGATATTTGCTGGTCATAGGACTTGATCCCTGTCTCCACCCGCCCGATGTCGACCTCTTTACGAGCCGAGACCCCGGATCGAGAACAGATATCAACCAAAGTATCGCGCATCATGTTGTGCTGATTTTTAATACCAATTGTGCCAGCACATGATACAGCATGGTCCCCGTAAATATCCCTCGTGAAAACCTTGTAGCAAGCTGAGCACGACATCTGAACAGAGAAAAGGGGAACGCCTAGCCTATAACATAATACGCATCTGTAGGTTCTGGCATTCATAGTCTGTCCCAGCCCAGATATCTGAACCACCCTAAGCCAGTCTGAAGTGTAGTCTTCCTTTTGTGACCTCCAAAGTGCCATTTGTCCAGGAGATAGGCAAAATGTGAATTCAGCCATTTGGGTAACACGTGTGAAATATATGTCTGCCAATTTCTTCATGAGTTTGGGGGCATCGATCTCACTTGGGTTACTCAGAAGGTCAATCTCCATTTTCATATTAAAAGCGCTCAAGGCCTCTTTGAAGGAAGGCCCAGAGGTTACAATATCTGAATGTCTGAAGAGCTTAGTCTGTAGTATGGCAGATTGGAGTCTAGACGCAAGGAATGCATAGTTCAAGACATCCCCTGCAGAATATATGCCAAGCCCCCCAAATACAAATGGCAGGGTGGCCAACCTCCATTGCCAATCACCAAATCCAGGCCTAGAAGTAGTAACAATACGTTTCAGAGAAGAACGCAGTGCCGCATCAAAAGCAACATGAGCACGCTCAAAGATTCGAGGAGAATATGTGCGCATAAAGAAATATACCTTTGAAATGCCGACACAAGCACGAAGGAGCAACAGCTCACATTGGGGATCCCTAATCTTAGTCACAACATCCATGAGCTCAATAGTTTTAGCAACCCTTTTCATAACAAGCTCACTGCTAAAATCAATTGTTTCTAATGAAAGTGATGTTTTTATAAATAATAATAATAATAATAATAATAATAATAATAATAATAATAATAATAATAATAATAATAATAATAATAATAATAATAATAATAATAATAATAATAATAATAATAATAATAATTATTATTATTATTATTATTATTATTATTATTATAATTAAAATTAAAAAACTAAAAAAGTAAAATAATAATAAAACTAAATTGCAAAATACATCCATGTTACAAGCAAGAAAATGAAAATACTTCATGTTAGATCCACGTCAACCTGAGTGTTTCAGACAAAACTTGAAGTCACAGAGTGTCTCTCATAATACCGCTGTGCCGCAAATCATTTGGTCACAGTCGCTTTGTTACATAACAACGATTTTAACAACTTTGTTCTTAATGTTGAATTTATGTAATCACAACTGAGTTTTTACATCTCATTGTGCACAAAGTTTATAAATGTTGTTTGCTGTAAAAATGTAACATGACATCAAATGCAATCTCGGTGCTATTTTGGCAGAGCCCCTCATAGATGGGTTATGAGTGCCTAGTGAAGCCACACAACTTCTCTATCTTAACCATTGTGGGTGTTGTTGGTTGAATGGTTTGGATGAAGAGGTGATGTGGAAATGTAACTAGATGGTTGGTGCATAGAATGGTGAATGAAAAAGAGTGAACTGGCATGGTTTATGTTATAGTGCAGTTAGCTCTTATGGGATCTTAAATCTGTTAGAATTGTTTCTGGATGAAGAATGTTTTATGCCAATTTGTATTTTGATTCCTTGTAACTTGTAATTGTTTTGATATTAGTATAATTTACCATTGCACCAAAAATCTCGGTGCTAGTGATCGAAGCATGTCGATGGCATACCATGTTTCACCACCTTTTTGATATATATAATCTTGGATTTGTGATTTTGTATATTGTTAACTAGTTCTTTTATTTGATGTTTACAAGAGATAATTATTTTTTAGGGGCAATTCCATATTTACCCAACTTAAACATGCTAATGTCATATTTACCTAAAACATGCTTTAAATGCATTATACATCATGCATTCAAAAATTGTATTTTGGGTATATATATGACATTTTCATGTTTAGATTTGATAAATATGGAATTATCCCATTTTTTATGCGTGTATATTTTCATAGTCAACCTAGTTTTCATACTATGTGTCACTTAAAACAATAAAATAAATTGTGAATTACTTTCCTATCTGTACGAAAGTATAAGCAGCACAAGATGAACAATAGAACCTTTATTCAAACCTAAGCCACAATAGTCAGCTTAGATTAAGTTTACAATAGTATCCAAAATATTACAAGATTAGATTAATGTCAATGAGACAATAATCATGTAAGTGCAAAGACAAGACAAGATCAATGAAATGATTAGAAAGAAGAGAAGAGTGTGATACAATGACTGCACACTCAAGTGTATCTAACCCTAGATTAAGGGACTTATTAAATAGGAGATTAAGTTACACTAAGACCCCTCTAACGGCTATAAATGTCTCATCAGCAGAAATGAGAATAGTTTCAGCAGAAACGAGCATCTTGGAACTTTAAACCTTTTATTCTTTGTCCATGATTAACCCCTGTAGAATCTCTGCAATGAACATAACTTGAAAGCCATTAGCAATTGATAGAATGATATGTTTGCCACAGATTGATACCCCAAACTTTAACATTCCCCCTTAATCTGATGAGCAAACATATCAAACAATATCAATTTTTCACACAAAAATTTATGCTGATAGACAGGGAGGTTTTTAGTGAGTATGTCAGCAGTTTGGTTTGAAGACCCAATCTTTTTTGCACTTATAACACCTCTAGCAATTTTTTCCCTGATGAAGTGAACATCAATTTCAAAGTGTTTTGATCTTTCATGGAAAACAGGGTTGACAGCAAGTTGTAAAGCAGATTTGTTATCACAAAAAAGATTAACAGGGAGATTAATATCAACTTTTAGATCCTTTAAGATTTTTTAAATCCAAATGATTTCACAGGCAGCAGTAGACATAGATCTATACTCTGCTTCTGTGGAAGATTTTGAAAGAGTGTTTTGTTTTTTACTTTTCCATGAGATCAGACAATCATTAAAGAAAACACAATACCCTGTGACAGATTTTCTGGTTTTCTTGCATTTGGCCCAATCAGCATCACTATATCCTTCAAGATGATTTTCAGAGTTGCTGAAATTGTACCTTAGACCTTTTCCTGGAGCTCCTTTTAGATATCAGAACATTGAGGGCACATTCCAGATGAGATTTCAAGGGAGAATGCATATATTGTGCCAGACAATGAACTGAGTATGAGATGTCAGGTCTTGTATGGGTGAGATAGATAAGTTTCCCAAGTAACTTCTGATAACCAGTGATGTTGACAAGTAAGGGATCATCAGCAGTGGGAATGTATGGAAGGACAGAGTTGGGTTCCATAGGAGTGGACACAAGTTTGCACCCAAGAAGGCCAAATTCTTTGAGGAGTTCAAGACAATATTTTCTTTGGGAGAGACAAATGTCATTCCTAGTTTTTAGAACCTCAATGCCAAGAAAATATTTTAAATTTCCCAAGTCTTTAATATGAAATTTTGATTTTAGAAACTCTTTGAATAGGTTTATCTCATCAATGCAGTTTCCAGTAAGGACAATATCATCCACATAAACAAGCAGAGCAATAAACTTGTTATTCTCTGTTTTAGTGAACAAAGAGTGATCATTAACAGATTGAACAAAGTTATTTTCTTTTAAAACACTGACAAGTTTTTCATTCCATTTCCTAGGAGCTTGTTTTAGGCCATATAGAGACTTGACAAGTTTACAAACTTTATTCTTATTGTTCTCATTACAGAACCCCTTGGGGATGGTCATATAGATATCCTCATCAAGATCTCCATACAGGAAAGCATTGTTAACATCAAGCTGAAAAAGAGGCCATTTGTTTTTTACAGCTAAGGCAATAAGACATCTAACAGTAGACATTTTCACAACAGGAGAAAAAGTTTCATCATAGTCTATTCCTTCCCTTTGGTTATAGCCTTTAACAACTAATCTAGCCTTGTATCTATCAACTTCACCATTGGCTTTATATTTGATTTTAAAGATCCATTTGTAGCCAATAGGAGTTCTGTTGGGAGGTAGATCAGTTATATCCCAAGCATGGTTTTCATTTAAGGCCTCAATTTTAGAGTTCATAGCATCAACCCAATTACTATCAAGGATAGTTTCTTCATAACAGGTAGGTTCAATACTTTTAATAAGACTAGATGCAAAACAGTAATTATCTTTGTTAAGATTAGAGTAATTAACAACCTTTTCAACACCATATTTGACTTTTCCTTCTACAATAAAGTCGTTAAGATTATTGGGCAACTTAGAGACTCTGGTTGACCTTCTAGCAGTAGTGGCTGGCAAGCCTCTTTCTTGTTCAGCAGAATCAGGTGTTGTATCAGTAGAATCAGAAGATGCATTAGCAGGATGTGATTCATGTGATATGGTGCCCTCAGGGTGTGTATTATCATCTATAGATGTTGCAACCGGTTCGTCAATCCTAGTAGGATGACTTACCACTGTGCCATCATCATAGGATGTCACTCTCCCTTCATCATTGGGACTTATTTGTGAGTCAAAGAAATTTTTGTGATTTAAATCTTTTGGTACAAAAGTTTCAACAAAAGGTTTTGACAAGGTATTTTTCATTTTGAAGGGAAAAACAGTTTCATAAAATTTGACATCTCTGGAGTAAAATATATTTTTTGTTTCTAGGCTCAAGAGTTTATAGCCTTTTTTCTCATTTGAGTAACCAATAAGGACACTTTTTTCAGACCTACTACCAAATTTATCAGAGATGTTGAGAATGGTGGCATAGCATAAGCAGCCAAAGACTCTAAGGAGAGAGAGTGAAGGGTCATGCCCATACACAAGGAAGAAGGGGGACTTGCCAGACAGAACTGAAGAGGGTAACCTGTTTATGACATATGCAGCAGTTAGAACACATTCAGGCCAAAGATATAGAGGTAATTCCCCCTTAAACATAAGGGATCTAGCTACATTAAGGAGATGCCTATGTTTCCTTTCTGCAATACCATTTTGTTGTGGTGTATAAACACAAGAGGTTTGATGTAAAATTCCTTTTTCATGGAAAAAGTGTTGAAGTTTATTATTGACAAATTCTGTCCCATTATCACTTCTAAAAATCTTGACATTGTGTTCAAATTGATTTGATAGCATATGAGTAAAGTTAACAATGGAAACATAAACATCATCCTTCCCCTTAAGCATATAAACCCACACTGCCCTGGAATAGTCATCAACTATGGTTAAAAAATATTTGTAACCATCTCTGCTAGTGACTTTATTTGTTCCCATACATCAAGATGAACAAGTTGACCAATTTTAGTTGATTTATGTTCACTTAGAAGGAATGGTTCCCTGGGTTGTTTAGCTTTATTACAAGTATCACAGAGATGATCAGTTTCAGATGTACTATCAAATTTAAGAGTGGGTTTGAGTATGTGTAGGACTTGGTCAGAGGGATGACCAAGTCTTTGATGCCAGAGATTTCTAGAAACATGATAAACAGATATGCAGTTATTAGAAATAATCTTACATGTAAAATCAATATCAAACATATATAACCCATTGTATTGTTTACCAATCCCCACAATCCTTTTTTGATGTAAATCCTGTATATAGCAATTAGATTCATTAAACCCAACAAACAACTTATTGTCTCTAGCAATTTTATGAACAGACAGCAGACTAACATTGTACTCAGGAACAACTAGAACATCAAAAAGAGTTAGGTCATTATTGACCTTTAAATCACCAATTTTAGTAATTAAGGCCTGAGTACCGTTGGGATGTCCAACAATTAAGCCAAGATTTGAAATGTTAACAACATTGATTAAAAAATTTTCAGACACAGTCATGTGCTGATTTGCGCCAGAGTCAACAATCCAACCAAGACTGATGTTTCCAGATAAGGATTTTGTGTTGTTGTTAAAAAATTTGTTGAAGTTTACATTAAACTTGACACTGCCATTAAAGAAGGTTCTTGAAAAAAATTTACCTGCCAAGTTGGCATTAGCAGATGACACATTGTTGTCATTGAGAAGACTCATAAGTCTGGAGAGCTGTTCATTAGACAAGGAAACATGAGAGTTGCTAGCACTATTATCAGTGATATGATTAGTTTCAGCAGAAACATTGTTACTGCTGAAAGGTTTACCATTAAAATTCCTTTTAACATATCCAGCAGGATACCCAACAAGATCATAACATCTATCAACAGTGTGACCAGGTTTTTTGCAATTAGTACATTTGAGATTCATGTTTGGTCCTCTGCTATTTGAGCTGTTCCTAGTACTAAAACCAGAACCTTTGTTGTTAAAACCTTTTTTGTTATCAAAAAATTTTCCATCATCAGAAGTTTTTGCAGCAAAGGCTGTAGCATTGGGTTTAGCATAGCTATTCCCAGATGAAACATTTCTGTGAGATTCTTCTCCAGAGACAACAGAGAAAGCAGTTTTGACATTAGGTAAAGGATCTCTGGTTAAAATATTGCTTCTGATGGGGACATAGGAGTCATCAAGACCCATAAGAAATTGCATTAACTTGATTAGCTGATTGTGTTTTTCAAAATGTTTTGCAGCCTCACAAGTGCAGGGAGGCAAGCTAATCATACAATCAAATTGTTTCCATAAAGAGTTAAGGTTGTTATAATAATCAGCAAGAGAAGACCCACTTTGACTAAGAGAGTTTATATTTTTATGCAAATTAAAAATAGCTGAACCATCAACCTTATCATAAGTATCTTTAAGATCATTCCACATTTCATAAGCAGTTTTAGCATAGATAGCACCAGCAAATAGTTCAGGGCCGAGAGAGTTAAGAATCCAAGTAACCACAACAGACTTACAAGTATCCCATTGATTAGCAAGACTAGGGTTCGAATCATTTCTTATGCAAGTACCATCAATAAACCCTAACTTATTATGGTTCCTTAAAGCAAAGGTCATGGCCATATTCCATATTTTATAATTTTCAGTTCCAGTGAGTTTAATAGAAATAATGGGAGTACCATTGGTATTGTTAGGGTGTAAATACAAAGCATCACTAAAGGATAAGCTTTTCTCAGTGGAGGAGCCACCAATATTATCATCACCAATAGCCATAATGCAAACAATAAGACAGACAGATATAATAAGACAGACAAAGAATCACAGACAGAGATAATAATAAGAGCAAATAGACAAATAAATAAGACCTTGTATTTAAGAAACAACAAGCACCAAGCCTGTGGACTAGGGTAAACCAGAGCAGGTATTCGTACCACTCAAAGGTGGCAGATCAAGATGTTAGTCTACCCGTTTGCACCCACAAAGACTTAAGTACTGTATGTTTGAAGAAGAGATAAGACTTAGACTTACAGAGAAATATGCAGCGGAAGAACAAATCACAATTACCCTGGATTCACTTAGTCTAGGGCTAATTGTAAGTAGAAGATAACCAGTGATTACGTCAGTAGCAATAACCCCAAACCACCAATTTGTTGCCGAAGAGAATCAATGAGCCTGAAGCTCTGATACCATGTACGAAAGTATAAGCAGCACAAGATGAACAATAGAACCTTTATTCAAACCTAAGCCACAATAGTCAGCTTAGATTAAGTTTACAATAGTATCCAAAATATTACAAGATTAGATTAATGTCAATGAGACAATAATCATGTAAGTGCAAAGACAAGACAAGATCAATGAAATGATCAGAAAGAAGAGAAGAGTGTGATACAATGACTGCACACTCAAGTGTATCTAACCCTAGATTAAGGGACTTATTAAATAGGAGATTAAGTTACACTAAGACCCCTCTAACGGCTATAAATGTCTCATCAGCAGAAATGAGAATAGCTTCAGCAGAAACGAGCATCTTGGAACTTTAAACCTTTTATTCTTTGTCCATGATTAACCCCTGTAGAATCTCTGCAATGAACATAACTTGAAAGCCATTAGCAATTGATAGAATGATATGTTTGCCACAGATTGATACCCCAAAATTTAACACTATCAGTCAAGTATTAAGCGACGTTGTTATTTACTACTTCCAGTGTTATTTACAAAATAAAAAAATAATAATAACCGAACTCCCCTCTTGTCCTATAGACTCGGACACACTACACACATACATACTTGTATCACTCACTATCTAGATCTAAAATTTATCAAGATTATTACCAAAAATAATATATTGCATGCTTCCATTGTCTCACTAATAACAATCCTAGATCCCTGTTTCTTCAAGTTTACCATTAACATTTATGTACAAATTATGGCTTGCATGAAGCTTGGTACAAAACCTGAGGCATTTCGTCATGAAAACCATACCTGGTATACATATGGCTTACTTTTGAAACTGTTTACATCCTAGAAAATTTGTGCTAACCCTAAAACGTTTGTGACATTAGTATGTTATACTTGTAGTCGATTATTAATGAGTGTCCGATTCTAGACATTGTATCATAGTATTCACCATTCTAATTAATTTTGTCGAAATATGGTTAGGAGACACTTATGTCATGTAGTTGCCGTAAACATTAAGGATGATCAATGTACTATTATAGTCTTGATTCATTTTGCATAATGAAGATGCTTTCGGCTTCCAATATACGCGTGATTTGTTTTTCATGTTATATGCCTATAGAAGGTTTAGTAATCGCAGTGTTAATTATTATATTTTTTATATTTTGTGTCATATCGGTTATTAATTATTAGTAAAAATTTGTGAGTTAATAAGATGTATGGTCACCTGAATATGCATTATCGAATAACGAGGCTTAGAAGTCATGATAAGATTGTTAGTTGTGACGATGATGCTCGTTTATAACCACTTTTGGTTTAGATCATATAACTTTTCATATGGTCTTTTAAAATGAATGTATATAGGTATGATATTGCACCACATATATTTGACATCAAGATTTGTTCACTGACTCACATAATTTCAGATTGCAGATTGTTGAGCTTTAGATGTTAGTATAGTTCATTCGTTTTAGCTGCATGAGATTAAAGAGGGTCATAGTTATCAACCACTTAAGGATCATCACATTAGGCGCTCGGGTGTCTAAACAAAAAAAGTAAATCACACTGCTTTTGAATCGTGTTGGAACCAAATTCAAATAGAAAAAATTGGAAGTAAGAAACGGTCATGTTGTTGCTCATTCATTCTTTTGATTAATAAAAGTGATAATATTCCTTTTCAGGCAATGTACGAGCGGGCTCCCGAGTGATGTCACAATTGAGATAGGAGAAACAACATTTAATCTCCACAAGGTGCATGCTCATGTATTTTATTTTGTTAAACCACAGTATTTGTTTCGTATATGCTTTAATAAGCGTATGTACTTTTCTTTCTCATTTATACACATCTATATCATTTGTACAGTTTCCGCTCATTTCAAGAAGTGGGCTATTGACAAAGCTGCTGGGAGACAATTATAGCGATGATGGATCGGTTTGTGTTGTGCATCTTAATGAAATACCTGGTGGAGCTAAAACATTTGAGCTTATAGCTAAATTCTGTTATGGTGTAAAGTTTGAGCTCACATCCCACAATGTTATTGGCCTTCGTTGTGCCGCAGAGTACCTCCAAATGACTGATTATTATGGAGACGAAAACCTAATTACACAAACAGAATTCTTTCTAATCGACGTGTTTAACACTTGGTCAGACACAATGATTGCTCTTGAAAGCTGCGAGGAAGTTTTTTCAGATGCAGAAGAACTTAACCTCATCTCAAGGTGCATAGACTCTTTAGCAATAAAAGCTTGCTTAGGTCCCAATGGATACAGTACCAGTTCCAGTGCCACGTCAACATATGATAATAACGATAACATGACACAAAGTCGTATTGTATGGAATGGGATTTCTACCTCTGCGAAGACACAGACGTTGGGTGATAACTGGTGGTATAAAGATGTATCCTTTCTTGGTTTACATTTATATAAAAGAGTAATTCATGCTATGGAGGCAGGAGGCATGAAAGCCGAGACAATAGCAGGGTCACTTGTGGGGTATGCAAAGAAATATATACCTTTGATGAACAGGCAATCAAGTTTTAATGATGCAAGCCATTCTAAACCAGTTTTTACCCCATCTGAGGCAGACCAAAGGGCACTTTTGGAAGAAATTGTGGAGTTACTTCCATACCAAAAAGGGATTGTTGGGACTAAGTTCCTTATAAGGCTCCTTCGTACCGCCATGGTTTTACACGTGAGTCCATCGTGTAGAGAAAATCTTGAGAAACGTGTAGGAGCTCAGCTAGATTCAGCTCACTTAGACGATATACTGATACCAAATCAGGGATTTAATTCAGTGGACACCTTATATGACATCGACTGTTTTCAAAGAATTCTTGAGTATTACATGTCTATGGACTCGTGTAGTGCAGCAAATTCACCATGTATAGTCGAAGAAGGGTTTGAAAACGCGGCCCAGTCTTTGACGTCTATGACATCAGTAGCTAACCTTGTTGATGTGTTTCTTGCTGACGTGGCTGCAGATGTTAACTTAAAGTTATCAAACTTTCAGTCTCTTGCTGTTGCTGTACCTGACTACGCTCGCCCACAATCAGATGGCATTTATCGTGCAGTTGATATCTATCTAAAGGTAAACTTAGCGTTTCTATACTTATCGTATGTACGTAAAATGTGACACATTTGGTGTCTAATTGTTAATTGAAAATATTGCAGGCACATCCATGGTTGACAGACTGTGAGCGTGAGCAGATGTGCAGACTCATGAACATACAGAAGCTATCGCTGGATGCAAGTACTCATGCAGCTCAGAATGAAAGGCTTCCTCTTCGTGTTACTGTTCAAGTTCTTTTCTTTGAACAGTTAAGGCTTCGTACATCGATTGCAGGCTGGTTTTTCGTGTCAGAAAATCAGGATCAAATGAGCAGCAAAAATGATGGTGATGTGGTTCGTGGACAAGGAAGAATGGGTGTGAATGACATGAGGGAGCGTGTTCAAGAGCTTGAAAGGGAGTGTGCGAAAATGAAGTATGAGATCCTGGAAGTGAAAACGAAGAGAGGTTGGAATTTTTTATGCAGGCGAAGGAGGCATCGCGTCTATAGAACCAAAATGTGTTGAAAATTTGGTACTAGACTTGTGGTTTTTTGTTTCTTTGCAATGTGAAATTTGAAAAATAGTACTAGACTAAATTGTTTTGTGTGTTTATTATTGGGAGTTTTTTTTCCTTCAAAGGGTTCATTTGGATTACTTGGGGTTAATCTACTTGGTGTTAATTTAGCTTGTTAACGCGAACTTGCAGCTTATTTAAGTTATTAAATTTAAGTTAAAAGACAAAAAGATAAAATGTTTGTCAAGTTTATTAACTGGAAATAATCATTAGCAATGCTTTGTTGATGTCATCAAAAAAGGATTGGAAAAAAAGGATTGGAAAGGAGATACGTCGGTTAAGCCGCATACACATTACTAAACAATCCACCCTAAATGTAGAATATGTTTAGTAGCAAGCGTTTATGAATGTTTTGAAGTAACTAACAACTAGCGGTTAGCGTTTTGCATTAAATACTTATATTAAAAACAATCAAATAACATTCCTACTTCTTCTAAACACACGGGGTGTTTAGGTAAAAATCACGTTTACACAAATGACGTTTGCAAAAAGCAAGTCCTTACCTTCAATTTCAAAACCACGTTTTGAAGACAAATTTAGTGATAATCACGTTTGCAACCAAACACCAAAATTTGATTATTCACGTTTTAAAAACTTGATAATCAAATAATCACGTTTTCAAAGTGTTGCCAAACACCCCTTAATTCAAAATGCTACTTCTCCTTACCAAATACTTTAATGTTATCTTCTTCAAACATTCCCGTAATCCCAAACACCCATAAAAAAACCCAACCTTTAAACGAGAAATTTTGCTTGTGCCGCCCGCGAAACCTAACCATCGACCCGAATCCAAAACCCTAACTGAAGTGCGGTTTGTGAATTGTTTTGTAAGTCACCGTTGTTCATTACATTGATGATTATTATTATTATTTTTATTATTATATGTTTTTATGAAATATTAATTCATTGTGAGTTGTTACTAATTAATGTTTAAAGTTTTCTAGTCTTTGGGGGGGGGGGGGCTTATCGGTTTATTAGAATTTGGAAAAGTTCATAGCCTCACCCTTTTTACCTTATCAACTGGAGTTCATAAGCTCATAAGTTGGAGCTTATGGGCTAATCCAAACACCCATGTTTTTGGTTTCTAATGTTTGTTTAGTTTAACTTTGCGTCATTAAAACTCATCTCAACTATGAAGGCGGTTCATAGTCAGTTTCACGTGGCTTGAGCATCTACATTGCTCAGCCTGGTTCTCTAAGTATGGAACCGAGTTTGGGTAACCGATTCAGGGTTCTATCCGTAGTTGAACTAGGATCGTAGAAGTTAGCACCGACCTGTGTAATCTGCTATCTCCTTAACATAGCCGGGAGAACCCAACGTTAGCTGTTACAGTGGTTCATATTGACTAGTAGCACACACCTTTTGAGGTTAGTTATTACAAAGGCATAGGCTACAACTTATAACTTTGTATGCTCAGAGTTGAGTTTCAGTGGACCAACGGAAGGTTTACTAGAACTTTCAATTACACACGTATACGGTATACGTACTCCATAATAATGTTGCTGTCACCTCCTCCGGTGTCACGATATTGCTTAGAGACCACATATAGCATGTGCTTGCTTTTATCTGTTTAGAGAGTGATATAAAAATTGTGTTTCTTATTCATTTTTGTGTGCGTTTGTGTCTGTTCATGTAATAGGCCATGTTAATCTACCTGGTTCACTAAAACTCCGCTCAACATTACTATTTTTTGATTAATTTTAAGATGGAATTTTGAGAATTAGTCGTGATACCTATTATATATCTAGAAGGTAGTAGCTCTCCCAAAAAATTTGATTTACCTTGACATGATCGAGTACACAGAAAATGACAGAAGGCATTATAGGAATATATGATCAATTGTGTAATGTTGTTGGATGTAGATATAATAGTGAACATTTTGTATGCTCTGGATTGACAATGGGGACAAGCAAAGAAGATTCAATTAACCGTGCGTTTGAGGCAATAGCACGAAGAGAAGCTCATGAGCTTCAGTTACAACAAAAGAACAAGAATAAGAACAATAATAGATTTCCCGAGAAAAACAGAGTTGACGGTTCTGCCAGCAAGAAGCGTGGGAATCAGGAAGCTACAAATACTCCAGCCAAGAAAGGTTATTCAGCTACCCCTTGTTGGTTCACATGGTTTATATTTAATTCAAGCAAATAGCACCAAAGTGAATTGCAGAATAAAATATTTGCTAGTTTTGTAGAAGCATTCTGTAACACGGTTTAGTTAATAGTAAAAATATCATGTTCTATTGGATTCATTGCAACTGATAGTACTTTTTGGTATTTGTAGGCAAATATTCGTTTACAGGACAAACTGCTACACGAGGTACAATCTTGTTTATTGGCTGTGAAAGAACAATGTTACATTTTGTAAGATAATGTTCTAGAAAGGTATATGGCAATTATTTCTTTTCACTTAAAACTGATCTTGCAGACGGAGAAGCTGATCATCCTATATATCTGCCAATCTCTCACCCTGTACATGAGAAGTTAGCAATGCCAATTCATGAGGTGATTATCTTTTGCTTTATTTTGTATCATATGCTTAGCTTATAATATGAGTTGGACTGCTATTTCAGTATACCATGAACTTATGCAGGTGAATGTGGTCGACAGGATCTTGCATGAAATTCTGCAGAGTGGCGATTCTGCTCAGAATTATATGCAAGGCTCTAGAAGAATGAAAATTGATAATCGGGTCCATCTTGATAATAAAGTACAAGAACGCAGCATGTCTTCTAGCATGGCACTTACAAAGGCTTCAAAGAGATCAAAAAAGCACATGTCCATGAAACAGCTCAAGAAACTCGGATCGTTGGATTTGCCTCAAGAACTACGGAAGTGAGTAAATCTTATCTACGTTTTTATAGTTTTTTATCATTTGCTTTCCGTGTTTATGTTGAGCCAGATTTATGAAACATATTTTCTGTTTGTATTTTGTTACAGCTTTGAAATGTTTAAACCAATGCATGAAATGTGGAAAGGTTACATAACACAACTATTAAAGAGCGTTGGGTAAGGATTCTTCACTACTTTTCAAAGTTTAATCCCAAATAAGGTATAGTTAAGCAGTTTATAACGTTGCAAAATGGACATGCGACTTTCAGGAAAGGTCAAACGGCTCAATGTCTTCTCAGTGCAGATCTACATGGTGCACATATTCTAGGTTAACTCGCTGTTCTCTGTCTCTATATGTGAACATATATACAGTTATTTTTCCATGTTTCACCCGTAATTCGTTATTTTACGTTTATTTCGGTGAACTGCCATTTTTCAGTGATCTTGTCAGTCGTATATACAAAGCATGTCAATGACAGTTATCGGTTTCCACCATCCTTAATATGTTGAGTGTTAATTGCAGTTGCAGAATGCAAAATGGCTGCCTTCACGGGAGTGAGTGGGATCATGATCCGTGAAACTGCCGAGACATTTGGCATAATTACAAAAGAGAACAAATTTAAAGGTAATTGACGAACAAATACCCCACTTGCCATTTGTGCTACTATTGCTTTTACTTGTTTCTTTTACTTTATATAATGTACCGAATGTTTGTCAATGAGAACCGAGTTTTTTGGGTTTTGGAAACATATCAATGACGTTTAGGCTAATGTTTTGCAAACTCATATTTCAGTTGTGTTGAAGAAAATTTCTGTATTTATGCTCCAAGTTGATTGCTGGAAGATTACACTGCATGGAGATAAGCTCACTTCCAGGAAAGTCGGTCAATGATTTAACACAATGATCTAACATCTTATGTAAGCTTCATACAGTTACATCCACCGTATCTTTATTTCGTTAGAATGTTATATCTTTTAAGCCTATGTTTACACATGAACTCTTGAATTTGCATTTCTGTAAAAAATAAGGTTTCGTTTTTAATTTTTTGAAAATTTATAAAATGTGGATGTGTTTGTTTGGCAGCAAAGTATGAGCAGAGTCCTTGTCTCCGGTAAGCTAAAATTGGTCATGGGACATTCCCAACAGAAGGGAAACGCCAAAGTACTGAACTGCTAAACACGCACGGAAAGGTTCAGCTAACAATTTTTAACATGTCAAGTCAATTGGTCCAATATATTTTGGTTTGTGATTTTTCATATCTAAACAAACCAAACCCATAGGTCTATTTATACACATGTTATTCTTTTACCTAAAATATCAAAACAGGTTATAAGTCAAAAGAAACTTAGGAAGCAGGTACCACTGTTTTGGCAAATGGATAACCCATGTTGTTAGGTGTGTTTCATATTGCAGCCAACAGTTGATGGTCAAACTTTTGGCAGGGTAGGAATTTTAGGACGGCTGGTCTTTGCTTCATTCTCACTTTATTCTTTGCTTCTTTAGTAATTAGCATCTTTGTTATGTTTCTGGTAAAAAAATGAAGGGGGTGTTTGGGAGTGCGATTTGAAACTGATTATCTACTTATTGCGTTTTGAAAACGCAATTAATCTAAAATGAGTGATTGGCAAAAAAAAATCAAAAAATCAATTATTTGCGTTTTGGATGCCTCAAAACTGCGTTTTGGAAAAGTAAGTGGTCCTCTGCAGTTGGAAAACGCAGTTTCATAAAATCATTTTTTGAAAACGCACTTTTAAATACAATGCCTAGTCAAGTTTATAAAAGAAATTAATAATATTATGCTATTCTACACCTAAGGTTTTCCCTGTTTAGGTTATCCCGGTAAGTCTATCATTTTAGTTTTTACTCACATGTATGCGGTCTAACCGAGGTATCTTGTATGACTATTTGCAACCCTTTTAGATGTATATTTAGTTGGAATCTGAGAGGGTTTATGACGACGTGGGCAAAGGTATAGAGGGATCAAACATTTTTTTGATACATCGATATTCAAATTGTATTATCGGTGACTTGTCTATGGTTGTGTGTTTGTCTTCTCAAAAAGGTTTAAATCATGGGGAAATCATGACCCCGTTGCAACCCTTTTGGGTGCCGACTTACCCTTCCCCAAGGACCTAGTCTCAGGCAATGGACACCTGTTCTACCCGTTACACTAATATTTAGCCAGTAGTTGGGATTGAACCCATGACCTTTCTTCAAAATCCCTCCTTGACCGGTCAACTAGGCATGAAGCAATGCCCCAATAGTATGGTTGTTTGTTAGTCTTGACTAAGGTGGTGTTTGTTTTTTAAGAGGCTCTGAATCTGAACCGCACATCTGAATATGAATCTGAGGCGTAAATGACTGAATTTGACCGCATCTGAACGGGAAAAAAAACTCATGTTTGAACCGCACATTTGCTTGCTCGTACTTTGGTTATTTTTGTGTCAACAAGAGGCATTAAGACACCCCTTTCAAGTCTAGACCATTAAAATCTTACTGCCTCTGATCGCATCTGAACGGGGAAAAAAAATGGTCAAAACGGCCAAAATGTCTGACTGCGTCTGAACGATTCAGATTCAGAGGCTGTTAAAAGCCTCTTTTTAAAAAACAAACACAGACAAAACGTATCAAATTGAGTGAGAGTTTGTGGTTAAAGAAAGCCATCATAGCATGTGCTTATTTTTCTCACTTTGTAAATGCCATAGAATTGCATAATGTTTGGTCATAAATCACACTCGATTGCATATGATAATTTCATCTACCTTGAGTCCTTGTTGTCCTTGGAAGTAGCTTTTCCAAAGGCAAAGCACCATGTTTGGTGGTTATAATCACCAGCCACCCTATTCTAATCTACACCTAGGTACAAACCCTTCACCAACTTCGTATATCTATTATACTGTACAGATTAACTTAGATATAGTGTTTAATATCTTGAAAGGTTGATCTTAATAATTTGATCCAAGCAACAATGAATCTCATCAACAATTGGAAGTTGATTACAAATGATCAAGTTACATGACACATTATTGCAAATTTGACCTCTCTAGTAACACTATTTCATCGATCTAGATCACATGTACTTGATGAATGATATTTGGGAAAATAAAATCTTGTAGTGATCATTGATTTCATGTAAATTTGAAGTGTCGAGAAATACTTTCGGGTTGGAATGCATTTACAGAAGTAATAATTATAAACCGTATGTGTTGATTGTTATTGTTGTGAATTTCTGTATATCATAACTCTGCAGAGCCGGCATTACCACTAAAAGTAGTGGTAAAAGTCTCAATGGCCCTTCAACGTTCTAAGTGCCCCGGCTTCAATGACCCTTCGTGTCAGTGTCGTAGTCTTGTTATAGTGATTGATCATCTATATCACCATACATATAGGGCCACAAATAAAACCACAAATTTCAACTAAGAGTAGTAAAATTGGGACCATATGAACATACTTGATCATCATATTGTCCCAAAAGAACATAGCCCTCCTTAGACAGATGAGGGCATAGGATTGGAGATTTGCATTTCTTTTGGTCCAATCAAGAATGTGGGTAGGATGTCATCGATTAAATCAATTGTTGTCTTTGCTATATTACCTTAACGCCAACATTGTACCTAATAATTTGGTCAAAACATGTCTACAACATATTTGGTCCTTTTCTCTAGAATCTCATGCAATGACAATGACATGTTCACCAAGAAAGTTGCTGTGCCTCCGGGTATAAATCTTATGCGAGGTGTTTTGCATATTTTCTTAATTGATTGTCACACTTTAATTTAAAGTGTCTTAACATTTATACCTTCACATCATTTACTCATTTTTACCTTTGTAAGGGTATAAATGTCAAGACAATTTAAATTAGAGTGTGCTAATCAATTTGAAAAATGTGCAAACCACCTCTCAAATCTTATTAAACATAGTTGACATCAGTGTGTGTATTCGGTAAGTTTGGAAGTTTAATTCGGAGCATGTGATATGCAAGGATTCAACCACTATGATACCATTTTGCCTAATATTTTGAAAATCCGGTAGACCTAGTCGAGCTCTCGGTTCCTGGTTCCAATCAGTTCCGATTGAACCAGTCAGGTCAACTCGTGTTTTTAGACATTGATTTTGCCTCATTGCCTTTCATGTTTGAACTTCAATTTGCATTTCGTTTTACGTAATGTAGGTTTGTTTTTCCTTCATATTTTTTAATATAGGATTTCAAATGTATATATGTATATTATATGTTACTTTTTTATCATTACATGGGCACATGACAATTCTTTTTAAACTAAAATTTGTCAATTTGAACTGGTGGAGTCAATTCAGGTCGTGTTGGAACCCGGTTGAGAAACTTAACCCAAATCTAACATATTTATCTAGTCTCAAACCAGGTGAAGATCATTTCCCATTACTTGAGTCAAGTTGTAGATTGTGAGCCATTGAGTTTGATCAAAAGGCTCAAATCAAAAGAACATTGGATCACAATTGCACAACTTGACTCAAGTTTTGTACTTCAACTTGAGAGGAGCTCATTTCCAAACCTAACACATTTATTTTTCGGTCGGTCTCGGATCATATTTTGCGTCAAAAATGGCCACCCCTCATTTGAACCCATTCAAAAGCTTCACATTTTCAACATGCAAATCGAGCAAAAGCTTTTACTACTATTTTAAGGAAGGACAATTATTGTAAATTGAAGAATATATTCTTCTTTAATTAAAGGTATTAAAGTTATGAACGGTTAGGTTTTCTAATGAATAAAAAAGTCTTGCTGAAAATCTTTAAGTACACCAAAAATACCCTCTAGATAGTATCTAGTTGGACTTGAGAAACAATGGTACTTCTATAACTTTTCTTATCACATACATTGAATGATAAATTTTGGCATGCATAAATTAAAAATTATTTATCTATAAACATTGAATCTTATACCAAACTACCAAAGTGACATAAGAAACTGTTGGGAAGTAGTTTTCTTGGTAAAAAGAGTCAACAAAATCTAAATCAACCATTATATAGAAGAATCTTATACTATTTGTTAACTACATTTTAGAAATTAAATTTCTGTAACTTATACTAATAACTAACACATAAGAGACTTAAAAAGTCGATCAACAGTTTATCGATTTCTTCTCAAAGAAATCCCTATGGAGAAGTTGCAAAACACTAAGCATGAGAAATTTGCAACTTCATTTGCATCTAAACATGTATCTTACAAAATTAAGTGAATTCGCGTGGGAAGTGATAAGAAATAAGTGAGAGTTACCCACATATTTTTCAGTCATTCCATCTTCAATAATTTACAAAAAAGAAGATTAATACACTTCACATCAGATTCTAATTAGAGCAAATTCCTTTTCAAGTTAGCACCTTTTTAAACTGCCACAGAACCCTTCATCATCCCAAAAAGAAAAAAATAACACCCTTCTGATCACCTAGAAATATCATAGTCAGTGTACCCAAGCTGTTGCTCCATTTCCCAGCTCAACTTTGAAGCAACTCTTTCATGACAAGGCACATACTCCTGTTAATAGTCAAAGAAACAAGGTCAAACAGTTGACTTTGAAGTTTGTTTGACCTCAAAAGTTAAAGTTTTTTAGGACTAACCTCCAGTTTTTGAACCAAAACCTTAGCCGTTGGAGCCAACACAAGGATGTGGCGAGCGCTTGGGCTGATGAAGCCTTCTTCAACTGCTTTGTCAATGAATGACAGTAACGAGTTGTAGTACCCGTCCACATTCAGCAAACCAACCTGCAAAATTTAAGATTATAATATTTTTTTATCTATTTGGTGTTATCAATGCATTTGCTATGAAATCTAAGAAAAAGGATGCATGTAATTTACCGGCTTATCATGAATGCCGAGTTGAGCCCATGTTATCACTTCAAGTAGCTCTTCTAGAGTTCCATATCCACCTGCATTTCGTCGTACAAATTATAAGCCGTTACAAAGTTAGCAATGCCCTTTCTCTAATCGACAATTTGTAGCGAACACATGCCAAAAATAGTAAATTTTAAATTCCCTTGACAGAATTTAAGTTAATTTTTTTTTGATCAAGTGTCACATAACCATATCAATTTTGACAGAATTTAAGTTAATTTTTTTTGATTAAGTGTCACATAACCATATCAATTGCCTATGATCAGAGCAGTGATTACACACTTCACAATAGATAAGATATGTTGAAGCAATAAACTAACAAACAGAGTTTATGACAAATGTTGATGGATTGGTCAACATCTTTTAATCACTAGTCTCGGGATGTGTATCCTTTGATACTACTAACATGTACAATATCTTAAGAGAATATGATCATAAAGTGTTTATAAAAAAAAAAAAAAAAAAAAAAAAAAAAAACTGTAATGAATACTAGAGATTTTTCTTCCAAGATCTAGTCTATTGTAATGATAAAGTCAAAAGCACAACTTGACTTGTTTTCGGCAAAAAGCACATATAGCTTCTTGATACATCAATTGTAAACCTTGTTAATGGCAAATCAAGAATTCTATCTCTATCTCACTCAAATAGAACATAATCAACTCTAGTTGAGAAAATTAGAATCATAACTTGCTTTTTATTTTTATTTTCTTCCATCAATTGGAAAGTCAATGTCAGCAACTTATAAGTCTTGAACTTGATTGCCAATTAGTGTTCCTTCTTAACAATCAATGTATATTTTTAAGTATTTGTTTATAGTTATCGCCATGGGCGGCTACATATAAAACGCAGAAGGGGAGATGCCCTTAGTGAATTTATATATGTTCATAACAAAGCTACACATGTTTGAAAAAAATACTAAATTACAAACAACTTACTGTTAAAGTTCTATAAATAACTCAAAATTTGTTAATCAAAACACCTGACCAGCTAAAGGCTTCTATTGGTTTAGTTAAGTAGTTGCATAAGTAATGAAGAAAAGGGCCACACCACCTTCACTCTAAACTAAAGTAAGACCACAACCCCTTTATCTCATTTTTGACATTTATCTCATGCTTTTTTTTTTTTTTTTTTTTTTTTTTTTTTTTTTTTTTTTTAATATAAAACATAACACACATAAGACACTAGGATATCAACTCATTACAAAATGTGGGTCCTCTGACTTGTATCCCCCCCACCTCAAGTATATCTTCATTTCTCTCAGCAAAATACATTTGAATGAAAGAATAAAAACACCTGGCACCCTTTATATCTAATGCTTAAAATGTTATGAATTATAGTGAAAAGAATAGAACATGACCCAGCTGTTATACTAACCTGGTAAAGCAATAAAAGCATCAGAATGCTTTGCCATTTCAGCTTTCCTTTGGTGCATATCTGCTACTGCTTTTACTTCCCCTACTGTTTCACCAGTTAACTGCAAACAAATATTTTTACATTTTTTTATTAAAAAAAAACTTAAATATTACTGTAATAATTACTCTAAAAAAAACAAAAACTTAATGGAGTGTTGGACAGTAAATGATGACTGGCGCAGGAATGGTGGACTTTCAATTATCTTTTACAGAGTCAGCATTTTTCCAGTGTTTGCAGTACATATACAAATAACAAATACATACACAAATGTATATGACTATATGTATTGTATTTGATAATTTGAATGTATAATTGTGTATTCATATTCAGAAAATGACAAGTAAGAAAGGTACAAGAGGAAAACTGTACAGGGCTGAAAATATCAGGAAAATTTGACACCACAAAAGGAAAAAAACTTATAAATCATTTTAGAGCAAAAAAACTGTATTTAATATCCAAACATAATGTTCACTAATTATGTCACTAATAGTATATGATTAGCATTAATTACAATTAACATACATACAAGATTCCAACTTTATTTAGAACACTGTTTATTGCCAATGAGATGTATACCTCTCTAGGCATGAGAGTCTTGGGAATAACCCTGTAATAGTAGAGACAATAACATGACAAAAAGTTAGTTTTAATCAAATAAATTCTATTCCTTAATCAAAGATCACACATTTCTTATTTTTACCCGATAACATGACCACCACCATCATGAACAGCTTGTGAAACCAATCCCATTAAACCAATGCTACCTCCTCCATACACCAGATCAATGTTTCTTGAAACCTACAAAATTATAAATATCACATAACTCAGACCTAGAAGTTATTAAAGAAATTTATAACAAGTTATAATTATTATTATTATTTTTTTATCAAGGTGCATTTCATAAAATCTAGGTTTTTGACAAAATTTTACAAACATCATTTACAACAAGATTTTCTTGTATTAGTACTATGTTGTGCATTACCTATTTAGGAACAAGATATGTACTAAATTGAGAGTATCTTACAGAATTTAGTGAATCATCAACATGCAAACAAAATATCCACAATCTTACTTGAAGAAAAGAACCCATTATCATAAAACCAAAATCTTGAGGAATTTTTTAATCTTTTTATCTTATACTTGTTTATTTATAAACACAACCTATTAAGAAAAAAACAAGTTATAAAACAAAAAATAACTTTTTGAATAAACCCATTTTTAATAACAACAACAAAAAGATCTTGAAAATGATGAAAAATTACTAAAAAAAGGTTTACCAATTCTTTGCCAAGCTCAATAGCAGCCTCTTGATAGCTAGTTTTCTTGCCTTGACTACTTCCACAAAAAACACAAATTCTTTTGAACTTTGACACCTTCATTTCACTTTCTATTTCCATTTTTACTGCACCTGAACTTGTTTTTTTATCAACTAGCTAGATTTCCCTTTAAGGAAATATATGCTCTGTTTCAAGAAAACACAAAGTAAGACCGAAATTACGTGTGACAGAAGAGATTAGATGGAGAAAATCAAATACATTTGATGGATGTATTGTTTTAAGTCCTTTTTGGCTTGACCACTCCTCTCAGTCGTGCTTGTTATTTATAAAGAGGCTTTGGCACGTGAGTGACCATACCCTTCCTAGCCTAGCACGTGTGGGACCATAACAATTACAATTCGAGTTTTCGTATAAGGGAGGTCGCATTCATGCCATCCATACCTCACTCATACCTCATCACCCGCCAATAATATCATTCCACCTAATCTCATACCTCACTCATATCTCATCATACTTTTCTAGTGGCAACCATGATTCCATACCTCACTTATATTTACACACACTAGTACTACTCTTTCATGCTTCCCACTCCCAAACCAATTCGGCATTGTATACCGAGTGTCTTCCAAACCGAACCAAACCGCAACCCACGCAATGGTGTTGCCGATCGGTTTGAGTTCATACCGTTTCATACCTCACCCCATTGCCACCACCCTAAGAAATCCTTTTAGTTCCGTTAAAAAAAAACACTTCTAGTTTCATGTTTGTTAACCAGATATTAGTCGACCAAAAGAACCGAAAAATCAATTGAGTTTGCATGTTTGTTTGATATTAGATGTCATGTTAGTGGGTCAAAACATGCTTGTAAGCTTAGAGTTAACTGATGAAAACAAATGTATTATTGATTCAATATAAATAGATTATATATATAACATATAAAATCTAATCAACTCTAAGCTCACAAGCAAGTTTGAACCAACAGAAACTTGAGTCGACTAACATAATATTGTATAACTTAATTGAGTACTTAATAAACTTTTATTTGTTTTGCCGAATAAATAAATCTGCACGACATCTTACATTATGTCACTTTTTGGTATGTCACGGTATGGTGCAAACACCTCTAAAGAAATTCTATGTTTTCTTTCTTTTTCTTTAGTTTCAGGTGTCCGGCGTTTGTGTAGCTAACCACATACTATGCTACATCAAATGACAAGATTAAGGGATTTGCGCCTCCTTATCAGAGCATAAGGATGCCAAAAACCTACGGACGAAACTGCTCCACCAAACTTGTGTTCTCGCTAACCGTTTTCCTTGCTAAGACTGCTACCATCCTATGAAGCAAAGTTACAAAATTAACTAATTTGGGTTTGTCTTGGCGTATAACATATTTTGTATTTGTAGATACAACAGATTTTGGTCTTGACAAAACGGCAACACAAACAATTTAGTGCCTGAAAAACTTGGGCATCTCTCTAAACTATTTTGTTTGTTTCGTGTAACTCAAAAAATATCGGGTTGACTACAACAATACAATATATAAGTGTCATGCAAAATTAAGAGTACTAGTTATATAGTTCTCGTACAGTCGTACATGCACGATATTTGTTGGTTTGTGGGAGTTATAAACACGACAAAACGACTAAAAGTGTGTAAGCCGATGGGGGCACACACGATAAACACGAGTTACGTGTCGAACGTATATTTATACTTGAATATATACCCGTTACATGCATGCAACTTGACCCAATATGCTATACGACCCATGGACAGATTCTTGATGGACTTGGGTCGAATATGGAGAAGCCTTGGGCCTTGAGATTCCATCCGATCGGGCAAGTGAGGGAATGGGGTTGCTTGGGCTTGTTTTACTTGTCGATCAAGATATAACCCATGCAAGGGTTGTTTTTGCTTTACTATGAAAGAAAATGCCCTACACATAAACCTCATGCATTGTACGATTAAAATATACCTAAAACTATCCTCAACCAATAAAAAGGTTCCTGTTGAATTCCTTGTAGAATTGCATCAACTTATTTGAATGTGTATGTTGGACATTGATAGATAGATATATAAATGTGTAATGAAAGATAAAGAGTAAGAAGCACATAACCACGACACGAGTATTTATAGTGGTTCGGCTACAAGGACACCTTCCTTGCCCTACTTCACTCACCGAGTCACCTACTCGAGAGTTCGTAATCACTACACGACACCAACTCCTTATGGCGGAGAAGCCTTCACAACGTCGCCTACTCTTTTTCCGGTACTAGGCTAACCACCGGGTTCTTTCACAAGGTTGAACCGCACCTACCACAACGTTGCCTACCCTTTATCCGGTACTAGGTTAAGTATCGAGTTCCATTACAAAGGAGGAACTACTACCCAACACTACACAACACCTAACCCCAAAGGAGACCCACTCCTTATTACAACATCATCAATGATATCAATATCCTTGGAAACAAACTATCACTATTTGTATAACGATGCACCTCATCGATTATACGACCTTGACATCCTTCACTAATGCGACTTGATTTGACTTCTAGGCATCTTTCACTAATGCCCTTGATACAAACGCTTGGCACCTTTCACTAATGCCTTTATCTTGACTCCTTTAGCATTCTTCACTAATGCTTTTGACACGAACGTTAAGAACCTTTCACTAATGCTTTCGTCTTGACTCTTTCGGCATCTTTCACTAATGTCTTGGACACAACACTTCTATTATGCAGGTTTTACTGACCAGGTTTTAATATTTATATTGTCTCGTTATACCTATGGTCTACCCTTATGCACTAACAGGCATTGTACCCGGTCGTGTGTAGTGTAGTATTTGGTAAAATCGAGGTCGTCCCAAGAGCTATGTGTGCGGATTTAAACTAAGTCTAGGTGTCACAGATTCTAATAGATTTTAAGGTTGAAATGATTAATTAACTAGAAAAGCAAGTAAAGGCAAGGGTTGAAATCAATAGGGGAGAAGTGTGCTAACCTAGTTATTCATCCTATCAAGCTAAGTTTACGTTTAATTACTTCTAATTACTTCAAGTGGGGGTAAAAGTCGCTAGGACAACATTTGGTCAGTTCGTCCTAACCTATCAGCAAAGGGTTCCACTGGAGATGTCAGGTGACCCGTCGAAAGTCCAGTTGTTCTTAGTCCCCTAAGCCAAGTCATTAAGTACCACTACATGCAAGATTTGTAATAATGAGTGCCCGGGCGCTAGCATCTTAAACACTCATCCCTGACTTCTTAAGTTCATCCAAACGGTAGGTGATCAATTGGTCAAATCGCACAAGCGAAGAGGGGTCGTCAGTTGGTCATATCTTACCCTTCCCACTCAGTCTACCTACTTAGGGTCAGTTGGTCATATCTCCTAAGTAACTAGCCACTACCGCAATTCAAAACTACCGAAACAAGGGTATCTACCAACAAACTATGCATGCATACACTAGAAATAATTATACGGAAGCAATGTAAACATAAACAAAGCAATTAAGGAACCATAACTAGGCTAGCACCAGAGGTGCTTAGCCGCTCATATTAACTAAAACAATCGATTCAATGTTTAACATTACGAAATACATGAATTGAAAGTAAATAAAAGATAAAATGCTAATGCTTATCGTACGAGAGTGATTTCTCCTTTGGAGATGGCTCCGTATGCTCCCTAAGATCTGCCTTCAACCTTCTACTCACGTTCACTGATGTTGTGTGTGAAATGGGATGATTAGAAATGCTGGAATTCGAGTGATATTTATAGGCCAGATCTGGTTACGGCGTAACTTAAGTTGAGAGTTACGCTGTAACACCATTATCTTCGTAATTTGCACTGAAAATGCTTGTTACGGCGTAACATCTGGAAGGAGTTGCGTCGTATATTCAATAAATCCTGGTTACGCCGTAGTTGAGACAATAGTTACGGTGTAGCTTGCAGCGGCGCGGAACCTCATTTGACCTAGTTAGTTACGTCGTAATCTTTGGAGAGAGTTACGCCGTAATCTTCAGTTGAGTTGGTTTTCTGAGCCACGCTTCTGTTACGGTGTAATGTGAGAGGGGAGTTACGCCGTAACATCTTCAAAATGAGCATACTATCATATATCTTCAATAAACTCTCCAATGCTCGTAATTTACCTGAAAGTGAAATATATAGGAAAACAAGCGTAAATCCATATAAATCTATACTACATATAATAGAAAAACGGTCAAACATTGAAAAGTGAAATGTTGAAAGTCAAAGGTAAGAGAAAATATATTATGTAACTAATACTCTTAGTAAAACACCTCATTACTTAAAAGTACAATAATTTATTCATATTGTACAACCATTAAAAACATATCTACCAAATTAAAAACAACCAATTAAAACACACCTTACTAAAAAGTACAATGAAATTTACACAATGTACAATTTAAACAAGCTATAACATAATTCTAAATATAAAATAATTAAACACACTAATTAATATTTTTAAAACACCCTAAAATGAAAAATACATGTTATTATACACATTATACAAATTAATAAACACACAAAGCTTCATACAAGCTAACAAGTTGATGATACATATAGTTTTGAAAATCGGACCGGACCAACAGGTTCAACCGAAAACCGGTGTCGCCACCGGTTCGGCTAACCAATAACAGTCATCCGAAAACGAACTAGAGAGGACCCGTTGAAACCGATACAAACTGGTGAATCAGGTCTCATCGAGATCTATTTCTCCAGTTAATCGTCACAGGGTACCTGTCGCCGCAACACACGGGTACCCTGCTATACTATATATATAAAGGAAAAACCAAGAAGTAAAAAGTGAAAAATTTGAAACTATTAATACATGTCGAAAACCGGGTTTACCCGGGACACTTCAAACCCGGTGGGTTGACCCTGTTTAATTTGACCCGTTTTGACCCTACCTGTCGGGTTGACTCGGTTTAAATCGACCCATTTTTCGACGGGAACGGTTCAACCGGTTGAACCACCCGGGTCAAACCGTGTTTCAAAACATTATGTTTATTCCCCAAATCTTCAAACTTTTATCAATTTTCGTTTAGAACCCATAATCTCTTTTTAACACAAAATGATCTGTCGTTATATAAATATATTATATATATAAGTTTTTCTTCAAAAACGATTATAATGCTTTACAATTAAGAGAAAAAATGTGCCCGTTAGTGAACATTTAACTTTTCAATAGGCTTAATACGGCCATTTCAAAAAAAAATTGGGCTAAATGTGCTCAAATCTTTTACAAAATAGCAAAAATTAGCTCATTTTTTTATTTTGGGCTAATCACATTCATGCTAATATTGGTACTTGCGTTTTGTTCTTAATAACGACACCATTAATCCCATCCTTGTTAGTTTTTACGCGACAAATAACGTGTGTTGTTAATTTTTATCTCATAATTGATGTAATGTTTACTTTCATTTTCATTAAATGTTTTTATATGTTGTTTGATAGATGTTAAGAATGTTGTCTAGACTTTAGTTATCGTATAATACAACCGCTTGCAATTGCATTTTCATCAGGTCACGTTCTATTTTAAACACTACACAAAACACTCACCACAATATTACAAATCATTAATTATCTGACGCTAAAAACCGCTGCCGCTAGGCGCGGGTACTCGCCTAGTTATATAAAATACGAGCATTATCGGAGGAAGCTGACACTTAATATTCAGGACTATTTGATGTTATCAGTCATAGTCTCATTCCCAGAGTAGGATACCAAACGCACCCTTAGAGTTAATTCATTAAAAATAAATGTATTAATGATTCAATATAAATAGATTATAAATACAACCTATAAACTCTAAGGCTTCTCGGAGTAAGGGAAGGGATTGATAGGTCGATCGATCATCTTTATTGTGGGGGTGTCGATCGTCTGTCGATACTACTTCTTTTTTCTTTTCTTTTCTTTTATTTTTTATTTATGTAAATCGTTTGCTTGTGAAGAAACAAAGCTTTCCCATTTTTTCAAAAAATCTATCTGTTACATGCTTAAAATTAATTCTTATCAAATTTAAATTTTTTATATTTTACACTATAAATACCTCACATAACCCACAATTTAAACTACTTCTCTCATTTCACCATGTCTAAGAAAACACGCCAATCAAAAACCCAAAGATCTCGAGTGCAAGAAACCGTTCAGCATTTAACATCGGATTTGAATTTCCGGTTAACCGGTGTATCACTAACTGTGAATTTTTGACCCGCTAGTTTTGATTATCATTAGCAACTACCTCAACAACCAAAAAATCAAAACATCTTTTATCAAAATCGTTCATTCAACCCACCCTATAATAACAACCAACATCATATTTTCCAATCATCAAACGGGCTGTATCATCTAACTATGGATTCGTCTATGTCTTCCCAATCAAATCATCAAATGCTTTCTTCGGTTAACCGCATGAATCTTGATATGGATTTTTTTTACCAATTAAACTATAATCTAGATTTCTATGTGGGAACTGTTACGGGTCAAGTTTATTATCCGACTCAAGATTATTCTATGGGTCAAGGTTCGGGTCACGGTTCGTTTCACGATTTGGCTCCAGTTGAAGACGACTCTCCTGTCGAAAAGATGTAACCGGTCAAACCTAAGAAGCCTTCGAAACGAGTTGCAAAGGCCAAAACGAATGAAGCAAAGAAAAGGAGCAGGAGTCTGCGACATGGACAACTGAGGAAGAGATAGCGTTGTGCAAGGCTTGGTGTGATATATCGGAAAATAGCGAGATGGGTAACGCTATGAAGACTAACGAATTTTGGGAGAAGGTTATTAATTACTTTGAAAAAGAAACTGGTTTAAACAGAAGTTACAATTCGATCATTAGAAAATGGAAAAATAAGGTTCGACCTAGTGTTGGTGCATTTTGTGCCATTTTCAATATATTCAGCAGAATCACGAAAGTGGTGAAAATGACCTAAATGTGTACCATAAAGCGTGTGCAGAATACATGGTGGTGCACCAGCATACGTTTATATTAGAGCAGTGTTGAGAAATTTTAAAGGATCATCCTGCTTGGCAGGAAGTTGAGATGCCTGCTTTTCAGAAGCCCAATCAAGGTCGAAAGAAATCCAAGACTTCTGAAACCACCTCATCCGGTGGTTTCAATTTAAACGAAGATGGATGAGGCTGAGGAAGAGACTCGGGAAAAGCGACCAATGGGTCGTGACCAAGCTAAGAAAAATAAGAAGAAATCATCCGCCTTCGATTGATCCAAGGCTTCATTTACTAAAGCGGTAGCCGACAAATTCTTGAGCTTGAAGTCGTTCAATTGGGGAAAGAAAAATTCGGCAACAGACGAATATTTCCAGTTAAAGAAACAAGAGATGGAAATGGCAGAAGCGGCATGTCGGAAAGAAGAGGAGTGGAAGAAACAAGAGTTCGAAATGCAAGAAAAAGCGTGTCGGGAAGCAGCGGAGTTGAAAAACCAGAAACTTGAATTAGAACGTTGAAAACTTGCATTTTTTAAAGAAAAGAAACGTAAGAAAGACATCATATTTTATAAGACACCAATCGACCTCTCTTTGCCCCTAATCCAATAACAAAAGCTGCAAGAGATCAAGGATGCAATCAAGGCACATTACGACTTAGATTATTAGTTTAAGTTTTTAATTATTATTGTAATGTTTTAATTTTATTTGAATTTTATCGTAATATTTTAATTATTAATGAAATTTTAATGAAAGTCGTCCTTACTGTGGCAAAAAATCGTTTGTAGGTCGCCGGAAAAAGAAAGCTAATGTAACGGGTAAAATAAAAGTCGCTGGTAGTCATTACTGTGTGCAGCCTAATGAACTCTAAGCCCACATGCAAGTTTCAACCCACATAGCTTAGGTCGACTAACATAATATTGTATAACATAATTGAGTGCTTAATTAACTTTTATTTTTTGACATCTTACATTATGTCACATTTTGGTATGTCACGACATAGTGCAAACACCTCTAAAGAAATTTTATGTTTTCTTTTGTTAGTTTTGTTGGTTTGTGGGAGTTAAAACCACACGTAACGACTAGAAGTGTGTGAGCCTATGGGGGCACACACGTTAAACACGAGAGTACGTGACGATCGTTTATTATTTGAATACAATACAACCTGTTATGCATGAATGAGACCCGATCCATATCATACGACCCATGGACTTGTTTCTATGATTATGTGAGTCGGTTTGGGATGCCTTGGGCCAAGCCTTGGATCCGGTCGGTTTGGATGTGGGTTATGACTTGGTGCGCAAGTCATGAACCCATATGCGATTAGGGTCTGTTCCCTATATAAACAAACACACCTATGCCATTCATTAAAATGCTTACTATCCCTAATACTATACTCAAAAGAATCGGTCCATACCCCTTTATATCCAATCGGTTTATAATCAAACCGATTAAGGGTTTGATTTGGTTTTTGATTTGTGAAACTCACTTGCAAGTTTTGTTCCAAGTTGTTGAGTTATTCTTTTGGCTAGTTCTTGCAAGTATCCTAGTCGACTACAGTTGCAAGAAGTAAGGGTTTTCTGGTTTTGCTCGTTGACACGATCTCGGACAGAACAAGGAAAGAAATTGGACAGACTTGTCCGATATCGAGTAGGTTTGTAAAACTGTTCTCGGACAGTTGTTTTTCGGACAGAAGATAGAAGGTGTCTTGGGTTTTTCTAGTTCGTGGTATTCAAGTATTCAAGTTGTTGATTGGGTTAAACGTTCTTGACTAGCATTTATTCGAACGTACTTGGTTTAAGTGTTTGTGTGTGATACTTGTAGAGGTATCTATTTTAGATACTTGGTTTCTTTGGTTTTCTTGTTCGTTTGATAGCGTGCAGTTGACGCCAAAGGTTAGTTTTATATTTACCTTTTATTCATTAATGTTTATTATTTATGTGTTTACCTAATTGCATAAACTAGATCCATATTCCGCTGCGTACTCGTTTGCGTTACTTGGCTAACTAGATTATAAAATCCCAACAGTGGCATCATGAGCCATCTCGTTTTTGCGATTATGGGTTACACGCTTTAATAAACATGTTTAAAAGGATGCATGACATCTAATTAGTTATTCGTTTTATTTTTGTTTTGACAACTATATGCAATACTTGTCAATTATTAATAAAAAATAACATGACACACAAATTAAATTATATTGATAATTAGAATTAATTTGTTAATTGGAATTAAATTTGTTAATTAGAATTAAAGTTTAACTAGAATTAATTGTTATATAGAATTATATTGATAATTAGAATTACATATTGTTATTAAATACATAAAATAGCGTAATTAATTGTTAATTAAGTTTGCTATGCTTTTTATGTGTTTTCCGGCCACAAGACCCACTCAATTGCTTTTTGTGATGTATGGGGCGATCTAGGTATTGCACCTAGTGGTGGTCTTATGGTTCTCCTTTTGGGGAAGACTTGCGAGAGAACTAGGAACAATATGTGTTTATATATTGATGTTTATGTTTATATGTTTGTGATTCCTTATGTGCATTATTGTTACTTGTTTTGAAACCTAATTGTATGCAATATGGAATAATACATATCGTAATCATAACATTAATATTGGTCTTTATTTACACGCCTAAATACCATGCTCATTGTGACCTGCTATTTGATTCGTGGAAAATTGTTTTTGTTAAATAAAGTGACCTAAACTATTGAAACAAGTTTTTCATGAATTTAAAAACTAGATGCTATGGACACTTGGGACGTACGACTCACCCACTAGAACAAACTATAAAGGGAGTTTAAGGAGATGCGCGCAGTCAAACCTAAAGGATTTCCGGTTATTGCCTTGCGCTGACCTGGTCCTCCACCTCCCTGCGAGTTCGATTGGAGCTACCGTGAACCATGATGATCACTACAGTGTCATTACCAAAAGTTTTTAAAAATAAGTGTTACAAAGTTATTTTACATGCTTCTTTGTACACGACTTTTACCACATTTATGTGCATATCTATTTGTTAATTTTAAGTCTATGCCATCCAACTATAAACACGTGCATTTGGATTGACTTCTCTGGTCAGACCTCAGGGCCTTTTCAACCCATGGTGATTATTTCTCTTAGGTCAGACCTTTGGTTATTTTTGCAAGTTCATACTTGGTCGACTTATTTCGAGTTGGCTTGGTCAGACCTTGAACCCGAGGCATAAGATGAGAACTAAACATGCTCATGACATTATTACTTGTCTACTAATGTCTTGAGCAGTCTCATAAATCTAAGAGTTGCATTATGCAATTAACGCTCGTCGCTTACCTCTTGTCCTACTTAGTTACTCACTGGTCAGACCTCTGGTAAATAAGTGGGAGTGCACGATGGATATTAGTCTTAATTAGTAATTAATTGGGTAGTTAATTCTTTTAAGAATGTAATTATCGAAAATACTATAATTGAACTTTCTATGTTCTGAAAAAATTGTGTTGTTGAAACATAATTCGTAAACAAAGTTGTTTTTTCTTTAAAAGACAAACTTAGTCTCTTTTCCTGGTAAGAAGAGTGAGACTTATTCCTATCTTTTCTCCTTAGTTGACTAACTAAAATAGGATTACAAATTGTTAAACTCATTTATGATCTTTCATTACCCTTTTAAGGTCTAGAAATAATTGAAAGATAGAATATTTTGTGTAACTATAAAACATTTTGTTTATAGCTATCAAAATAATGACATCCTGCACTTGTCACGATGTATGAGTTTAAACCGCAAAGAATAAAGAAATTACTAGAATATTAACTAGGTAATTTTCTTGGAATCTTTTTATTCCTAAAGTGCTAAATACCCTTGGGGCTTTGTAGATGATAAAGGAGGAATTGCATGCTAAAGATTCAAGTTAACTGAAAGCATGAGTGGCTAGTCCCTCATCTACATAAGTAGGAATTCATATACTCTGTTCAATACCTAAGTACATTGTTACTCGTAGGCATTCGAAGAGAATAGGAAAGTATATAAAATTGCTATATGATTTCTACTGGAAATGTAACACTTACAATGTTGACAAATCCAGTGGGAGCATTGCATTTTATAACTGAAATAACATTCCTGTAATATTATCAATTTCAGTGGGAGCTATGGGATTTATTTCCTTGTTAGTCACCCATATCAATTCAAACTTGCTTTGAAATAATTCATTACTTTCCGAATATAAACAACTATTGCTTAAAGGAGAATTGCATTTTATTTTATAAGATAACTCGTTGCCTTTTTGTTGTTGCTCTCTAAAGCGTTATCTATAGAATAACAATCCACAATTCCTTATTACAGGTTATGGTTCTAAAACTACTTATAATATCTATGACAGTATCATATTTGTGGAAAACTAGAAAGGGGGGGGGGGTTGAATAGTTTTACCAATTTAAAACTTCCTTTTAAATATTTAGATTGACTTATGTCAATCTATTTGATTGTTTATGTTGGACGTTGATAGATAGATATATAGATGTGTAATGAAATATAAAGAGTAAGAAGCACATCACCACGACACAAGTTATTTATAGTGGTTCGGCTACAAGGACACCTTCCTTGCCCTACTCCACTCCCCGAGTCACCTACTCGAGAGTTCGTAAGCACTACACCAACTCCTTGTGGCGGAGAAGCCTTCACAACGTCGCTTAACCTTTTTCCGGTACAAAGCTAAATACCGAGTTCTTTCACACCAAGACGAACCACACCTAACACAACGTCGCCTACCCTTTATACGGTGCTAGGCTAACCACCGAGTTCTTTCACACCTTAGGAGAACTAATCCTATCACAACGTCGCCTACACTTTATTAGGTACTAGGCTAAGCACCTAGTTCCATTACTATGGAGGAACTACTACCCTTCACGACACAACACCTAATCTCAAGGAGATCTACTCCTTGTTACAACACCATCAAGGATATCACCATCCTTGTAAATAAACAAATACTTATATGTATAACGATGCACCTCATCGATTATACGACCTAGGCATTTCTTCACAAATGCTACTTGATTTGATTCTTTGGCATCCTTCACTAATGCCTTTGACACAACGCTTGGCACCCTTCACTAATGCCTTCGTCTTGACACCTATAGCATTCTTCACTAATGCTCTTGACACGAACGATAAGCACCTTTCACTAATGCTTTCGTCTTGACACTTTCGGCATCCTTCACTAATGCCTTTAACCCAACATCTATGGAGAAAGGAAGAACTTATCAACAAGAGAACCTTCATTGTCTTGATGATGACGAAGCATGGGAACTCATGTACTTGAGCTTGCACGTCTTCAAGAAGTGGTGATCTTTCCTTTAAGAGGAACCTAGAAGATCACACAAAAACAAAAGACAAACTACATAGATCACTTGGACCTGAGGTTAGAGGGTTAGAATACTTGGGGAAAGTATGTGTGTAAAGTGATGATTAGAAAGGAAGAAATGGCTCTCTATTTATAGAGAAAATTCTATACTATTTCCCCGGATCCCACGGATCCCTTCCACTTGGGATCCGGCTAGCACAAAGCTAGGGATCCGTGGAACGCTCCTCTTTGCCCATGGGTATTTTTGGTTATGGGTCATGGGTCATGGGTTATGGGTTGATCCATGGTTTTCTATCTAGATACAATGTATCTTAAGGATACAATGAACTTGGTTAAGTGGTATAAATAAAACCATGTGTTAATACAAATAAGCCGTAAAAACGTTTATTTATATTTTACGATCTTCTGATGTTTTGTCGATAACAAAAGTAAGATCATTTTAACGAAACAAATAAAATACGTAAATGGTTTGAACTAATAGTTTTCTAACACACTTACGCTTTCACATAAAACACAAAAACTAGTATAAGTGATTTTATGCTTAAGATATACATATGTACAACAACTAGTGTTTACATATTGGGATAACATATACTTAACTAAGTATATACCAAAATGGGTAAAAACAAGTATATACTAAAATGGGTAAAAACAAGTATATACTAAATAGGTAAAAACTAGCAAATGGTTTTGACCCATAACCCATGGTTTTATTTATACCACTTAACCAAGTTCATTGTATCCTTAAGATACATTGTATCTAGAAAGAAAACCATGGATCAACCCATAACCCATGACCCATGACCCATAACCAAAAATACCCATGGGCAAAGAGGAGCGGACCACGGATCCCTAGCTTTGTGCTAGCCGGATCCCTTGTGGTAGGGATCCGTGGGATCCGGGGAAACAGTAGGATTTTTCTCTATAAATAGTGAGCCATTTCTTCATTATTTCTCACTCCTTTCTAACACACTTTCTCCCCTGAGTTAAATCTCACTAACCTTAGATCCAAGAGATCTATGTTTGTAGTCTTGTTTTTGTGTGATCTTTTAGGTTCCTCTTAAAGGCAAGATCACCACCTTTGAAGTCGAGCAAGCTCAAGTCCATGAGTTGCCAAGCTTCTTCATCATCAAGGCTACTAAAGTCCTCTTGTTGATGATCTCTTTCTTTCTTCAAAGAAGTGTAGTGTTGAAGACATTAGTGAAAGATGTCTCAAATGTCAAGACGAAGATATTAGTGAAGGGTATCTATCGTCTATAGAATAAGCACTTGTGGTAGGTGCTTAGAAGTCAAGACAAGAAGCATTAGTGAAAGGTGCTTAGAAGTCAAGACTTGAAGCATTAGTGAAAGGTGCTTTGAAGTAAAGACACAAGACATTAGTGAAAGGTGTCTTGTAGATCTAGTCAAAGGCATTAGTGAAAAGTGCCTTAGATGTACATTCGATATGGTGTGTTTCGATGTACTAGATAGACTAGCATTAGATCCAAGGATATTGATGTCCTTGATGATGTTGTAAAGGAGTAGATCTCCTTTGGGATTAGTCGTTGGTGTAGTATGGTAGTAGTTCCTCCATTGCAATGGAACTAGGTGCTTAGCCTAGTACCTAATAAAGGGTAGGCGACGTTGTGAAGGATTAGTTCTCCTAAGGTGTGAAAGAACTCGGTGGTTAGCCTAGCACCGTATAAAGGGTAGGCGACGTTATGTAGGTGTGGTTCGCCTTGGTGTGAAAGAACTCGGTATTTAGCTTTGTACCGGAAAAAGGTTAAGCGACGTTGTGAAGGCTTCTCCGCCATAAGGAGATTGGTGTAGTGTTTACGAACTCTCGAGTAGGTGACTCGGGGAGTGGAGTAGGGCAAGGAAGGTGTCCTTGTAGCCGAACCACTATAAATACTCGCGTTGTGGTTTTGTGCTTCTTACTCTTTATCTTTTCATTACATATCTTAATATGCTTGTTTATCAACATCCAACACACACAACCAAATAGATTGACATAAGTCGATCTAAATAGTTTAAAAGGAAGTTTTAATTGGTAAAACTATTCAACCCCCCTTCTAGTTTTCCACAATTGGTATCAGAGCTTCTTTACCAAGTTTCTTGAAGTATATTGTACTTTAAAAACTTGATACGATCCATAGTTAATTGAAAACTACAAAGAAGGTTTTTCATAAAAACAAACACCATGTTTTTCAAAAACTATATGTTTGGATGTTGATTTGATAACAACATTTTTCTTATTTATTTTTTTTATTGCACTAACTTCCTTGTCATGTTGATTAGTCAAAGCTCATACCCACCAAGCTTTAGGAGTTGCTTGGTAACAAGAATACCTTCCTTAAGAAGGTATCTTAAACGCAAAGGAGCGGGAATAGTCTAAGTGACATTTGCTGTGTCATTTGTAAAGACATTCCTAAATGCGCTAAAGGTATGATTTCATTTTACTTTGCTTGATAATTAAGTATACCTAGTTAGGTATTTATATGATTATCTTTTGTGCAATTACATGTTTTACTTGAAGCTTCATTAGGAAGCCTTTTTCTCACATACGTGTTTTATTTCTCATATAAAGTCGTGGTATATAAAACTTATGTTTTGTTTCTTTCAATAAAACAAAACACGAATTTCAAAAATTCCTCCTTCCCCATAAAAACTCCCACCGTCGACCACTTTATCAAACCCTCACTTTTTTAAATCTTCCAATTTCAAAAATTTCCTCTCATTCAAAAACTTCATCTTCCTCCTCATTCCATCTCAATCGAAATCAAGAAGATCCGTCATTAACATGGTTTACATCGCACTCGTGCTCATCGCCCTAACACTCATCGCACTTGTGTTCCCTATGATGAAGTTCACATACGGAGACATTTACTTTGTGTTGTTAATCTATATTGGGGTCATATACCCAATCCTTTGTATCATCCTTAGTATTGAAATGCAATATTATTAATCTAGTTTATCTAGGTTACTATTATGTGTTTATCATTCCTTTTGATTTATATGTTTTATATTTTTGTGATACATTAGAGGTCATGTATGCATGCTAAAAGAAAATGTAGGATAAAACATATCCCGTGGTATAAAATCTGTAAAACCTTTTATCAAATCTGTGTCTGTTACTACAGATCCACGGATCCCGGAAGATATACTATCCGGATCCCTTTTGTAAAGGAACCGTGGGATCCGTCCTACTGGAAAACAGTTTTCATACAAGATTAAAAACCACCATCTTTCTAAAAGTAATAATCCACTAGAATTTCAAAACCATGAGTTAGTTAAGCGTTAAATACCATTGTTAATAAAATCTAGTAAAAACGTTAGATTATTATAGGTTGACCATAAACATCACCTCCTATTAACCCATCACCTCTATAGGTTCAACCATGACGCATGAATACGAGTTTAATTTTTCACTCACTAGCGTCTACACCCCGAACATCTCCCTTGAGCCCAACACACCTGGCAATCATGTCCGTGGGTTCAATAATCTCGAAAACCGTCACTTCCATGAAGGACGTATTGTAGACACCTCTCTACAATTCGAAGAAGGTATCAATACCTCCTTCCAAGCCATAGGACTAGAATGTCTTCTTGAAATCAACGAGAAGATATGTCCAAGGTTCATAATGGAATTCTTTCGTCAAGTCGAACTCGTTCGTAACGAGGATCGCTCTCTATCTCTTTGGTTTTACATCAAAAACCAAAAGTTCACTCTAACCCTTGGGCATTTTGCTCACATTCTCCGGATTCCAAATCATGGACAAAGTGCCTTCACCGAAGATTGGTCTATTGATTCTCTCTTCAACTTTCGTGAAGAAAATAGTCCATATTGTTCACACATACCCTCTCCGGAAGATTTAAATCGCTTAATATGCAAACCTCGACCATATTACTCCAATCCAAACATTATCCATACACGGGATATCCGAGAAGAGTACAAGCCTCTTGCTCTCATTCTACGTGAAAATGTTTGGAGTCTTAGGGGAAATCGAGATATTCTTCCCGCTTGTTGTGCTCACATGTTGTACTGTTTGCTAACACAACAACCATACAGTCTCGCCTACTTCTTCGCAAGGCGAATTGCAAATCTTCAAGGCTCCAAGAATAAACTCATCCCTTATGGAATGTTCTTGACACGCCTCTATCACAATGTTATGCACTTCCATCCTCAATTTCAAAGTCCGTTGTACGTACTTGTGACAAGATGATGGAACCGCTAAACATATCTCTCATGAAGACTTTCTTCATTCTTGATTCCACCAATACCCATGAATCACATAATGATCCTCCTACACTCAAGGAACCTAGAATAGTCAAATAGGATCAATTCTACTCTACTCATTATTTATCAATGTAATCCTATTTCTTTCATGAAATAAAACATCTTACATTTGATATCCTAGTTTTAGAACTCCTTTAAACAAAACTTGGAATATAATGCATTGTCAAGATCATTGCATACCTTTAGTAAAGGTTCTGTCTAGCAGATAGACGGATCCCAAATGTTGTACTAAACGGATCCCTACATCTAGGGAACCGTGGGATCCGGCAAAACAGAAAATGCAATTGCAAGCATTGTATGTCAAACACATCCTTAGAACACCTCACACTAAGCTAAACATAGTGTCTTAAGGTAGATTAAGACTTTATCAAGATAGGTTGATCTTTCCTACTCATTCCAACTCACATAGAACACACTCTAAGACATTCATAGATCTATCACTTTGTTTTAATCCATCACTCTTCCGCTCTCAAAACTCACACTTCATATTTTTACCCTTCACATCTAGGTTAAAAATCTTTTATAACAAAATTGATCATAAATCAATCTCACCTCAAAATTGATCAAAGTTAATCAAATCCTAGTTTTCCCATCTCAAAACCATTAGGATATTTTCCAAAACACAATCCTAAGTCACAACCTCATCTCTAGGATCATTTATCTTCAATTGACACTCTCTTCTTTAGTGTCATCCTTGCTCATTCATTGGTACTCATGAAAGTTCCAAATCCTTCCACAAAAGACAATCATTAGCTACATCACTCACCACCTTCAAGTACTTAAGCACCCCTTCATTTAAGACACTTAGGAAGACTGAAACACTCAAGATGTTATAGGTCTTAGATTTTAGAAACATCATTTCCACTCTTTCATAGCTACTGATAGCCGGATCCCTAGGATTAGCCTAGACGGATCCCTCTGAGAAAGGAACCGTGGGATCCGGATGACAGTATAGGTCAAATCCTGCTAAAACAATCATTTCAACTTATCTTCCTAACTCAAACACTCCATCTCATCTTAAATGAGTTCCTAGATCAGTCCAACCTCTGAAGTTGACTCTTGTGCATGTCAATCATCACATTCCAATGAATCCTAGTGGCTTTAAGCTTAAATGCACTTGCCAAATCTCTTAGTTTATAAACCACCTTGTTAGGACCTCCATAGTCATCACTCTCACTCTAACTTTCAACTCTTGAAATCATTTCATCATGAAGAAAACCCCAAGTAGTAACTTATCCACCAAAGAACTACCCATGAAAAAGGCTCGTGTTATACACGAAATCTCCTCAACCGAATCATCTCCCGTCAAACCAACAAATGAGAGAATCCTTCATCATCCAATCAAACCAATTCCTAAAAGGATAGTACCCACAAAACTACCTATGCCTAACACCACCATACCTCCTAGGCCAAACAATATCATCTTCACTAAACCATCACCATTAGTTCCTAGAAATATTTCATTTACTTCACCACTATCATCACCACACCTCTACAATTTAGAGGACTTGCCTCCTAGGCCGTCTCATCCACTTCCGCCGACAACATTCTCCTCATTAGGAGGAATAATGGTTCAAAATCAAGGTGTTGAGTCAACACTTGCTCCGGCTTCCTTTTCGCCGTCTCCATCATATAATCCTATATGGATTATGAGAAATCATCAAAGTCAACCACCCGACCATATGGAAGTTGACACTTCCTTACCACCACCATCATTCTTGGTCGAGGCATTCTCAAATGCACCTCCACCAATCCATCCATCGTTTGAAGCTCCGCAAGCCGCCTCACTTGATCCTTCGCATCAAGCCATTTTATTTCCTCCACCACCACTACCTAGCCATGACAAAGATTGCTATCATTGTCAACATGTTGAAAGTTTGATACATGAAGTACGAGAAGACCAACGTTTCATGTTCTATCATCTCCTCGAACGTTTCGACGAGATCAAACCTAAACAAAACTTGAGCTAGAAGATTTTAATGGTGTCCTAGCATCAAGCGTTAGCTAGTCTAGAAATTCCTAGTCATGTATTGTCTATTTTCTTATTTTTAGAGTCATGTATATCATAACTCTTGTTTTATTAAATGGAATTACATGCTACTTGTTATTTTTCTGAGAATATGTATTCATATCTCATTTATGTGATAACATTACTTGTTATATCACCTTTGCTGATTTTTCATCAGCCAGACGGATCCCTCAGTATTGCCTAGACGGATCCCTACTAGGAGGGAACCGTGGGATCCGTAAAATCAGAAAGTTTTTTTTTTCTAACTTAAATCACATTTGCAGGAAATTGTGAATTATACTTGTTTTCTAACCCTTGTTTTGCAGTTATTCAATTAACACATAAAGAATTTGACATCCTAAAGCTAGGGGGAGCTTGGTGTCAAAAAAATACGTTTCAAAATTACTTGCAACATTTGATTTAAATTTCATGACTTCCCGTTGCAAATATTGCAATCATCTAGGGGGAGCACACCCGTCACATAGACGTAATCTTTTGCATAAGTTAGTTGCAAATGAACTAGATTAGAATTAGTTTCTTGACGCCCTCACTTAGGGATGGACTCATCAAGGGGGAGTAACGACGAGATCCTTTCCCGTTACTTGCTCTCTATTTTTTTTTCTTTTCACATGTTTTTCTTAAAAACGATGTGTTGCTTTCTTTCAAACACTTTTTGTTTCGACAAAAAGGGGGAGAAGAAAGTAAAAACTACAAATTCAAAATTTTACGAATTTTAGCTTTTCCTTAAAATAATCTTATGTTTTGTCATCAACAAAAAGGGGGAGATTGTTAATACAAATAAGCCGTAAAAACGTTTATTTATATTTTACGATCTTCTGATGTTTTGTCGATAACAAAAGTAAGATCATTTTAACGAAACAAATAAAATACGTAAATGGTTTGAACTAATAGTTTTCTAACACACTTACGCTTTCACATAAAACACTAAAACTAGTATAAGTGATTTTATGCTTAAGATATACATATGTATGATCTGTGCTAAACTAGTCAAGTCTAATCACACAAGCTAGCCACTTGTGAATGGCTAACCATAATAGACTTAAAACTGCTTAAAACACAAATGCAATGAAGATCAGAGGGGTATAGTGTTTCCTCGGGTCGTTATGTCCCAACGAGGTGTGTAAACTGTAATACAACGACTGTGTGTGCTGAAATGATATAGAATGTACAAAAACAGGAATCTGATTGACTAACACTAGGAATGTGAATAGTGATAGCTCTGTCACAGCTATGTCGTTAAAAACGTGCAATCAGAAACCTAAAAATGTAAAAGATATACAAACGTACGTTTAACTAAAACGTAAACGTATAAAAACAAAACAATTATAACTACAGTAGGGATTTACATGTCTTAGCGACTTAAATGCAAATTAAATAAAATAAAATATTCAACTATAATTTACAAATTTATATGAAAGTTAAGAAAACTAAAAATCTGAAATGAAATACATGTATGTAATAATTACATAAATGAAACAAAATAAAACAGGAAAGGGAAAATAAATGATTATACTAAAGAAATTAAAACCTATAAAAATTTTGAAGTCATTTTAATTCTATATTTACAATTGTTTAACGATTAAAATCTAAAAACTTACGTTTACTAAATTTTACGTAAACGTACAAAATAAAAACGTGAATTCAGTCCAATACAACTCCCACAAATGTGAAAATTATATTTTTAGAATTCTAAAAAGATAAGAAAATTAAAATAAATTTATACACTATTAAATTAATTAATATAGATTAAAAATGAATTAAATGTATTTAATAATGAATTAAATAATAAGAAAATCTAAAATTAACTTAAATAAATAAAATAAAGAATCTGAAAAATCTAAAATATAATAAAATGAATTTTAAAATTGAAAATGTATTTTATACATAATTATTCTATTTATTATTAATTATTTACTATTATTAATTACTAAAAACTATTATAGATTTATTAAAATTAATAAATGATTAAAGAAAAATCTGAAACTTTTTACAAAATTCTAAAATAAATAAAAGAAGCTAGGAAAAATATAAAAACTATATGTACTTAATGAAAATAAGCTAATAAGCAAATAAGCTTCTAAGGAAAAGCTATCACTTAGCTTAAAAATGATTCTTTTTTTTAGGTTTTTCTTTTTCTGAAACTAACTAAATACTGATATTATACATAATTGATGAAAATAAAACTGTGCAAACATAAAAATAAGCAAATTATGAGCTTATGAGTCCAACAGTTAAGCTTTTGGCTTGACTGTTGGAGCTCAAGCTATAAATAAGCTTGAAATAAGCTATACAAAGGAAACAAAAGGTAAAATAAGATATATACAAGTCCAATGGATCATTATAAACAAGAAAATTGGACAGAAATAGAGTGAGCTTATGGTTTAGACAGTTAAGCTTTTGGCTTAACTTGGATGGAATTGAGGCCTCTAAAGCCTGTAATAAGCTCCACACTGGAAAATAACAAAGAAATAGTATGTATACAATAATATGGACAAGTATAAACAAGTTGGTGCACTAGATTCAACAAACAAGCTTGTAATAAGCTAATAAGCAAATCCATATTACCACAGTACCAAACAGACTTGCATACCTTTTGAATGACAAATTAAGCTAAAAGTATAGGCTTAAAATGGCAAAATAGGAATTGGAGTAGCAAGCTGAGTTGGATAGCTCTCTAAAATGCCAAAGCTCTCCCTGTGGGGATCACAGATGAGCTTATAAAGAGCTTATGAAGTAGCTATGAATAACTGAGTTCTTAGCATACTCAATTATGGGACAAATAAAAAGCTAGTTGCAGCCCTGCTTAATAAGCTGCAACTTGGAGATTAAGCACTGGAACTTAGAGTTTGGTGGATGAGCTTAACATAAAACTAAAACACACAAGCTCTAGATTACTAATAAGCTTTTTAGGAGCTGAAGGAAATGGTGTAAGCTCAATAGAATTGAACTGTTGTGAGTGGGCAAACAACAACTCCTATATACTTATCAAATAAGCTCATGAGAGCTCAACCAACACTGGGACATTGAGTATGACTAGTTAGCATAACATGAAACTAAAAATCACAAGCTCAAGCTTAGTGGGGAACTTTTCATTAGCTATGGAAAACTACTCAACTTCACTGTTTGCTTCAGTGAAGTGAGCTTGGTGGGACAAAAAAAATTAGGCGATTAAGCTATCTAGATAAGCTGAAAATGTAAAGACAAGCATACAAATAATGAAAAGACCACAAGGGCTACACAAAACAGTAAAGTGCATAAGCTAGGGTCAAATCCACAAGCTTTTGCAAGCTTATAAACTTGACAGCATAAGCTGTGCACAGGCATGTTTATAGACAAGGACTAAAAAGAAAGCAAAAAAATAAGCACTTTAAAAGCTGATTAAAAGTAAGCTATTATTTTTCTAATTAAGAAGAGCAGCTATATTTTATACTCCTAAAAGCACAAAGCAAGAAATTCAAAATTAAGTTCTATATAAAATTCTAAGTTTTATTCAAAAACGACCAAGCTGAAATTTGACTTTTAATGAAAAACAAATAAGTTGACCAAAATGAATTTAAAACTTAAACTACTGATTAACTATGATGTATTAAGCTATAATAAGATGATCTAGAGCTAGACTAACAACTTTTAAGCTAATAATATGAATTTGGCAACTCAAAATCCCAACAGTGAACTTTTAAGGCATAGGATTTGGAATTTTGACTTTTATCAAACAAAGACTATATTTAATGACTTGACTGAGCTACTAGGAACTTAAGTGACATATAACAATGACATACAACAACAGAAATACACTGGCATTCTTTTTTATCAGCAAATCTAAACAATCCTATGATTTTCACTTGTCACATGAACATCAAAGGTTTCAATGAATCTGAACATAAACCTTATTCCAAACATTTAATTATCACATAAGTAGATCAATTGAGCATAAAACTTCAAGAACTCAAGCAAGAAACACAAACTTGTCAGATTTGCAATTTCAACTGAGTTATTGCAATTCTAGGCACAAGTGAAACTTAATGAACAAACTGCTTATATTAAGCTAAAATAACACTAAACAATCACAAAGGAACATGAAAACTTAAAAATCAAAGCATGAAAAGTAAAGAAACAGTACATGGTAAAAAATAGTAAAAATGGAACTCACAAGTGATCAAGGTGAAAATTGAGTACTAAGGTTCAGAAACTACTCCTAGCTTAGTGTCAATAAGCTAGAAACCAGAAAACCATCCAGCTTAGCTTCTAATCATCCCCAGAACTGCTTATTTGACCACAGTTGACTTTCATTGACTTATCTTGATTTTTTAGTACTTTTCTGAATTTAAAGACTATAACAGATTTAATGAATCTAAAAGCTTCATGAGCTTTGTCAAGAGCTTATGTGGCTTATAGAGTCCATCAAACAACTACTTAACAAGAATTAAAATGATTTGAAATTTAAAGGTAATCAAGCAAAAAGTTGAAACTAAAAGATTACTTGAAATTTAACTGGAAATTAAAGGTTTATTACACTACTTAAAGGAAAATTACAACATTAAAACATTAAAAGACATTGAATTTAAAGAAAGCATTTAAATTGTTACACTACGTGACCAAGGCTAGCCCAAGGTGCTTCTTCTCTTGCCTCTCCTCTGCTTTTTATTGACTCTGAGGTTTCCCCACTTGATTCTGAACATATCCCATCAATAATCTAGACCATTGAATGAGTCAAAGTGATCCCAGCCTTCAAATCTACTTTTGGCGCCAAATTCTTCAAAGCAGGTTTTGATCATTAATGAGTTGGTTTCAATCAATTAAGAGTATTTGGGTGTTAGTGGAGGTGGAGGGGACAAGGTAAGGGGGGGGGGGTTGGAGAAAAAGTGGGAAAACCATGACTGGTTTTTGATATCAGTGTTTGTGTGGGAGATGAACAGTGGGTAGTGGTTTTTAGGCGCGCTTGAGAGTTTTAACTTTTGTTGACCGGGTATATAATAACGGGGTTGGGTTGGTTTTGGGCCAAAGGATTGGATTTGGGCTTGATATATTACAAAGGGTCCGTTTTGGTTAAGCTTAGTACACAAGGACCAAAAATGTAATTCGACCAAACTTCAAGGACTGATCATAACACTTTTCCAAACTTATCATAAGGACCAAACTTGACAAACTTTGATAGTACAAGGATAACTTTTGCATAAAATTCCATTTTTAGAAATCCAAGGACTATTTTTGCAATTTTTCAAAGTTTAGGGACCTTTTCCGCCATTTGACCAAAGAATCATTCAAGGACCAATTTTAACAACTTAGAAGATTTCAGGGACCTTGAATGATAAAATTCCACATTTTTGAATTCCAGGGACTAGATTTGACAACTTTTGAAACTTGGGGGACTAAAACTGCCAATTTTGCAAACTTGATACATTTTTCATCTGATTTTGATATTTTTGCATTTAAAACACATAAAACACTGATTTGTGATATTTTGATCATTTTGATGTGTTTCTGAGTGTTTTCAGATGTTTTTGTAGTCTAGACAGTACAAAAATGATGAGTATTTAGACACTCATCAATGTACAACAACTAGTGTTTACATATTGGGATAACATATACTTAACTAAGTATATACCAAAATGGGTAAAAACAAGTATATACTAAAATGGGTAAAAACAAGTATATACTAAATAGGTAAAAACTAGCAAATGGTTTTGACCCATAACCCATGGTTTTATTTATACCACTTAACCAAGTTCATTGTATCCTTAAGATACATTGTATCTAGAAAGAAAACCATGGATCAACCCATAACCCATGACCCATGACCCATAACCAAAAATACCCATGGGCAAAGAGGAGCGGACCACGGATCCCTAGCTTTGTGCTAGCCGGATCCCTTGTGGTAGGGATCCGTGGGATCCGGGGAAACAGTAGGATTTTTCTCTATAAATAGTGAGCCATTTCTTCATTATTTCTCAGTCCTTTCTAACACACTTTCTCCCCTGAGTTAAATCTCACTAACCTTAGATCCAAGAGATCTATGTTTGTAGTCTTGTTTTTGTGTGATCTTTTAGGTTCCTCTTAAAGGCAAGATCACCACCTTTGAAGTCGAGCAAGCTCAAGTCCATGAGTTGCCAAGCTTCTTCATCATCAAGGCTACTAAAGTCCTCTTGTTGATGATCTCTTTCTTTCTTCAAAGAAGTGTAGTGTTGAAGACATTAGTGAAAGATGTCTCAAATGTCAAGACGAAGATATTAGTGAAGGGTATCTATCGTCTATAGAATAAGCACTTATGGTAGGTGCTTAGAAGTCAAGACAAGAAGCATTAGTGAAAGGTGCTTAGAAGTCAAGACTTGAAGCATTAGTGAAAGGTGCTTCGAAGTAAAGACACAAGACATTAGTGAAAGGTGTCTTGTAGATCTAGTCAAAGGCATTAGTGAAAAGTGCCTTAGATGTACATTCGATATGGTGTGTTTCGATGTACTAGATAGACTAGCATTAGATCCAAGGATATTGATGTCCTTGATGATGTTGTAAAGGAGTAGATCTCCTTTGGGATTAGTCGTTGGTGTAGTGTGATAGTAGTTCCTCCATTGCAATGGAACTAGGTGCTTAGCCTAGTACCTAATAAAGGGTAGGCGACGTTGTGAAGGATTAGTTCTCCTAAGGTGTGAAAGAACTCGGTGGTTAGCCTAGCACCGTATAAAGGGTAGGCGACGTTGTGTAGGTGTGGTTCGCCTTGGTGTGAAATAACTCGGTATTTAGCTTTGTACCGGAAAAAGGTTAAGCGATGTTGTGAAGGCTTCTCCGCCATAAGGAGATTGGTGTAGTGTTTACGAACTCTCGAGTAGGTGACTCGGGGAGTGGAGTAGGGCAAGGAAGGTGTCCTTGTAGCCGAACCACTATAAATACTCGCGTTGTGGTTTTGTGCTTCTTACTCTTTATCTTTTCATTACATATCTTAATATGCTTGTTTATCAACATCCAACACACACAACCAAATAGATTGACATAAGTCGATCTAAATAGTTTAAAAGGAAGTTTTAATTGGTAAAACTATTCAACCCCCCCCCCCCCTTCTAGTTTTCCACACCATGGGTTATGGATCAAAACCATTAGCTAGTTTATTACCCATTCTAGTATTTACATGTTTTTACCCATTTTAGTATTTACATGCTTTTACGCATTTTAGTATACTTAGTATAAGTATGTGTTAACCCAATATGTAAACACTAGTTGTTGTACATATGTATCTAAATCATAAAATCACTTAAACTTGTTATATTATTTTATGTGAAAACGTAAGTGTGTTAGAAAACTATTAACTCAAACTATTTACGTACTCTATTTGTTTCGTTAAAATGATCTTACTTTTGTTATCGACAAAACATTAGAAGATCGTAAAATATAAATAAACGTTTTTACGGCTTATTTGTATTAACAATCTCCCCTTTTTTGTTGATGACAAAACATAAGATTATAATAAGGAAAAGCTAAAATTCGTAAGAGTTTGAATTTGTAGTTTTTACTTTCTTCTCCCCCTTTTTGTCGAAACAAAAAGAGCTAAAAGAAACTAACACAATTTTTACAAGAAAGTTATGCAAAAATGTAAAGAGAATAAGTGATGGGAATGGTACTCGTCTTAACTCCCCCTTGACGAGTCCATCCCTTTGAAAGGGCGTCAAGGACATGACGTAAAATAAACTAATTGTGTTTGCAATTAAGTTTGCAAATGGTTCGTCTAAGTGACGAAAAGCGTGCTCCCCCTTGAATATTGCAAAGATGCAATGGGGTATTATGAAGTATAATCCAAAAACGGATTAATGTTGCAAATGTTTTGCAAATATCGTTTGACACAAAGCTCCCCTAGCTTTATGGTGTCAAAATCTTCATGTGTTATTTTGAAAATCTACAAAGTAAAGGTTAGAAAACAAGAGTATAGTTCATAATTTCCTGCAAATAAAACTCAAGTTAGTAGAAATTTGTGCTTCTGATCCACGGATCCCACGGTTCCCTTCTTGAAGGGATCCGTCTAGGCATTATGGAGGGATCCGGCTGTCTGTTGACAGTTTCTTCAGCAATGAGAGTGTTTCAATCAATGCAAGTGTGGAGACAATATATGTGTGCAATAAAGAGCACAACGCACAGAATAATCAAAACATATAAATGTTCATTCAATAAAACAAGAGATAACCAACCAAATCTATAAAAACTAAGAGAATGAACTAGCTAAACAAGTGCTACTAATGCTAATGGGCTACCCCAAACTTTAGATTCAACTAAAACTTAATGATGATCAAGGATGAGAAAGGTTTCCTAAACGTTCTAAGTTTGAGCTTTTGATTATGATGCTCATTGTAGTTTAGGCTTGTTAACCTCTTCGAAACGTTCGAGGAGGTGATAAAACATGAAATGTTGCTCTTCACGTAGTTCATGTATCAACCCTTCAACATGTTCACAATGATAGCAATCCTTGTCATGGTTTTGAATTTCTTGTAGTGGAATTTCAAGTAAAGTGGGTTGAGTATCTTCAAATGAAGGAGGAATTGGTGGAGGCTTATTAAGTGAAGACTCTACAATGTTTGAGGGTGAAGGTAAAGAAGCATCAACTTCCATATGGTCGGGTGGTTGCCTTTGATGTCTTCTCATAATCCAAAATGGACTATTGGGAGGAATGATAGAGTTTACTTTTGGAGCAAGTGTTGATTCAATAATTTGATTTTGTTGCTCAATCTTTTCAAGTGAATTTGTTGGTAATGGTGAAAGATGAGATGGCCAAGAAGGTAACTCTTCTACATTGTGAGAGTGTGGAGATGATTGTGAGGTGGCTCTAGGCACTAATGATGTTGGTTGAGTTGTGGAGGTTATGTTTGGTATAGTAGAATTTGGTGATGAAATCCTAGTGGGAACAATCTTCTTGGGGATTAGTTTGATTGGTTTCCTTGGTGTAGGGGAAATCCTAGCATTGGTAGACTTAATTGGAGATGATTCGGTTGAGGAAACTTCGTGTATGATTCTAGCAAGTTTCTTGGGTGGTTCTTGAGTGGATGAGTTAGCACTAGGAGCCTTTCTCATGATGAAATGACTTAAGAAGGATGGTTGTAATTGCTGATGGTTTGTGTTTGTGTTTGATGACTAAGGTGTTCTTAGCAATATGGCTTATAAAGGGAAGAGCTTGGTAGTTGCCTTTAAGACTTAATCCACTAATGTTCTTGGAAATGTGATGATTAACATGCACAAAGTTTATGTTCAGAGTTTCACTAATCTAGGGACTCATTTAAGATGAGATGGAGTGTTTGAGTTAGGAAGATGAGTTGAAATGATTGTTCAAGCAATGATTTTCATAAACTGTCACCCGGATCCCACGGTTCCCTCCTTGGAGGGATCCGGCTAGGCTAATCCTAGGGATCCGTTTCTCAGTAGTTATGACAGGTTTGAAATGAGGTGTCTAGGAGCTAAAGCCTATCTTATTTTGAATATTTCAGTTCTCCTAAGTGTTTGAGATGAAAGGATACTTGAATGATCAAAGGTAATAAGTGTTATAGCAAATGATTGCTTCTTATGGAAGGAGGATGGGACAAGATGACTACCAATGGATGTCCAAGGATAACACTAAGAGTTATATAGGTGTCAAGTCATAATAGTCATAATAAATTATCCTAGTGATCAGATTTAAGCTTGAGGTGATATTTGGATAAATTCTTAAAAATCATGAGAATTGAAAAACTAATCTTTATCTTTCTTTGAGATAGAAATGACTAGAGGCAATTTTAAAAAAATGTTTAATTTGTCCTCTTTAAGTGTTTCGAGAGATGAGAAATAGTTTGTGAGTAGTTGAAGCGGAAATATGGTGAGTTTTGATGTGTTGATAAATCAAGAGGCATTTTGACTAAGATTTTAAGTAAGCCTTTAGTGAGTCTAAGCCTTTCTCATCCTTGAAATAGTTCTAGTTGGATTCTAAAAACATATGCTTAGCTAATGTGAAGTTTATCTAGAAAGCAGTCTTGATGTAAGGAAAGCTGTATTGCTGATCTGATGACACGGATCCCACGGTTCCCTCAAGGGAGGGATCCGGCTAGGCTAATCCTAGGGATCCGGCATCTGCAGATCAGAACCTACACAGAAATGATGTGCAGATTTTGCACACTATTAAATCTATATAACAAGCAATAGGAACAAACAAGTCATCATAAAACACCACTTATAGGATAAAGTAACAATATCCAAAATACCATAAACCAAAGATGCTAAAGAGAAATCATTCAAACATAAAATAAATGAAACTAAGCACATTCCTATTGTCTCTTTCGTCAATTCTTCCTTTTCCTTTTTGACGGCTTAGTGAGATTGTAAGCGAGGTTTTGAATCATGCCTCTTATTTGTTTAAATTCCGCAGTCTCGTTTGGAATGGTTGGAAGTTGTTCGTGGTATTCAAGGATTTCCAATTTGATGTTGGATACGGGGTCGATGTCTTCCTCATCATCTTCTTCTTCTACTCCGGCCGAGGAGTCCGAGAGAGCTTCGAGTTTCTCTCCATTGACCATGAACCGTTTAGAGGGTTGTTTGGTAAGAGGTACCATGACGTGATCGGAAAGGTAATGATCATCGTTGATGGGGGATGGTTGCAATGCACTAACATACTTACAAAGTCGTGTTAGGAGCATACCATATGGGAGTATTATGTTGGAAGCTTTGAATACCCCAGCCATTCTCCTTACCATGTAATAGGCAAGATTAAATGGCCTTTGGTGGGTAAGACAATAGATCATTTGCACAAGACATGCGCTTGGATGATCTTTGTTTCCAACTAGGCTAATGATGTTTTCCCTAAGGATTTCTTCCCATTTTCTAAACATGGGATGCATTTCGAAAAGTTCCATTTTAAAGGGATCACGGTGAATGAGCTTTTTGTTACGATCATAACGGGATTGGTCGGTCCTAATTTTAAAGATAGTATCACGAATGGTTTCGGGATCGTCGAGAGGAGTGTTATAGAGAGGCTTAGGATCAAGTGCATGGTTTTGAGAGTTAATTGCCCAATCTTGAGAGTACATACAAATTCCCTCACAAGGAATGCGAAGAATTTGAGCAAAGGTGTTGTAAGCTCCCGGAAAATTTCAATGTACTTAACGCTTTAATCAGGAATTTAACACGATCTATTTCGTCATGAAATTTTCTAAACATCACATTTGCATATCATTTGGCATATGCATGATCAACGCAGCTTGAGCGTTCATAAAATATACCGTTGTGATCTAAATAAATTTCCCCACTATCCTGATAATCCTAAAATACGTAACGAATACGTAAAAATTTGTAAAAATTACGAATTTAATTATAACAAAAGTATATAAAATTCGTATAGGGCCTCGAAACTTATTGGACTTCTCACCACTTGGACCTAACTTGTTAACGGACCTTAAAACCGGATCAAACCCACACCCGTGATTTCTTTGGGCCTCGTTACCCAATTCGAGCCCAACTCATTTATTTCTTTGGGCCTTATCTCGCGTCCGATCCAACAAACAAACCCAACATATTTTTCTTTTCCTTGGGCCTCGCTGCCGAGCCCAACACGTTTGGCATTTCTTTGGACCTTGGCTTAGCTCACGCACCAACTAAGGGAGCCCATCTCCCATCTTTTCTTTATTTTGGGCCTCGTCTAACGAACTAAACCCCAAAGCCATGACTAACTAATAATCATGGAGTTAACATCTTCTTGTGCCTTCATTCTTTGTAACCGAACAAGAAATGAAACCAAACTAGCCAAGGGTTAAGCAAAGATTTTTGGTCTCATGTTGTGTCGTGTGAGAATGGACAAAGGAGACAACCCCCATACTTAGCCACCCTACAAATGATAGTTTAATAACCTAAACCCACTTTGACCTAGCTTTGACTCCAAGACCCATTGGATATAATGTTTCTAATGACTTGACAAGCCATGACTTGCTTAGAGCTCAAATCCCACGCCTAACAACATACACAAACAAAGACCAAATACATTTCAACATGTGACTAATGAAATAGGGATTAGGAGAGCTAGGGAAATATAAAAATGTAAAAGCCATGCTTGTGTTTTCTTTAAAAACACACGACAAACACACACTCTTTCACATAAACTCTCAAAAACATCTACACATCTCTCACTCTAAAATCAACCACTGTGGAAGTCGAACTAGGATAAGAAAACATTGCAAGGTGAAAGCTAGGAGAAACTTGGGTAAACATTTAAGACGAGTAACATTATAAGGAGAACAAGGGGTTCTCGTTGGTCATTTCTTCTCGCTCACACCTCACACGTATCATCACCACTCTCTTTGAGTGTAGTAAGTCCCTTCCAACTCATTTCCTTTCCAATTTTCTCGTCTATACTTAGTTATCACACGTATTATATGTTGTGTACACCATTTCGTAAACCAACTCGTAAGATATACATGTTATAGCTCAACAAGACACATAAACACATGTTAACACTAGCCTAAAATGTTTATAACACATCACAAAACTACTATGAGCTCTCGTACGTTTGTAAAACTCACGCAAAACCAATCGGGCCTAAAGCCCAAGTACTAAGCTCGTTAAGCCCAATCCGAGTCCATTAATGATCTAACCCGGCCCAATAAGTTTAAAATAAGTCGTTAAGCGCTAAATTATAAGCTACAAATAAGATGTAAATGTTTTTGCAAATTTCGTTTTATAAAAGAATATTTTCGGACTATTTTTGCAAAATATGAAACGAAGGGTCCAAAAGGTTAACAAATTGTAAAGCTAAGGGATTATTTTATAAGCAAAACAAGTATTTTATAAAAGTCTAGGGGTTGAAAATGCCTATTTCGAAAGTACATGGGTATCATGCACGAGTGCATGTGCACTTGAAAACCACAAGGACCGATCATGTAATTTACCTTAACTAGTTAAATATAACTTTTGGGTGAAAAATGACAAGTTTGGAAAACAAAGGTTTAAAGCGTATAAAATAAACCTAGAGGGCTGATTTTGTAAATTCAGTTTTACCAAGGGTTAAAGTTGTCATTTCTGAAAGTTTTGGTATAAAATATAATTCGGGTGGAAAGTGTCATTTTCTAAAAGTCCAAGGACTAAACTCGTACTTTTTGTAACTCGAGGATAAAAAGTGTAAATTCGGGAAAAGTTTAGAAACACTTATAAACCTATCCTAATTTCGTAAAAACAAGTATTTTGATCTTATGAGTATTTTATTTCGGATAACGTTAAATGTATTACTTATATATATATTATAAGATTATAATTATATATATATCAAATCCGATAAAACACACGGGGAATTCATTCAAATACGTTAAAATACTCAACAAATCTACTAAGATCACAACGGGGGAACATTTCACTTATGCGTAAGTGAGGATAATTAATTAAGGCAATGTAGCACATAAATTAACTTAAAACGTTAATCACGATCGCACACTATTGGATTGGACAATCCAATGATCTATTGAATAAGAATATTCAATGCTCTATTATTTTGGTCGCGAACCAAAATGCTCATTACTGAGACTCGCCATCTCATCATTTTAGGTTTCGAGTTGGAACCTCCGCTACATTGTGCTTGATCTATCTTTTTGTGCGTGTGCATTATCATCAAGGTGAGTTCATAGCCTCGCTTTTACTTTATTTTTTTATAAACCCCGCGAGGGAGATACATGCTCTAAACTAGAACACAAGGTTTTTCATAAATGCTTGATCCTCTTGATTATTGGTACTGCCTAAGTTGTTAGCCACAAGTCCCCTGATCATGAACCATTAGTCACCGCGAGTGAACGTAGATATCGTGAATAGTACTATGGGGATTAACGAACCCCGTTTCGGTTATAGAGAAATAACCGGGGCGCACCATATCGAATTTCTTTAGCTAATTGGCTATTACCTCCTTTGGGGCATACTTACGTACACTGGTAATTCGGTGTATGCAGTTGAGTCTTGGTTTCATGAGCTTAGTGCATAATAATCTGTGATATTTTTCTTATGATATTGTTAGTTTACAATGATCATGATCTTATACCTGTGTTCAACTTATTTTAAACCTATGAACTTCACTCAACAAATTTTGTTGACCTTTTTAAGCATGTTATCTCAGGTAATCAGTGAAGATTATGACCAAGGTGCGGAACGGGGCATGGCAAGGCCTATCTGGTGGTGTGAAACATAAAAGTTATCATTTCTTTCAAACTCATGATCTTTCTTTTGGGAAAAACACTTGATCTATTTACAATATTTTGTAACAAACTATGAGTTTTCGATGAATGATAACTATATTAATAAAACGTCTCTTTCGAGTCGTTTTCTATAATTATTGACTATGATCTCCATTCAAGTAACACCCGAATTAGTCTTCCGCTGTCATTAAGATTTTCGGGGGTGTTACAGATTGGCATCAGAGCTAGGTTATAGAGAACCAAAGAGTTTTTCAAAAATCATTTGGACTATAACCGCACTTTTAAAACGGGACTATTTTATACCACTGCCTTACGCCCTTCCATGACCGCTCTATGCATTAGGATTGATGCATCACTAGATCATAAGTAAATTGCATTCATTTTAGTTAGGCATGGAGATTTGCTTGTCAAATATGTGTAGCTAACTAAAATAATTATATTATTTGGCATTTACTTACATTAATTTATGGGTTGTTACAGTACCATGTCTGCATCCCACCCAGTTGTTCTGTCCTCAGACACCGAGATGGATGATACCATGTCCTCTACGACTGTCACTATGCCAGTTCATCCCAGTCCTGTCATACCAGCTACTGTATCGGACGAAACTGAACCTTTTGAGGAAGGTGAAGTTGCCCGAACTCCTACTGCTCCAGCTATGACTGCTCATCCTCAAGAGTACAATGCTTTTGCTTCCATGACCCTAGATCAGTACTATGAGTCGCAGCAATGGCTACCTGCTTCAGATGTTGCTGTGGATGATGGATCATCCAAGTCATCAGAGAGCACTGACTCTGCTTCATCAGATTCTTCTGGATCATCTGCCCGAGCTATCCGTCGTCGTCGACGTAGGATCCGTGTTCTTAAGCCAAATGAACCTGAGCCGTTTGGAGTACCTTATAGACTGCATCCTAATGGTAAGACCTTCAAACGCACCGCTAGGAAGCGTGTGCGATCCACCACTATGACTCATGTGATGCCACCAGCTCAGTCACCATCAGCTCAGTCACCACCCGCTCAGTCATCACCAGTTTCACCTGCTGTTTCACCTACTGCTACTTCACCACCACTGCCACTTACTGTGTTCTACCATCAGACCACTATTGTTCCTGTTTCATCACCACCTACAGCATCACCTCCTTTGGACACTTTTAGTGAGCCACTTTTACCGCTTTGCATCAAGTGCTATTCACCATCACCATCTGATCCTGACATGCCTACTCAAGTGGATAATGAGACCGGACCAAGGAAGAAATCCGGTGCTAGGCGATGGTCATTCTTGATACCGTTACTTCGACGTTGGAGAGAAGAGGAGGGAGCACCTAGTTCGTTTGAGCTTGGAGAAAGCTCAACTACTGCACCAGCTCCAGTTCTGCCTGTTACCGGTGAACCAGTACACCACACTATTCCTCTGTTGGCTACAAGACTTATCAAGCACGAAGACCAGTTGAATGAGCTCATGGCACATTATGATGAGATTCCACTAGTTAGGATAGAGAGCTTGGAGGAAGAAGTCGAAAACCTCGTGGTAGGTCGCTACTCCATTGAGATTGTGTTTGATATGATGAGTACTCAGATTGTGGAGGCGAGAGAGGCCGTTAACCGATTGACTCAGAGATTGGAGACTACTATCCGAGATGCTAGTACTTTGAGAGAGACTGCCTTAGGTCGAGAGAGAGTCCTGCATCACGAACTTGCATCCGCTCATGCTCACACTGCTATTCTGGAGGAGAGGATTGATGACCTCGAGGCAAGAGATCGAGCCCGTGAGCAACAGATCCGAGACTTGACAGCCATGGTTGAGGAGATTCATCGTCGTCAGGATGACGCATCGGGAGATGCATAAATCCTAGTCATCTTTATCTTAGTATGTATCATAAAGCCGCCATATGAGGCATTAAGGCTTGTATCTTTTTGGTTTGTAACCTTGGAACAAGAATTATGATGATGTAACCTATGGTTGTGAACAAAACTATGTAATGATGTATTCCATGTATCCTATGGTTGTATTTCTATTATTCTGATGTTATGATATTATTCCTCGGTGATGTATGCCGAACCGATCCTTATGTCCTTATACATATATTACGAATTGTTGAGAAAATCATATTCATATCATATCATTAATTTAAAGTGGTAATCTGGACTATTATGATATGTATAATATGAAATCAGTTTTATCATCGACCGATAATTTCTTAATCTTGGTATTTATTCTTGGAAATTTTAGAAAAATGGTCAAGAAGAAAGCTACCTCATCCACCATCACTCCTGCAGCTATTCAGAAAATGGTCGCTGAAAGTGTTAGCGCAGCTATAGCGCAACATGCCGCTGATACTGCTAGAGCCGAAGCTGAACGCGTTGAAGCTGAACGAATTGCCCAAGAGGCACGTGAAGCTGAGATCGCAAGAGAAGCCGAAACTGCAAGAGAAGCTGAGAACGCCCGAATTGCTCGAGAGGCTGAAGCTGAGCGTGTCGCTCAAGCAGCACGTGAGGCTGAAGCTGCTCGCATTGCTGAAGAGAATCGTGCCAAAGAAGCTGCACGTCTTATTGAAATGGCAAACTCAAATGCAACTAACACTCCAACAAATCAAAGTGAGTCCACTATAACTCGCAAGTGTAATTACAAAGAGTTCATGAACTGCAAGCCGACATTCTTCAAGGGCACTGAAGGTGCTATTGGTTTACTTCATTGGTTTGAGAGAACCGAGACTGTATTTCTACTAAGTGACTGCACAGATGATTGCAAAGTCAAGTTTGCGACTGGAACTTTGTTAGAAGATGCGTTATCTTGGTGGAAAGGCCATGCTCAACCAATTGGAATGGAAGAAGCTTGTAAGATTTCATGGTCAGATCTGAAACAACTGTTAATGAAACAGTATTGCCCGAGAACTGAGATCAAGAAACTCGAAGATGAGTATTACCACTTGGCTGCTAAAGGTAATGATCTCAAGACATACTTCAAGAGATTCCATGAGCTGAGAGCTCTATGTCCTCATCTGTTTCCCACCAATGAAAAGCTTTTGGAAGCTTTGATCGGAGGTTTACCTCGAAGCATCGAAGGAGATGTCATCGCTTCGAATCCAAAAACTGTTGAAGAAGTTGTCATTGTATCCCACCGCCTTATGGAACCAATACTAAAGCTTGCAAATGCACAAGGCTCAAGTGACAACAAAAGAAAGTTTGATGATCGGAGAACCTCAAATTCCAACCACCATCGGTCCAACAACAACAATCGGAACAACAACAACCAATATCACCGCAACAGAAACCAACATCACAATCGGCAAAACCGAAGGCAAGAAGCCGCAAGGGCTTATGCTGCACCCACTGCTGGAAAAGGGTATGTAGGACCACATCCCCAGTGTAACAGATGTTTGATGCACCATTCTGGACCTTGTACTGTGAAGTGCGATAAGTGCAACAAGGTAGGTCATCAAGGTAAGCATTGCCGAAACCCTGGAAGAGGCAACACTGTGACAAACATGAACTGCTATGGATGTGGAGAACAAGGTCATTTCAAGAGTCAATGCCCAAAGTTAAATGTCGTTCAAACAAACAATGCGCGTGCAAGAGTGTACATGCTAGGAGATGGAGATGCACCGTTGAACCCTGACATTATGACGGGTACGTATTCTCTTAACAATCATTCTGCAAAAATCTTGTTTGATTCGGGAGCAGATAAGAGTTTTGTATCTACTACTTTTGCACCATTACTAGAAATATCCCCAATCGCCTTAGATACAACTTATGAGATAGAAGTTGCCGATGGGAAAATAATAGGAACCAACACCGTAATCCGTAATTGTCCTATTCTATTACAAGATCACTCGTTCCTCATAGATCTTTTGCCAATCAAACTTGGAAGTTTCGATGTCGTAATTGGCATGGATTGGTTGTCCAAACACCGTGCTAGGATTGTTTGTGACGAGAAAACCGTTCATATCCCGATCAACGGTGAAACCTTAGTCATCCAAGGAGATCAGAGTAGAAAGTACTTAAGTATCATATCCTGTGTGAAGTCAATAAAGTACATGGAAAAAGGATGTTATGCCTTCTTAGCTCAAGTAACGGAAAAGAAGTCGGAAGAGAAACGACTAGAGGATGTACCTGTAGTCAAGGAATTTCCTGAGGTGTTTCCAGAAGATTTGCCTGGACTCCCACCTGCTCGACAAGTCGAATTTCAAATCGATCTTATTCCTGGAGCTACTCCTGTAGCACGAGCACCGTACCGTTTAGCGCCCTCAGAAATGCAAGAATTATCCAAACAACTAGAAGAGCTATCTGAGAAAGGATTCATTAGACCAAGTTCCTCACCCTGGGGAGCACCGGTATTATTCGTTAAGAAGAAAGATGGATCATTCCGGATGTGTATCGATTATAGAGAATTGAACAAGCTCACGATCAAAAACCGCTATCCCTTACCAAGAATCGATGATCTGTTTGATCAGTTACAAGGCTCGAGTGTATACTCGAAGATTGATTTAAGATCTGGATATCATCAGTTACGGGTAAGAGAAGAAGATATACCCAAGACCGCATTTAGAACTCGATATGGCCATTATGAATTCCAAGTAATGCCATTCGGTTTAACTAATGCACCTGCTGTATTTATGGACCTCATGAATAGAGTCTGCAAACCATATCTGGATAAATTCGTCATTGTGTTCATCGACGATATTCTTATCTACTCTCGTAATAAAGAAGAATCCTCAACTTTTCGACTAAGAACTAGCAGAGGGGTAAGCTTAAAGAAGCAAAAGACCCAATTGAGCCAGTTACCAAATCGATAAAAGCTCTTTGGAAGCTACTTAGAAGCTATTATTGGTCGTTCAGGATTCTTAACTGCTTAAAGTCACCCCAATCACCCATGACCGGTCAAGAATTGTCTAAGTTAGAAACGCCCTAGGTGTACCTAAGGAAGTGACAGCTAGTGTACTGGTTCTTTAACCTGACAGAGTTAGGTTTTCAGTGTGAACCTTTTGAAACGCATGTTAAAAAGTAGGAACTCATTGAAGTCCTGTCAGAAGTCTACAAGGCGTACAAGAAGAAATAATGCTCTCATATATTCTTATAGCAGCTACTTGTGTTACTGCTTAAATAGG
>BPTQ01000002.1:178526420-178536758 GCA_019973895.1 Chrysanthemum seticuspe | reverse complement strand
GACAACTCTTTAACTCAAAGTTTGAGAACAGAATTTCGAAGATAATCGAATAAAAATTCAAGTTGGTCCAAATGAATTCGAAGTATATCGAAAACCATTCGAACCCTTTGTTAAAGTTCGTTAAAAGTAAATACCAGTTGTTTTCAGTTGACGACTCTAACTAAACCTAAACCACTACTATACCCAATTACGTCTCGACCTAAACCAATGTAAACCCACATCAATCAAATCAAATCATACCGTAACCAAGACAAACTTGAAGAGGTGTCAACCCGAAGTTCAATCATTAGTAACAAAAGAGATAAATTGACATAAATTTAAACGTATTCATCGAACAAAATTAAGACTCCAACAATTACCAAATCTAATAAAGTAAATCCACATTACACTAATTCGTTTAGATCTAATCCACTATCGAATTGGACTAATCTAGATTTGCTTAATCACATTACACCTAAATGAAATAATCTAAACCATTAACAACCTCAGAATTAAAACAAGCTACTTATGCAAATTTAAATACAGTTAAATAGAGAAAACAATGATTACTAACTTGAAGCCCAACTGTGGAGAAGTTCAAACAGAACCAATGCCATACTAAACTAAACTAACTACACCCAAATGTAACCAAATCCAGCTCTGCATTAACCCATATCATCACCAAATCCAAATCAATCTCAGCAGTTGACTTTTGTTGACCATAAATGAAAATTGCTTGAAATTGTTTCCCAAGCTTACCAAAAGCTATATGAAGCTTAAGTAAACCTGGTTGAACTTAAAAATAAGCTAATAGAAGCTTTAAGACAAGAGTTTGAAACTCAATTTCTCAACAGTGAATATGAAAGCAAGAAATTTAAATGAAACTTTGAATTAAAACTGGAAATGAATTACAATGACTCAGTTGCTTAGTTTGAATACAATAAAACTTAGGATTACATATTAAAACACTAATTAAGCTAATTTAATAAAAAACGACATATATTTGAAAAATGAAAACTAACTACTCTTTAATTCTTGCATCTCTTCTCTCTTTGAGTGAATCCCACTTGGTTCCAGGACCATTTGATGAGAAGAGTGTATTTTAGCCATTGGATCAGTTTTTGGCGGGAAAAGTATTTTGCCAGTGTGGGTTGAGTGTTAGGGGGGTGCATTTAATGCCTTTTGGAAGGTAGTTGAGGTGGAGTGATAATAGAGGTGAAGAGGTGAGCTTAGGGGATGGGGGTACTGGGTTTTGCAGAAGAAGCAAGTGGGGAAGAAGAAAAAAGGGCGCGAGGTGGCTTGTTTGACCAGTGGGTTGCCGGGGGGTAATATTAAAAGGGAAGGGGTCCAATTGGGATGGCAGAGTCAAAAGGGATTATGACAAGGGTCCAAGGGTATTAAAGGTTTAATAATCAAGGGCTTGTTTTGTAAATTCTGAAAATGCAAGGACCACTTTTGCCATTTTGCAAAGTTGCTCCAAGGGACCAAAAGTGACAAGCTCCAATAGTACAAGGACCAAACTTGACATTTTCCAATTTCCAAGGACCATTTTTGCCAATTTTTAAACTTGAAGGACCAAATTTGTAATTTCTCAAAACTTTTGATATTTTTCACCAAAGGACTAATTTTGACAACTTATGATTTTAAAAGGACCTTTGGTGATTTAACTTTTGAAATAAAGTGCTCAGGGACTATTTCTGACAATTTTTGAAACTTGGGGGACTGAAACTGCCAATTATGCAAACTTAGCTCATTTTTCATCTGATTTTGAACATTTTGCATCTGAAACACATAAAATGCAATTTTGAGATATTTTCAGTATTTTGATGCATTTCTGAGCATTTTTAAACGTATTGCAGTTCAGATTTAACCAAAAATGATGAGTATTTACACACTCATCAATCCCCCACACTAAACTATTGCTAGTCCCTAGCAATCTTTTGAGAAAAACTTAATGGATTTGAATCTCTTTACCAAAAGCCATTACTTCTGGAGTAGCCAAATGTTTCAGTTCAAGTAAGAACTATGGTACACCGATAACCATGTGATTTTGAGCAAACCACCAGCTTCCAACGGATTTGATTTGTCTTTACCAGAAGCCGTTTGCTTCTGGACTAGCCAACTCTTAGATAAATTATCAATATTATCTTTGGTGAGCTGATTACCAATTATGGTTTTTCCACTGCCTTTACCACAAGCCATAATCTTGCGGGCTAGCCAACTCTTCACTAATTAAAGATATGGTGAGCTGAATACCATACAATTTTGGGCAAATTGCAAGCCGTCAACGGATTTGAGATATCTTTACCAAGAGCCGTTTTCTCCTGGATTAGCCAATCCTTTTGTTTATTAGACAAGGCGGACTGATAACCATAAGTTGAGTAAGTGCAAAACACTTACTCCAAAAAAAAATTTTGGCCAAAAATGGGGGAATTGGGCGGTATAATTACATGATAAAATTCGTGAGAATTCCCCCCCACACTTAGAAATGAATATTTCCCTCAATATTCAAAGTACCGGCGGTTATGCCGAAACATAGAACGTAAAAGGGAAATACTACGGCCATTATTTTGAAAGATTTTAGAAAACTTATATATACAACATGTGGGGCAACTCCCCCACACTAGGATGGTACACACGGATGAAAACCCATGTTTAGCTACTGTTTTTGATTATCGAGTCGCTAGCTTGACTCGACCCCGAATTCATTGGTTCATGGGGAAGCAAAGTGGAAGAAACAATCTCCATCGGACTTTCATTCAAGATGTTTGGACAAACATTTGAAGCACGCGAAAGTTCCACACCGATGAGATATACATAGAACCGGCTCAAAAATGATAAATGAAAATGCCGGGGTCAAAGATAGTGTCTTCATTCCCGAAGGAGTGAAGATGAAGAGAAATCACAAGATATTTGAGGAAACGAAGAAAGATTTTGATAACAATCAAGATCCATTCTTCATCCTCAAATGTAGACATATCAGGAGGAAAGGTGAGGGTACTATCATTAATAGGCAAACTCGTATGATAGAGTACACCTTCCTCCGAGCCAATATCATCCTCAAGATCAAAATAGAAATGATCATGTTCCGGAGGAGATATGTCATGAGAGAGTTCACCGGAGAACTCCTCGTGAAGAGAATCAATCACAAGATGTAAATCTGTGAATTCTTGTTGCACTGTAGACTCATCACTATCCTCAATCTGAGTATCAAAGAGTGGATTCTCAGAAATTAAAGTGAATTCAGAGTTGAATTCAAATAGAGGATTAGTGAGAGTTGTTTTGAATGCTTCAGGAACAAAGTGATCAATATTCTCTATTGGATTGTTGGGATAAGAAGTGAGTGAACGATCATTATCAAGGAGACTTTCAGTCTCTCCCAGATCGGCTTCGAAATCAAAGAGACCATCATCACTTCCCGATGAAAGTAGATTGATGTGAGTGAGTTCATCGGTGAACTCCTCAAGAAGATGATCAGCATCAGATTGTGGAAGCGATGCCTCAACATACTCGATTTTTCCATAAGAAGCACAATCTTCGCTACAATTGGAGAAAGTTTCAAAATGATCTTTTGAACACTCAAGAGGGGAAAGAGAATCACACATATGATCAGAAGTTCCCTGTGACTCTCTCGGGATTGGGACAAGGTTCTCAACACTAGGCTTTATGAATTCGTCCGATTCCTTTTCAGGAACAGTGTCAAGATGCTCGTCCCCCATGTTCAGAGAGTGAGTGGGAGCTTCGGGTGTGATAGCAGTTGTTTGAGATGGAATCTCAACTGCTGGGATATCAACTGACTGAGGGAGTTGAGAAATATTATCTTTAAAAGGATAAAAACTCTCCTCGTCATCATCATATAGAGATGCCTTAAGAAATTGGGAACACGTTAGAGCTGCTTGCTCTAGGACTAATAATTCTTCTCTAGATTTACGGGCCTCTCGTTCTTCGGCTAGCAATTCTCCCATGGTCTTTTCACCACTCACTTGATTCTTAAAGTTACTAATCATATCATCAAGTGTTTTCATTGCGGTTTCAAAATTTTGGGAAATTTCTTGAGACAACGGCTCAGGTGGAGTTTGAACCGTATGGTGCTGTGGAGGTTGGAAATTGTTAAACCTGTGAGAGTCATGATTGTTACAAGGAAATGGATTCCCTATTTGACAATCAGAGCTGAAGTGGGGACCTCCACAGTACTCACAACAGTAAAACTGTTGAGTTTGGACTGGTGAATTGTATGGATATTGGTCATAACCAAAGTTCTGAGCATCACCGGAAAACTGTTCATAGACAAACGTGTAAGCTCCCGGAAAATTTCAATGTACTTAACGCTTTAATCAGGAATTTAACACGATCTATTCCGTCATGAAATTTTCTAAACATCACATTTGCATATCATTTGGCATATGCATGATCAACGCAGCTTGAGCGTTCATAAATATACCGTTGTGATCAGAATAAAATTCCCCACGATCTTGATAATCCTAAAATACGTAATGAATACGTAAAAAAATTGTAAAAATTACGAATTTAAATATAATAAAAATATATAAAATTCGTATTGGGCCTCAAAGCTTATTGGACTTTTCACCACTTAAACCCAACTTGTTAACGGGCCTTAAAACCGGATCAAACCCACACCCGTGACTTCTTTGGGCCTCGTTACCCAATTCGAGCCCAACTCATTTATTTCTTTGGGCCTTGTCTCGCGTCCGATCCAACAAACAAACCCAACATTTTTTCTTTTCCTTGGGCCTCGCTGCCGAGCCCAACCCACCCATGTTTTGGCTTGGGTCTCGTTCACGTCACATGATCCACATATAGGTATTAGAAGATCTAAGGACTTAAAAGGTTTTTGTGTTTTCTTTCTTTTGTAACCGAACAAGGACCAAAACCAAACTAGCCAAGATACCAAACTACACTATAAACATCAAACTCTACTCTTGGATTATAAGAAGTTGCGTGTGTAGGGGAATGGGAGACAAAACCATGCTTAGACACCCTAACAATAATATTAAACTAAACCTAGACATTGACTCCCTTTTGACTTCATTAACCTTTGGATCAAATGTTCCCCCATGGACAAAATGTGATTCGACAAGGCAAAGCATGCCTCATTTTCAGCCGAACTCCACACAAGTTAGACCAAGTTCAATGTGCATGTGACTAATAAAACTAGGAATAGGAGAGAGCTAGGAGATTAAAAAAATTAGGAAGGCCATACTTAGACTTTCTTTATAACCACTCAAAATACTTGGCAAGTCACAAGTTCACAACACATTTCACTCACATTTACTCTCAACTTATACGAACTCGTCCACTGTGGAGACTATCGAAGTGAGTTAGGAACGAAGCAAGGGACTTTGTGAAAGTCATAAGGGTACTAGTAATCGTGTAGTGTTATAAGGAGAACACGGGGTATTGCATTCAAACCACCTTCTCATTGATTCATCCCCACTCTTGACGAGTGTAGTAAGTCTTCATCAAGCTCATTTTGTTTCCCACTCATTTCATATATTTATGCACGAATAAATGTTATATCACACGTTAAATAGTTAAACGCACCAAATGACTAGTAAATCTTTATGTACATGCGTGTGCAATAGAAAAAGTGCTACATTCATGCCTTATAGTCACTTAAACACAAAAACACGACACTAATGATCAACTTAGAAACCATACAAGGACTTTTCATCCCCTCGTTCACTATAAAACTCATGACAAGACAAACGGGCCTAAAGCCCAACTGTCGAGCCCAATAAGCCCAAATGAAGTCCAAATGAAGCCCTACCCGGCCCAATGAGTCTATTATAAGCAAATAAGCACTAAAGATAAGCTAGAAATGAGTTGTGATCATCTTGTAAAGTTTTCGTATATTAAAAAGGGTACTTCGGACCGAATTTGCAAATCAAATGAATTTTGGGTTAAAAGCATAACTTTTAAAAAGATAAAGGGTCATATATTACGTATAACAAACATGCATGAAAAGTCTAAGGGCTAATATGGCAAATTTATAAAGTAAATGGGTATGATTTCACGTGCATGTGCACGCATGAAAACCACAAGGACCAGTTGTGTAATTAACCGAAACTTATTATATATAAGTTTTGGGTGAAAAGTGACAAATTAGAAAAGTAAAGGTTTAAAGCGCATAAACATAACTTGGAGGGCTGTTTTTGTAAAATCAGTTTTACCAAAGGATTAAAAATGTCATTTCTGAAAGTTTTGATATAAAATACTTTTTGGGTAAAAAGTGTAAATTACTCAAATTTGAGGGACTAAACTTGTACTTTTGTAACTCGAGGGTAAAAAGTGTAAATTTAGGAAAAGTTTATCAAAACTTATGATTTCATAATAGCCTCGTAAAAATAAGTATTTTGACCACATGAGCGTAATATTTTCAATAACGATAAATTTATTTCATGTACAAATATATATGTAAATATATATTATTAGAAAGTATATGTAAAAATATACTTATTTTGATAAAATACTCGGGGAATCTAAATACATTAAAATGATCAACGAATTTACTAAGATCACAACGGGGGAAACATTTCACTTATGCGTAAGTGACGATCACTAGTTAAGACAATGTAGCACGTAAATTAACTTAAAACGTTAATCACGATCGCACACTATTGGATTAGACAATCCAATGATCTATTGAATAAGAATATTCAATGCTCTATTATTTTGGTCGCGAACCAAAATGCTCATTTACTGAGACTCGCCATCTCATCATTTTAGGTTTCGAGTTGGAACCTCCGCTACATTGTGCTTGATCTATTTGTGCGTGTGCATTATTATCAAGGTGAGTTCATAGCCTCGCTTTTACTTTATTTTTATAAACCCCGCGAGGGAGATACATGCTCTAAACTAGAACACAAGGTTTTTCATAAATGCTTGATCCTCTTGATTATTGGTACTGCCTAAGTTGTTAGCCACAAGTCCCCTAATCATGAACCATTAGTCATCGCGAGTGAACGTAGATATCGTGAATAGTACTATGGGGATTAACGAACCCCGTTTCGGTTATAGAGAAATAACCGGGGCGCACCATATTGAATTTCTTTAGGTAATTGGCTATTACCTCCTTTGGGGCATACTTTCGTACACTGGTAATTCGGTGTATGCAGTTGAGTCTTGGTTTCATGAGCTTAGTGCATAATAATCTGTGATATTTTTCTTATGATATTGTTAGTTTACAATGATCATGATCTTGTACTTGTGTTCAACTTATTTTAAACCTATGGACTTCACTCAACAATTTTTGTTGACCTTTTTAAGCATGTTATCTCAGGTAATCAGTGAAGATTATGACCAAGGTGCGGAACGGGGCATGGCAAGGCTTATCTGGTGGTGTGAAACATAAAAGTTATCATTTCTTTCAAACTCATGATCTTTCTTTTGGGAAAAACACTTGATCTATTTACAATATTTTGTAACAAACTATGAGTTTTCGATGAATGATAACTATTTTAATAAAACGTCTCTTTCGAGTCGTTTTCTATAATTATTGACTATGATCTCCATTCAAGTAACACCCGAATTAGTCTTCCGCTGTCATTAAGATTTTCGGGGGTGTTACAAAACGTGTTTCCGGATTGACACTCAAATCCTTGGTGAGGACCTCCACAAAATTCACAGTAGATATGTTGATTATCTGAAGATAAGTCGGGCTGTGGTGGGTAATTGGAAAAGTTTGAGGGGTCGTTAAATGAGTTTGGATTAGGATCATAATCAAATGAATTCCTCGAACCACAAAACAAACAACTTCCGTTATGAAGATCATTACCACATTGTACACACGTACACCAATGACATGGTGAACCAAAAAGAGGCTCACCACAACCGACACAAGGAATAAACGATTTCATTTGAGAGTTATGAGAAGGAATCAGTTTATTCAAAGAATCAACAAAACCAACATGGTAATCCGAATGACTATCAAGTCTCGAAGAACATTTTGAAAAATCCGGAGGTGGGACAAGTGGTGTGCTCTGAGAGCTAGCAATTTCCACCACTTCCGTTATGGTCTCTGGTTCTGGTTCTTGAGAAACGTGAAGATTAGGCAAGTCATTCTTGCTAGTCACCGGTCTCAATTCTGCATGTTTGCTTTTAACCGTAAATCGTGAAAGTTTAGGATCAATTTTAGACGGCTTAGGAGCAATTGAGGGTTTAGATCTTTGGATAACCGTAGGTTGGACGTTTTTAGCACTTCCATTATCAGAGGGAAGTACCTGGTCCTTTGTCACCCCGGTTTCTCATTCCATTTCCCTACGCAGAATTAATGGATCATCACGAACAACACGAATTCTTGACATTTGTGATACAGTCTGAAGTTTTTCAACTTCATCCCAGAATTCGTCGTAGTCGAGAGATTCCATGAGAATAGAAGAAGTGAGAATCAAATGGATAGAGGGTAAAGGGATAAAGAATCAAAAAGGGTAAGAGGGTAAAGATGAATATTTTTGGATTTTTGGATAAACATTTTGTAAAAACAAAGAATGAAAATCTTTTTGGGTTTTTGATTTTTATAAGAAAATATAAATACATACAGATGGTATAAACAAGGAGTGAATATCCAAATCACTAATCTGCTAAACGGAAGATAATTAGCACAGCTCCCCGGCAGCGGCGCCAAAAATTTGATTCGCTCCCAGACGGTCAAGTTTTATCACTCAAGCCGACCACTTGTGAATGGCCAACCGTAACAAACTTAAAACAGTCTGGAAACAAATGCAATGAAGATCAGGAGAGTATAGTGTTTCCCCGGGTCGTTATGTCCCAGCGAGCTATGCGATGAATCACCAAACGAATAGTGATCGAGAGAATTTGAACGGAAAAAGGGATTTGTGATTGATTATAACTACAGAAAAAGTTCATAAACTACAGGGGCTTAAATGCAAATTAAAGAAAATTAAAAAGATAAAATATATTAAATAAACGCTATCACTATTTGCAAAATGATGTTTTTGATTTTTCTTTCTTAAAACTTAAATTAAAAAAAAAACTACGTTACGTACAAAAGAAAACGTGATACTGAAGCAGAATTAATCCTAAAAATATGAAAATGATATTTTTATAAACCTAATGATAAAAGAAAATTATTAGAAAAATAAAATTATTTTTAAAACTATTTATCTAATTATTATTAATTAAAAACTATTTTTAACTATTTAATAATAGCCTAAAATACAAGAAAATAGGAAATAAAGCTAGAAAAATGAAATTATGACTTGGAAAAATCTAAAATAACAAAAAAGAATTTTCAAAACTAATTTTGTATTTTTCTGATTATTTTTGTATTTTCTATGAATTAAAAACTATTTAAAACTACTTAAATTGCTTAAAAATACAAATTTAACTAAGAAAAATCTGAAAAAATATTTTTTTGACTTTTTATATTTATCTTAATCTAGGAAAAATGAAAAACTATTTTTTTGAAACTTTTCTGAATTAATTGTATTAAAAGCTAATTAAAATAGATTAAAAACTGATTTTAATTAAGAAAAATAGCAAACTGACTTAGAAAAATCTGAAAAATTCAAGATAAGTCTAAAATAATGTTATGAATCTAGGAAAAATATAAAAACAGAGGGTTGTGTGCAAGAATATGGAACTGCAATACAATGTGCTTATAAATAAGCACTTAGGATAAGCTAATGAGCACCAAAGTCCACCAACTGATCACAGAGACTAAAAAATGCTAAAACTACTAGAACGCAACTAATATCAACTATCTCAAACCTCTAAAACACAATTTGCTATGATTATGATGATTTGAGTAAAATGCTAAAAACAGGTTTTGGTGTTACTTTGCAGCCTAATAATAAGCACTTAAATAAGCTGGAAACTAGAAAACAAATGTTGGAACTTAAAGTAGACCTGGCCAAGAACCTATAAACCAAAAACTAGACTTGGACAAGCTCTATTGAGCTATGTGCAAAGGCTGCACAAACCCTGTGCAGACTCAGTATTGACTGAGTCAGTGCACAGGGCATTTTTGCCCATCTTGACAAGCCATTTTTAAGCTTATACAAAATTACTAAAATTCCATAAAAATCATATTAAGTAACTAGACCAGCTGAACTATAAAAACCCATAATTTCACTTGAATTGAGCCAGAAATGAATCCATTAAAAATCATCCTAATTTGGTGAAAACTGGATTTTTCAATATTTTTGACTTTTGAAACAAGTTTGATATTTTGACTTTTATGAACTTTGAGACTAATTTATCAACTGAATGTGATATATTATGATGAAATGAAACTTCTGCAATCTATTTCTAAGGATTCTAAACACAAAACAAGATTTTGCTTTTATAAAAATCCAACAGATATGATCTTAAGACAGA
>BPTQ01000002.1:178320037-178523341 GCA_019973895.1 Chrysanthemum seticuspe | reverse complement strand
TCTGCACGTTCGAGTTCAGGTACTCAAGGGTACGAAGCAGTAGTAGTTCTGTTACTTCCAAGAGAACAACTATTCAAGAAGGAAAGAGGTATCTACAACCCAATTTCCGTAATCACTTCCTACGGCTTTCACAGTTCTGCTTTCGTAATCACTTTCCACGAATAGCAAGTACAGTTCTCGTAATCACTTCTTACGATATCCACAGTTCTGATTCCGTAATCACTTCCCACGGTTCGCAACACAGTTTCCGTAATCACTTCCTACGGTTTCTTAGTTTAGTTCATCGTAAACACTTCTTTACGGATCCAGCATATTAGCTACTCCACGTAGCAATATGTATATTCATAAACAAATAAATGTTCCTACCACTATAGGAACTACCACAACATTGTTCCTCATCTAGAGGAACTCTAATCCACAACACCTAATCTCAAGGAGATCTACTCCTTGTTACAACACCATCAAGGATATCACCATCCTTGTAAATAAACAAATACTTATATGTATAACGATGCACCTCATCGATTATACGACCTAGGCATTTCTTCACAAATGCTACTTGATTTGATTCTTTGGCATCCTTCACTAATGCCTTTGACACAACGCTTGGCACCCTTCACTAATGCCTTAGTCTTGACACCTATAGCATTCTTCACTAATGCTCTTGACATGAACGATAAGCACCTTTCACTAATGCTTTCGTCTTGACACTTTCGGCATCCTTCACTAATGCCTTTAACCCAACATCTATGGAGAAAGGAAGAACTTATCAACAAGAGAACCTTCATTGTCTTGATGATGACGAAGCATGGGAACTCATGGACTTGAGCTTGCACGTCTTCAAGAAGTGGCGATCTTTCCCTTAAGAGGAACCTAGAAGATCACACAAAAACAAAAGACAAACTACATAGATCACTTGGATCTGAGGTTAGAGGGTTAGAATACTTGGGGAAAGTATGTGTGTAAAGTGATGATTAGAAAGGAAGAAATGGCTCTCTATTTATAGAGAAAATTCTCTACTGTTTCCCCGGATCCCACAGATCCCTTCCACTTGGGATCCGGCTAGCACAAAGCCATGGATCCGTGGAACGCTCCTCTTTGCCCATGGGTATTTTTGGTTATGGGTCATGGGTTATGGGTTGATCCGTGGTTTTCTTTCTAGATACAATGTATCTTAAGGATACAATGAACTTGGTTAAGTGGTATAAATAAAACCATGGGTTATGGATCACAACCATTAGCTAGTTTATTACCCATTCTAGTATTTACATGTTTTTACCCATTTTAGTATTTACATGCTTTTACCCATTTTAGTATACTTAGTATAAGTATGTGTTAACCCAATATGTAAACACTAGTTGTTGTACATATGTATCTAAATCATAAAATCACTTAAACTTGTTATAGTGTTTTATGTGAAAACGTAAGTGTGTTAGAAAACTATTAACTCAAACTATTTACGTACTCTATTTGTTTCGTTAAAATGATCTTACTTTTTTTGTCGACAAAACATTAGAAGATCGTAAAATATAAATAAACGTTTTTACGGCTTATTTGTATTAACAATATTGTTTACACAGTCAATCACATTGTTGGGAATTATGTGAAAGTCTGGATTATGCTGATATTAATGCCGAAGTGTTTCTACTGAAGTGAAGTGGATTCTGCCGAAGACTTATTCTACTGAAGTTTAATAGTGATTAGTTTGTTTCTGCGGAAGTGTCTATTCCGTGTTTAGTTTATTTAGTGTGGATATACATGAGCTTTATTAGGAAGTGATTGTGTATATCTTATTTAGTTTTATGATTATACGTTTCTTGGAAAATGGTTTAGCGATATTGTTTAGGGTTCCTTATCTATAAAAGGAACACATTAGAAAGGTTTATGTACCGATTGGAAAAACTCAGTTTTAGTTAATATAAAGATCCATAGAGGATCAAGAAGTTCTTAGTTATTTGTTACTTGTGTTTATATTCCGCTGATAAACATTAGTAGTAGAGATTGTCTTTTATTGTGCTTGTGATTACATAGGCATATATAACGATCCACGAGCTCAAGATCTTTCAAGGTCTTTGTTTGTTTCAACAAGTGGTATCAGAGCCTCGTGAGAGTCTCTACGATACTAAGGACAAGCTTTTTCTAAACACCCATACAACCAAAACACAACATCATGCCTGGTTCAGATGCTGATACTGAACTCACCAACAACCAAAACTCCACCCATCTGCAGCAACTAAGTCTGTCTAATAGCAATGCTAAGTTTCCTTACCTTAAAAGGGAGGAATATGATCTTTGGGCTATGAAGATGCAAAACTGGATCTCCAACATTGATTGGAATCTATGGCAGGTAATTTTGAAGGGGAACAGTTTGAAGAGGACTACCACGGATGCTGCTGGTAATATGATGAATGTTCCTCCCAAAACTGCTGAAGAGTTGCTGGCAGTTCAGAGAGAAACAAAGGTCAGAACTATTCTTCTGCAAGCTATTCCTGAGGATCACTTGAGTGATTTTCACTTCATGCAAGATGCCAAAGATATCTGGTTAGCAATTAAGGCGAAGTTCGGTGGGAATGAGGAGTCCAGAAGACTGAAGAAGTCCATGCTAAGACAACAGTTTCAGGACTTTCAGATCTCTGAAGAGGAAGGAATTCACAAGGGCTATGATAAGTTTCACAAGATCTTAAGTCAGTTGAATCAGCTACAGGCTAAGCCGGATAATGATGACTGTAACTCTAAGTTTCTGAGGTCATTACCTCCTTCCTGGCTACATGTAAGCATAGCTTTAAAAGCTAAAGGTGGTTTGGACATGATGACCTTTGATGAGCTGTATAACAAACTTAAAGCTCTTGAACATGATGTAAGAAGCCCCTTTCGATCATCTTCTACTGCTAGTCATACTGCATTTGTTGGAGCCTCTACTCCAAAGTCAAGCTATGGTCCAAGCCCATATTCATCATCATCTAATGCTGCTCCTTCATCAAGCTCTCTTCCTAGATCCAGTGGAATTATGGAAGATGTTCTTGGATCTTTCTTTGCTGATTATGATCCTCAGCAGGAACTGGCTTATGAGGATTTTGATCAAGTGGACCCACTTGAGTTTGAAGAGATGAAGCTGAGGTGGCAAGTGGCCATGCTTTCCATGGATATCAAGACCTTTGAGCGCAAAGCTGGCAGACGGTTTGGATTCAAAGGACGCGATCCAGCAAGGTTTGATAAAAGGAAGGTTAAATGCTTCACATGCCAACAGATAGGTCACTTTTCTAGAGAATGCAAAGACAGGAAAGCTGGTGATGAAGTACGATATTCTACTTATCAGCAGTATCAGAAGGATGCAGGAACTTCAAAGGGATCAACTGCGTTGGTCACTCTTGATAGCAATGTGGACTGGAAGCTACATGAGGAATCTGATAATGATGGTTCTGATAATGTTGGGTTGATTGCAGGCTGTACTTCAGAGGATAGGCATGATCAGATTGCCTTGATGGGCATCTCTCAGGTACAAAACTGTTTGTTTGGTTGTAGTGAGCGTTATAATGAACTCAAACAAGCTTATGATATTATGGAACCAAAATATAATGAATGCTATGTGGAAGTAGAAGCTTATAAACAGGCTTTAAAAACACTAGAAAGACAAAAGGTTTGGTTACAAAAGAATGAAATAGCTTATGGTGAGAAAATAGGTGTTTTAGAAAGAGATCTCGAATGTGCTACAAATGAATTAAAATGGTCTGAGAAGTTAAGAGCAGATGTAGAGTCAGAAAATCTAGAGCTTAAGGAGAAACTTAAGGAGGAAATTGCTAGGAATAATGAGTGGATGATGAATGGTAATAAGTTGGCTAGTCTCATTTATAGCAGTCAAGCTCCTAATTCTACAGTGGCTTTAGGTTTTAAGAAATATGTAGGCTTAGAAGCTAGGGATGACACACGTAGATCTACACCAGCAGGCCTAGCAAATTTTGTGAAAGAAGGTGACCTACATGCTGTTCGTGGACCAATTAGAGGTGAGCACATGCCCATTGACCTTTCCACTATTAATGACTTTGATGGATCACACCATCTGTATGGCAAAAAGTCAAAAGACTTGCCTGACCCTAATACTTCTACTAATGACTTTGTCTCTTGTGTTAACAATGACAAGTCCTCCAAGCAAGGGTCTACAGAGTGTGATTCAAATGACAAGTCTGACCTTCCCAAGTCTTCACCCCTGCCTGCACCCAAGACTACCAATAAGCATGACAGAGTTGCTGCCAAGGAATGCACTTCCAAGACAGTTGCCTCTGAAGACTTGCTTTTTAATTCTTTGCATAATAATACTGTTAAAAACAATTCTTTTCATGATTTTGGTTTGAATACTTCTGCTTGTAAGAATACTTCTTTTGGTTTGAATAAATCTTCTCTTCAGAAGAAATGTTTTGTGTGTGGAAGTAAATCTCATTTAATTAAGGATTGTGATTATCATGAGCAAAGAATGAGTAGGTGTGGTGATTCTAGGAAATCTAGACCAATGTGGACCAATGTTAATGATATACCACCTTATGTTCCACAAGCTGCTAATTATAATACTTCTTTTCCTTGGAGAAGATCTTTTGGAAAACCATATGTTCAACCAACCAGTGAATATTTTAAAAATGGTTTTTGGCCTAGATATGTAAACCCTATGACTGATGGGAGAGGGTATTGGGATACTGCTGTCAAGACCTCTGTAGGTTGTTCTTGGAATAAACAGAGACCTAAGTTTCATTGGAAACCCAAGAACAATAGTGGATCTTATACTTCTACTTGGCACAACTCATATGATCCACAAGGCAGGTTCAAGTCAGCAATGACTTGAGCCTCCATAGTGTACTAATTCTCTGTATATTTTTGTTGTTGTAGGATCATCCCCTTAAGCATAAAGATGTTGGAATTGTTGACAGTGGTTGTTCTAGAAGTATGTCAGGAAACAGGGACATGATGCATAACTTTATACCTATTGAAGGTGGAGGCAATGTAACCTTTGGAGGAAGTGATGGACGAATTACAGGAAAAGGGACCATCAAAACACCTCAGCTGGACTTTGAGAATGTTTATTATGTCAAGGAACTTCAACACTTCAATTTGTTTTTAGTCTCACAAATCTGTGACACTAAGAACAAAGTACTCTTCACAGAGGATGAATGTCTTGTGCTGTCTAAAGACTTCAAACTCCCAGAAGAAACTTCAATTCTACTGAAGGTTCCTCGCAGTCATAATCTTTATACATTCAACTTAACTAATGTCCAACCAGCAGGTGACTTAACATGTTTGGTGGCTAAAGCATCTGTGGATGAGTCCACCAAATGGCACAGAAGGATGGCCCATGTCAATTTCAAGACCATCAACCAGCTCTCTAAGCTGGGCCTTGTTCAAGGTCTTCCTGCCAAAGTGTTCACCAATGATCATAACTGTGTTGCATGCAACAAAGGAAAGCAGCACAGAGCCTCATATAAAGGAGTTCCTGTTACAGCAGTAACCATTATTTCTGAACCTCTTCAGCTGCTTCATATGGATCTGTTTGGTCCAACTAAAGTAAGAAGCATTGATCATAAATATTTTTGTCTGGTGATCACTGATGGTTTTAGCAAATTTTGTTGGGTATTCTTTCTAAGGACCAAAGATGAAACATCTGAAATATTGAAAGACTTCATTACCCTTATTGAGAATCAGTTGAACAAAAAGGTGAAAGGAATTAGGTGTGATAATGGTACAGAGTTCAAAAATGCCATTCTAATAGAACTCTGCAGGTTAAAGGGAATCAAAAGGGACTATAGCACTCCAAGAACCCCTCAACAAAATGGGGTGGCAGAAAGAAAAAATAGAGCCTTAATAGAAGCTGCAAGATCAATGCTAGCAGACTCTAAACTTCCTACCATGTTTTGGACTGAGGCTGTTGGTACAGCTTGTTATGTACTTAATAGAGTGTCCATTACTAGACCACACATTAAAACACCATATGAACTTCTTTTTGGGAAAGTTCCAGTTATTCATTACCTTAAACCGTTTGGCTGCCAAGTGACAATTTTGAATACCAGTGATCCTTTGGGCAAATTTGATGAGAAAGCTGATGATGGTTACATTGTGGGGTATTCTGCTCATAGTAAGGCATACAGGGTCTACAATGTATCTGCTAAGAAGATTGAGGAGACATTGAATCTGAGGTATCTTGAAGACAAGCCTAATGTTCAAGGACAGGGTCATGTTTGGTCATTTGATCTTGACTACTTGACTGATTACTTGGGTTATGCTAGACATAAGGCTGATCAAAATGCAGATTCTGAAGCATCTCCAACTACTAATGCAGACACTTTGGATGCTCATTCTGACAGTGGGTCTGATGATGAACAACCCATTGTAGTACCTTCCTTCTCTCCTAACAATTTTGTAGGTGACACTTCTAAAGATTATACCGATGTGGGTGAAGATGAATTCTATTATGCCGAAGACCTTGCAAGACTGAAGAAACAAGAGTATGCAGCCAATTTAGATGCTGAGAGGAATGTTGAAAATAGTACAAATGAAGCTCTCGGCAGAAACTTCAATTCTGCTGAAGGTAGTTCTGTTTCTCCTCACCTCTCCAATTCGGCTGAAAGACATGGTGACACTACTCCTAGTTCTACGAAAGTGTCAACAGATCTTGGTGAACCTTATACAAGGTTTCCAAAACCTTCAGATCTTGGTCATCATCAACCTAAAGCAGGCATCTTCAACACACCTTCCTATGATACTGACTTTGAACCTACTGTGACTAATCTTGATTCTTCCATTGATGTCAACACCACCACTACTACAAGGATCAACAATGTTCATCCACAGTCTAATATTATTGGTGATCCTAATGCACCTGTTAGAACAAGAGGTACTGTGGCGCGTTCTAAATATGGACAGGTGGCTTTTGTCTCTTATGTCTCAAATCAGCAGAGAGACAATCACACAGACTATCAACATTGTCTGTTTGCTTGTTTTCTCTCACAAGTGGAACCAACCAGTGTTACTCAGGCTCTTGAAGACTCAAGTTGGCTTGAAGCAATGCAGGATGAGATGCAACAGTTTCAAAATCAGCAGGTTTGGATTTTGGTACCACTACCTGATGGTAAGTATGCTATTGGGACAAAATGGATTCTGAAGAATAAGAGAGATGCTAGAGGTGTTGTCATTAAAAACAAAGCCAGGTTAGTTGCACAGGGTTATAGACAAGAGGAGGGGATCGATTATGATGAGGTGTTTGCACCAGTGGCAAGAGTTGAGGCTATACGGATTTTCTTAGCTTATGCATCTTATATGGGCTTTATGGTCTATCAAATGGATGTTAAAGGAGCCTTCTTGTATGGTGAAATTGAAGAGGAGGTGTATGTCACTCAACCTAAAGGATTTGAAGATCCAGATCATCCTAATCATGTTTATAAGGTGGTCAAAGCTCTCTATGGACTACATCAGGCACCCAGAGCCTGGTATGCTAGGCTCTCTACCTTTCTGCTGAAGCATGGTTACAGAAGAGGTGCAATTGATAAGACTCTTTTCCTAAAGAAGAATTCCACTGACATTATTCTTGTGCAAGTCTATGTGGATGACATTATCTTTGGATCCACAAAGGAAGCTTGGTGCAGGGAGTTTGAGGAGCTTATGAAGGGAGAGTTTCAGATGAGTGCAATGGGAGAGATGACTTTCTTTTTGGGTCTTCAAGTTCAGCAGAAACCTGATGGTATCTTTATCAGTCAGGACAAATATGTGAGGGACATCTTGAAGAAGTTTGGTATGGAGGGTGTAAGGACTGCTACTACACCTTATGACGCTCCAAAGTCAAAGACCAACAATGAAGCTGATCCACCTGTGAATGTTCATTTGTACAGGTCTATGATTGGGTCTTTGATGTATTTAACAGCTTCCATGCCTGATATTACTTTTGCTGTGAGTGTTTGTTCGCGACATCAAGTTACTCCACTGACTTCCCATCTCAATGTTGTTAAGAAGATCTTTAAGTACCTTAAAGGCCAACCTTGTCTAGGTCTTTGGTACCCAAAAGAATCTCCTTTTAAGTTGGAAGCTTATAGTGATAGTGACTATGCTGGTGCTAATCTGGATAGGAGGTCCACCACTGGAGGTTGCCAATTCCTTGGAAAGAGATTGATTTCTTGGCAATGCAAGAAACAAACTATTGTGGCTACCTCATCTACTGAAGCAGAGTATGTGGCTGCTGCTAATTGCTGTGGACAGGTTCTTTGGATTCAAAATCAGTTGTTGGATTATGGGTATAATTTCATGAACACAACAATTTTTATTGATAATCAAAGTACCATATGCATTGTTAAAAATCCAGTTTTTCACAGTCGAACAAAACATATTGAAATCAGGCACCACTTTATAAGAGATGCATATGATAAAAATTTGATAAATGTGGTCAAAATTCATACTGATGATAATGTGGCAGATCTGTTAACAAAGGCTTTTGAAGGACCAAGGTTTCAACACCTTGTGGTCCATATTGGCATGCTTAACCCTTAACTGCAAAGTTTAAGGGGAGGCACAGGCCTCAGGGGAGGCATATGCCTCAGGGGAGGATTTGTGTATAACTTTGCATTTTGCTATGTAATTTTGTATATTTAGTATGTTTTAACTAACTCTAACCTGCTAATGTAATTTTAGTGTGTTTCTTTGTTGGTTTGTGTATGTTTCTGTGTTTGTTTTGCAGAATGGTTGTCCCTGATCAGTTGAGATATGGTCAAGAAAGCTTAAGCTTGTTTCCACTGAATTCATTGTGCTGAAGTGTGTTATTTGTTTCCTCTGAAGTTGAAGTACTGAAGTTATATGATTCAATCTAAAGAAGTACAGAAGCAAATAGATCATTCATTCATTCAAGAAACAGTTTACAGCTTACAGATTACAGAGTACTAGCAACATCAAAAGCATCTACATGATCTAATAGTCCTAATCTATTACATATCATCTATTCCAACATCTAAAGATGAGCACGATGAGTATGACTGCTCACATCTTTCACACTAATAGCTGTTGGATATGCATGATCGCTCACATCTTTTGGCACTAAATGCTGGCTATGCCTTTGTGATAAGCATAACCAACCCTAACAGATGCTAAGGATCAAAATGGAGAGGATGGATTGATGTAAATGAAGAAGCTGAAGCTGATTGTGGTAGAGAGATGAGACTGAAAGATTTTCCTTTGTGCATCATCTACTCTTTCAATCATACATCAACTTACATCATTTTCCTTTTTCCGTTCCTCGATACGATATGTGATGATGCACCAAAACATGATGCAGAGAGACCAAGCACCACCTTTCTTCCCATAGGAAGTGGTGGATTTTTAGCTCGTGGCCTTCGTTGAGGCCTAGGTGCTGAGGGTTGGGAGTAAGATGTTCCCTCATTATAGGATTCATCAGAATCTTCAGCAGATACACTTGGTTTCTCAACACTTTCATCTTCTGATGAGGAGAGAAAAGGTGACTTCTTTGGTAGTGGATATGGTTTTGGAAAATAGTGAAACCAGGGATTGGTATCTTCACTAGATGATGAGGATGATGATGAGGATGTTGTTGTGAGATCTATGATCTCAGGTTTGGTACTCATGTTGATTATGGTTAATTTTGAAGGATTGAAGGAATTAGGGTTTGAAATATTATTTGGGGATTTTTGATGAGGAAGTCAATGTGCATTGGGATTGTTTTATAAACGGGTTCAAGTGGTAAGAGAATTAATGCGTGTGGGTGAAACAGTTAAAAGATATTTACTGAAGCTTCGTGAGTAAGTCTTCTGTTTCTGCTGAATGTTCTACTTCAGCAGAATGGTTTTCATTTCTACCGAAGTTATAAGTGAATCTGAGTAAAAGTAGAAGTCCACGTCATCCATGGTCAACTTTGACCAAAATTGGGAAATTTCTATTTATTCTCTACGGCATATTTTCGCTCCATATTAAGAGATTCGATTGTTACTCTCATTAAAAACACTTCCTTTTGTGTAAAATCGTAACCCTAACCTTCAAAAACTCTCATGGCGCTTCAATTCAAACATGATCATAATAAGGTTGCTTTTCTTGGATCTGCTCGAGGAGATGAGCTTTATAGGCCGATGATTTCTTTCTTACTAAGATCAAAGATTGTATATGCATTGACGCATTCTCCAAATGCTATATATGAAACTTTGATTACTCAATTTTGGGCGTCGGCAGAAAAGAGAGGTGACACTGAGATAGTTGCAAGTGTTGATGGACAAGTGTATGTGGTGACGGAGGAACTAATCAGAAGACAACTTTGCTTGGATGATGAGAATGGAATTTATCATTCTGATTCTACGATGGTACTTGAAGGACTTAGTGCGATTGGATATCAAAGTACGAGGACAGATATGTGGTTGAAGAATAAGCTTTGTCCTATGTGGAGGTTTTTGGTTCATACGTTGCTACAGTGTATGAGCAATAAGTCTGGAGGATGGGATCAGTTTTCAACACAAATGGGATGTGGTATTGTTTGCTTATCTAAGGGTTTGACTTATAATTTTTCTAAGTATATCTTTGATAATATGGTAGAAAATATAACTAGGAAAAAGGGTAAGTTTTTGATGTACCCTAGGTTCTTACAGATAATATTGAATGTTTCTACACAAACCCAAGCTTTTCATCCCATAAGTGTTTTGACTCCTAAGTTATTTGCTACAATGAGGACTAAATTTGAAGGAACACATTTTCCTTTGTTAGCTGCCATGTTACCTCAGGAGAATGAGAATGCTAATGAGCTTAATGTTGTTTTACCTTCTTCCATTCCTTCTGATGAAAATCTTTCAGTAGATGGTAATGAGGGTCCTTCTGTTGTTGCTGTGGCTTCTATACCTTCACCTAGATCATGTCCTAGTCCTGCAATTATACAAGTTCCTATTGATGAAGTCCAAGTTACTATTGATGAAGTTCAGATTGATACTGATAGATTGCCTACACCAAGTCCTGTTAGGACTCCATTTGGTGAAGGATGTTCTAATATTGATCAGGTTAATGTTGCTTCTGAACAGTCTACTGAAGTTCCAATTTCGACTGAGCAATCACATGATGAGGATCCAATTTCACTTACCTCATTATATGCTCTGATGCACAAGCTTACAGGTGAGGTGACTGATCTTAAGAAAGAACTTACTGAAACCAAGTCTGTTCTTGGTCAGAAGATTGTGGATTTGGAGATTAAAGTTGAACACTTGGAGGAATTGCTGAGTCAGAAGGGTAAAAAGAGATGTTTGGTTTCTTCTGAGGAGGAGGCTGAAGAGAATCTTAATGAATCTCTTGAGATATTGGCTGATGTGGCACTTACATCTGATGTTTCTTCTCCTATTGCTAAATCTTCACGAAGAAAGGAGTCTAGCAGGGAACCTATTTTATATACTAGCAAAAGAAGAAGACAATCTTTGGATAAGGTATCTGCTGACACTTCAAAGGAGCTAAATATGAAGGATGCATCTACTGATGATTTCGTGAAAGAGGTTACTACTGATGGTCAAATTTCATTTATACCAGAACATTCAAATGTTTCACCTTCAGCAGATGATGAAGAGGTTTTTCTTGCTGGGAGAATGTATAAGTTGAATGCTTCATCTGAAGTTTTCTCTACACCTGTTGAGGAATTGTCTCAACCTATTTCATCTGATGTGGGTTTGATTGTTCCTTCTGAAATTCACATTGGTTCTACTGAAATTGGTTCTGCTGAGACATCTTCTGAGAAAGTACAGGACCCTGTGATTGATGATCTGCTGAATTCAGGTAGAGTGACTAAAGAACAATATCAAGCTCAGGCTGGATTGTTTGCTGATTATGAGAATATCCAGAAGAGTCGTGTTGTGGCTAAATTTCTTCAAGATCAGTATGCTTCTGATTTGTCTCCTGAAAGGAAATTAGAGCTTGATGCATTCTTTCCTACGATTACTAATGATCAATGGGATGGTTATATTTCTCAAGGTGCTTCTGATCCTGATCTAGCAAAACTTATCTTAGGAGAATCTTTTAATGATGATAATTTTGTGGATAAAATGATGGCACTTGGTAATCAAAGGAAGAAAGAATCTGCTGCACAGAGAAGAGCTCTTATTGATCAAAGAAATAAAGCCAAAAGAGAAAAACCTATGACTGTTGCTCAGAAGAGGAATTATATGAGGAGAGTTGTGAAGAATGCTGCTATGTATAATTCTGGTATGACAATGAAGCAAATCATGACTTTATCTGATGATGCTTTGATTAGACAGTATCATATGGTTATGAAGTTCTCTTCTTCTGGTTCTACTTCTTCTCATTTGGCAAATAGTGCTTCAATGTCTGATGTTCCTACAGCCAAGAGACAGAAAACAGTTGAAATTGTGGATAATTTTGATACTGTTTTGCCTTCGGTGGTATCTTCAGTTGTTTCTTCTGATACACCTTCTGATGCTACTCCTTCTTCTGATATGGGTGTTTCTGCTGAATCTTCTTTGGTTTCTTCTGAAATGTTGTCCAGTGTGGAGTTAAGTGATTCTCTGATTCAGGAAACTGATCTACAACTTGATACTGATAACATTGCTGATATGGGAAAGCAGAGTTTGGTTACAAGAAGTTCGGATAGATTGGCTAAGAAACATGCTTCAAGGAATACTACTCTAGATCTTAGGGCTGATGAATCTACATTTATTGAGGTTGGATCTATTGAAGCTTTTCCTGAAGGTACTCATGTGGTTTTGGTTAATTGGACAGCTGGAAAGCTTAACACTGTTTATAGGCTGGATAATACTGTTCTTGAGTTTAACTTCTTGAAGGATATTCTTCATTTGGTGAATAGACATGATTTGAAGATGCTGTATGAACATGTCATTCAGTATTATAAGTTTCATTCAGCAACTGGTTCTGGTTTATATTTGTTGGGTGATCTTCAGGTTATGTTTGATTCTGATTCTCCACATGGTAAAGGGTATTCTATTTGGAAGAATTCTCATAAATGGGAGATTGAGAGTTGGAGATTTTATCCTCTGCCTTGTGTTCAGGTAGTTCAGACTACATGTGGGATGATTTTGTGTATGCTATCAGATAGGCTTTATCCTTTATCTGATACTTTTATGGAAAGATTGCTGAGACACAAGTTGGAAGTGCCTCCTAATCCGGTTGGCAATGATGACCTTCATGCTACTCAATGTGTTGGTTTGATTAAGAATCAACTTCTATCACATAAAGGTTCATCTTGATTGTAACATTTTGTAATCTTTGTTTTCTTTGTTTATTAGTTAAAAAAAAAAAAAAAAAAAAAAATGCTTTTGGTTTTATCTAACTTTTCTTGCAGCTTTGTTGTATATTTTTTGGTTATTGACTCACCTGATATACTTTGGGTATGTCAAAGAGTTAGCTAGTCCAAAGGGTACAGCTTTGGTAAAGACACATCAAATCTGTTGATAGCTGTAATGATTTGCTAAAAATCATAGGGTATGCAACCACCTATGCTTTATTGCTGAGTGTTGTATGGTTTTCAATTCACCATGGTTTATTCCTGTTTGGAATCCAAGAATTGGCTAGCCCACTTGTATATGGCTTGTGGTAAAGGCAGTGGCATTCCATATTTGGTTCTCAATTCACCAAATTCTAAGATTTGACTAGTCCTGAGCAAACGGCTACAGGTAAAGACATTTCAAATCCGTTTATATGGTTGCTGGTTTGCCCATAAATCAGATGGTTATCAGTGTACCATAGTTTACGAACTGAAACATATGGCTACTCCAGTAGTGATGGCTATTGGTAAAGAGACATCAAATCCATTTATTTTCAATGATTCACCTCTCACAGGAGTTAACACACCTGGATGTGATGAGAATAGTATGAAACTAATCTGTTTTGATGTACCTTTTGTCATTTGTTGCTGCAAAGATATGGAGTTTCAGAGTTTCTTCATCATAGAGATGTTCTTTGGATTCTTTGCTGTTGCTGTTGTTCGTATACAATCCTCTGGTGCAGTAAGATCTATCAAGAAACTGGAACTTAACAAGTCAAATTCCAGTTTAGGGGGGGATTGTTGGGAATTATGTGAAAGTCTGGATTATGCTGATATTAATGCCGAAGTGTTTCTACTGAAGTGAAGTGGATTCTGCCGAAGACTTATTCTACTGAAGTTTAATAGTGATTAGTTTGTTTCTGCGGAAGTGTCTATTCCGTGTTTAGTTTATTTAGTGTGGATATACATGAGCTTTATTAGGAAGTGATTGTGTATATCTTATTTAGTTTTATGATTATACGTTTCTTGGAAAATGGTTTAGCGATATTGTTTAGGGTTCCTTATCTATAAAAGGAACACATTAGAAAGGTTTATGTACCGATTGGAAAAACTCAGTTTTAGTTAATATAAAGATCCATAGAGGATCAAGAAGTTCTTAGTTATTTGTTACTTGTGTTTATATTCCGCTGATAAACATTAGTAGTAGAGATTGTCTTTTATTGTGCTTGTGATTACATAGGCATATATAACGATCCACGAGCTCAAGATCTTTCAAGGTCTTTGTTTGTTTCAACAATGTTGTTTGTTTTCATAATATGATGTTGTGCCTTACACAAGTGGGAGAAATCTCAAAGTGTGTGCAAAGAACAACAATATTATTGGTATCTCTTGACCGCAAGGTAAGAAAACTAGTAATTCTACTAGGACTTAAACACGCGAGATGTTTATTACCCTACTACATGTTAATAAGAATTCTACTAGGATTTAAACATGCGAGATGTTTGTTGCCCTACTACATACAAATGTCATGATATAGTGTAAAGATACTTCAACATTTGACTACATGTATTAGTCAACATAATTATGGTTATATGATAATGATCATAATTTTGAAGTATAAAATTAACTTGAAATTACTATAGAACTCAAGAGTTTGCGTTCATGATTACTTTTGTTAGTATAATTATGCTTACACGTTAAGACATAATTATAAAGTCCTTGAAATAATTAATGACTTATAACATAAAGTATATATAGTAAAATTGTTATGTCTTCTAGTTAACATATAAACATGAGGCATTTGAATTATTCAAAGACTTATAATATATTATTGACATGTTATGTTTTCTTGTAAACACATGAACATATAATTCTTGAACAGTTTGGTCTTTTTGTGAATACGTGAACATAAGGTTCTTGTATTATTCAAGGAATATACATTATAGGATGCACTTGGTTCGTAAATACTTAATAGCAATTGGGCTTGACCCAATTGATAAGTATTTGGTCCAAAGAGAATTAAGTTATCTATGGAATTCTGATATAGTTTTAAAATTCTAATACTCATAGAATACCACTTTAATTATGGTATGTCTAATGTATTGAATCAAACCTTATTCATATTGTTTGGTTCATGATAGCTTTAATTGCTCTAGCTTCAAAATATATCAAGGTTAGAAATTGCGTGTGTCGTTGGATACACTCAATATAGTTCAAACTAAGAAGGTATTCAAGACAACCCATAACTGAAAACCCTAATCCCTTGAGGATTTTAGGTTTTTCCACTCAAACCAATCGAATCCTAAATCTTTTTGGATTTTTGATTTTTCTACACTTCATAGCTTGAAGATTGTAGTTTTGGTGTTCTTAATAGCTTGACGAAACACAAAACTGTTGCTTAGATTTTTGGTTAAAGAGTGATACAAAATTAGAGTTTTTTTCTACAAACTCTAATTAGAGTTATTGGAAGGCATTCCATTATGTCTTGATTTAAGTTCCGAATTTTTTAAAATCTTATGAAGCATTTTATTAACAATCTAGATATGAGAACTTAAAATGTATTTTGTAGTTCCCAATAAAGAACAATTTATTGTTGCTTAAATACTTAGTATTTAGAGAATTGTCTCTACTTACAAAAGTAAGTGGGAGCATATACAAAAATCTCGAATTTATTTAAGAACAAAATACTTAACCTTCTAAAATCCACTTATTAATGTCATACTAAGGTTAAACATGAAAATGTCGACCGAAGTATAATGATTACTCTCATTCATAAATCTGAAAGGATGCCTCAACACTTGAGTGATAATTTAGTATCAATGCTGAGGGATATAAGTTAGAAGATTATTGTAAATCAGCTAACTACTAAAATAAATGATCACATCTTGAATCTGATAAATATCTTAGAACTATGAATGACAAGATGCAGTCCTTAAAAGGCAAATCAAGTTTTGAGCTTGATTATTATTTTGCCTAACAGTTAACCTATGAGGATGAAATGAGTTTCTTTTGAAGAAAGGCTCACAAGGACAAAATTGTATACATATGCATGTCATTTAATAAGAAGTTTTTAATTATACTTAAGCAATTAATTGTGATTAGATTTTCTTATATATACACGCATTAATTATATAAAGATAAGTAATTGTCATAAATGTTCCTTGTATGTGGAATATGGCAATTAGATTTTATAACTCTTTATTTATGATTACCTTTTGCGAGGACGGTGTGTAATCAAAAGGATTATGAATCCTTTATGTAGTATACGATTTTAAGCAATCCATGGTTTGGATTAGATCATGCATCTAAGAGCTGAGATCTTGAATTTAATTACAATATAATTTGATTAAATTAAGATAACTCTAGAGTACATCAGACATTAAGTAGGAGCATTATGTTTATTCTTAAAATTTACATACTGAAGATGTCATTCCATTTAAGCTAGATGTTGATCCTTAAGCTTGGAATGAAACTTCACTTGGAATTTAGGGAATAAAACAAACAAACCTTGAGATAAATGTTTATCTGGAATAAACAAATGCGAAAAAATTAAGTCCAACACAAATGCAATATATCATTCAAGCAAGTCTTAAATGGTATATTTCACTTGGAGTAATTTATTACGTGGATGGAAACCTTGCGTTTTTTAACTAAGGATTTATCATTTATATATTATATTGTGTATAGTACTAGTTGTTGCTTTTGCACAAGAGCAAGATGAGCTGACAACAACAATATCTAATTAAGAGTGTTTAGATTATTGTTAATACAGATGTTTACAAATTATAAAGCATATTGTTGTATAAGTACAAATGATGATAGAGGATTATTAATACTAGTTGTAGTAGGATTTTATCTTTTATGATAAATCTGCTAACTAGATATGCTTAACGTAGAGCATTGTTGCATTACACATTAAAGAATGAGAATACTTTACACTTTTAGAAACTGTAAAGATGATTGTCAGTATGTCGTTGATTTCTAATACCTCATGCAAGGTGGGCGACATCTCCATACTATAACTCTTGCAATAGTATGAGCATATGAGATAAGACACTCATCTTATATTTCAAATCCCTCGCTATATGTGAAATTGGAAACAAGTATTCGGAAAGTTTACTCAGATGACTATTTAGTTTTTCTTTTAAAGAAAGGTTGAGAATGTTGGAAACATTAGGCTTCAACTTACTAAATTAGTTTCATGCATATCTGTTTTAGTATTTGGATAATTGGGATTGAAAGACAATTTTTACTTTATGATGAATAAAGATACTTGGTATTTGTTATTCATTCATATAATAATTGTTATCCTATATTTTCATGTTTAATCCTTGAATAATTTTATTGTTCTAAATATGTCCATTGTCGGTTAACAATATGGGAATATTGTTATGTAAGGCAAATGTGAGTGTTGATTATATTTTAACGAGAATGTGGATTGTTCCCACCAAACTCATGTGTATTCACAAGGGATGCATATTGGATACCCCAACTTTCAAATATTTACTTTTGGATCCTTGTCATAAGTAAAATATTGAAAATGGTTTGTTAAAGGTGTCTTTAGACTTGAGATACAAGCAAGTTATGCTATGTGTGGATATCACTTTTTGTAAGTATAAGCAAAACGCTATCTGAATAAGGTAGTTATAAAAGCTATATTTCGGAGTGATGTGAAGCAGCATCCACAACACTTGTAGTCAACAAAGGATTTGTTACTCCACTTGATATGTGCGGAAAGATACAATGGGCCCTCTCCAGAATTAATAAGATAATTGTTCGGCCGAACCCAAAGGGTAATGCAAGATGATACTTGATTACATTTGGTATATCTAATTAAATTCTATAATGAGATTCTAAATGGTTAAACTATATGGAATGAGTTAAATTCCATATCCATGGTTTAACGGTATCTATAACAAAGGATGATTAAAAGCAAGACATTAATAACCATGCTACTGAGAAGATTTTATGAAACTATATCTCAGACACTTTTAGTTAAAAAGCGAATGTGAGCGTTGCTAGGCGTTTTCGTCGTTAGTTTTGTGTGCCATTCGACACTCCAACTCCCAAGTGGGAGCTGTTGGTTTGTGGGAGTTAAAACCACACATAAACGACTAGAAGTGTGTGAGCCTATGGGGGCACACACGTTAAACACTAGAGTACGTGACGATCGTTTATTATTTGAATACAATACAACCCGTTATGCATGAATGAGACCCGATCCATATCATACGACCCATGGACTTCTTTCTATGATTATGTGGGTCGGTTTGGGATGCCTTGGGCCAAGCCTTGGATCTGGTCGGTTTGGATGTGGGTTATGACTTGGTGCGCAAGTCCTGAACCCATATGCGATTAGGGTTTGTTCTTTATATGAAAAACACACATATTTCATTCATTAAAATGCTTACTATCCCTAAAACTATACTCAAAAGAATCGGTCCATACCCCTTTATATCTAATCGGTTTATAATCAAATCGATTAAGGGTTTGATTTGGTTTTTGATTTGCGAAACTCACTTGCAAGTTTTGTTCCAAGTTGTTGAGTTATTCTTTTGGCTAGTTCTTGCAAGTATCCTAGTCGACTACAGTTGCAAGAAGTAAGGGTTTTCTGGTTTTGCTCGTTGACACGATCTCGGACAGAACAAGGAAAGATATCGGACAGACTTGTCCGATATTGGGTGGGTTTGTAAAACTGTTCTCGGACAGTTGTTTTTCGGACAGAAGATAGAAGGTGTTCTTGGGGTTTTCTAGTTCGTAGTATTCAAGTTTTTGATTGGGTTAAACATTCTCGACTAGCGTTTATTCGAACGTACTTGGTTTAAGTGTTTGTGTGTGATACTAGTAGAGGTATCTATTTTAGATACTTGGTTTCTTTGGTTTTCTTGTTCGTTTGATAGCGTGCAGTTGACGCCAAAGGTTAGTTTTCTATTTATCTTTTATTCATTAATGTTTATTATTTACATGTTTACCTAATTGCATAAACTAGATCCATATTCCGCTGCGTACTTGTTTGCGTTACTTGGCTAACTAGATTATAAAATCCCAACAAGTTTCAGGTTATACCCTACTACATCAAATGACAAGATCAAGGGAGTCGCGCCCCCTTATCAGAGCAAAAGGATGCCAAAAACTTACGGATGTAACTGTTCCACCAAACTTGTGTTCTCGCTAACATTTTCCTTGCTAAAGACTGCTACCATTCTATGAAATAAAATTACAGAATTAAGTTATTTGGGTGTGTCTTGCCATATAAACATATTTAGTTTTTGTTGATACAACAAATTTTGGCCTTGACAAAACAGCAACACAAACAATTTAGTGCCTGAAAAACTTGGGCATCTCTCTAAATTATTTGTTTGTTTCATGTAACACAAAAAATATAGGGTTCACTAGAATAATACAATATATAAGTGTCATGCAAAATTAAGAGTACTAGTTATAAGTCTGGTGCACGCACGTGGTTTACACATAAATTAAATTTATTTTACAATTTAGTTTAATATACAGACATATAAGAATTTGTCCGTGTTTAATTCCACAAAAAGGTGTAGATTGGCGGGTACACCCTGACCCCGGGTGCCTTTTGGCACCAACCATTGTCCACCCCACAAGGAATAACTCCGACAACTCTCCTGGCCCAGTGGGGCACCAACTGGAGTGAGCACGAGCCAAGACTCGGACCCCTGAGCTCTTATTCAACAAAGTCTCTCCAGTGTGCCCATTGATTTTGCGGAGGTGGGTACCTATATGAAGCAAATGCCAAGGATGAGACTTGAACCTGAGTCAATTGACTCAAGCACAAGTGCCCCAACCATTGAACTAATACTTCACTGGTTTGTCCGTGTTTAATATTTTGTAATTGTGATATAAGTGCTAATAATTATGTACGAGTTTTTACATAAACTTTTTCATTACGTATTAATAATATGGATTAATATTTAGTAAAGATATTTGTTAGATGAAAATTTTAACTTTGTTTAACTGAAATGGGTGTTGAGGACTTGAGTTTGATGTTGTTGTTTAAATTTAACTATTTATATCATGTTGTACACAATATGCAAGTTTAATATCACATAATGACCGTTGATGAAGTTAAAATATAAAGTTTTTAAAAATGTTTTTCCGGATATTCTTATATAAACTTTAAATAGGGATTACATGAGTCGTTGTTATAAGTACAATCGCGTATATTTATTTTGAATTCACAATAACGCGTGCTTACATTTAATATTTATATTCTTGTTAATACTAATTTAGCCGTATTTAATTTTAAAACCCGTGTACACATTGGTTAAACTTATAAAAAAAAACGTAAGTCCTTATTAAACACAAATAGTAAAAAAAAAATGATATCCTTACTTAGACTAATAAAGAGAAATAACAACCTCGTTTATTTATTTACATACATAATAACTCGTGCTTTCTTTTGGTATTTATATTCTCGTGCATATACATGTTGTATTTTCAAAACAACGTGTTTGTTGTATTTTTAAAATATAAAGTCTAGGGGTTATAAAGTCAAGACGGTATTTGTTTATATTTTAAAGTTATGAAAAAACATGCAAACTATAAGTTTACGTTTAACTTCATATAATCTATTTAAAATTCAACCACTACTGTTTTGTTAATTACCCGTATTTTTTTAAGTTTTTGTTTTCACAAATTTGACATTTATATTTTTATATATTTTTTCTCCAATAAATTTATTAAAGTTTGACCAATTCTTTTTAGGGTTTTAGTCGTACAATAGCAACGTACTTTCAGCTTTGTACCGTTTTGGTACGTGTATTTTTTTTGTTCCACTTAATGTAACGTACTTTCAGGTTTTGTGCTACTTTGGTACGTGCAAGTTTGTTTTACCGGAAAATGAACATAAAGCATCCTACGTGGTTTGAGTTAATTACATGAATGGTCCCTGTAGTTTGTGGAGTATCACGAATTTAGTCCTTAACATTTTTTGTTAAATTTTTTTATACATTTTCGTCCGTTTTTATACGTTTTCATCTGTTTTTATACAGTTTCGTCCGTTTTTATATGTTTTCGTCCATTTTCTTACGTTTTTATACGTTTTGTCCGTTTTTATACATTTCTGTCTGTTTTCTTACGTTTTTATACGTTTTCGCCCGTTTTTTTTCCTTTTTACGTTTTCGTCTGTTTTTTTTACGTTTTCCTCCGATTTTTTACGTTTTCGTCTGTTTTTTTACGTTTTCCTCCGATTTTTTACGTTTTCGTCTGTTTTTTTACGTTTTCATATGTTTTTTACGGTTTCCTCCGATTTTTTATGTTTTCGTCCGTTTTTTACGTTTTCGTATGTTTTTTACGTTTTCATATGATTTTTTACGATTTCGTTTGTTTTTTTACGTTTTCGTCTGTTTTTTTTACGTTTTCCTTCGTTTTTTACGTTTTCGTCAGTATTTTTACGTTTTCGTCGGTATTTTTACGTTTTCGTCCATTTTTTTTATGTTTTCCTCCGCTTTTTTACGTTTTCGTCTGACTTTTTACGTTTTCATCTGTTTTTTACGGTTTCCTCCATTTTTTTACGTTTTCCTCCATTTTTTAACGTTTTCCTTCGATTTTTTACGTTTTCGTCCATTTTTTTTACGTTTTCATATGAAAGCTTAGAAAAACGGACGAAAATGAACAAAAACGTAAAAAACGGACTAAAACATAAAAAATCAAAGGAAAACATAAAAAAAAAGAAAGGAAAATGTAATAAAACGGACGAAAACGTAAAAAAATGGACGAAAACGTAAAAAAGGGAGGAACACGTAAAAAATCAGACGGAAATGTAAAAAGTCGGACGAAAACGTAAAAAACGGAGGAAAACGTAAAAAAACGGACGAAAACGTAAAAATACGGACGAAAACGTAAAAAAACGAAGAAAAACGTAAAAAACAGACGAAGATGTAAAAAAAACAGACGAAAACGTAAAAAATCGGAGGAAAACGTAAAAAACGGACGAAAACGTATAAAAGCGGTGGAAATCGTAAAAAAAGATGAAAACGTAAAAAAACGGACGAAAAATGACTTTTTATCCGATAGCCCGTACTTTGACGTACCAAGGTAGCACAAAACCTGAAAGTACGTTGCATTAAGTAGACAATTTATGTGCTAAAAATATTCTACTTAGATTTTTATCCGGTAAAAATCACTTTTTATACGGTAGACCGTACTTTGACGTACCAAGGTAGCACAAAACCTGAAAGTACGTTGCATTAAGTGGAACAAAAAAAAATACACGTATTAAAACGATACAAAGATGAAAGTACGTTGCTATTGTACGACTAAAACCCTTCTTTTTATAATTTTGGCTTTAATTAGCTAATAAAAATGCTCAATTTTAACGTGTGTCAAAATAAAACAACGGCTCAATTTTTTCTTAATAAAATTGTTTTAGCGAAATACTTTTAAATAATGTAATTTTTTTAATACATAAAAGATTCTTTTGAGTATATCTGTTCACACACATCCAAAATCCATCACTTGTTATTCAAAGAAAGTGATGAACATATATAGATTGCTTGTCTCTATCAAAACATTTTAAAGTGTTTGTTAGTTGCATCGGAACGCATTAAATCGATTACCTAGATAACCACTTATGTTACAAAAGCCTATACGTTTCTCGTTAATTCAGTTTCTTACAAACTATATCCATGAATTTTTTTGGTTATTTCATTATATGTACAGTGGCCTTCACATAATAGTTTTCTTCGGAATCTTGTAATGACTGTTGTATCACTTAAGATTTAAGAAGACGTTAGCTAAAAGCAATACGTCTTCCAAATTATCCACTAAATGTCTAAATCACATCTTCCAAATTATCCACTAAATCACGTCTTCCAAATTATCCACTAAATCATGGTCTATTATTTAGAGGAAAAAACTATTTTGGAGTCTGGAGTCTGGACTATTGAACTTGAGTCCTAAATTGTATAAAGGGGGTTGAATGTATACTCACTAAAGTTTTAATATTTACATATTATTCAAAATACAAGTTTTAAATGAATAATACTCCGTATATAATTGTGTTTAAACTAGTTTCGAGTAAAATATGCAAATATTCATGTTTTATTGAGTATATATGTAATTGGCCCAATAATGTATACGTATTACAAACTTATAAGGTCGACGTCTCTACTACCATTTTGATGGATGTTGGCGGCTTCCCCTTTTTTGGACAAACATGTTGGGCTCTATACGGAGCCTAACAAATGCATAACATAGTAGATGAAACTTACTGGAACGAAAATAATATAAACCCAAATTCGGAAACGGAACACACACAATAGTGGTTTCCACGAGTAGAGCAATCATGGTCGATCCATTTTTAAACTAGTTTATGCACGGCGAGGATGAAGCTTTAGACCACCTGTCGAAGCTCATAGGATGGCAAAAAGACTTGTGACTATCACACTAAAATATATGCGGTTTCAAGTTCAGTTCGTGCTATGTGCGAACAACCTCAAAGTGACCATGCCAACCAAGAGCGGAGCTAATAGGGTGAGTAGTAGGTGCTCAGCCACCCTTAATAAGTCTACCTTGTTAAATAATTATTCAAACCATAAGCTAACTTCTTATTAGTTTTTGGAGTTAGCCTTCATTATTCATATCCATATTATGACAAATATTATGACAAACAATAAGTTGCCTTTCAAAAAAAAAAAAAAAAAAATATTATGACAAACATTCAGAAACACATAAATACCAATCTAATATAGCACCAAAAATAAATTTACTCGCCAAACAAAAGTTTTCTAATTTAGCTTAGTTTGTACATATATGGTGTTGGCTTGAATGACTCGTTAAGAAAAAGAAACAATACATTCATTTTTGGTGCGATATATATATTGCTATAATTTAATTTGTACATCAACTTTGGCCCCCCTTAACTTAAAATCCTGGCTTCGTTTATGTCGTCAACTTCCGGAAAATAGAAGGTTTTACATGGTTTAAGTTTATATCGTGGTGAGTTCAAACCCTATAAATTAGTCGGCAAAAAGATGAAAAAAATGATAGTTACCAAAAAAATCATTCCGATTTCCGTTAATTAGCATCCATAACTCATCAAAATATGCCACAGGTGACAAGCGTTGTTGGTGTATTTAGCCAAATAAACTATTGATTAAGCCCAAAACGGCAACTAAAGTTGTATCTTGGTCGCACGTATAAAGTTTTGCCAATTATGTTTTTGCTCATAATTTATTGGAACTTCAATTCATAAAGTAATTCAACTTTTAGCATGCCAAGTACTAATTTTAATATTAGTTCCAACAAAATGGGCTTAGTTTTTAATTACTGTAGAAATGAACATATTCCAGGTCCGTTACTTCAAGTTTGATTATCTTTTTAGACCAAATCACAAAGCTTTGCTAATGCAGATATGCTAACTTGTTATGGCATGCTTGTTCCTGTTCCGATACAAGAAATAAGTAACCTTCATAAATCTATTAGCTACAAGTTTATTATTGAAAGTTAAAATCGAAGTTAAGCAAATGTGAAGAATTAGTATAAGATGATTTAAAATAGTCTCAAACATGTATTTTTACTGTTCTAATACATGAATTTAAAAAGATAACATGTGCTATATAAATGTTGTTATGTTTCAACCATTAAGATTATTTTAACCAAAGGAAAAGGTCAAAAATGGACATAGTGAAATGGGTCATTTCCTAATTTTGTGCATGCGTATATGTGCTCATTTTATGGGCATATGTGTAAATATTTGAGAAGGTGGTCATTGCTACTACATAGAGTATGCCACTGTGCCAGTATTGCATACCACACACATGACTAGTGTATTATTACTTTCTTAGACTTTCATATGTACAAATAAATACGTAATGTGACACTGTCGAACGAGAAAAGTGGCATGAAGAATTATAATATCTTATGGCATCTACTATACTGGTTTATAATAGGTTTACAATATGATAAAAAAATTCATACTTTTGTTAACTATAGTGGAAACGAGCAGGGGCACCCGCGCGTCGCTGCGGGAATGTTGTGTTTAATCTAAGGCGAAAAAAAAATATTGTATTTTTATTTTTATTTTGTTATTAAGGACGAAATTTGCAAAAGGTCGATAACGGGGGACTAATGGTACGATTTGAAGCTAACTTGAGGGACTATAAGTGTAAATTGTGCATGAACAGTACACTTACTATTCCAAACTATGTGTCAACTGTAGCAAGTACTGTTTGGTACTGTTACGCACTGTAGCACCGATATTTTCGTGTTTAGTCCCTGAAACTAACGTGTTGTTGCAACGTTAGTCCTTAGGGACTAACGGTGAAAAAAAAAAGTTAACCTCAGGGGCTGTTTGTGTTTAATATTTGCACAGAAACAGCCCCTGAAGTTATTGTTCCGTTTCAAATTTAATCCTCGACTGTTAGTTAACGGACGTTAAGGACTAACTTTGCAATTGATCAGTAACCTAAGGGGCTAAAAGGGGCTAAACTGAAAATTGCGTATCCACTGTAGCTACAGTGCCCCGCAATGGGTTTTAGTATATATACATATAATTTCATGCTTACTTGGCATAAAAAGGTAAATATTTTGAACCTCTTCACAATTTAATGTACTTAAGATATATGTTATGTTTATAAAGTTTTAATGTTGTGAAACAACGGCCTAATAGCAATAACACATAACAATGCATGGAAGAAGAAGAAAATAGAGAGAATCAAGATCAATATATTTCATTAAGATTGATTCACAAACTACAAATGATCCTCAATTTATAAGACTCTCATAATCAAAGTATTTAGTACAATCATAATTGGGGGAATATGAAAGAAGAAAGGTTAGAGGGGTTAAGGTATATGGATAACCACAATCATAATTATTCATAACACTCCCTCTTGGCTATCCATCATTAATTCTCATACGCTTAGATATGATGCATCATTAAAAACCTTGCTTGGAAAACCCTGTGGGACAAAACCATAGCTAAGGAAAAAAGAGTGCATCGCGTATATTCTCCCTCTGATGATTAGATCACTTAAGTTTACTAAGTCTTTGCATTCCAATGCCCTGAACCAACTTCTTAAATGTTGCAGTAGGAAGTGCCTTGATATATAAGTCTGTTAGGTTCTTGCATGGATAAACCTTATGGACAATAATATAGCCACTCTTCTGTAATCATTGGTGAAAAGGAACTTCGGTAGAATATGCTTGCTTTAGTCACCTTTGATGTAGCAGTCCTTTGAGCAATGTATGCTGCACTATTTTCATGTACGACTGTTGGAGCTTCATGGCCTGAAGAAATACCACATGATTCACGAATATGTTGTATCACACTCATTGTTTTCTTTATGGAACGCCATGAAATGTCAGTACTAGAAAAAGAGTACATAACTTCTTCATACGCTTGGGGATGTTGCCTTATTATAACTTTGCTGAAAAGCCCTGGGGAAAAAAACAAGGAAAAGGGAAAAAGAGTGTAACGTGTATATTCTCTCCCCCTGTTGATCACATCACTTGAATTCCTTAAGTTGGCACAACCAATATCTTAATTAATTTCATGGCCAGTGTCTTTTATATATAAATTTGGTCGAGTCTTGCATGAAAGAATTTGTTAAATACTATTTTCACCAGTTGTGATTCATACCTCCAATATGAGGACTCAACATTCATTGTACATTCTTTTACTTTGAAACAAATTCAAAATGAATGATAAATTATATCATATATGACGAGCAAGAATCGTCATTATTTCTTATACGCTTAAATTTGACACTTCCAAACTAATATTGTGATCATCAGCTTTGTATATTGAAGGGGCCTTGCAACATGTGACTTCATAGACATGAGTATCATTTATCCACCAAAGTATATCTATCAACTTAAGGATTTAATCCTTATTATGTTCAATTCATATATTACGACTGTAACACCCCCAATTTCATGATACGCAGCGGAATTCAAACTGAGTGTTACTTCATGGCACAACAGTCATAACAATAGAAAACGAACTCTAATGGAGTCGTTTTAAAAGATTTATCATTCGATTTATATAAATATCAGAGTTTACAAAGATGAGGTCCCAGTTGGTTCCAAGTTTACAAAATACATTAAATTGATTTTCGAATGATAATAAAATTTATAGCCTTCTTCAGTATCCTTGCTCTTCCGTGCCAGCTTCCGACATTATGGACCTGAAATACATGCTTAAAACTGTCAACACAAAGGTTGAGTGAAATTCATAGAGTTTAGGAAATCAGTTGAACACATAAGGTTTGTGTGGGTTACGTTGTTATACACCCATAATGTTTGTAGTGTGAGTTATAAATTCACACCAATGGTTTGACAACCAAAAGAGTTATTATTGCACTAAGCTCATGATACCGAAAACGTTAACAGATGATATATAATAGTAACCGTTGCCCTAATAGGTAATTTGCCAATTAACCTATAGATCTTCAAATATAGTGCGTTTGTTTGCCTACCCGGTCAACACAAACGGGATTCGTCAATCCCAATAGGCCTATCCACAATATTCGCGTTCACTTGCAAGTGATTAATGGTTCATGATAGTAGGGACTTAGGATTTGGCAATAGTGGTACTTAGTGCAAATAATACATTCAGATAAGCATACAGTTTGAAAGCAATGTGTTCGATTTAAAATAAAGCATGTATCTCCCCCCAAGGGTTTGTAAAACAATTAAGTAATAGAAAGTGGGGCTAGGAACTCACGGTAATCAGTAAAAGTTTAGAGTAATTATAAAAGTAAATGAAAATAGTTGAGCATGTATCTCCCCCAAAGAGTTTGTAAAACAAGTATTAAAAGAGTAGGGGCTATGACTCACCTTAGAGTAAATGATATCAAATGTATAATGAGGATGATGGATGTGCCGTGTGAACTTCTACAAGCAACCTAAAATAGAATGTTGCGACTTAGGTTTGGAATAATGTTTAGGAAAACATAAACCATCCTATATATGTCATCATGATGTAGTATTTGTATGTTTGTTTATAGAAATGGTTTTAGTTTGTATATCTCGTACTACCGTTCGGGCCATCATAATTCAGAGGTCATGCAGTAAACGTTCGAGGAGCTAGGACACTTTAAATCGTAAATCCAGCAACTCGTCGAAACGTTTTCCTCAAATGAACCCCTCACATGAAGTTCCCTAGTGTTGTAGTGCTCAATACGTAAAACATGTATTTTGATTACTTGATTATATTATATATTAAGAGTTTATAAATTCAATAAATAAACTAACAAGTTTATAAGTATTTAAATAAGTTTGAGTCTTATAAAGACTTACCTTAATATAGAATATTGGAGTATTATGGAAAAATAAAATACTAACGGAGCTTCGACGTAGAATTTGCAATCTTCGAAAACCCACGGCTATTAGAAGATTATAACAACGCCTTCTTGAAAGCTCAAAGTATAATAGAAGATTATAACAACGTCTTTTTGGAGACTTGAAGTTATTTGAAGATTATAACGACTCTTTCTTGAAAACTTCCAAGAACGAAGATCAAACGCTAGTTTTCTTCAAGAACACATGAATGTTCTTACAAGATCTATAAGAAATGCCTTTAGGTTTAGGACTTTAGATGTTAAGAAGGGGTGGTGCAAGAGAAATGAAGTGATTTAGCTTGGTATTTATAGGCTAGAGATTTAGGTTAACTATATATTGGGTTAAAAACTAACCATGGTTAAATTACACATGTAAATGATCTAAAGGTAGCATGCTTAGGATTTTGACACCAAGGTGATGACTCCCCTCCCAAATTTCGTTCATGATAAGGTAGGATGACTTATGTGGTTAGTTTTGGTATTATCTTGATTACGGAGTGAGTTTTGGTTCCATTAAACGCTAACCGAAGCCATAAAACGTAAAACCAGGTATCGTAAAAATACGAAACTTATAGGAATGATTAAACTCATCATTATACTCCATTTAAAAATATAAAATAGGTGATAAGTCTCATTGGGTGCAAAAACGCTGCTTAAAGCTGGAAATACGGGTCAAAAACGCGTAATTCGCAGTTTATCAGAAAAGAACGAAATTTCAGGGAAACGACCGTGAATTTATTTAGAGTAGACTAAAATTAGTCTAAAAGTGATATGAGATGTCAAAATGTGGTTTTCGTCGTACGCGGGATAACTTTACAGTTATTTGTGAAGTTTAAAAGTTACGCGATTTAAGCAGAAATGTAGAACGTACAAGGTTAATTCCTTTATGGTCAAAGGAGGAGGGAAATATGTTTGAATTTTCCAAAAAAATGTAAAAGTTTCAAAAACATATTAGAAACACAGTGCAGGAATCGTTAAGTCTGGATGTAAGTAGAATTGTTTAAAACATAAGTTTAGTTTTGTTCAGCGCTGGGCTTATTTGGTAATATTAAAAATAATAATTCTTAAAAATTCTCAAATTAATCATGAATGATCTAAAAATTTATCTGATGCGAGGAAAATTGTCAGGGTTGATTTTCGTTAAGCGCGTGATGTTTAAACGGTGGACCGTCCAAAACGAAACTTTAAAACGATGTTTACTTAATAACTTTTGCGAAAATGATCTAACGATGGTCGAATTCTCAGGTCATTACTAAAATAATTTATCTTACGAGAATGTGAAATAAAAGTTTTACGAGATGAATAGTGAATCTGAATAGTAAAAGTGAATAGTAAATTCTCGAAAATAAAAAGTAACCTAAAAATGCGGGTGGTTACAGTCTCACCCCCTTAATGGGAATTCTGTCCCGGAATTCAGGATGTGTTACCCGATGTTGAATTGTCTAGGGAAATGTGGATGTATGCGCCAAATTCTAATCTTTTTGCGTTCTTAAGTTTCTGGTCATAGAATGTGTTATGCACCATTCTAAGTTTTTGGTCGTGGCTTAAGTTGGTAATCTAAAGGGTTTTGTTAAAATCTTATAGGGTCCAATATACCTAAAGTTTGGCTTTTCTCGATTCTCAAAACGAATCATATCTTATTGTATCGAGACTATCAATAAAACCTTAATTTCTAACATGGAGTTTTTGGTGATAGTGTACGGCATGGAGCCTAATTTGTATTTGTATGGTTTCCTTAGTTGTTTCGTGGGTGATCTCTGAACACCTTAGTCCAGCAAATGGTTAACTAACACTTTCGTCTATATAGTGTCTCAAATGGAATAGTTTTGTTGTTGTTAGGGTAACTGTTGTTAATCAAAGGTGTAAGATATTGTTGATGTGAAATAGTTTATAATGATGTAATAATTGTTGTAGGAAAATCTTGCTAGTGGCAAGTGGTTATCCAAACCATTTCCAAAGTTGATCATGTCTTAGGTGGTTTCGGAATGAAGGCTATAGTGTTTATGTCTACTAGTGTTTCAAAAAAAACGTGATACTGTGAAGTTTTACATACTAACTTATAAGAGGTTCAGATAATGACGTTGATGATTAGAAGAGTGTAGCGTATGTTTACCATTATTCTTAGGTAGAGATGTCAAGTTTAGTTTAAAATCAAAAGTGAATGACGGAATGATATCCTTGAAACCTAATCAGGCTAGTACTTCTAAGAAAAGACGAGAAGAATTGATGACTATCCCAAGATAGTAGTTCGGATTATCTCATGTAAGAAAATTTCAAAAATGAAATTTGGTAGTATAAATAAGATGTTAAGATTTTGCTGAGTGGTAAGACACTATCGTGTCTCTAGATCTTTTTAATGAATTCTAGTGGTTTATCGAGTTTAAGTAGGAAATCAACCTGAATATAACACTTGTATAACTAATCTCAGTGTTTGAAAAATTTAAGTCGAACATAGTTAGTCAGACTATGTTCCACTATCCCTAGGCTAAATATAGGTGACTAGACTATATTTAGCCGAGGTTCGATAAAATTTTCATATACCTAAATTAGGTATACTTGTGATATGTCCATAGTTTTTGAGAAATATCCACAAAGCAAAGGCGATATCAAACCATTCAGTTGCAAGTCCTGGCCATAAAAGACTTGTAACCTATGTTTTCACATTCCATTGCATAGAAGATAGTATGGGTAGATACATGTGGAAAGGAAATCTTGTGTAATCCTAAAATAGTCCATACTTGGCTAACATTACAGACCTTTAACAATGAAGGTTTCAGAAGAGAATTTTGATGAATGTAGAGAAAGTTGCTGAACTTCAGCTTTTGCAGATGATGAGTCACTTTGTCCTTTAGAAATCCTATTTCTTGTATTTCCATTAGGGAAATTGATAGACTGTGACGGGTTTCATGTAAAACGATATCATATAATGTTTATAAGATAATTTTTAGAGACTTTGTATAACTTACCATGTTTGTGAAGGAATTTAAACCATTGTGTAACTCAAAAGGTTTGAGAAATGATGGAGAGATCATTGTGTAACTCACAATGTCTTGAGAAAAGATGGAGAGACCATTGTGTAACTCACAATGTCTTGAGAAATAAATGAGAACACTGTAGGATTTACAGTGTCTGAGAATGTAATAGAGACTACTGTATCTCACAGTGTCTTGAAATATGAATGAGACCATTGTATCTCACAATGTCTAGGAAGTAGGAAAGACCATTGTAATCAGTTACAATGTCTTGGATAAAGTTTCGTAATCCTAAAATGCACAAGTAGATACATGATTGGGAAAATATGATTGTGCCGCAATGCTTTAGAATAGGCATACGCAGATATCGTTTGGCTAAAATGATTGAAAATATGTTGAGTGTATATATCAATATACTAGTATGTTTGTATAGCTTAAAATGCCTAAAAGTCACATAATTGTCTGGAGGATGGAAGGCACGGAGAACGGAAGGCTATAAAATGTTTTTGTTTGTAAAAGTAGTTATAGTTTAAGTCTCAATTAGACCCGTTTCTCTATAACTGTGGCTCTGATACCAATCTGTAACACCCCCAATTTCATGATACGCAGCGGAATTCAAACTGAGTGTTACTTCATGGCACAACAGTCATAACAATAGAAAATGAACTCTAATGGAGTCGTTTTAAAAGATTTATCATTCGATTTATATAAATATCAGAGTTTACAAAGATGAGGTCCCAGTTGGTTCCAAGTTTACAAAATACATTAAATTGATTTTCGAATGATAATAAAATTTATAGCCTTCTTCAGTATCCTTGCTCTTCCGTGCCAGCTTCCGACATTATGGACCTGAAATACATGCTTAAAACTGTCAACACAAAGGTTGAGTGAAATTCATAGAGTTTAGGAAATCAGTTGAACACATAAGGTTTGTGTGGGTTACGTTGTTATACACCCATAATGTTTGTAGTGTGAGTTATAAATTCACACCAATGGTTTGACAACCAAAAGAGTTATTATTGCACTAAGCTCATGATACCGAAAACGTTAACAGATGATATATAATAGTAACCGTTGCCCTAATAGGTAATTTGCCAATTAACCTATAGATCTTCAAATATAGTGCGTTTGTTTGCCTACCCGGTCAACACAAACGGGATTCGTCAATCCCAATAGGCCTATCCACAATATTCGCGTTCACTTGCAAGTGATTAATGGTTCATGATAGTAGGGACTTAGGATTTGGCAATATTGGTACTTAGTGCAAATAATACATTCAGATAAGCATACAGTTTGAAAGCAATGTGTTCGATTTAAAATAAAGCATGTATCTCCCCCAAGGGTTTGTAAAACAATTAAGTAATAGAAAGTGGGGCTAGGAACTCACGGTAATCAGTAAAAGTTTAGAGTAATTATAAAAGTATATGAAAATAGTTGAGCATGTATCTCCCCCAAAGAGTTTGTAAAACAAGTATTAAAAGAGTAGGGGCTATGACTCACCTTAGAGTAAATGATATCAAATGTATAATGAGGATGATGGATGTGCCGTGTGAACTTCTACGAGCAACCTAAAATAGAATGTTGCGACTTAGGTTTGGAATAATGTTTAGGAAAACATAAACCATCCTATATATGTCATCATGATGTAGTATTTGTATGTTTGTTTATAGAAATGGTTTTAGTTTGTATATCTCGTACTACCGTTCGGCCATCATAATTCAGAGGTCATGCAGTAAACGTTCGAGGAGCTAGGACACTTTAAATCGTAAATCCAGCAACTCGTCGAAACGTTTTCCTCAAATGAACCCCTCACATGAAGTTCCCTAGTGTTGTAGTGCTCAATACGTAAAACATGTATTTTGATTACTTGATTATATTATATATTAAGAGTTTATAAATTCAATAAATAAACTAACAAGTTTATAAGTATTTAAATAAGTTTGAGTCTTATAAAGACTTACCTTAATATAGAATACTGGAGTATTATGGAAAAATAAAATATTAACGGAGCTTCGACGTAGAATTTGCAATCTTCGAAAACCCACGGCTATTAGAAGATTATAACAACGCCTTCTTGAAAGCTCAAAGTATAATAGAAGATTATAACAACGTCTTTTTGGAGACTTGAAGTTATTTGAAGATTATAACGACTCTTTCTTGAAAACTTCCAAGAACGAAGATCAAAAGCTAGTTTTCTTCAAGAACACATGAATGTTCTTACAAGATCTATAAGAAATGCCTTTAGGTTTAGGACTTTAGATGTTAAGAAGGGGTGGTGCAAGAGAAATGAAGTGATTTAGCTTGGTATTTATAGGCTAGAGATTTAGGTTAACTATATATTGGGTTAAAAACTAACCATGGTTAAATTACACATGTAAATGATCTAAAGGTAGCATGCTTAGGATTTTGACACCAAGGTGATGACTCCCCTCCCAAATTTCGTTCATGATAAGGTAGGATGACTTATGTGGTTAGTTTTGGTATTATCTTGATTACGGAGTGAGTTTTGGTTCCGTTAAACGCTAACCGAAGCCATAAAACGTAAAACCAGGTATCGTAAAAATACGAAACTTATAGGAATGATTAAACTCATCATTATACTCCATTTAAAAATATAAAATAGGTGATAAGTCTCATTGGGTGCAAAAACGCTGCTTAAAGCTGGAAATACGGGTCAAAAACGCGTAATTCGCAGTTTATCAGAAAAGAACGAAATTTCAGGGAAACGACCGTGAATTTATTTAGAGTAGACTAAAATTAGTCTAAAAGTGATATGAGATGTCAAAATGTGGTTTTCGTCGTACGCGGGATAACTTTACAGTTATTTGTGAAGTTTAAAAGTTACGCGATTTAAGCAGAAATGTAGAACGTACAAGGTTAATTCCTTTATGGTCAAAGGAGGAGGGAAATATGTTTGACTTTACCAAAAAAATGTAAAAGTTTCAAAAACATATTAGAAACACAGTGCAGGAATCGTTAAGTCTGGATGTAAGTAGAATTGTTTAAAACATAAGTTTAGTTTTGTTCAGCGCTGGGCTTATTTGGTAATATTAAAAATAATAATTCTTAAAAATTCTCAAATTAATCATGAATGATCTAAAAATTTATCTGATGCGAGGAAAATTGTCAGGGTTGATTTTCGTTAAGCGCGTGATGTTTAAACGGTGGACCGTCCAAAACGAAACTTTAAAACGATGTTTACTTAATAACTTTTGCGAAAATGATCTAACGATGGTCGAATTCTCAGGTCATTACTAAAATAATTTATCTTACGAGAATGTGAAATAAAAGTTTTACGAGATGAATAGTGAATCTGAATAGTAAAAGTGAATAGTAAATTCTCGAAAATAAAAAGTAACCTAAAAATGCGGGTGGTTACAACGACCAACTATGTTTTTCAAGTCAAATTCATTTTATAAGTACTCAATTGCCTTTGTAAACACCCTTGGAGTTCCATCGATATTCAAATAATCAAACTATATAAAACTTATAACATATTAAAATCCAGATACTTTATAAAGTTTTATGATAAACTTATTCATTTTCATGGCTCATCAGCAAGTATACATTAATGCAATCGTCACACGTATGCCCATATCTGTTTTAAACCATATCGTTGAATCCAATTATAATCTACTTGTATTCTCGAGAATTTTCTTATGGAAATTCAAAATCGACGAGCTCTATTCATATATCCTTTAGACGCACATCAATTATTTCTTACATTGCCAGACTTCTATAATAACAAAATACATTATTGGATCCACCGCATAAGAACATATCTCCTTATGATTATTTTCATGTCTTTACGAAAATATTGTGTACCATTAGTTATGCCTTAAACACGAAAATTTCAATTATTTAATTTCACTTTCTCATAAAGATTGGTACATATCCAATAATTTTACACATTCATATGTACGGACTTCAAGTCCCAGTAACCATGTCTCATCACAAGAGACTTAACTCTTTTCATTAGTTACTTGCGTCTTTACATTTTGGCCAATCATCTTGCAAGTTTGTTTTCAAGATCCTCACTCTTATTATAGCACTATATTATTATCATTATCTTGCGCAATATTATACTCAATAGTACTATCGACGTCAATTCATTTTAGTTCGATTCCACACTTTACTAGACTTATAATCTATCATTTGTTGAGATCTCAAAGTTTTTCATGTACCCTGGGTTTTCAATAACCTTCATGTCTAGTTTCTCTTTAAGAGACTATTATGGGGACTTTATTACCTCGATTCGACCATCTTGATTTTATTGCTCCATTTTATCTCTTCATTCGAGGACTTTTATTTGGAATCGATTAGTCTATCACGTTGCAGACGTGCCATAGACTTACTATCAATCATTGGTTTTAATGTTGGGACACACATTTTAATTGGAGCATTAGCAGCGTTTGTATGATCTAGTCACTTCATTTAGGTCACAAAACTTGTCTGGCAACTACTAGATCTGGAATGTAAATTGTCCCTTGAACTTTAAGTTCTTTTTCATTAGTGTGAGGATCAACATTTTATATCATAATTCATTCCATCTTTCTCGCTGCTTATTCTCTCCCCCTGAATGAATTATCTATATCAACATCCCATTTCACACAATTGCAAAATCTCACATGGGATATATGGTTTGTGACCAAAAACTATTCTACTGGGGAGGATTCATTACAGATTAATGGCAAGATGCGAATTCATATGTTATAACATGCCCCATAGACTAATTTTTGTAAATAATATTATTGGCTTTGCAATCAACTGAAGACGTTTTATAAACGTTTCAACAAAAGCAATTCGCGTATGAACTTGGGCTACTTTTAAGTTCAACACTTATTCCAATAATCGCCCAATACTTGAAAGTATTCACCACCATTTGCAATAATATGATTTGGAAAACCATGCTCACATTTTATAAGTCGAGCCACTAACCACGCTAACCTTAGGTTGCGTATTTGATGATCATTTTGACGATGCATCGATTTTAAAACTCAAAATGATCCACATGGTGGATGTATAGGCCTACATACATCCCCTTTATATTTTTCCAAATTTATAGGACAAAGTCCTTACTTACTGAGTGGTGATACATGAACAATACACTTTCATTTAGAACAATAAAAATAATCAAATCACAAAGAACTCATGGTTCTTGTATATAGTTCGCATCATCCTTGATCCGGTATGGTCCAACCGGTCATGCCAATAAATAATCTTGGCTCATAAACTCTAGTTTATGACCACATCTGCTTCGATTGCACTTGACTTATTTTTTAAAAATCGAATAATATGGAGAACATATATATGAGCTCTCTCATAGCTTTTACATAGTACTAATGTGATACTCCATTAGCCTATAGCATCATTTAACAAGAAACACTTCTTTTATACAAGTGAACTTACACAATTTTCTAAACGCGTATATACAACTAATTATTCATTAAAATGTTTCATAAGCAAATAAAACCACATAATAAATGATGCACACATTCATTACAGCTCAATAACATTATTAAAGTCATGACATTTTATTTAATGAGACAAAGTTAATAGTACTTCTTCTATAAGCAAGAAATATATATATTGCATAAAAAAAATATCCTCATAAGTCACCTTATCTTCACATAAATGAATTACTAAGTAACCAATTGGCCTAGTTTATTCACCGACTTAAAATCTTGCAACAATAGGTGATATCATTCATGTCTATTTATAGAGGGTACCATAGCATTTTGGTGAAATTATCACAAAGAAACAACTTAGCGGTTGTTTTGCTAAATGCATTAATTATTTACTTTGTTAATTATGTGTTAATGACTATTTTCACATATGTAAGATTTTATGTTTGTGGAATCAACTCAAATAACACCAACTTCGATTAGCACACCGGTATAGGAAAACCATATATCACTTTAATGCATATCAACATAAATATTAGATGCTAATTGTTGTCGGACTTTACACAATTGAACTAAAGCAAGTTGACGATCATGCAAATATAAGAGCATATAGGCAAAATTTGACGTCATAAATGACTTTATAAAACAAGTTATATACCAAATTATACTTCATTAAGAGAATGAAGATCTCAATACAACATCACATTTCTCCAGTCAAAATGATATAAGCACTTTAATAATTTTCACATAGTTTAATTTAATATTGGCATTATCCTATAACATTATCAAATAATAAAGTATGATGTATACATAATCAATTAACCATATGTCTTACATGCAAACAAATAAAATTTCATGATAAACAAGACACATAATAAACTCGGTTTCATTTACTTTAAAACACATCTGTATCAAAATCTCAATCTTACAGAACATGTTATTAGTGATTCCTCCCGAACCACCATCTGTTACGTTTGACAGCCCGGGAGAAAAATGCAAGTTTACCAAGGATAAAAATAACCTTGAATCGTTTATGTCCTGGTGAGGTGTGATATCCTGAATACAACGACTGTGTGATAGAATGATGCGATCAAGAATGTACAAAAACAGGAATCTGATTGACTAACACTAGGAATGTGAATAGTAATAGCTCTGTCATAGCTATGTCGTTAAAAACGTACAATCAGAAACCTAAAAACGCAAAAGATATACAAACATACGTTACTAAAACGTAAACGTTTAAAAACAAAACGACTATAACTATAATAGAGATTTACAAGTCTAGGCGACTTAAATGCAAATTAAATAAAATAAAAGATAAAAACTATTAAATAAACGCTATCACTATATTTACAATTGATGTTTGTGATTTTGTTTATTAAACTTATTATATAATTTACAAATTATAAAAGTGTAAGAAAACTTAAAAATCTAAAACAAGAACGTATATGTGACAATTACTTACATGTAACAAAATAAAAAGTGAATTCTATCAAATATAACTCCCACAAATGTGAAAATCATATTTTTAGAATCCTAAAAAGATAAGAAATTTATTAGAAAAGGAAGATAAATTTTTACACTATTAAATAAATTATTATAAATTAAAAATGAATTAAATGAATTAAAAATGAATTAAATAATAAGAAAATCTAAAATTAGCTTAAATAAATGAAATAAAGAATTTGAAAAATCTAAAATATTATAAAACTAATTTTAAAACAGAAAATAGATTTATTATACAATTATACTAATTATTAATAATTATTAACTATTAAAAAGTATTAAAAACTAATATTTAATTATTAAAAATACTAAACAGTAAAAGAAAAATCTCAAACTTTTTACAAAATTCTAAAATAAATATAAGAAGCTAGGAAAAGTATAAAAATGGCAGCTTATGTACAAAAATAAGCTAATGGGCAAAAGCTCCAAAAGAGAATCTATCACTTAAGCTTGAAAAGAACTTCTTTTTGGCTTTTCTGTTTTCTGGACTAGTTATACATAGATATTATACATATGTGCTGCAAATGGAACTATACAAACCAAGAAATAATCAAGAAATAAGCTTATGAGCCCAACAGTTAAGCTTTTGGCTTGACTGTTGGAGCTCAAGCTCCAAATAAGCTAGAAAAAGGCTATACAGATAAAATAAAAGGCAAAATGAGATTTACATAAGTCCAATAAGCAAGTATGAAACAGAAAATGGACTTCTACAGTGTGAGCTTATGGTTTAGACAATCAAGCTTTTGGCTTGACTTGGATGGATTTGAGGCCTCAAAGGACCTGTAATAAGCTTCCCACAGGAAAAAGAAAGTGAAAAATATATATATACAAGCAATATAGACAAGTATGAACAATCATGTGCACTGGCATTCACCCATAAGCTAGCAATAAGCTCATAAGCTATTCCAGTGCACATAGAACCAAACACCCCTACAGCTATTTGTAATGACCATTTAAGCTAATAGAATAAGCTTAAAAGGCCAAAATGAAAATTGGGATAGCAAGATGGGTTGGTTGGGTTGCCAAAAAGCCAAAGCTCATCAAGTGGGACCCACTGATGAGCTTTTGCTAGGCTTATGAAGATGCTAAGAAACACTCAGTATATACTGATGGGCTCAGTATATACTGAGTTAATGGGACAATATATAAGCTTGATGCAGCCTAGGTTAATAAGCTGCAATATGAAAATTAAGCACTGGATCATGAAGCTGGGTTGCTAAGTTTCCTAAAAAGCTAGGCCACTCAACCCATGGATCTTTATTGAGCTTGTAAGAGCTTGAAGGAAATGGTGCAAATGGACTGCATAAGCAGTCCATTGTTATGAATGGGCAAACATCAAGCTCATCTTTGACTTATCAAATAAGCTCATGATAGCTCAACTTAAATTGAGGCATCAATATGGACTGCTTGGCTTTTTGAAAAGCCAAGAGTCACAAGCTCAAGCTCAATAAGGAGCTTATCAAAAGCTATGTTAACAAGCCCCACTCAACTGTTTGCTTCAGTTGAGTGGTCTAAATGGGACAAATTAGAATGAGGGATTAAGCTATGCAAATAAGCTAATAAGAGAAAAATAAACATACACATAAAAACTAGACCACAATGGCAACACAAATAAGCCAAGTACACCAGCTAGGGTCAAGTTCACAAGCTTATGCAAGCTTGTGAACTTGACACCATAACTGTGGTGCAGGGCATCATAACAGAACAGGTACTAAAAATAAGCAATAAAATAAGCACTTTAAAAGCTAAGAAATGGAAAACTAATATTTTTGTGATTTTCTTAAGCAGCTGAACTAAATAATCCCAAAAGCTTAAAGGCTAAATCCTAATATTGAATACACAATAAAATTCTACATTTTATTCAAAAACGACTATAATGAAAAATTGACTTTTTTTACAAGAACATAAAAGTTGACTATGGTGAATTTAGAAATCAAACCACTGATTATATATGATGTATTAAGCTATATAGAAACTAAAGTAAGCTAGATAACATACTTTTAAGCTAAAACTATGAATTGGGCAACCTAAATCTATGACAGTAAACTGTAATAACAAATTAAAAGGAGATTTGACTTTTTACAAAATAAGAACTGTATATTATAACTTAACTGAGTTAAAAGGTACTATTGTGATACATAACAATAACAATAACAACAAGCAAACATTTGACTGCTTAAGGATAAGCAGAACCAAACAGTCCTCTAAATAAGATTACATTGGACTTTCATAACAACCAACTGTATAAACAGAACCTATCAAATCCAGAAGCTTAAGTGTGTCAAACTAAGCATTTTTCAACCTAAACAATTAGTCACAAGAGTCTAGGTTTAGGATTTTCAAAAGTAAGTATTTTGACAGTCAACATGTAATTTCAAGCCACAATGGATTCCAAAACATAAACACCTGATGTTAAGCTATAATATTACTACATAACAACAATGAAACACAGATTCATGAAAATCATAGCATAAGAAGGATTAAAACAGTAAATGCAAAAATATGGCAAAAATGAAACTCACATGATCATGCTTGAAACTGAGTACCAAGGCTAAGAGACCACTCCTAGCTTATTGTCAGTAAGCTAGGAACCAGAAAATCCATCCAGCTTGACTCCTATCCCCAGAACTTCTTATTTGGATCACAGTTTGACTTCCATTGACTTTTTTGGTTTTTTTAGAACTTTTCTGAATTTAAAAGACTGAGACTGTTTTAATGAATCTGAAAACCTTAAAACTTTGTCAAGAGCTTGTTTTAGCTTAAAGATCCAAATAAACAACCATTTAACATGAAATTCAAATAACTTGAAAATTTAAAGGAAATAAGCAAAAACATTGAAACTGAGATTATACTGAATTTGAACTGAAATTAAAGATTCATTACACTAATTTAAGATGAAATACAACATTTGAAAGCTTAAAAGATGTTTTTAACTAAGAAAACAATAAAAGTTACAACTACTTGACTAAGGCTTAAGGCCAAAGTACTTTTTCCTCTGCTCTTTCTTCTCTTTTTATATCCAATCAGCTTCTCTTTGACCTCTGAATATTTCCCACCACATTTGAGCCATTGGATGCTTGAGACTCATCATATCCGTCCAAGTGGTGTTTTGGCGCCAAATTTGTCAAGAGCAGGTTTTAGCTATTAATGGGGTGAGTTGAGTCAATAAAGAGAGTTTGGTTGTTAGTGGATGTGGAGGGGACAAAGTATGGAGAGGGTGGTGGAAAAAGTCATGGAAACTGCTCTGGTTTTGAGGATTCAGTGGTATGTGAAGGGATGAACAGTGTTGGCGGTTTATCTCTTCGTTTGACTTTGTTTGACCGAGGACTAATATCAAACGGGGTTGGGAGATGGGCTAGGGGTTTGGGCCAGAGGTTGGGTAGATTGGATTTTGGGCTTGGTATAGGATCCGCTTGGTTTAATAGAATACAAGGACCAAAAGTGTACAACTGCCAAACATGAGGGACTGAACATGAACTTTTTCCAATGCTCTCACAAGGACCAAACTTGACAACTTTGATAATATAAGAACCCTTTTTTTGCATAAAATTTCATTTTAAAAGGTTAAAAGGACCTTATTTGTAATTTTTGGATCTTTAGGGACTAAAGTTGTAAATTTTCCCAAAAGTTATCAAATTGTTCCATTTGTTAAATCATGCATAGTACAAGGGTATTATTTGTAAAATTCCAAGTTTAGAATACCCAGGGACCATTTCTGCCAATTTTGTAACTTGAGGGGTAAAAATTGCCATTTTGTGTAAACTTTTGTCCAGGGATGTTTTGTGAACATTTTTGATTTCCCAAGGACTTAAGTTGACTTTTCATTCATTTAAAACTTTTAGGGACTAGTTTTGACATTTTGTGTAACTCCAGGGACTGAAAACGACAATTGTTGTGAAATTGATCAAGTTTCACTTGTTTTTCAATCTTTTGTACCTGAATCACATAAAAACACATTTTCATGAATTTGTATCATTTTGAAAGTCATTTGTGTGTTTTTGGTTGTTTTTGTGGGTTTATATAATACAAATATATGTGTATTTAGACACATATCAAATCCCCCACACTGAACTATTGCTAGTCCCTAGCAATCTTTTGAAACTTTAATGGATTTGAAAAACTCTTTACCAAAAGCCATTACTTCTGGAGTAGCCAAATGTTTCAGTTCAAGTAAGAACTATGGTACACCGATAACCATGTGATTTTGAGCAAACCACCAGCTTTCAACGGATTTGATTCGTCTTTACCAGAAGCCGTACCCTTCTGGACTAGCCAACTCTTAGATAAATTATCAGCATTATCTTTGGTGAGCTGAATACCAATTATGGATTTTCCACTGCCTTTACCACAAGCCATAATCTTGCGGGCTAGCCAACTCTTCACTTTTTAGGATATGGTGAGTTGATTACCATACAACTTATTAGCAAGTTGTCAACTAAAAACGGATTTGGAATATCTTTACCAAGAGCCGTTTGCTCCTGGATTAGCCAATCCTTTTGTGGGTTAGACATGGTGGACTGATTACCATTTGTTGTGTTTAGTACATAGTACTTCCACTAAAAAAAAATTTTAAATTTTGGCCATTTTGGGGAAAAAGGGACTAAAAGGGCACATTTATGATCAAATTCGCCAGAATTTCCCCCCCACACTTAGAAATGAATATTGTCCTCAATATTCAAAGTATGGAAACACAACAATTATTTTATTTTTTAATATTTACAATTTTCAAAGTTTTAATATGTACAACAGGTGGGTTATTACCCCCACACTAGGTGGTAGAACAGAGAAAGAAGACAGAAATATGGGTGAAAACCCATATAGTGTGGCTTGTTTTTGATAACCAAGTCACTAGCTTGACTTGACCCCGAATTAAATTGGTTCATGGGGAACTGAGTGGGACTGCCACTCAAAGATTGGGTGAGAAATTGGAGTGGGATTGCCACTCACAGAATTATGAAATTCATCACTTAAGATGAGTCTAAGAATCTTAGAAAGAAACTTAGAAAAGACGAGAAGAATCTTTTGATTTTTGATTTTATAAAAAGAAATGGAAAATATTTTTGTATTTTTTAAGTTTATATATATATGTACAAAAGAAATTCCTAACAACCGCCCCTCGAAAGGGAATCTGGGTCTGACAGAGCTCAGCAACTGTAAACAGCCAACAACCAAATGTTGTAACTGAGGGACTTATCAAACTGGGCAAGTTGTGTAAAGGAAAAAATGTTTTTGTGTTTTATATTGTTTTTGGAATGAAAATATGATATTATATATATATTATACAAGGGATAGATATAAAACACAAGTACGTTACGCAGCACACCTCCCCGGCAGCGGCGCCAAAATTTGATTCCTCCCGAACCACCATCTGTTACGGTTGACAGCCCGGGAGAAAAATGCAAGTTTACCAAGGATAAAAATAACCTTGAATCGTTTATGTCCTGGTGAGGTGTGATATCCTGAATACAACGACTGTGTGATAGAATGATGCGATCAAGAATGTACAAAAACAGGAATCTGATTGACTAACACTAGGAATGTGAATAGTAATAGCTCTGTCACAGCTATGTCGTTAAAAACGTACAATCAGAAACCTAAAAACGCAAAAGATATACAAACATACGTTACTAAAACGTAAACGTTTAAAAACAAAACGACTATAACTATAATAGAGATTTACAAGTCTAGGCGACTTAAATGCAAATTAAATAAAATAAAAGATAAAAACTATTAAATAAACGCTATCACTATATTTACAATTGATGTTTGTGATTTTGTTTATTAAACTTATTATATAATTTACAAATTATAAAAGTGTAAGAAAACTTAAAAATCTAAAACAAGAACGTATATGTGACAATTACTTACATGTAACAAAATAAAAAGTGAATTCTATCAAATATAACTCCCACAAATGTGAAAATCATATTTTTAGAATCCTAAAAAGATAAGAAATTTATTAGAAAAGGAAGATAAATTTTTACACTATTAAATAAATTATTATAAAGTAAAAATGAATTAAATGAATTAAAAATGAATTAAATAATAAGAAAATCTAAAATTAGCTTAAATAAATGAAATAAAGAATTTGAAAAATCTAAAATATTATAAAACTAATTTTAAAACAGAAAATAGATTTATTATACAATTATACTAATTATTAATAATTATTAACTATTAAAAAGTATTAAAAACTAATATTTAATTATTAAAAATACTAAACAGTAAAAGAAAAATCTCAAACTTTTTACAAAATTCTAAAATAAATATAAGAAGCTAGGAAAAGTATAAAAATGGCAGCTTATGTACAAAAATAAGCTAATGGGCAAAAGCTCCAAAAGAGAATCTATCACTTAAGCTTGAAAAGAACTTCTTTTTGGCTTTTCTGTTTTCTGGACTAGTTATACATAGATATTATACATATGTGCTGCAAATGGAACTATACAAACCAAGAAATAATCAAGAAATAAGCTTATGAGCCCAACAGTTAAGCTTTTGGCTTGACTGTTGGAGCTCAAGCTCCAAATAAGCTAGAAAAAGGCTATACAGATAAAATAAAAGGCAAAATGAGATTTACATAAGTCCAATAAGCAAGTATGAAACAGAAAATGGACTTCTACAGTGTGAGCTTATGGTTTAGACAATCAAGCTTTTGGCTTGACTTGGATGGATTTGAGGCCTCAAAGGACCTGTAATAAGCTTCCCACAGGAAAAAGAAAGTGAAAAATATATATATACAAGCAATATAGACAAGTATGAACAATCATGTGCACTGGCATTCACCCATAAGCTAGCAATAAGCTCATAAGCTATTCCAGTGCACATAGAACCAAACACCCCTACAGCTATTTGTAATGACCATTTAAGCTAATAGAATAAGCTTAAAAGGCCAAAATGAAAATTGGGATAGCAAGATGGGTTGGTTGGGTTGCCAAAAAGCCAAAGCTCATCAAGTGGGACCCACTGATGAGCTTTTGCTAGGCTTATGAAGATGCTAAGAAACACTCAGTATATACTGATGGGCTCAGTATATACTGAGTTAATGGGACAATATATAAGCTTGATGCAGCCTAGGTTAATAAGCTGCAATATGAAAATTAAGCACTGGATCATGAAGCTGGGTTGCTAAGTTTCCTAAAAAGCTAGGCCACTCAACCCATGGATCTTTATTGAGCTTGTAAGAGCTTGAAGGAAATGGTGCAAATGGACTGCATAAGCAGTCCATTGTTATGAATGGGCAAACATCAAGCTCATCTTTGACTTATCAAATAAGCTCATGATAGCTCAACTTAAATTGAGGCATCAATATGGACTGCTTGGCTTTTTGAAAAGCCAAGAGTCACAAGCTCAAGCTCAATAAGGAGCTTATCAAAAGCTATGTTAACAAGCCCCACTCAACTGTTTGCTTCAGTTGAGTGGTCTAAATGGGACAAATTAGAATGAGGGATTAAGCTATGCAAATAAGCTAATAAGAGAAAAATAAACATACACATAAAAACTAGACCACAATGGCAACACAAATAAGCCAAGTACACCAGCTAGGGTCAAGTTCACAAGCTTATGCAAGCTTGTGAACTTGACACCATAACTGTGGTGCAGGGCATCATAACAGAACAGGTACTAAAAATAAGCAATAAAATAAGCACTTTAAAAGCTAAGAAATGGAAAACTAATATTTTTGTGATTTTCTTAAGCAGCTGAACTAAATAATCCCAAAAGCTTAAAGGCTAAATCCTAATATTGAATACACAATAAAATTCTACATTTTATTCAAAAACGACTATAATGAAAAATTGACTTTTTTTACAAGAACATAAAAGTTGACTATGGTGAATTTAGAAATCAAACCACTGATTATATATGATGTATTAAGCTATATAGAAACTAAAGTAAGCTAGATAACATACTTTTAAGCTAAAACTATGAATTGGGCAACCTAAATCTATGACAGTAAACTGTAATAACAAATTAAAAGGAGATTTGACTTTTTACAAAATAAGAACTGTATATTATAACTTAACTGAGTTAAAAGGTACTATTGTGATACATAACAATAACAATAACAACAAGCAAACATTTGACTGCTTAAGGATAAGCAGAACCAAACAGTCCTCTAAATAAGATTACATTGGACTTTCATAACAACCAACTGTATAAACAGAACCTATCAAATCCAGAAGCTTAAGTGTGTCAAACTAAGCATTTTTCAACCTAAACAATTAGTCACAAGAGTCTAGGTTTAGGATTTTCAAAAGTAAGTATTTTGACAGTCAACATGTAATTTCAAGCCACAATGGATTCCAAAACATAAACACCTGATGTTAAGCTATAATATTACTACATAACAACAATGAAACACAGATTCATGAAAATCATAGCATAAGAAGGATTAAAACAGTAAATGCAAAAATATGGCAAAAATGAAACTCACATGATCATGCTTGAAACTGAGTACCAAGGCTAAGAGACCACTCCTAGCTTATTGTCAGTAAGCTAGGAACCAGAAAATCCATCCAGCTTGACTCCTATCCCCAGAACTTCTTATTTGGATCACAGTTTGACTTCCATTGACTTTTTTGGTTTTTTTAGAACTTTTCTGAATTTAAAAGACTGAGACTGTTTTAATGAATCTGAAAACCTTAAAACTTTGTCAAGAGCTTGTTTTAGCTTAAAGATCCAAATAAACAACCATTTAACATGAAATTCAAATAACTTGAAAATTTAAAGGAAATAAGCAAAAACATTGAAACTGAGATTATACTGAATTTGAACTGAAATTAAAGATTCATTACACTAATTTAAGATGAAATACAACATTTGAAAGCTTAAAAGATGTTTTTAACTAAGAAAACAATAAAAGTTACAACTACTTGACTAAGGCTTAAGGCCAAAGTACTTTTTCCTCTGCTCTTTCTTCTCTTTTTATATCCAATCAGCTTCTCTTTGACCTCTGAATATTTCCCACCACATTTGAGCCATTGGATGCTTGAGACTCATCATATCCGTCCAAGTGGTGTTTTGGCGCCAAATTTGTCAAGAGCAGGTTTTAGCTATTAATGGGGTGAGTTGAGTCAATAAAGAGAGTTTGGTTGTTAGTGGATGTGGAGGGGACAAAGTATGGAGAGGGTGGTGGGAAAAGTCATGGAAACTGCTCTGGTTTTGAGGATTCAGTGGTATGTGAAGGGATGAACAGTGTTGGCGGTTTATCTCTTCGTTTGACTTTGTTTGACCGAGGACTAATATCAAACGGGGTTGGGAGATGGGCTAGGGGTTTGGGCCAGAGGTTGGGTAGATTGGATTTTGGGCTTGGTATAGGATCCGCTTGGTTTAATAGAATACAAGGACCAAAAGTGTACAACTGCCAAACATGAGGGACTGAACATGAACTTTTTCCAATGCTCTCACAAGGACCAAACTTGACAACTTTGATAATATAAGAACCCTTTTTTTGCATAAAATTTCATTTTAAAAGGTTAAAAGGACCTTATTTGTAATTTTTGGATCTTTAGGGACTAAAGTTGTAAATTTTCCCAAAAGTTATCAAATTGTTCCATTTGTTAAATCATGCATAGTACAAGGGTATTATTTGTAAAATTCCAAGTTTAGAATACCCAGGGACCATTTCTGCCAATTTTGTAACTTGAGGGGTAAAAATTGCCATTTTGTGTAAACTTTTGTCCAGGGATGTTTTGTGAACATTTTTGATTTCCCAAGGACTTAAGTTGACTTTTCATTCATTTAAAACTTTTAGGGACTAGTTTTGACATTTTGTGTAACTCCAGGGACTGAAAACGACAATTGTTGTGAAATTGATCAAGTTTCACTTGTTTTTCAATCTTTTGTACCTGAATCACATAAAAACACATTTTCATGAATTTGTATCATTTTGAAAGTCATTTGTGTGTTTTTGGTTGTTTTTGTGGGTTTATATAATACAAATATATGTGTATTTAGACACATATCAAATCCCCCACACTGAACTATTGCTAGTCCCTAGCAATCTTTTGAAACTTTAATGGATTTGAAAAACTCTTTACCAAAAGCCATTACTTCTGGAGTAGCCAAATGTTTCAGTTCAAGTAAGAACTATGGTACACCGATAACCATGTGATTTTGAGCAAACCACCAGCTTTCAACGGATTTGATTCGTCTTTACCAGAAGCCGTACCCTTCTGGACTAGCCAACTCTTAGATAAATTATCAGCATTATCTTTGGTGAGCTGAATACCAATTATGGATTTTCCACTGCCTTTACCACAAGCCATAATCTTGCGGGCTAGCCAACTCTTCACTTTTTAGGATATGGTGAGTTGATTACCATACAACTTATTAGCAAGTTGTCAACTAAAAACGGATTTGGAATATCTTTACCAAGAGCCGTTTGCTCCTGGATTAGCCAATCCTTTTGTGGGTTAGACATGGTGGACTGATTACCATTTGTTGTGTTTAGTACATAGTACTTCCACTAAAAAAAAATTTTAAATTTTGGCCATTTTGGGGAAAAAGGGACTAAAAGGGCACATTTATGATCAAATTCGCCAGAATTTCCCCCCCACACTTAGAAATGAATATTGTCCTCAATATTCAAAGTATGGAAACACAACAATTATTTTATTTTTTAATATTTACAATTTTCAAAGTTTTAATATGTACAACAGGTGGGTTATTACCCCCACACTAGGTGGTAGAACAGAGAAAGAAGACAGAAATATGGGTGAAAACCCATATAGTGTGGCTTGTTTTTGATAACCAAGTCACTAGCTTGACTTGACCCCGAATTAAATTGGTTCATGGGGAACTGAGTGGGACTGCCACTCAAAGATTGGGTGAGAAATTGGAGTGGGATTGCCACTCACAGAATTATGAAATTCATCACTTAAGATGAGTCTAAGAATCTTAGAAAGAAACTTAGAAAAGACGAGAAGAATCTTTTGATTTTTGATTTTATAAAAAGAAATGGAAAATATTTTTGTATTTTTTAAGTTTATATATATATGTACAAAAGAAATTCCTAACAACCGCCCCTCGAAAGGGAATCTGGGTCTGACAGAGCTCAGCAACTGTAAACAGCCAACAACCAAATGTTGTAACTGAGGGACTTATCAAACTGGGCAAGTTGTGTAAAGGAAAAAATGTTTTTGTGTTTTATATTGTTTTTGGAATGAAAATATGATATTATATATATATATTATACAAGGGATAGATATAAAACACAAGTACGTTACGCAGCACACCTCCCCGGCAGCGGCGCCAAAATTTGATTCCTCCCGAACCACCATCTGTTACGGTTGACAGCCCGGGAGAAAAATGCAAGTTTACCAAGGATAAAAATAACCTTGAATCGTTTATGTCCTGGTGAGGTGTGATATCCTGAATACAACGACTGTGTGATAGAATGATGCGATCAAGAATGTACAAAAACAGGAATCTGATTGACTAACACTAGGAATGTGAATAGTAATAGCTCTGTCACAGCTATGTCGTTAAAAACGTACAATCAGAAACCTAAAAACGCAAAAGATATACAAACATACGTTACTAAAACGTAAACGTTTAAAAACAAAACGACTATAACTATAATAGAGATTTACAAGTCTAGGCGACTTAAATGCAAATTAAATAAAATAAAAGATAAAAACTATTAAATAAACGCTATCACTATATTTACAATTGATGTTTGTGATTTTGTTTATTAAACTTATTATATAATTTACAAATTATAAAAGTGTAAGAAAACTTAAAAATCTAAAACAAGAACGTATATGTGACAATTACTTACATGTAACAAAATAAAAAGTGAATTCTATCAAATATAACTCCCACAAATGTGAAAATCATATTTTTAGAATCCTAAAAAGATAAGAAATTTATTAGAAAAGGAAGATAAATTTTTACACTATTAAATAAATTATTATAAATTAAAAATGAATTAAATGAATTAAAAATGAATTAAATAATAAGAAAATCTAAAATTAGCTTAAATAAATGAAATAAAGAATTTGAAAAATCTAAAATATTATAAAACTAATTTTAAAACAGAAAATAGATTTATTATACAATTATACTAATTATTAATAATTATTAACTATTAAAAAGTATTAAAAACTAATATTTAATTATTAAAAATACTAAACAGTAAAAGAAAAATCTCAAACTTTTTACAAAATTCTAAAATAAATATAAGAAGCTAGGAAAAGTATAAAAATGGCAGCTTATGTACAAAAATAAGCTAATGGGCAAAAGCTCCAAAAGAGAATCTATCACTTAAGCTTGAAAAGAACTTCTTTTTGGCTTTTCTGTTTTCTGGACTAGTTATACATAGATATTATACATATGTGCTGCAAATGGAACTATACAAACCAAGAAATAATCAAGAAATAAGCTTATGAGCCCAACAGTTAAGCTTTTGGCTTGACTGTTGGAGCTCAAGCTCCAAATAAGCTAGAAAAAGGCTATACAGATAAAATAAAAGGCAAAATGAGATTTACATAAGTCCAATAAGCAAGTATGAAACAGAAAATGGACTTCTACAGTGTGAGCTTATGGTTTAGACAATCAAGCTTTTGGCTTGACTTGGATGGATTTGAGGCCTCAAAGGACCTGTAATAAGCTTCCCACAGGAAAAAGAAAGTGAAAAATATATATATACAAGCAATATAGACAAGTATGAACAATCATGTGCACTGGCATTCACCCATAAGCTAGCAATAAGCTCATAAGCTATTCCAGTGCACATAGAACCAAACACCCCTACAGCTATTTGTAATGACCATTTAAGCTAATAGAATAAGCTTAAAAGGCCAAAATGAAAATTGGGATAGCAAGATGGGTTGGTTGGGTTGCCAAAAAGCCAAAGCTCATCAAGTGGGACCCACTGATGAGCTTTTGCTAGGCTTATGAAGATGCTAAGAAACACTCAGTATATACTGATGGGCTCAGTATATACTGAGTTAATGGGACAATATATAAGCTTGATGCAGCCTAGGTTAATAAGCTGCAATATGAAAATTAAGCACTGGATCATGAAGCTGGGTTGCTAAGTTTCCTAAAAAGCTAGGCCACTCAACCCATGGATCTTTATTGAGCTTGTAAGAGCTTGAAGGAAATGGTGCAAATGGACTGCATAAGCAGTCCATTGTTATGAATGGGCAAACATCAAGCTCATCTTTGACTTATCAAATAAGCTCATGATAGCTCAACTTAAATTGAGGCATCAATATGGACTGCTTGGCTTTTTGAAAAGCCAAGAGTCACAAGCTCAAGCTCAATAAGGAGCTTATCAAAAGCTATGTTAACAAGCCCCACTCAACTGTTTGCTTCAGTTGAGTGGTCTAAATGGGACAAATTAGAATGAGGGATTAAGCTATGCAAATAAGCTAATAAGAGAAAAATAAACATACACATAAAAACTAGACCACAATGGCAACACAAATAAGCCAAGTACACCAGCTAGGGTCAAGTTCACAAGCTTATGCAAGCTTGTGAACTTGACACCATAACTGTGGTGCAGGGCATCATAACAGAACAGGTACTAAAAATAAGCAATAAAATAAGCACTTTAAAAGCTAAGAAATGGAAAACTAATATTTTTGTGATTTTCTTAAGCAGCTGAACTAAATAATCCCAAAAGCTTAAAGGCTAAATCCTAATATTGAATACACAATAAAATTCTACATTTTATTCAAAAACGACTATAATGAAAAATTGACTTTTTTTACAAGAACATAAAAGTTGACTATGGTGAATTTAGAAATCAAACCACTGATTATATATGATGTATTAAGCTATATAGAAACTAAAGTAAGCTAGATAACATACTTTTAAGCTAAAACTATGAATTGGGCAACCTAAATCTATGACAGTAAACTGTAATAACAAATTAAAAGGAGATTTGACTTTTTACAAAATAAGAACTGTATATTATAACTTAACTGAGTTAAAAGGTACTATTGTGATACATAACAATAACAATAACAACAAGCAAACATTTGACTGCTTAAGGATAAGCAGAACCAAACAGTCCTCTAAATAAGATTACATTGGACTTTCATAACAACCAACTGTATAAACAGAACCTATCAAATCCAGAAGCTTAAGTGTGTCAAACTAAGCATTTTTCAACCTAAACAATTAGTCACAAGAGTCTAGGTTTAGGATTTTCAAAAGTAAGTATTTTGACAGTCAACATGTAATTTCAAGCCACAATGGATTCCAAAACATAAACACCTGATGTTAAGCTATAATATTACTACATAACAACAATGAAACACAGATTCATGAAAATCATAGCATAAGAAGGATTAAAACAGTAAATGCAAAAATATGGCAAAAATGAAACTCACATGATCATGCTTGAAACTGAGTACCAAGGCTAAGAGACCACTCCTAGCTTATTGTCAGTAAGCTAGGAACCAGAAAATCCATCCAGCTTGACTCCTATCCCCAGAACTTCTTATTTGGATCACAGTTTGACTTCCATTGACTTTTTTGGTTTTTTTAGAACTTTTCTGAATTTAAAAGACTGAGACTGTTTTAATGAATCTGAAAACCTTAAAACTTTGTCAAGAGCTTGTTTTAGCTTAAAGATCCAAATAAACAACCATTTAACATGAAATTCAAATAACTTGAAAATTTAAAGGAAATAAGCAAAAACATTGAAACTGAGATTATACTGAATTTGAACTGAAATTAAAGATTCATTACACTAATTTAAGATGAAATACAACATTTGAAAGCTTAAAAGATGTTTTTAACTAAGAAAACAATAAAAGTTACAACTACTTGACTAAGGCTTAAGGCCAAAGTACTTTTTCCTCTGCTCTTTCTTCTCTTTTTATATCCAATCAGCTTCTCTTTGACCTCTGAATATTTCCCACCACATTTGAGCCATTGGATGCTTGAGACTCATCATATCCGTCCAAGTGGTGTTTTGGCGCCAAATTTGTCAAGAGCAGGTTTTAGCTATTAATGGGGTGAGTTGAGTCAATAAAGAGAGTTTGGTTGTTAGTGGATGTGGAGGGGACAAAGTATGGAGAGGGTGGTGGAAAAAGTCATGGAAACTGCTCTGGTTTTGAGGATTCAGTGGTATGTGAAGGGATGAACAGTGTTGGCGGTTTATCTCTTCGTTTGACTTTGTTTGACCGAGGACTAATATCAAACGGGGTTGGGAGATGGGCTAGGGGTTTGGGCCAGAGGTTGGGTAGATTGGATTTTGGGCTTGGTATAGGATCCGCTTGGTTTAATAGAATACAAGGACCAAAAGTGTACAACTGCCAAACATGAGGGACTGAACATGAACTTTTTCCAATGCTCTCACAAGGACCAAACTTGACAACTTTGATAATATAAGAACCCTTTTTTTGCATAAAATTTCATTTTAAAAGGTTAAAAGGACCTTATTTGTAATTTTTGGATCTTTAGGGACTAAAGTTGTAAATTTTCCCAAAAGTTATCAAATTGTTCCATTTGTTAAATCATGCATAGTACAAGGGTATTATTTGTAAAATTCCAAGTTTAGAATACCCAGGGACCATTTCTGCCAATTTTGTAACTTGAGGGGTAAAAATTGCCATTTTGTGTAAACTTTTGTCCAGGGATGTTTTGTGAACATTTTTGATTTCCCAAGGACTTAAGTTGACTTTTCATTCATTTAAAACTTTTAGGGACTAGTTTTGACATTTTGTGTAACTCCAGGGACTGAAAACGACAATTGTTGTGAAATTGATCAAGTTTCACTTGTTTTTCAATCTTTTGTACCTGAATCACATAAAAACACATTTTCATGAATTTGTATCATTTTGAAAGTCATTTGTGTGTTTTTGGTTGTTTTTGTGGGTTTATATAATACAAATATATGTGTATTTAGACACATATCAAATCCCCCACACTGAACTATTGCTAGTCCCTAGCAATCTTTTGAAACTTTAATGGATTTGAAAAACTCTTTACCAAAAGCCATTACTTCTGGAGTAGCCAAATGTTTCAGTTCAAGTAAGAACTATGGTACACCGATAACCATGTGATTTTGAGCAAACCACCAGCTTTCAACGGATTTGATTCGTCTTTACCAGAAGCCGTACCCTTCTGGACTAGCCAACTCTTAGATAAATTATCAGCATTATCTTTGGTGAGTTGAATACCAATTATGGATTTTCCACTGCCTTTACCACAAGCCATAATCTTGCGGGCTAGCCAACTCTTCACTTTTTAGGATATGGTGAGTTGATTACCATACAACTTATTAGCAAGTTGTCAACTAAAAACGGATTTGGAATATCTTTACCAAGAGCCGTTTGCTCCTGGATTAGCCAATCCTTTTGTGGGTTAGACATGGTGGACTGATTACCATTTGTTGTGTTTAGTACATAGTACTTCCACTAAAAAAAAATTTTAAATTTTGGCCATTTTGGGGAAAAAGGGACTAAAAGGGCACATTTATGATCAAATTCGCCAGAATTTCCCCCCCACACTTAGAAATGAATATTGTCCTCAATATTCAAAGTATGGAAACACAACAATTATTTTATTTTTTAATATTTACAATTTTCAAAGTTTTAATATGTACAACAGGTGGGTTATTACCCCCACACTAGGTGGTAGAACAGAGAAAGAAGACAGAAATATGGGTGAGAAATTGATCTTGATAGAGAAATTGCTAAGAAGATAGCAGAAGATCAAATTACTGAGAAAGTTGTTGAAAAGAAAAGATTGAAAGAAATAGAAGTTGCAAGCTTTTTGGAAGCTAAAAGATTGGATAGAATGGAAAATACTGATTCAATTTCAACTGTTCAACCTACAATTATGAAAGAGAAAGCTCCAGAGTTTAGTTATGTTCCTACTAAAGAAGATATTCAGTTTCTGGTGACTAATAATCCAGAAATCAAGAAAAAGGCAATTGACCTTGTTGCTGATGCATCCTTAACTAAGGAACAAAGAATAGCTCAGTTGAAGGATTTTATTATAATGAAGAACAATCAAGCACTTGATGATGTGATTAATTTAGTCAAAAAGGTTCAGAAGAAACAAAGACAACCAACAAAGGCACAAATACTTGCATATATGAAGACTTATTGTTGTCATGTTGGTAACTGGAAAAAGCATCAATTTAAAGGAATGTCTGATGATCAAGTTGAAAAGGCTTACTACAGAACTGTAAAACAAGATAAATCTTTTATTCCAAAGGATTCTGAAGAAGAAGAAAGAAGGTTTCCTAGATTGAAGAGAAAGGCCAAAGTAAGTGATTCTCAAACAGTTAAGAAGACTAAGGTTGGTGAAGATCATACAAAGTCTACTGAGAAGGAAATTCCTACTGAGAAGTTTACTGCAGAACAACTGACTGGAATGATGATTATAGTTGAAGAAGATTTTCATCCAGAACCACTGCAAGTTCGACATCCTATTATTGATTGGGAAGTTTTCACTGCTAGCAATTTTGCTCCATCATGGAAGATCACAAGGCTAGGTGGTGCAACTTCATCATTCATGACATTTGAAGATCTTGTTAAAGCTTTTGACAGAGATGACCTTAATACACTATGGAGGTTAGTACAAGAAAGGTTTAATGCTCAGGATCTCAAAGATACAAAGGAAATGCAGTTATGGGTGAATCTTAGAAGGCTCTATGAACCAAATGTTGATGATGACTTCTGGAAAACCTTATTCACAAGTTTTGGTACTAAATGGTTTTACTATGATTCATGTGAAGTTCATCATGTTTCTACGACTAATGGAGAAGACTTTTTCATGCTTGCTGAGAAAGAATATCCACTTAGAGCTGGAGCTCTTACAGTGATGTTAACCTTACCAATAAGAGTCAATGAAGACAGTGAGAAGGTCAGAGCATTGTTACAAAGGCTTCAAGATCAATGTTCAAGAGCAATACAAAAGTTAAGAGAAAAGAAGTGAAGTGTTTGATTGAATTCCCCAAATCCTTGAAGATAATGCATATTGAAGAAACTTATTGATTTGCAAAGAAATCATAAGTTTAGGGGAGGATTGTTGGGAATAATCCGTTACCACGGATAGTTGTGGTTTACACTGCATGGATTAATACTAGCAGTGGAAACATATTCCCACTGCAAGTTCGTCATTACCACTGCTATCAGTTTATGATAAGGTTAAACGCGTCTAGATAAGTATAGAATAGATCTTGTGTATATTCTATTATGTTAGCTTTATACTTATCTTGTAAAGGACTCCTTGTTGTATAAAACGAGATCCTAGGTCATTGTCTTAGGTACGTATAACATTACAAGATTACCTACGAAAGCTTCAAGGTGTAACCCTAGTGATAAGTTAAGATCACTCGTATTATTCATTAATAATATTGGAGCTTGAGTTTTGTGTTAACTTGTGTTCATTCTCTTACATCATATAATTCGTCTTCTAAGTATTAATTAAGTAAATTCCGCTTGCTTGATAATATCATACAAAATATCATTGACATAAGGAGAGTGTACAGATCCATCACATTCATATTTACAGACTCATCGTAAAAAGAAGAAGTTACTAGTAAGAAGTTGCATTTTTCTTTTTTTAAACAAAGTTGTTTATTAAGAATAAACCAAAAAGTGAAACTTCGCGAGGTTTCCGAGACATCGTATATAAAGGTCGTTATGGTGCTCCTGATTATTTAGTCACCGCCTAAGTGAGCATCTGATGTACGATGCATATACATTTCGGAAGAGGTTTTGCATGAGTCTAGAGCTATTCACAAGCATAGTTAAAAATGTAACTAATTACTGTGAATTATCTCTTAATAATATCGATTGTACTGGAAGAGAAGACATTTCGGCATTGATGAAGCGCACCTCCGCAATTCATCAATTGTCATATGACACCGTTCCTGACACCCTTAATGAATATTTGAAAATGGGCGCAACAAATTCTCATGATTCTATTTCTTGAAAGTATGTTATGGAAATATATGGAGCGGAGTATTCGCGAACACCAACTTACGATGATGTAGAAAAACTTTATCGGTTTCACAAAACAAGCGTATATTTTCGGGAATGGTAAGAAGCCTTGATTGTACATATTGGGAGTGGTTTCGTTGTCCAAATGCATATAAAGGGCAATGTTGTAGACGTAATCATGGTCTAAATCTATTCATTTTATTGGAAGTTGTGTTGGCGGTTAGTTCCCAGAACAGGGTAAGATAATCAAGTAGCAACTGCAATATCACTAGGTGGTTACCGGATATCACTTGGAATCGTGTGATCACTTTCCAAAGTAAACTATTCGACCCTAATGCCTGGGTTACATGAATATCTACTTGGGCTAAGACCAAATGTAGTTATAGAATTAGGCACAATTCAATAACCCTTTTGCTTAGAAGTGTTAATCGTTTTCTGTGTGTATCTCATGCATAATCTGATATCCTATTTATAGGAGGTTACTCTTAGCTAGTCAAATGGAATTATGAGAATTAATCGGCCCATTAATCGCCTCATAATTATCCCAATTATAGCCGTTAGTGGTTACATGACCAATTAAACGTGGTCATTAAGCAGTACTTACATAGCACTAGCAGTACTTTCCACTAGCAATACTTTACACTAGCAGTACTTTCAACTAGCAGTACTTTCCACTAAAAGAGTCAGGGTGTTCAGGGACCTTATGGGTGTACACTCCGTACCTCCTGACCCATTACCAGGTGTGAACTAATCCCACGAGTGTACTAAATTTTCCAACAATCCTCCCCAAATTTAGTTCACTTCCTTTGCATGAAAAACAAACATTAAACAAAACATGTGCATAAACGAAAATATCCTGAGGATTGAATTTCCATCTTAGTACATTACACGTTCAAATATTCGAGAATCAGTGTGTTCTAAGAATTGAACCCTTCAACCCATTTGAATACCTGAAGATAAAATACACACAAGTTTTCAAACACTTAAAAGCTCCTGACACTATACAAGCCATGTGTCCATATCCAAATTCATAAATGTTGTAAAAGCTAAAGTCCAAAAGCTTCCTGAAGCGGCAAAACTTCAACATTCACATAGGTGGTTCCTCTTTATTCATGCTCCTGTGTAGGATCGTAATATTTATTGTGTTGATGATTCGGGTGGTCTTGGATGATCAAAATACATGTTTGCCACAGTTAGAGAGTTAGTAGAGAGAGAGGGTGTTCTTGCTAGAGGTTTACACAAAGGGAATATTAGATTAAAATGAGAAGCACCACCCCTTCCATCCAAGGAAGGGGTATTTATAGTTACAATGAAACCGTCCTCCTATCGGACTGTGGATCAGGGATACAGTGGGTAAAGACCCGTCCTTCCTCCACGGTGTTACACTACGCTAAACTAAACTAATAACTAACTAATAAACTGGTAAATAACGTAACTAAAGATATGTCTACGAGCTAACTTATGCTAGTTAATACTTGGGGTGACCGACACTTCACTATGGAATTTTATAATTCCTAACAATCTCCCCCTAAGGGAGGTCACCCCATGTTTTACATTTCGAATCCTAGCATTCTATTTTAACTTCAGTCTTGAGCTCGTAGACTTGAATTCTTCATTTCCGCAATCTTTGTGCTTTAGCAGCGATTCTTCAAAGTCCGCATAGATTTGTACTTTTAGTGGAGGTCTTTGGTCTGATCCACATCTTTGATGATCTTCGAGCTTTCATTGAGATCATCAGCCACAGTAAATCTCTGGATCACCCTTTATTGTGTTACCATCATGTGAAGTTGTGACTTTCGGACCGACATGCTCACACTTTTGAATCATGACATCTTTCCATCAGAGTAGCGGAAGCCTTACTGGTTCATGATATTTGCAGCAGCGAAGTAGAAGCATAGTATGAAATATCAGAGCCAGGTTATGTAGATATGCACCAGTCATGATTTCTTCAAATTAAGTGTGGATGCTGTGAGCATGCGGCTTTGGATTGACTCCTCAATTCTGATCAACTGCAACCGTCCAAATGTACCTGCAAACAACAGTTAGCAATAAAGCGCACGAAGGTGTCTTTGATCACTTTCTTTGAATTGAGGTACACGGCCCACGGTTCCCCGTTGATCAGTACAAGTACTGCCTGTGATCAGGTAGGATTCCTAAGAATCTCCTTGACAGGGTTTCGCAGCTGTTCTAGCTGTTCTCAAACCGGAACGTCTCAAAGAAGACAACACGGAGTGAGTGAACCAGCAAATTGAGATTCACTGATTGATGAAAAATGATTTGAAAAACAATCGCGTATTGCTTAGAAGAAAGAGTTTTGCAATACGACGAAGGTTTTATAAGAAAGATCAGTTTTCAATCAAAAATACTTTTTTTGTTTGAAAATGAATACACATTCGACGTGCTAGAGAAAAGAAGGTTTGCACATCGAATGGTTTTTCCAAAAGTATTCGTCAATTCCAATCCTGGACCAAGGTTGATTCACGAGTGAATCGCCCCATCGTTTCTATCCAGTTGTCACAAGCTTGATCTTTAGAAAAGATCTCACATGCCACCTACCAAGAGCTTGTTTGATGTTGGCTCTAGAAGGCTTTCCATCTTCATCGTGAATATTTTCATATCACTCGGATGTTCTGGCAATACCACAAGGATAATGTGTAGGACTCTTAATATATAATCTTACTTTCCACATTGTGTGAACCAGCAAGTCTTCATTAATATAGTGTCCTGACGAGATATTGTGGATGATCTCTTGGCTCTAGACTCAATTGTGCATATTTGGTTCCTGTGCCGGAGACTAGGGAGAGGGTCTCCTTCTTCAATATCAACAATCTCTAAGAGAAAGTCGATAGATTATGTCGGTTCCCCGTGAGAATGAAACAAGCCCTTTTAAGAGGAACTTGAGTGGTTTGGGAAGTTTAGTGCAGTGCATCACTGGGTCCATGATGTCTTGTCTTCAATACCAGTGTTACCTTAGTAAACACCAGTAGCATATGTATTGAACCCGGTTACTGCCCTAAGGTTGAATTATTGGAGGGCTATTTCTTTTCACCCTTTTCATATTCATTTCTTTTTCATTCTTCAACCCCTTCAGTGCTTACCGAGACTTCATAACTAGAACCTTATTGGGTTTATTCCAGTACTAGCTCTGTCTCAGTCCGCACTCTTCCCATTTCTCATTTTTCTCCTTTTTTCATCATACCTAAGGACTCTACACTATCTAGTGGATTGTCCCTGGGTAGATCCATCCGGTTCTGGCGGATCATGGGAACGAATACCTAACCTAACCATCCGTATAACACCATGCATAAAGTAAATTGGTCGGTCTTTTGGTATTGTTCTTTCCTTCATGAAACCAATCGAAAAATCATTTGGAAAAACAATCAAGGTACTTGTGATACGAGATCAAAGCATTTTGTACCTTAATAGTTTTGATCATTTTAGAAATGCTCCCCCTCAACATGTTCATATGATTTAAAATTGTTTGGCACATGGAGGCAAGAGTTCTTTGAAATAATTTCTTTGAAATAATTTCTTGATCACAATTTCCTTAGAAAAAGCCATTTGAATTTCTTTGGTTAAATTCTCCCCCTCAATATGTGCATAGGATATTTGAAATCATTTTATCACATAGAGGCAAGAGTTCTTTTGAAGTACATTTACGATCACACAAGCCATTAAGAAACCATTTAAAACTCAATCAAGGTACTTTATGTTAAAACATAAAAGCATTTGCACCTTGATAGTTTCTTTTCTTTTAAAATGCTCCCCCTCAATATATACTTCGAGATTCGAAAGCGTTTAGCACATATGAGAGAGCAGCCTGCACAACTGAATCAAAACGATCAACTTTTATCAAATTTCAATATTAAATCACAAATTCTCCCCCGATCAAAAATATCAAACCCTTTGAGATTTTGGATCCCAAGTGATTTAATAACGTTTATAAAACATGGGAGAAAATGTGCCTGATTTAAAAACTCATCTAGTTTTTGGATAAATGCTCCCCCTCAACATGTGCATTATGTATACTGAAATCGTTTGGCACATGGAGGCAGGAGTGCCTTTGAAGGACTAAAACCAATTCCATTAAAATAGATTTGAGATTTAAATCACGATCTCTCACCCGATCAAAGATTTCAAACCATTTGAGATTAGTGATCCCAAAAGATTTAAATAATTTAGAAAATTTTGGGGAAAGACGTGGCAAGATTTGATTTTGAAAAAATGACAGATAAGGACCATTTTAAGACATTAAAGATTGTTAGTATCAGGTATGATTGTTTTAAGAGATCTTTTAGTAAAAATAAAACAATTTCACAATCAAACAAGAACAGAAAAAATTTCATTTTGACAGATCTTTGAGTTTTAAAGAAAATCATACCATGACATAACATTAAATCTTTAGATCACCACATTATAACGTACAAACGGACTTTTTGATGAAATATCGTTTGAAAATATTTAATTTGAAACCACTGAAGATTTGACAAAATAAGGTCCGGTTGATTTCTAAACATTGAATCCGATTTATTTTCAAAACAATATTTTCCAAAGTTTTAGAAAAATGGTATCATCACAATTATCCCTGCACAAAGATACGTTAGGTGGTTGAGAAGCTTCCGTTGTTGTTGCTGTAGGGTTTGGAAGAAAAACTATCTGCTGAAGCAGTGAGACTTCTTCTTACGTTGCATTTTGAATGCCAACCGAGGTCAAATTAAGCTCCGTTTCTTCAATCACTTAGAAGAAAACCATCTGCTGATGCAGTGAGACCTCTTACGTTGCATTTATACCAACTCTCCATAGAAGTCCAATTAAGCTCCGTTTCTTTATTTGTCAACCCGAGATATAGTTACCCTTTCCTTTCGGCATCCAATCATCTTCAATTGTGGGATCCGAATCGGGAACATTCTTTTATACCAATATACCTGCATACGTTAGTGAACACACATAAAAATATATGGTGGTCGACATCACCCAAACAAAAATCGACTAATAAAAGTCAATGCAACATATCAATCAGATCACATAAATGTATGGGAATAATGTGTTCATCAAACTCTAATCATCTAATCATAGCAATCATATCCTAGGCACCTAGTCCTTCAACATAGGTTAACATCATTTTTCAGTTTAAGCATTTAGGATAATTAAGAAAGCCCGTTAGATGATATAGATTTGAAAACATTCTCCCCCTCAATCAATGACTCATTTTTCTGAAAAGTTTTAAAAGCGCAGAAGTCATTGATTGAGTTTGCAAATTAATACGAAAACTCTGATACTGATTGATTTAAAAGCAACTCATTTACCACCATTAAGTTAAAACAAATATTTTTCTGAAGAATTTTAGACGGAAAAATATTTGAGTAGGAACAGCAGTCCTTCGACATACTTTCCTCATTTTGTTTTTAGGATAAGTGCACGAATTATGTGAAAATCGTTTAAGCGTAGCACTTTCCTTTCTTGAAAAACGTATCAGAAATAATAGCAAGCCATTGTTTAAGCCCGGGTTACAGTCTGAAATAACTGCAAGCCATATTTTGAGACATGTTTAGAAAGAAATATTTACACCTCCTGCTCGAACTTCATCTAAAGTCCCGTGACATTATTGAATGACATTTCTAAGACCGTAGATGTTATCGAAACCAGAAGACATGTCTTTAAAAAACATATTTTTGGTATTTTTAAATTTTCTGATTTTATGGGTTTTTGTTGGTTTTATATTTTTCTATTTTCTTTTTGTTGGTTTTATATTTTTGTATTCGGTTTTCTGAAAAGTATATACAAAGATAGAGAAGATGATATAGTAAAAGAAGATGATGATACGAGTACCGAGATAAGGATATCGAACAGCCCCGTTGTAGAAGATGGAAGTCATCATCTCTTAGTACATTCACCACCAAAGCTTTCGATGCTCCTGAATTGAGAAATTGAACCATCTGAAAGTGAGACTCTGGCAGCTTCCCCCCAAACCGAAAATCCTTAAGATGAGCAGATTCGAAGCTCTATTTCAAGCTTGCTTTAGCCAGGTGCACAAGAAAGCACACCATTATAATAAATCCCGCTGCTCCATTTAAGAACGATAATCGAGGATCTCCATTCGGGGTTATATCATCAACAAGAAGAACAACAACGTATCATCCCACTCATAAATAATCTTCTAAAATTTCTTTTCCACTGAAGTCTGAAGCAATCTATTCCAAAAAGGTGTCAAGAGAACAATTCCCCCAAGTAGATGAATTGATGCAGTCAGTCTCTTTGTATAATGCTCACGAACTCTCCCGAATACACATCATGAGGGGAATGAAAACACCTTCCCATGTTCACATTTTTCTTCCCGGATGATCGTGTATGAAGCTCAAGAACCCGAAGTACACCAATACCCAAGAGCTCTCTCGAATACACATCATGAGGGGAATGAAAACACCTCCCCATGTTCACATTTTTCTTCCCTGATGATCGTGTATGAAGCTCAAGTATCCGAAGTATACCAATACCCAAGGAAGGGATAACTGATAACATTGAAGAAGCACGCCAAGTCACTGATTATCTCTGCGGATGACAATCTCTGCGGATGTCATCTCCGGAATAAGTGATTATATATCTGAATCACTGATTAAGCCCTCAAGTGAAACAGCTGAGCGCCCCCAATGTACACACTCTCTCTCCCCTGATCATTGCGATACCATCGAAATCACCACACACTAGTGTACCTCTTTTATCTTCAGAAAATTTCTCTAACATCACTTCCCCCACGTAGTTGAAATACTAACACTAAACGCCTTGATGAGTAAAGCCTTGAGTTTCTCTGCGGTGATGACATTTGTTTTCCCGGGATATCTTCAATCACTTAGAAGAATTAAGTTCATCAAGTTTACTCGCCATGAGTCAAACCTTGAGTTTCTCTTCGGTAATAACATTTGTCTTCCCGGGATATCTTCAATTTCTTAGAAGTATTAAGTACATCAAGTTTACTCGCGTTTAGGTGCTTGACTCCTTCCCCCTTTCTGGTTTTGATACTTCAGAATCAGCAACTCTTTGAATGCCCAAATACTTGAAATTTGTTGAGAAGATCGCTTGAAGTCTTTGTGAGAATCAACATGCTGAATAATGTGAGCAAGTCTAATTGGGGATTAAATTTGACATATCACATTCCCCCAATTAGTGCTCTCCCCTAGACCGACAATCTTTTTGATAAATGCCCAAATTAAGAAGAAGTCTTTAGATCATTAAATGCAACTCGTCTTTGGTCTTCTAACATATAGCAAGAAATGTAGAACAGACTGTAGACTCGACCTTCTTCAAGATTGTCCAGTTGGGGAATAGATAATTAACATCTTCAACTCACACCAAAAAGCATCCCACCAAAAAGCATCCCAATTAACTTACATCTTGCAAATCCCCTTAACTAAAATCCCTCCCAATCAAACAAGAACAGAAAGATGTTCATCAAGGAAATCAGCAATCAGGCCGCAACGAACACACAAGATGGTAACACCAAACTACCAATCACATCAAACAAGAACAGAGAGATTGTTCGGAATCATCATGTTGATGTATACGTGAAGCATTAACCGGAAGCACTTTGTCGATAAACTCATCAATCCGAGTGAAGATGTCAACCAACGGCTCTTAGAAGAGAAAAACTCCATGTGAAGATAACCCGATAAGAAGAGGCTCGGTTCTTACATGAGTTTAGAGCCGTATGACCATTTATATTCTCAAATATCAATCAACAATGCAAAAAATTCACACTTCTTCTCCCCCTCAAGAATTGCATACGGAGATGCCATTCTTGACTAAATAAGTGAAAATCATCCGAATGTTCTATTCACACTTCTCACCCGCAAAATCAGCACATGATGTCGCCATCTTCATTATAATCGAGCAAGTGGAATGAGAAAACAATCAGTGGTAGCCCGGTTCACTTGATGACTGAAGTGCATGGAAAAAGTATGAAGCATGTTGATGAGAATGGTCATAATAAGAAGATTTCTCTTCTTCAGAAGATAAAGCGCACTGACACGTACACTTTTCTTTTCTTTGGAGAACGAGGCATGAACTGTTGTGTTCATACGTCATAAGAAGATTTCTCTTCTTCAGAAGACACTGAAACGTACACATTTGTTTTCTTTAGAGTACGAGGCATGAACTGATGTGTTCATACGTCATAATCTCTCTCTTTTCATAATCTCTTGGGAAAACATGTAATCCACCCCATTATCATTCAGTAGGCTCTTTGTAGTGACAGCTGATGGAGAGAACCCAATATGATGAATTTGACCTTGAAGTAAACTAACCCGAACTCGTGACTTAAGCTTGCACATATGTAATAAAGAGCGGTGCCGAGACTTCATCCTCCATTGAATCTCTAAGTACTCTATACTCTTCATCCAACCAACCATCAAGTAATAGAGGTACATCACCTCTTGAAAATCCACAATTCAATGTGACACTGAGCACTACAACGTAACTCCTTAAAGTGATAGTTATTTTGTGGCGGTAAGAGCCCAATTCCCCCAAGTGGTAAAAGAAAAGGTAAAAGTCACCCAACAATAACTAGATTTCCAAGTCTTCATTTTTAATAATAAGCTTGAACAAGGATCATGAAGAATCTTCATCCAACCATCCCCGATACCTTCAGATACTAAGTACACTCGCCCGTGTTATTTAACTTCAACCTCAAATAAATAATAGTGAATTAACGCCGTTGTCACATCTTCTGAACTGCTCAAATCTAGCCTTCTTTGACATTTAAATGAACTTTGATAATGGTTTCATCCCAACCATGGTTAAAAGCACATAACCCCGTAAAACCTTGTAATAGCCAAACTGCCATGACGAAAATCCAAACACACATCCAATTTATGAAGTACACCCTTTTATCCCTTCTTCGAAGCAGAAACTGTAGCACCAACATCAGAAAAGATCCTGAATTACACTTTCTCATTCTCCAGGATGGCTCCATCATCACGGGATTTTACAATTCTATGGTTTAAACTGAAAAATAGTTTCTTTCGCGGGATTTTACAAAACCAAGAATAAACCGTAAGATAGATCTGGAAATGCACTTTACCAATACCAGGATGTTTCCATTCTCACGGGATTTTACAAGTCTATGATTTAAACCGAGAAATAGGTTCTTTCGCGGGATTTTACAAAATCAAGACAAAACCGTAAACAATGTTAGCTTGAATGTGTTATGACAACTTTGGTATCGGTGAATATCTGTTTAAGGGGAATATGCAGCGGTTCATCAACGATTCATAATCCAACATCAACAACATCATCAACCATCCAAAAAAAACTTTGGTGAATATATCTTTCACAAATACTGCGGCTATTGCAGTGACCACTAGGAGAAATAGACCCGATATGCCAAACTTGAACATGACGAAAAATTCCCCGGATTTGTTTCTTAAACTTGTACTAATCCTCGTGAAAAAGAAACGGTGTACCCAATGTACAAAACCTCTTGACATTCTCAACTGAGTGAGACACCAAAGTGATAGTTACGTTGTGGGTTAAGCGAGAAAGAATCACAAACGAAACTAAATAGCCAAGTCTTTATCACACACTATAAATGCCCAAACAAGTCATCTTCGCGGAAGGGTAGAAAGAAAGAAGACGTAATAAGTAAACGCGCCCGGAAAAACCTCACATCAAATCCAAATAAGAAATACCGTCCAAACAACCCCGTAGATAACCTTGTTCAAATATCAATTCAAGCCGTGAAATAACATCCTTTGCGAAAGTGTAGAACCAAAGTACCAATCATCATGACATAACGAATCTCATCATCACACTAGGTCTCATAAAAAAAAACATTTCGACAAATCTCATCGTCAAACCTCATATTATCCAAATCTCATAATCATCAAAACTCATGTGTACAATCCAAATTTGAGAGGCCCGGCTGATAACACCATATCTTGCAACATTGCCCAACGAATGCAAAGCCCAAATCCATTCTTAGAGTCAAATTCGGTTCATCATATAAGCCGCAAAACGTCTTCACAAATTCTCAAGTCCAATTATCAACTCAATATTTGAGAGAACAAACAAGTTGGTGTTCCCATATTAACTATATTGAGCATCACACGATGACAGTTATATAAAATCCAACTTTTTAAGGTAGAAATTATTTATGAGTGTGATTCAACATATATATTCACTCCAACTTAATTCCATAGCAGAGTTAAATCATGTCCAGGCCCGGTAATAATACTTGAAGTCCACGATGGCCCATGAAAAAACAACTTATACCCATATTAGAATACTTGAAGTCCATGAAGTCCACGTAGCAAATTTATCCACTTCGAATGAGAACAAGTACACGGCCCAACAGAAAACCTTAGGATTCACATGAAAGCCTTAATTAATCACGGTATATAAACTCACTAACATCACATAATGCCCTAAACTTTAGCAACCCTAATCACATCTCCTTATCCATCCGCCTCTCTCTTCACATATCACAGATCTAAACATAATCAAGATACACAAACCCTAAAAACTTTATGTCCGCCCCCATCAATCTTTCATTCACACAAAATGCACTCATAAAAACCAATCAGTACACTCTTAAGCCTTGCACGCTTTGAGTCATATCTCATCACTCCAACAATATCATTCACAAAACCTTTAATCACACGCCAAATTTCTTTCCTATCACCAAAAGTTTATATCATTATACCAACTATCGAATCCTTTTGTGTTTATCCTCGCCACAGGGATGGCATGAGGTCTTGGGATGGCCTCCACGAAAGATGATGACTTGACTCGATCTTCAAGACCTAATAAGGGTCTCGGGTAGGTTTACTTCTTGTTGTGTTTAGTCAGTTTGGAGTGTCTTTTATCGAACCAAAGTATTGATTGAAACCGATTGGTTTTGATCATATTTTATATTTCGAATAGTATCACAAAGAGTTTGGTCAGTGATGATACAAGTTCCACACAAAAATCTAAGAAAGAATACAGATAATCGTGGAACTAATCTGAGATCTCTTGTAAATAGTTATCAGTTTTAAGTCATTTGAGAAGTTAGGAGATGGGATATATGAGTTGTTGAAGTGTTGGTGGCGGTGGGATTAGATTAATATGATGATTTTGGACTTGGTGTAGATGTTGTATACCGAATTATGTTCTTTTTCAGTTAAGGTTTGAAATTGAACCTGAGCCTGAGGTCGAGTTACGTATGGTTTTTGGTATAATTCATGTGGTCGTGGTCAACTTCTTTGTCATTCTTCATCTTTATTTCTGTCACATCAAGTCGCTAATGACTTTATTTGACTCAATAGTCAAAAAAGCTTTAAGTGCACAAGTCGCTACCATATAATGCACCAAGTCGCCACGACAAGTCGCCACGACAGCAAGTGACTCAATAGCCAACTCGCTAGGTAGATTCAGTGTATTTGGTCATCTTGTTCTGTCAACTCGCTAGCATGTATATATGAGTTTTCCGACCACTTTCCGACGATATTCATATGAACCCAGAAAACACATAAGACTGCTAAATATTTTGACCAGTTAAGACCTCAAAAACCAGACCAGATTCAAAGAAAGACCCAGAAAAAGCTTCATTTAAATGACCCGTTTTGACCACGATGTGAGACCAATGGACACAAGACAGATATGAGCATAACGTGACATATTTGACCAACAGCAATACACAGACTTTTAAAACTGAGTACCAAATTTGACCAAAAACAATACACAACTGTTGAAAAACTGTTTATAAAATATAATAATTCCGACTATAAAAACAGTACACAAAACAATTTTAAAACATGAATCAAAAACAGTTTTTAAAACATGTATCTTGCCACAACTCAATAACCATGTAACAAACCGCAACAAACCAAACAAGCCTCATAAACCGAACCGTGAAAAAGACCATATAAATCATCAAAACAATCAAACCTAGGCTCTGATGCCAATTGTAGGATCGTAATATTTATTGTGTTGATGATTCGGGTGGTCTTGGATGATCAAAATACATGTTTGCCATAGTTAGAGAGTTAGTAGAGAGAGAGGGTGTTCTTGCTAGAGGTTTACACAAAGGGAATATTAGATTAAAATGAGAAGCACCACCCCTTCCATCCAAGGAAGGGGTATTTATAGTTACAATGAAACCGTCCTCCTATCGGACTGTGGATCAGGGATACAGTGGGTAAAGACCCGTCCTTCCTCCACGGTGTTACACTACGCTAAACTAAACTAATAACTAACTAATAAACTGGTAAATAACGTAACTAAAGATATGTCTACGAGCTAACTTATGCTAGATAATACTTGGGGTGACCGACACTTCACTATGGAATTTTCTAATTCCTAACATCCTGCCAAGCACTTTTTCAAAGAAAATTAACCATTAAGAAGTAAAGACTTCATCCTCCTTTCAGTAGGTTCTGAGCACAACCTTGGGATGTAAATAAAACATGTGCCAGTCCACTGAATGTTCAGCTTTCCACATTGAACTCAGCTCCCAAGTTTCCTTAGGAGGGAGTTGGGTGTCTTAGCATTCAGCAGGTTCTGAGCACAACCTTGGGATGTAAATAAAACATGTGCTCCAGTCCACTGAATGTTCAGCTTTCCACATTGAACTCAGCTCCCAAGTTTCCTTAGGAGGGAGTTGGGTGTCTTAGCATTCAGTGACTAAGTTGGACTTAAACCCATCCCTTTAGCAGACTTTATAACCAAGTCTCTAGCCAAGCCCTTCGTCAAGTGATCAGCTAAGTTTTGTTGAGATCTAACAAACTCTATAGATACCACCCCATTCATGATAAGCTCACGAATCATGCTATGTCTGACACCTAAGTGTCTAGACTTACCATTGTACATCTGGATATAAGCCTTAGCCAATGTAGCTGCACTATCACACCGGATAGAAATATGTGCTATAGGTTTAGGCCATAATGGAATCTCAAGAAGCAAGTTTCTCAACCATTCAGCTTCTTTACCAGCAGCTGCTAAGGCCACAAATTCAGATTCCATTGTTAAACTGGTGATGCAAGTTTGCTTCTTGGATGCCCAAAAAATTGCACCTCCACCAAGTAGGAATACCCAGCCACTAGTAGACGAATTGTCCTCAGTGTTACTGATCCAACTTGCATCAGTGTATCCTTCCAACACTGAAGGATAGCCAGTATATGAGAGACTATAATCCATAGTTCTCTTCAAATACTTGAGTACCCTCTGAACTGCTTGCCAGTGATGAGCACTAGCATTACTAGTATACCTGCTCAATTTTTCCACTGCAAAACCAATATCAGGTCTTGTACAAGTCATGGCATAAATCAGGCAGCCAATTACCCTAGAATACTCAAGTTGAGATACAGCTTTACCATTATTAGGCATCAGCTTCTCACAAGTATCCATAGGAGTACTCACTGGAGTACAATAAAAGTAATTGAATTTTCTCAACACCTTCTCAATATAATGAGACTGAGAGATAGAAATTCTTTTACTTTCATGTTTAATCCTTTTACCAAGGATAACATCAGCCTCCCCCATATCCTTCATGGAGAACCTTGATGACAAAAATTCCTTTGTCAGGTTAACCTGATTTTGGTCAGTGCCAAAGATCAACATATTATCAACATATAGACAAATGATGACTCCTTTACCAGATTCATCAAATTTGCTATATACACATTTGTCAGACTACTTAAGAACATAACCACTAGACAAAACCACTTCATCAAATTTTTGATGCCATTGCTTAGGTGCCTGCTTAAGTCCATAAAGAGACTTAATCAGTTTACACACGTTGTTTTCATTGCCAGGCATGATGAAGCCCTGAGGTTGGTTCATATAAACCTCCTCATCCAGTTCACCATTCAAGAAAGCTGTTTTCACATCCATCTGATGAATAACCAGATTGTGAATAGATGCCAAAGCAATCAACAGTCTTATGGTATTGATACGAGCCACAGGGGCATAAGTATCAAAATAGTCTATCCTTGACTTTTGTTTAAAGCCCTGAATGACTAGTCTAGCCTTGAACTTTTCAATAGTTCCATCTACCTTCATTTTCCTTTAAAAAATCCATTTGCAACCCAGAGGTTTGCAACCAGGTGGTAGATCAACCAACACCCAAGTGTTGTTGCCCATGATGGAATCCATCTCATCATTGATTGCTTCTTTCCAGAAAGCAATATCCTGGGACTTCATTGCCTCTTCAAATGTCTTGGGATCATCCTCAACAATGAAGCAATAGGAGTATTGGTCTGAGACCTCATCCCTGGTTCTTTCAACTAAGTATAGTTTAAACTCAGGTCCAAATGATTTTTGAGTCCTGACCCTTTTGCTCTTCCTGAGCACAGGTTCAGGTTGTTGAACCACAACCTTATCAGGGACCACTGATGGTTCATCATCAGGGACCTCTGATACACCAGTGTCATGAGTTCCATTAGGAATCCTCTGACTTGGTCTAGGGACTGATGAGAATCTATTCTCATCAAAGTTTGCATCCCTTGATTCAATTATTGAGTTAACTGAAACATATTCATTAGGTTCAATAACATAGAACCTAAAAGCCTTAGAATGCTCAGCATATCCAACAAAGATGCAATCAATGCCTCTTTCACCCCAAGTTTTCAGCTTTGGATCAGGGAGTCTTACAACAGCCCTACAACCCAAACCCTGAGATAGTTCAGGTTGGGTTTCCTTTTAGTCCAGAGTTCGTAAGGGGTAACCTTGTTCCTTTTGTTGGGAACCCTATTTAATAAATAGCAAGCTGTTAACATAGCTTCACCCCAGAACCCTTGACTCAGTCCTGTATAGGACAACATAGAATTAACCATCTCCTTCAGCACCCTGTTTTTCCTTTCAGAAATGCCATTTTGCTGAGGAGTATAAGGGGCAGTCGTTTCATGGATAATTCCAACAGACTGAAAATACAGAGTATCCATGTACTCACCTCCCCTATCAGTCCTTAATCTTTTGATCAAGGACCCAAGTTGTAATTCAACTTCAGTTTTAAGCACTTTGAATTTATCTAATGCTTTATCCTTGGTATGGAACATATAGACATAACAAAATCTAGAAGCATCATCAATAAATGTCACAAAGTACTTCTTATTCCCCAAAGAAGGAGTGGCATGCAAATCACACAGGTCACTGTGTATTAGCTCCAAGAGCTTAGTCTCACGACTAACACCCTGAAAAGGTTTCTTGGTTATCTTGGTCAACATGAAAGTTTTACACTTTTCAGTGTCCATGTCAAAAGCTGGGATTAACCCATCCTTAGACATATATTGCATTCTTTTATAGTGTACATGGCCAAGTCTTGCATGCCATAGGGTAGAGTCAGTCAGGTCGGTGGTGGTCACAAATGCTGAATTAACACTATCAGTGACAATATTAAGCCTAAACATTTGATTACACAAATATCCAAAACCAATAAAAACACCATGCTTAGATAGAACAAATTTATCAGACTCAATAACTTGTTTATATCCATGGTTATTCAAAATACTACTTGAAACCAAGTTCTTCCTGATATCAGGAACATGAATAACATTAAACAAAGTTACTTTTTTTTCTAGAACAAAAATTAAGATCTACACAACCACGACCATGCACCAAGGCCGTTGACTCATTTCCCATGTGAAGAATAGAACCATCATTCAGTGACTCATAAGTCTTGAACCAGCTTCTATCTTTACACACATGAACTGTTGCACCAGAGTCAACCCACCATGCAACATCATCATCCTGCACATAATGAGATTCAGATACATATGTAACATAATAAATCTGAAAAGACTTATTAACCATATTCTGACCTTTCAGTGAGTTGGAAGAACCACCACTCCCTGAACCATTATTGCCTGATCCATTGGATTTACCACCAACCTTAACACCTTTGTAATCCCTTTTAATGTGATCAGATTTGCCACATTTCCAACAAGTAGGTGTTGCCTTCTTGTTAGGATCTGCCCTTGTGTTGTCATGATATTTGCGTTTGCCTTTTTTGTCATTGTACTTGGTGGAGTTGTTATGCTCCACCATATTGACAACAGATGCACCAGTAGCATTGCTACTCTTTGGCTTGTCATTATCCTGCACCTTGAGAGATTCCTCAATGCGCAGATGACTGCCCAACTCAACCAGAGTTAACTCCTCCTTTTTATGTTTCAAGGTATGCTTGAAATCTTTCCAAGAAGGGGGAAGTTTATCAATGACACAAGAGACTTGAATAGCCTCATCCATGTGCATATTGTGTTGTGCAAACCTTCAAAGTATACAAAGAAGTTCATTGTATTGTTCCATAACTGGTCTTGAATCAGTCATTTTGTAATTTGTGAAATTACTTACAAGGAACTTCTTACTTGATGCATCCTCAGCCATATATTTGGCATCCAAGGAATCCCACAGTACTTTGGAAGATTCAAAGTTCTGATAAATATCAAACAAAGAATCAGACATACCATTGAGGATTAGACCTCTGCAAATGTAGTCATCATTCTCCCATTTGCTCCTCCTCCTGATCTGCAACACAGTAGCATCATCCCCATCATCAGGAATAGGAGTGGTCAGCACATAGACCACACTCATACTTGACAGCAGGAAGTGCATCTTCTTCTACCATCTCCTGAAGTCCACCCCTTCAAACTTATCAAGCTTGGCAAAGTTTGAAGCCATGTGTTTCATTGCAGCAGCAACCATTGATTATCACAAAATAGTTTACTTTGATTGTTGGCGGTTAGTTCCTAGAACAGGGTAAGATAATCAAGTAGCAACTGCAATACCACTAGGTGGTTACCGGAATCCACTTGGAATCGTGTGATCACTTTCCAAAGTAAACTATTCGACCCTAATGCTTGAGTTACACGAATATCTACTTGGGATAAGACCAAATGTAGTTATAGAATTAGGCACAATTCAATAACCCTTTTGCTTAAAAGTGTTAATCATTTTCTGTGTGTATCTCATGCATAATCTGATATCCTATTTTTAGGAGGTTACTCTTAGCTAGTCAAATGGAATTATGAGAATTAATCAGCCCATTAATAGCCTCATAATTATCCCCATTATAGCCGTTAGTGGTTACATGACCAATTAAACGTGGTCATTAAGCAGTTTGAAACTGCCATTTAGCAGTACTTACATAGCACTAGCAGTACTTTCCACTAAAAGAGTCAGGGTGTTCAGGGACCTTATGGGTGTACACTCCGTACCTCCTGAACCATTACCAGGTGTGAACTAATCCCACAAGTGTACTAAATTTTCCAACAAGTTGTTGCGTCACAAGACTTACTGATATGGCATGATTTATTTGGTGTTTCTGGGGCGAACAACGACATCAACATTATACATCAATCGCCTATATTCAACAATATCAAAGACAGACAAGCACCAAAGGTTCCGTGTTTGGTTAGAGTTATAGATGGGGATATTATCTTATTGACAGGTATACGGAATGGTGACACTTGTTAAGTCGATTTCACATCCAAGCGACGATAACCACAAGCGAATACTGTATAAGCATGTCACACTCTCAATATGGCTCGCAGCGGAATGGTAACCGGGGCGTGACATTCATGGAACAAAGTTACAATTATTTTGAACGACCTACATGAGTCGTTTTGAATTAGATGTTCGATAAAGTCTAAAAAAGTTTTGAATCATTACAAATGCAAGATCTACAATAATAAGTTTATACGCTTTTGAAAAAGTTATCGAACAATGAATATTTTCACAGGTATTCAAAAGATGCGACTCGAATGCTCATGCTCCATGATATGCCAATCAACTATCACAAACGTGAGAAATACATGCTAAAGGGTCAACAATAATGTTGGTGAGTTCATAGGTTTAAGTATTTATAAAAGTGGCCCACAAGATTTATAATGTTTTTTGGACCGGTACACTTGGTAGTATGACCATTACACTCGGTAGGGTGACCGGTACACCCGGTCCTGTATGTACATATATGTTCGTCCAGTACACCTAGTCAATGTATGTATTTTGTAGAAATAATTGTGTCCATAAGTAAAAACAAGTAATGTATTCTCACCCCAAAGTATTTTAAAATGAGTAATAAATCAAGTAAAACTGGGGTTATGAAAATCACCTCAAGCAGTAAGTAATATGCTACAAGAAATTGTGCACAGAAAACGATGCTTGAGAACTCTAATCGCAACCTAATTAAATAATGTTGCGTCTTAGGTTATGAAATTAAATGAAGTATCGTGTATGCATTTTTATAAATAGTATATCACCCTACATGTTTGCTTAAATATTTAGTAGGTAAAAATATAGTTACATCGAAGTTTTCTACTAATAGTCGTATTATATACTTTAAAATATTTACCAAGTATATCTCATAATTAAATTATAATTACTTCGTTAATAAATATTTTGGAAAACTTCTGACTCGTTTATAAGGTATATACAAAATGCTACAACATTTGTTTAGGAATTTTTAGCTCGTTTGGACCCTAAAGCGCCCAAAAGCGATCCTAAAATATTTCTAACAACACTTCTATTAGTTTAGTAAAAAGCTGTTAAAATATATAAAGTGTAGTTTTCTGCTTAAACTTTGACGGGCCGTAACTTATTCGTTATAATTCCGTTTTTAACATTCTACCTATCCACGCGAAGGTATTTATATACTTTCATGTTTTTAAGCCTCGGCTACCCAATTCGGCATTTAAAGTTCAGTTTACCTCGTAAGCGTGCTAACAGCAAACAATTTTTCAAAAAATTAATTTAATTTGTCAAAACTTTAAACTAACATAACTTACTCGTTTTAAGTCCGTTTTAGCGGTTCAAGCGGCCACATTTTTGCAATAAAGTATATTTTCTATTGTTTTGTCAAATCTTGTAAAAATTTAAACCATTTTTCTGTATTTTGCAATTAAGATCAGCCCTATATATATGTGTCTCAAAATCACATTTTTATACTTTGTGACACTTAATACACCTTAATCACAACTCCAAAACTAATCTAATCCCTTCCACAAATTCTTCAACAATATAAATAGTGACATAATAAAATAATTAAAATGATAAGAGCTCATGAAATCATAAATTAAATAATTTACATCTCTAAATAATTATAAAATAATTACTAGTTTAATTATATAAACTTAGTTTTTAATAATTAACCAAGTGTGACAGAAAAATCTTCATGAACACAATAATACTAGGAATATACTTTTTGCTAACTATATATTAACTTGTTTCATCCAATAAAATCTACAAACATGTAAATGGGTGATATATTTGTATGTAATAAATGAATTAAGCTTTTGTAAACTTGTAAAATACATAACTAAAGTGTATGGAAATTATGAAAATAGTTTTAGGACTTACTTGAAAATAACGATGAGGTGAGATGAAGTAGTGCACAATATAACCCAAAGTGTACCCAAATAAGCTTTCAAAATTACTAATATATAACCCTTTTCACCAAATAAGCTCTAAATAAGCAAACCCCAATTTCTTTCTTCTCTTCTTGCCCTAGCCAAATTATTTGAGAGTAAATAAGTGTTGTGTGTATTTAAAATTACTAGTGAGGTGTAGTATTTATAGGAGGTTCAAATTATGGGTTTTCGATTATTAAATAAGCTACAAAATAAGTTAGTGTATAAAAAAAATAAAAGAGGGTGTTGTGCTTTTGGGGTGTTCGGCCGAAAGGGGGGGGGGGTTAGTCATGTCTTGTCTCATCTTTTTGCTTATTACCCTATATGCTTATTACTTATTTGGTGGTTTAAATGGTCCAAGTAAAAAAGATGCATTATTAAGCATGGCATTTGTAATAAAATAAGAACTTTGTAAGCTATGGACGGGGGGGGGGGGGGGGGGGGGGACTAGAGGCGGTATTCTATTAAAATAAGGAGTGTGTATTTTTAAAATTTTTATAAATGTATTTTGTGTAAGTATTGGGTATATTGTGCATTTATGTAAATTGTGAAAAACGTTTATTTACTTAATTAATGTAAATAAATAAAGATGTAATTGTAGTAATAGTAAAATGAGCTTGAAAAAATATGGCAATGCATCAAATATGCATAGATTAAATTTAGTCCGTAGTCGTTGTGCACAGAATGTTGTTTCTTGTTTTACGCGATTTAAATTAAATAGTCTTACGTAAAGGTAAATGCGTAAACTTCCCAAAATGAAATATTTTGAGTTAATGAATAAATTTTGACCTAAAACATATGAGTTGTCATAAAGCAAATGCATGAAGTGACAAAAAAGACGTGGAACGAGCGTTTGGTGTTCTCAAGATAAATTTCGCTATATTAGCCAATCCGCACGAGCGACGCCTATTCATAAATTAAGGAATATGTTGTATAGATGCATCATATTACATAATATGATTTGAAAACACAAAGGACATGCCATATCTCCCGACTGGCATCCGAAGGAAGCACATCGTGAGGACGACCTTGTAAGAACCCATGAACAAACGCTACAAGCTATCAGACAAATCAAATCGGCCAAAGCGCGTCAAAACCTTTGTGCTGATTTGGTTGAACACATTTCTCATGGAGTTTAGTTTAAGTATTTAGTATGTATTAAATAGGGAAGTGATTTGCGCACTCCATTGTTTTATTGAGATACTCAATCATACACATTAAACTGTTGTACTTTGTATCTACACAACTTTAACCAGTTGTACACATGAGTATGTAAATTAAAACATAATGTGTGCAAATTATCTCCCTTTTAAATATAAATAAAAGGTTAATTTAGTTTTTAATTAAAATTTTAATAAAAATGGGTTTGGTAGTGGGTTAGGTGGTGACCATAAAGAGTAAAAAATGATAGGTTTGATCGTGTGTTGAATGATGATGTGACACTGATGTGAAAATGATTTTGTGACCTAAGGCTAAAGGGAGTGGTAGGTGAGTCAGTCATAGTCACCTCAGCGCCGCTTTAGCTTTCTCTCTCATCGCACTTCCACTCACTCCCACTCACCATACATCCGTTTGGTAGCTAACTCTCACCTTTCAATCCCATATTATTATTTAATTAAATACTTTTTATTTACAAACTAAAAACGTACATGTGAGCATAAACGTAAATGTAATCGTACAAAATAAAAAACGTACACGTACGGAATTAAAAATATTTATTCATACATTAAAACATTACATAGATTATTAGAAACTTAAACCTACAGAATTAAAATATTACATAAATTATTAAAAACTTAAGCCTACGGAATTAAAACATTACGTAGATTATTAAAAACTTAAACATATAGAATAAAATACGAAAACTAAAAGTCCGAACCCCACTTCGCTTTAATCCCCGCCCTTATCTCGTCCATGACCATGAGTGCATCCCTAGTCAAGTGATCATATGGCTGCATATAAAACCTTAAGTCCTTTTGTTTTGCCATATATTCATACATTTTCAACTCTCTTTTTTTGATCTCCAAAAATTCAACGCGTTCTTTCATCTTCATTTCTATGGCACGTTCGTTCTACTGTTTCAACTCGGAGATCATCAGCCTAGCCAATGTTTCGTCATCCGTAGTTGCTGACGTTCCCGACGATCCCGCCCATTTCTTCTTCGCTTTAGATTTGTCACTGCCTTCTGGTCGTCTTTGTTCCTGCACCCCATCTTCCTCGTCGTCTCTAGCATCATTATTCAGATTAATACTAGCATCCCCATACTCTGGTTTGAACGAACTAGACCCAGATGACTTGTATCTCTGGACACTGATCCTACTCGGACACTTTCTTCAAACTTAGGAACTTCAACATTATTCCATTTCTCACACTTTCTTAAAACCACCCAACACTGACAAAGCGTAAACTGTACTCCGTATTCAACTTCATAGTTAAGCATTGTCGTGTTGTAGTAATCTTCATCTCCGGCTCCACTTATCGGCACCATACTGAGGTTATTGTACACTCCACAAAATTGAGCCACGTTTTGGCGCACCATCTTCCATTTCCTGTTCACCATATCATACGTTCGACGACATTCTTTTTTGTTTTGCTCTCCATGTATTTTATAACATCATTCCAAAATCCGTCTCCCTTCCTCACGTCACCCATGGCGCTATTTTCTATTTTATTTACCCAACCTTTGCACAACGCAATTTATTCCTTAGTGGTCCATGGAATTTGCCGGGATGGTGCATCGTCGTTTCGAGTCGTCCTCTTTCCGCATCTCTTAGGCTTAGGTTTGGCCGGTGTCGGTGCTTGGGGCGTGATTTCGACAGGAGAGTCCTCACGAGCGGTGTTTTCATAAAAACTGTCTTAAAATGTAGACTCGTACATGTCTTCATTTGAAAATAAAGAAATGAGAGACATGGGTCGTGGTGATGACGAACCATCCATGTGGGTTTGTGACAGGTAGCTGGCATTATCAAATGGGAACGCGTTTGGTTGTGAGGAGAATTGGCTAAACGCGTTTGGTTGTGAGTATTGAGAAAAGTTTGGTTGAGGGAGTGGATTTTGGTATGGTAGGTTTGGGTAAGGATAGTATGGTTATGGTCGGAAGTTTGATTGTAGAGTATTTCCTAGAACAAATGTTTCGTCGCGTGTCGGGGGAATACCTTGGCTAGTTCTTCGTTGTCGATGGTTGGTGCTATGGGGAGTGTTTTCTTGAGACATTTTTGTAGCTAAAATGAGAAGTATATTATTGAGAGTATGAGAGTATAAAAAAGATTGAAGTTTGGTTTAAAAGTGGTGAAGTTATTGAATGTTTATAAGTAAAACATTGGGTAGTAAGATTTTTTCCCCTTAAATGTTAAACGTTTATATTGCTTTGGGCCCCACAAAAATTCATTCAATAAATTGGTGAGTGACTCACCATACAGTATTTCTTTTTGCCTCTTTCACACGTGACTTGGGCATCCGTTTTGGGAACTCGCGCGTGAGTTGCCCACTCACGGAGCAAACTTACCTCCACTCCTATCAAGTAGTCTTGGGCATAGTAATTAAGATCTCGATCCTGATCTTGGGTCTTACGATTTTACGATTCTACAAATCAAAAACGATTCAGATCTTACGTAGGATCTTAACAAGCTTAAGATCTTATAGGATCCCGATTTTAACAATAAGATCTCAAGATATAATCCAATCCGATCTTACTTTTCTCGAACCACAAACTTAAAAACTACAAATTTATGGTTTATGTTTTTATATAATTTAAAAAACAACATGTGATTTTTCTTAAACATTCCAAATTCATAATTTAAAACAACATTTCCATAAAACAATGACATAATTTCGTATTTATGATATATAAAAATTTGTAAAATTGAATAATATTATAAAGATCATTAGATTATGCCATTATAATAGTATCTTAGAATTTCGATCCGATCTTACGATCACAATATTACAAAAATAAAAACAATTCTAAGCAAGATCCCGATCTTAAGATTATCTTAAAAATGTTGTAGTAAAATGTTTGTAAACATAGTTAAACTATACCAAATAAAACAAAATCAGTCTCCTCAATCAGGTATTGATATTTATACTCGTATACAAAGCTTTATTGATACAACTTATTCTGTCCGAGATGTCTCTCATGTTTTGTCAGTTGTTGCAACGACTTGTTGGTTTATATGGCGATCTCGTAACAACTTTGTTTTTGATAATGTGACACCCTGTCCGCATAATACTTTGGCATCTGTTTGTGCTCAGCTTAATGATTATCAGCAGCTTGTCTCCCATCAATCGAATTCTTGCCTTGCCTCAGCAGCCACCAACATTGATTTCATCTCACACACTTCTCCACAGTGGATCCCCCCCCACGGCTCTTCGGTGAAGTTAAATTGTGATGCTGCTTTCAAGAATTCTGGTGCTGCTTTTGGTATTGTTGTTCGCGATTCTACAGGTTATCTCCGTTATGTTCTCGGTAATCGTTGCCACGCCATATCTCCTTCCCATGCCGAGATCATTGCGATTCACTCTGCTTGCTCGCTAGCATTTAATCATGGGTGGTTTAATGCAATTGTGGAATCCGACTCCCAAATAGCTATCTCCTTATCATCTTCAGACGTACCCCCTCCATGGAGTTTAGCTGCTCTTGTGGATGATATTCGCTTATGGGCAAAGATTATGCAAATATCGTTTTCTTGGGTTAACCGAGAAAGCAATCAAGTAGCTCATTGGGTTGCTCGTCATGCGCTTTCTTCCACTCTAGAGTTTAGTTGGGATGTATCTTTTCCAGAAGAACTTACCTCGCTTTCGAGGAGTGATTTGTATGGATGTTAAGTTTTTTAATGCATGCTTACGTTCAAAAAAATATTTGAGTAAACATCACAAATCCCCAAATTGGTCTTTCCGCCCTCCCATTCACTTGGTTTTATACTCCGTATTTCTTTATAGATATATCTTGCATTTAATAATTTATAAATTAATGAGTGACGCAAATGGGGAAATGGGCATAAATAACTTCTATTATAGTTTATTTGTGTCTTGTTTCTGCATGCTCGCATGCGGGTTCATTACCCCCCATGTCTTATTGTTTCTACAAGAGTATATTTGTAAACTCAATAGAGAGTTCGTACCTCTATCCAACCAACTTCTAGTGTTGCCATCATCATCCAAGCAACCGACATGTTTATTGTACTATGTTAGTATAGGTGTACAAACATAGTTTTGAGTTCCTAAATTATTTTAAATTGCTGAAAACACATCACGCTATGGTGAAAATCGACGAGCTTTGTAAATTTACTCAACGGGTTGTGTTAATTTGCCCGTTTCAAATTTACAATGCTAATTTCGTTAAACTCGGCCATTCAAGTCAAATTTGACATAACTGTAAGTGTAAATTGTGAATTTGTGATGACATCAACTCCATCTTTAATGATATCATCCCCTCATCACTTTCAATTTAATGCACATAAATCAATATTCAAAGATATATTCACACCCTTTTGATCTTAATTTTGATAAACTTTTACACCACCTTTAAGTTTTGCTGCATGACTAAAGTTCCAAAACCTTAAACCACGACTTATTTTGAGTATCTAGTGAGTACCACCTATAGATTCATGTCAGTGAGTTGAATAGACGTATGATGATCAATTTGAACAGAATATCAATTTGTATACAAGACTATACAATTTGTACAGAATATCAAATTTGACTAGTGACAGTTGTTGAGAAGTTACCCCCTTGTTAAGTGTTTGATTTGGTTGGTATGGGTGTAATAGAAGATAAGGTACAAAAGACCACATAAAATGTAGGGGAGGGGACTTTTGGTCCCCAACCAACTATGCATAGAAGAAACAATGCTGTTCAAGACATGATGCCAATAACATGGGACAATAGAAAAGACAAGTCCCTTATTCTATTTGCATACATTATGGACTTGTGGTCACTCTTGCTTGGGGATGCGTCGACTTTGCCTACACATTGTATTTGTAACGTCACAAGGCGTAATAACGAATGTTATTACTGTAAATACCGAGCGGTTCTCTTATCTCATTCATCACAACAATCGTTACATATATAGACATACATGGACTATGCTAGAACACGGGCTTGAGCCCATACAATATATCGACTAACACTCTCTTGCAGTTTGAGCGAGAGGAAACCAGACGCTCAAGCTAGTATGAAACTCCTCCAACAAAACCAAAGGTAACCCCTTAGTGAAAATGTTCGTATACTGATAACGTGAGGGGACATAAAGAACACGAACCTGATCAACATTAACTAAATCCCGAACAAAATGAATATCTATCTCGATATGCTTCATACGTTGATGTTGAACCGGATTGGAGGAAAAATATGTTGATGCAGCTCACGAAGTAGGTTTCGCAACCAACAAGTCTCAGTAACTGCATTGGCAACACCACAATACTCTGCTTCAGCACTGGAACGAGAAAGCGTGGGTTGACGCTTAGAGGACAAAAAGAGTAAGTTGTTGCCAAGAAAAACACTATAACCGAAAGTCGATCTCCGAGTGGTTGGGCAACCCGCCCAATCCACATTGAATAAGCAACCAGAGATGTAGTAGATGACGAAAACAACTGTAACCCATGATCTAAAGTACGACGAACATATCTTAAAATCCGCTTAAGAGCTGAGAAATGAGGCTCCCGGGAATCATGCATATGTAGACAAACCTACTGCACTGCATAAGAAATATCTGGACGAGTAAAGGTAAGCTACTGAAGAGCACCTGCAAGACTTCGATATAATGTCATATCAGAGACCGGATCACCATCATCACCCAGTTTAGACTCAGTACCACATGAGTCCGATTGAGATTGCAGTTAACCATATGAGCCCGCTCAAGAATCTTGGCAGCATACTTACATTGAGATAAGAACATCCCCGAAGAATCCCGTGTAACAGAAATACCTAGAAAATAATTAATATAACCAAGATCTGTCATAGAAAACTCCTGATGCAAGGAAGCAATAAACCGCTATAAAAAAACTCAAAAGAAGCAGTGAGACCAATATCATCAACATATAATAATAAATAAGCAGTGGTAAATAAATAATGAGGAGTCACATCGACTGTGAGAAAACCTAACTCGAGTAATATAAGCTGCAAACCACTGAAACCAAGACCGAGGGGCATGCTTGAGCCCATAAAGAGACCTCTGTAATAAAAAAACATAGTTAGGGATCCGGAAACCGTGGAGGCTGATGCATATAGTCTCAGCTAAATATTCATGTAAGAAGGCATTCTTGACATCAAGTTGATAAACAGTTCAATGCCGAGAAGTAGCCAAACTAAGAACACTCTGAATAGCGAACTGGACAAAAAGTCTCGTCAACATCAATGCCCTTTAACTGCGCACTGCCATTCGCTACAAGACGATCCTTGTGGCGACTAAGAGTGTCATATGCTAATTTCTTATGGTGAAACAACCATATGAAACAAATAATATTTTCGTCCGTGGGTCGGGGCACAAGAGTCAAAGTTTTATTTTTAATAAGTCCATTATATTCATCATTCATAGCATTTTGCCAATTTGGATCAATAAACACATCAGTATATGATTTTGGTATAGGAGAAATGGAAGACATATGAAGATTAAGATGATCAGGAGGTTGAGTTGTCCTGACACAAAAATGTGTGGCCATGGGATGAACAGATACCAGGTTTGGATTCAGGTTTTGGGTCATTGTTGGCTGTACTGGTAAGGGTTGGTTAATATTTGGTGGATACACAGGTGGTTGTGATGTATTTGAGGATTGGGCCGTAGGTGTTGGTGGGCCGGTAGGTGTATGGACATGCGTAATTGGACCATTAGAAAGATCCGGGTTATTAGGAGGTGGATGAATGATTGGTGGTGAACGAATGATATGGGAAATGACATTAGTTGGCTCATATAAAAAGCTATAAGAGGGAGGCAAGGTGGGTGTCTTCGAGCCAAAAAGGAAGACTGTCTCATCAAAAGTAACATGGCAGGAAATAATAATTTTGTTGGTATTGAGGTTAAGCCAACGGTATACACGGTAATTGGATGCGTGGCCCAATAATTTGGAGGGTGTAGAACGGGGTTGAATTTTATGAGTGGTATCGAGGTGAGGGTAACAAAGACACCCAAAAGTGCGTAAAATGCTATAGTCAGGTGTGGTACCAAAGATGCGAGTATAAGGTATTTCATTGTTAATCGCACTTGATGGTAAAATATTTAACAAGTATATGGTCATATTAAGTGCTTAAACCCAAAAATTAGGAGGTAAATGAGCTTGAAAAAGTAAGGTGCGTATAAGATTGTTGATGGTTCAGATCATCCTTTCACACTTACCGTTTTGTTGTGAGGTTTTTGGGCAAGAAAAATGAAACTGGATACTGTTGGTCCACGCAGTTTGAGCAAATGATAATACCTTCCTACTAATAATAAGAATAATAACAACATCGCCTAAAACCACAATAACATTATTTTATACTTTTCAATGTTTATAAAACTTATTAGAAATGAATCAAAGATTTACAATGAAATATCTCACGGCAAACTATTCTGGTTGATGAAAAATGAATCTCTCCTACTAGAACAACTAGTGGCATCTAGCTTTTCTTAGTTCATTCCTAGGAGAGGGGATCCTATCCACTATAATACTAAGTACTACTTATGTGTTTGTTTAGGATCTTTATTTATCCCGGTTACAAAGTTTCATTTAAATAGGAAGGGAAATATTGTGGATGAACATGACAGTAGTTTGCCAACTTGGAGTATATAGCACGTGCCTAATAAACTAGGTTAAGCATGCTTTTGGTTTACCGGTGCTGGCAACCTTTTGTACCTAAAATATTACATTTCCATCCTTTGATAAGATATTTCGCTTATCTTCTCAAGAAGTTTCTCGCCCATTCATCAGAGACTAGGTTGCTCTTCAGAGATAAGTCTTTAGGGTCATTGAGACATTTGTGAGATCTCAGTGACTCTAATGTTATTCGAAGCTCCTTATACTTTACTCACTGACACCGTATCAGCTTGTAAAGAGTTTCTTCAGTTGGTCTTCGACTTCCATGAAGCTTGATAGTTGATTGAGCTTTATACAACTCTCATTGAGTTCTTATATCAGTGAGTTACATCAAATGATGATCATTAGTGAGTTACATTCATTGATAACCGTCAATGAGTAGTCAATCTCTGATGACCATCAGGGAGTAACACTCTCTGATAACCATCAGAAAGTAAGACCTTTGATTTCCATCAAGGGGTGTCTTACTCTCTGTTCCTTATCAGTGAGTGCTGTTCTCCCTCATCCTTATTAGAGACTTAACAAATTAGGCTATTTTATGTTTAAATACTTGTCAGAGACAATTGGGTCAAAAGTCAGACCCAAAAATCTCCCCCTATTTGAATATATAAATAGCCTAATCTTTAATCAATAGTAAGTGAGCATAACGGCTTCTTCTTACATACTGAATTAAAATAAATAATAAAATTTTTAAATGGTTAAAGTCTAATTCTTTGTTGTTGCTGAAGAAGATATAGACTCGTAGACCTTGAACTATCAGCGTCTGTGGTCTGAGTCACCATTGGTTCAACTTTTTAGTATAGTAATTGGCTATCTTAAATACTAGTCAGAGACTGATGGGTCATCTATTCTACCTCACAGTCTCACCTTGTTTAAATACAGAGATAACCTAAAATTAAATAGTATGTAAGTGAGCATAACAGCTTCTACTTACAAACTCATATACAACAAAATATTTAAAAAAAGATCAAGAACGTATGATACTTTGTTGTTGTTTCCTTCAGTGAAGTTTCTTGAATATCAGGGAATATTCCATTCACCGAACACCCCCTAATGCACCATTGATCATAGTCTGAAGACAATACCATCCTTCCCCTGATGTTCCCCCGTTAATCATCTCTGATACTCCATCATTTAAAACCCCTTGATGCTCCTTTCTACCAATATTTTTTACTACTCAAGGTAACCAATTTTCATACCTATCATAACCACTCTAGATAGCTTGAGTATTATACTCATACATTCTTAAGGCCCTTCGAAACAGAAATTTTAGGATAATAACCTTTACTTAGGATATGTTGTCCTAATGAACTTATTTCTGAACGAAGGGACTTGCAAGAAGGTAGCACTAACAAGGGTGTGGTAATAGGAGCTGGAGTGGAGGCTAATAGAACTTCTTTATTTTTGCAAGACCATTGTGATAGAGCCTGATCTTGTCGAAATGAAGAAGAATGATTTACGGGAAAGGGTATATTTGGTTGGGGTTGGAAGAGGATGGTTTTGATTTTGTGTTATTACCCGTCATTCAAGAGCGATTATGGATTATTAGTAGCCACTCAATAATGGATCTGGATTAAGAGAAACCCACCCGCTATGATACCACTTGTTGGTCTACGCAGTTTGAGTAAATGACGATACCTTCCTACTAATAATAAGAATAATAACAATTTAATGTTTATAAATCTTATTAGAAATAAAATTAAAGATTTACAATGGAATAGCTCACGGTAAACTAATCCGGTTGATTACGAATGAAACTCTTATTAGAACGACTAGTGGCAGCTATCTTTTCTTAGTTCGTTCCTAGGAGAGGGGATCCTATCAACTATAATACTAAGTATTACTTTATGTGTTTGTCTAGGATCTCTACTTATCCCGGTTACAATGTTTCATTTAAATAGGAAGGGAAATACTGTGGATGCACATGGGTATAGTAGTTTTCCAACTTGGAGTAGATAGTACGTGCATAGTAAATTAGGTTAAGTGATGCAGGTTTTCTGACCAGGCTATAATATTTATAGTGTCTCATTTACCTATGGTCCACCTTATGAACTCACGGGCAGTGTACCTAATCGTATGTAGTGTAGTAATTGGTAAAACCGAGGTCGTCCCAAGAGCTATGTGAGTGGATTCTAATTAAGTCTAGGTGTCACTGGTTTTAATTGTTTTTAGAATTGAAATGATTATTAACTAATAAAACAAGAAATAAAATGCGAAAAGTAAAAAGTGGTTGTGATCAATATGGGTAAAGTGTGCTAACCTAGTTACTCATCCTATCATGTCATGTTCACGTCTAACTACTTCCAACTGATTCAAGTGGGGGTTTAAGTCGCTAGGACAACATTTGGTCAGTTCGTCCTAACCTATCAGCAAAGGCTTCCACCGGAGATCAAGCTACTACCCTTGAAATTCCAGTTGTTTTTAGTCCCCTAAGCCAAGTCATTAAGTACCTCTACATGCAAGATTCGCAACAATGAGTGCCCGGACGCTAGCATTTTAGACACTCATCCCTAACTTCTTAAGTTCATCCAAACGACAGGTGATCATTTGGTAAGTTCGCATAAGCGAGGAATGGTCGTCAGTTGGTCAATTCTTACCCTTTCCCACTCAATCTACCTACTTAGGGTCAGTTGGTCAATTCTCCTAAGCAACTAGACACTACCGCCATTCAAAACTACCGAAGTTAGGGTAGCTACCAACGAACTATGCATGCATACACTAGAAACAATTATACAGAAGCATGTAAACATAAACAAAACAAAACGAAACCAAAGATTCAATGTTTGACATAATGAAATACATGAATCGAAAGTAAAAGATGAAATAATCATTAATGCTTATTGATTCGCTCCAGACCGTCAGGTTTTATCACACAAATCAACCACTTGTGAATGGTCAACCGTAACAAAAGCCAGACAGCCTGAAACCAAAGCAATGAAGATATGGAGAGTATAGTGTTTCCCCAGGTCGTTATGTCCCAACGAGCTGTGCGATGAATAATCAAACGAATAGTGATCGAGAGAATTTGAACGGAAAAGGGTATATGACTGATTATACTTAAAGAAAAAGTATATAAACTACAGGGGCTTAAATGCAAATTAAAGAAAATTAAAAAGATAAATTATATTAAATAAACGCTATCACTATTTTTAAAATTATGTTTTTGATTTTTCTTTTAAATTAAAAACTACGTAACGTACAAAAGAAAATGTGAAACTGAAACAATATAAATCCTAAAAATATAAAAATGACATTTTTACAAACCTAATGATAAGAGAAAATTTTTAGAAAAAGAAAATTATTTTTATTACTATTTATCTAATTATTATTAATTAAAAACTATTTTTAACTATTTAATAATACCCTAAAATACAAGAAAATATGAAATAAAGCTAGAAAAATGAAATTTTGAATTAGAAAAATCTAAAATAACTAAAGAGAATTTTCAAAACTAATTTTATATTTTTATGATTATTTTTCTATTTTCTATGAATTAAAAACTATTTGAAACTACTTAAATTGCTAAAAATTACAAATTAAACTATGAAAAATCTGGAAAAATATTTTTTTGACTTTTTATATTTATCTTAACCTAGGAAAAATGAAAACTTATTTTTTTGAAACTTTTCTGATTTAATTGTATTAAAAGCTAATTAAAAAGGCTTAAAAACTGTTTTAAATGAAGAAAAATAGCAAACAGTGCTGGAAAAATATGAAAAATTCAGGAAAAGTCTAAAATAATATTCCAATTCTATAAAAAATATAAAAACAGTGGCTAGTGTGCAAGATTATACAGCTGCAGTGAAACTGCTTAAGTAATAAGCACTCAAAATAAGCTCAAGGTACCAACTGAGCACCCACTTAACACAGAAGCTATATTAAGCTAAAACTACTCAAAAGCAACTAATTCAAACTAGCCTAAACCTCTTAAGTGCTCACTGCCATGATTTGATGTTTTAAAATCTCAAGTACCAAAAACAGATTTAGCTACTAAGTTGTAGCTTGAAAATAAGCTACCCAATAAGCAGGAAATCAAAACCAGATGTTGGAATCTCAAGAAGACCTGGCTAGCTACTTATAAACCAAGATTCAAACAAAAATAAGCTCTATTGAGCTTGTGACAAGCCCTGCAAATCACCTGTGCACACTCAGTATACACTGAGTCAGTGCACAGGGGATTTTAGACCCAAATGACAAGCCATTTTGGAGCTTGTAAAAAATTACAAAAATTCAACAAAAAACAGATTAAGAAACTTGACCATCTGAAGTTTATAAATCCAAAATTTCAACCACTATGAACCAGAAATGAGTTCATTAAAAATCCACCTAGGTTGGTGAAAAACTGGTTTTATGGTTTTTGACTTTTGAAAACAGAAATGATATGTTGACTTTTTTGAGATTTGAAACCAATTTGTGGACTGAGATTGATGTATTATGATGAAATAAACCTAATGCAAGCTATCTCTATGTATTCTAAACACAAAACAAGTTTTTGATTTTACAAAATTCCAACAGACATGAAATTAAGACAGTTTAGAGGTGATTTTGACTTCTACTGACTTGATGCACAAATGAATGACTCAAATGATCCTAATGTGCCTAAAGGAGACTTAGTAAACTGAATCTCACCACTGTTAAGAACTGCAATTCCAAGAGTCAGCTTAAACCAAACACAGGTTTATGAATGTGATTTTCAGTTAACCAACACTAAAACTTGAATTAAAACCCTGCTATCTATGAACTCAGATCCTACTATTGCTATGACAACTGAATGATGCAAGTGCTACCAATATAACTATCAATGAGACATAATACTAATTATGCAGATTCAAAAAAAAAAAAATGCAAAGGGATTGGAACTCACAACTTGTCCAGCTTATTAGCAACTCAAACCAGAACCATAACTATACTAATCTAATCCAATCCAACCCAAATCAAGCTCTGCAACAACCAAATTTCATAACCAAGTCCATTTGATGCTTCAGTTTGACTTTTGTTGACCAACATGATATTTTGCTTAAAACTGATTTATAAGCTTACCAAAAGCTATGGACAACTTAAATAAGCTTATTTGGATTTAAAACTAAGCTACTAGAAGCTTGAATACAAGAGCTTGAAACTGAAATTTGCAACAGTGAACATGAAAACATGAAATGTTAATATAAACTTGAATTGATACTTGAAAATAGTTTTAATACACTAGAATAACTTAGTTTGATACAATTAAACTTGAAATTACAACTGAGAATCTATTTAAGACATGGGAATTTTAAAAACGACATACATTTGAAAATTAAACTAAGTACTACTCTCTTCTCTCTATCTCTTGCTTCCTTTTATACACCAAAATGCTTTTCTCTCCTATCTGAGCATTAACCACTTTAATCCTGGACCATTAGATTACTTGAGGCAATAATGGCCGTTTGATTGAATTTTGGCGCCAAAGTTGTTTTTGCCAGTGGGGGTTGAGTGCAATGGGGGAGGGAACATTAAATGTTTCTTGTTTGGTTGTTGAGGTGGGGGGAACATGGAGAGTGGGGGAAGAGCTGGAAGGATGGCTTGGTTGAGTGTTTGCAGGCGAAGTTGTTGAAGAAGAAACTTTGGCGGGAGAAGGTGTTTGACTTGGATAGTTGACCGGGGGTTTAATATATGAAATGGGGGGTCAAATGGAGGGGTCAATTGTGGTTTGGCAGGGGTCCAAAGAGGTTTTGACAAGGGCCAAGGTCCAAGAGGTGTATGTTTAATAATAACAAGGACCATTATGTAATTTCTGAAAAACAAGGGACCAAAGCTGCCATTTTTCCAAAGTTGTTTCAAGGGACCAAAAATGACAAGTTTCCATAGTACAAGGACCATAATAGACATTTTCAAACTTCCAAGGACTATTTTTGCCAAATTTGAAACTTGAAGGACCAAACTTGTAATTTCTCAAAACTTTTGACATTTTTCACCAAAGGATTAATTTTGACAACTTATGATTTTAAAAGGACCTTTGGTGACTTTTCTTTTGAAATTAAGCGCTCAGGGACTATTTCTGACAACTTTTGAAACTTGGGGGACTGAAACTGCCAATTATGCAAACTTAGCTCATTTTTCATCTGATTTTAAACATTTTGCATCTGAAAAATATAAAATGCAATTTTGAGATATTTTCAGTATTTTGATGCATTTCTGAGCATTTTTAAGTGTTTTGCAGTTCAGATTTGACCCAAAAATGATGATTATTCACACACTCATCAATCCCCCACACTAAACTATTGCTAGTCCCTAGCAATATTTTGAGAAAAACTTAATGGATTTGAATATCTTTACCAAAAGCCATCACTTCTGGAGTAGCCAAATGTTTCAGTTCAAGTAAGAACCTTGGTACATCGATAACCAAATGATTTTGAGCAAATCACCAGCTTTCAACGGATTTGATTTGCCTTTACCAGAAGCCGTTTGCTTCTGGACTAGCCAACTCTTAGATAAAATATCTTTGGTGAGCTGATTACCAATTATGGTTTTCCAACTGCCTTTACCACAAGCCATAAACTTGCGGGCTAGCCAACTCTTCACTAATTAAAGATATGGTGAGCTGAACACCATACAATTTTGGGCAAATTGCAAGCCGTCAACGGATTTGAGATATCTTTACCAAGAGCCGTTTGCTCCTGGATTAGCCAATCCTTTTGTTTATTAGACATAGCGGACTGATAACCGTATGCTGAGTAAGTGAAAAACACTTACTCCAAAAAAAAATTTTGGCCAAAAATGGGGGAATTGGGCGATATAATTACATGATAAAATTCGTGAGAATTCCCCCCCACACTAGAAATGAATATTTCCCTCAATATTCAAAGTACCGGCGGTTATGCCGAAACTGAGAACGTAAAAGGGAAATACTACGGCCAGTTTTTTGAAAGGGTTTTTTATTTATTTTTTTTTTTTGAGAACTTATATATATACACAACATGTGGGGCAACTCCCCCACACTAGGGTGGTAGAAAGTAGAAAGAAGTCAGAAATATGGGTGAAAACCCATATGGCATGTGATGAGTGTCTAAATACTCATCATTTTTGTACTATTTAAACTGCAAAAACATCTGAAAACACTCAGAAATACATCAAAATGATAAAAATATTACAAATAAGTGTTTTATGTGTTTTCAATGCAAAAATATCAAAATCTGGTGAAAAACGTATCAAGTTTACATAATTGGCAGTTTTAGTCCCCCAAGTTTCAAAAGTTGTCAAAAACAGTCCCTGGTAAATCTAAATAAAGAAAAATGTTATTCAAGGTCCCTGAAATATTCTAAGTTGTCAAAAATGGTCCTTTAATAAATCTTTTGTTAAATGGCAGAAAAGGTCCCTCAACTTTCAAAAATGTCAAGTTTGGTCCCTGGAAAATTGAAATTGTCAAATCTAGTCCTTGTACTATTGAAGGTTGTCAGTTTTAGTCCTTGTGTTAGCTTTGGAGTATTGGCAGATTGGTCCTTCAAGAATTCAGAAAGTGCAAGTTTAGTCCTTGTCATTTAAGCCTAACTAAGCCTTGTCAAAACATTTTGGACCCCTGCCTTTATACCAATTGTGACCCCTGTCATTAGCCTTTTTGGACTGCCTGGTCAAAACAAGTAAACCAAGCAGCTTTCCCTCCACACCTGTCCTGTACACCTGTCTTCCCCAACCCAGTTGCCTGCTACTTGCATGCCCTCTCCCATCACCTTTTCTCCTTTCCACCACCTCCCTCATCATCACAAACCCCCCACAATTAATGCCACCCCCCTAGCATCTATTTCAGAGGCTACAAGTCAAATCCCAGTGTTCCCGCCAAAATGATCAAGTAGCCAAAATCCACAAAACTCACCCATTGGTCAAAGTTAGAGGTGGGATACTCTCAGAAGGCCACGTGGAGCTCATTTGAAGCATAAAAGAGGAGGAAGACAGAGAAGCAAATGAGTACTTAGTTTTTTTTAATTCTTGTATGTCGGTTTTTCTTTAAATCTCTTAATTAGTTCACAATTCTGTAATATCAAGCTTCAGTGTATTAAGACTAAACTATTTAGTCATTATAACTAAGTTTCAAGTTTTAATTCAAAGTGTTAGTGTGTTTTCAAAATTTTACATTCACTGTTTACAATTTCAGTATAAGTGTGCTAAAACCAAGCTTCAATAAGCTTATTTAATAGTCAAACCAGCTTATTTAAGCTTAAGATAGCTTTTTGTAAGCCTGTTATTCAGTTTCAATCAAAAGTGCTAAAAGTCAACAAAAGTCAACAGGGAAGGAATTTTGGTTAAACAGGCATTGAAGTGGAATGGGTTGATACAGGACTTGGTATTGGGTTGGATATAGCTTAGTGTAGTGGTCTTTGGGTTTGGATTAAGCTGCACAAACAGCCTGGACATTTGTAAGTTGTATTTAGTTCTCATTGCTTAGTCAAGTCAGTTTGTGTTTGTGGTCATCATTAGCTTAAAACTGTTTTAATAGTATTAATTAGTGTAACTAAAGATATATCAAGCATAGAATTGTACTGGTTTAGTAGTCTGCTCAATTTCAATTCACAAAACAGTTAAAATAAGGGTGTTTGGATTAATGGTTTATGTGAGTTTTAGCTTTGGTTTATGCTTGTAACCTGTCCATGCAGTCTTAATATAGGTTTCTTGAATCACTTTAGTCAGTCATTTGGTCACTAGAATACTAAAAGTCAAAATCACACTTGACTGTCTTAATATGCTTAACTGTTGGAATTTTCAATAATCAAAAGCTTGTTTCATGTTTGAAAATTAGTAGCATAGCCTAATATAGTTCCATTTCATCATATATCATCAACATCAGTCCATAAATCAATCTCAAAGTTGGAAAAAGTCAAAACTTCTCAACTGTCAAAAAAGTCAAAAATATTGAAAAAATCCATTTTGAGCCCAGCTAGAGAGATTTTTCATGAGCTTATTTCTAGGCCAAATCAATTGAAATTGTGGGTTTAAAAAGTTCACTTGGTCTATTTCCTTTTTGTCATTTTTGTAGAATTTTAGAAATTTTCTAAAAGCTTCAAACAAGCTTGTCTTTTGGGTCTTATATGCCCTGCTCACAACTCAGCTTTGACTGAGTTTTTCTCAGCTTCTTGCAAACCTTGCACAAGGCTCATAAGAGCTCATCTTGGTCTAATCTTTGGTTTACAAGAACTTGGTCAGGTCTACTTTAGACTCACACTTTTGGTTTTTATCTTGGACACTGTTTGAGTGCTTATTCTCCAGCCACAAACAGACCTTAAAATCTGTTTTGGGCTCTTGCAGTCAAATCATCAAATCACAAGCAGTTGTAATTCAGGGGTCAAAGACTTGTTGTAATAAGTTGTTTTAGAGTAATTTTAGCATAACAAAGCTTCTGTGTTCAGTTGGTTCCATTTGGTACCCCTTTGGCTTATTTAAGTGCTTATTTCATAAGCACTTGGTTTGCAGCTTCATAATCTACCAAACAAGCCATTGTTTTTCTATTTTTCTTAGATTCAATATATTAAATTAGACTTTTCCTGAAATTTTCATAATTTTCCATAACAGTTTGCTATTTTTCTTAATTAAAAACAGTTTTTAGGTAATTTTAAATAGCTTTTAATACAAATAATTCAGAAAAAGTTCAAAAAAATAATTTTTCAATTTTCTTAGGTTTAGATAAATATAAAAAGTAAAAAAAGTAATTTTCCAGATTTTTCATAGTTTATTTTGTAATTTTTAGTAATTTAATTAGTTTTTAATAGTTTAAAATTCATAAAAAATAGAAAAATAATCAGAAAAATATAAAAATAGTTTTGAAAATTCTCTTTTGTTATTTTAGATTTTTCCAATTCATAATTTTATTTTTCTAGGTTTATTTCCTATTTTCTTGTAATTTAGGTTATTATTTAATAGTTAAAAATAGTTTTTAATTAATAATAATTAGATAAATAGTTATAAAAATAATTTTCTTTTTCTTAAAATTTTCTTATATCATTAGGTTTGTAAAAATATCATTTTCATATTTTTAGGATTAATATTGTGTAAGTTTCACGTTTTTATTTGTACGTCACGTAGTTTTTAAATTAAGTTTATAAAAACAAAAAAATCAAAAACATCAGTATAAAATTAGTGATAGCGTTTATTTAAGATAGTTTATCTTTTTAATTTCCTTTAATTTGCATTTAAGCCCCTGTAATTTATAAAATAACTCAACATCCTTACTGATCACTATCCTTAGTGATTATTCGATATCTGATTGTGTTAAACACCAGTCATCCTCCGTGGGACTTAACGACCCGGGAATCCACTGTATTCTCCTGATCTAAATTGCAATTGGTGTTTGAGCTGTTTCAAGTTCCTTACGGCTGGTCATTCACAAGTGGCTAGCCTGCGTGAGAAAACTTGACGGTTTTGCACCAATCAAATTTTGGCGCCGCTGCCGGGGAGGCTGTAAGCGTGTTCTAAGCATTTTTCAGACCCGTACTTGCACATATACCACAGTTTGTAAAAAGTTTTCTGTAAAGTTATAACAAAATCAAAAAGTTCATTAACACTTTTCCTAAAGTGTTAAAAACACCAAACAAAATACAAAACAACAAAACAATCGTAACGTTTTCTAGCTTGTGTTTCTTTTAAGGTGATTCTTAAAGAAATACGATTTGGTTAAACGAGACGATACCAAAAATATTGTCCAAAAGTTTTTAAACCCATCAGCACAAATCTATATCTACGTCTTTTCAGTGATACTTAATATATACATAAAAATCAACCACCGCAAATCAAGGCAGTACACCTACTAACTGGGGGTGTGACCATAATAAGTTCCCGAACATCAGATTTAAAACTTGCCTCTGTGTCCCTGTGATTTGGTGTACCTTTTTCAAAGAAGCCATTTCATTTGTGATTATTGGTTAAGTTCACTTGTCGTTTTGCCTCGCATTTGTTTTAAAAACTGATTTTTATACTTAGTGCATGCGCACTCGTTCTTCCAGTTCTACAAGTCCATTGTCAGAACTTGGAAAGATTCCTCGTAGACGTAGAGGACGTTCTGCTCCTTCAGCCGTGACTGAGGAACGTCTACCACCACCACCACCTGCCATAATGGCAGAAGACAAGCCGATGAATGAGCTTCTCCAAGCACCCATCGAGGGTTACGGAGATGCTATTGTTGTCCCAGCCATCGTGGCTGATACTTTTGAGCTCAAAACCGGGTTACTTAATCTGGTAACCCAAAGCCAATTCTATGGTTTTGAGCGGGATGATCCTCATGCACACATTCGATGGTTTAACAAGATTGCATCTACCATCAAATACAAGAATGTCCCACATGAAGCTATCAAGCTTCTTCTGTTCCCATTTTCTCTAGAGGGGCAAGCCCGGAATTGGCTTGAGAAACAACCCCCTCGTTCTATTGAGACATGGGAAGATCTAGTCACAAAGTTTGTGAACGAATTCTATCCTCCATCCCGAACTACAAGTCTTAAGAATGAGATAATGAAATTCTCTCAGAGATTTGATGAATCATTCGGGGAGGCATGGGATCGTTACAAAGAATTGCTCCGCAAGTGTCCGCATCATGGATTTACCGAGTTAATGCAAATGGATACTTTCTACAATGGTCTGAACCAGAATAATCAAGACTCTTTGAATGCCTCCGCGGGAGGTAATTTCTTGAGCAAGACCACAAAAGAAGCCTTGCAAATCATTGAAAACAAGCCCCAGGTCCGTCCTTTCCGCACAAAGACATATCATACTGAGTCTAATGCTGGACCTTCTACTTCATCTCCCGTGAGTACATCTAGCACCGATGCTAAGATTGACAAACTCACGGATATTGTTCAGGCTTTGGTTCTTGCTAACCAAAAGAAAGTCACTTTCACACAAGCACCATCATATGGTGAAGTGAAGAAAGTTGAAGTTTGTGTTACTTGTGGTGGTCCTCATGCATACTACAACTGTACTGCCACCGATGGTAGTCCTTTTGAAGCTAATGCTATAGCCGGTACTTCAAATCAAGGAGGTAATCAATACCGTCCTCAAAATGAACCAAACTACCGAGCTAATACCTATCAGGCACCACCCGGTTTTAACCAAAATCCTAACCGGAATCAGAACCAACCAAGAATGAACCAAGGTTATCAAAACCAAGGTAATTTCTATTCCGGACCCAATCAAGGTTTCCAACATCAAGGAAATCTTAATCAAAACACTTACAATCGAGGGAATCAATTTCAGGGGAATATGAACCCTAATCAAGGGAATTCTGGCTATAACCAGAACATACGGCCTCAAATTATCCCTCCACCTCCTCCTGTATCAACATCTGATGAGCTTTTAAAGAAATTTATGAAGAATCAAGAGGAGACAAACAGGTTGTTGGTCAGTCAGATCGCTGAATTAAAGAAGTCTTTAAATGATCGACCCTCGGGCTCAGGTACTTTACCTAGCAACACGATCGCTAATCCGAGGGGCGATGCAAAGGCGATCACAACCAGAAGTGGTGTTTCGTATGATGGACCCGCTATTCCTACTACCTCTTCTTCTTCTCTCCCGAAGGTAGTGGAAAGTGAACCTGAGGCGACAAAGGACAAGGAACTTCCTACTAATAACGGAAGTACCAACAATGTCCATCCTCAGGTTGTCCTGAAACCCAAATCCAATCCAGGAGTTGTTTTTGAACCTCCTGTAGCTCCCATTGAAAATACCAAATCCAAATCTTCTATTCCTTACCCATCACGTTTGCATGAGCAAAAGCTCCGCGAGAAAGCCAGTCAACAAATGGAAAAATTCTTTCAAATTTTCCAAGAACTTCATTTTGACATAAGCTTTGCGGATGCTATCATGTTGATGCCCAAGTATGCATCAACTCTCAAACACATGTTAAGCAACAAGGAAAAGCTGTTTGAAATGGCTAAAACTCCTCTGAACGAGAACTGCTCTGCAGTTATCTTGAAAAAGCTTCCCGAGAAGCTTGGAGATCCTGGAAAGTTCCTCTTACCTTGTGTATTTCCAGGAATGGTTTAATGCTTTGCCTTAGCCGATCTTGGTGCAAGCATAAACCTGATGCCTCATTCAGTATGGAAGAAACTTTCTCTTCCGGATCTTACTCCTACATGCATGACTCTCGAGCTTGGAGATCGTACAATATCCCGTCCTCTTGGAATTGCCGAGGACGTATTTGTGAAAGTAGGAAAGTTCCATTTTCCAGCTGACTTTGTAGTTGTTGATTTCGATGCTGATCCACGGGTTCCTCTCATTGTTGGAAGAGGATTCCTGAGAACGGGCCGTGCTCTCATTGATGTATTTGAGCAAGAAATCACATTACGTGTTGGTAATGAAGCTGTCACCTTTAACCTTGATCAAACTTCGAGATACTCCGCAAACTATGATTCTGAGTCGGTTAACCGAATAGATATCATTGATGTTGCTTCTGAAGAGTACTCTCAAGAAGTTCTTGGTTATTCTCATAATTCTGTGAGTGGGGATCCCACCACATCTTCTCAACCTATCATAGCCAATTCTACTCCTTCTCTCACTCCGTTTGAGGGAAGCGACTTCATCTTGGAAGAGATTGAAGCATACTTGGCTAGTGATTCTGTTCCATGGGAAATTGATCACGCTCCAATTGACATCGAGGGGGACATACTTCTCATTGAGAAATTGCTTAAAGATGATCACTCATCAACCCCTCACTCTAGTGATGCAATTCCAGAAGAGATTAATCACCATGAGATTAATCCGGAGGGAGATATTCTTATTCTTGAGAAGTTGTTAAATCAGGACACTTCTCCTCCACTCCCTCCCGTCAACCTTCATAACAAGGAAGTCAAGTCAGTTGAGAAAAATGAAGAATTTCCTGAAGTCGAACTTAAGGACTTACCACCTCATCTTGAGTATGCATTTCTTGAAGGCGATGATAAATTGCCTGTCATTATTGCTCAAGATTTGAGTAAAGATGAAAAGACTGCTCTCATAAAGGTCTTGAAGTCACACAAGCAAGCAATTGCTTGGAAACTCTCCGACATTAAGGGTATCAACCCTGAGTTCTGTACTCACAAAATCTTGATGGAGGATGACTTCAAACCAGCAGTTCAACATCAGAGAAGGGTGAATCCAAAAATCCATGATGTTATCAAACAGGAGGTTATCAAACTTCTTGATGCAGGATTGATTTACCCAATCTCAGATAGTCCTTGGGTTAGCCCGATTCACTGTGTTCCTAAAAAGGGTGGCATAACTGTTGTCACGAATGAAGAAAACGAGTTAATTCCAACTCGGCTGGTTACGGGATGGCGTGTGTGTATTGACTATCGTAAGTTGAATGACGCCACCCGTAAAGACCATTTTCCTCTACCCTTCATGGACCAAATGCTTGAGAGATTAGCAGGGAATGAGTACTATTGTTTCCTTGATGGTTTCTCGGGTTACTTTCAAATCCCCATTGATCCACAAGATCAAGAAAAAACCACATTCACCTGCCCATACAGAACTTTTGCCTACAAACGTATGCCTTTTGGCTTATGTAATGCTCCTGGCACGTTCCAACGATGTATGATGGCCATTTTCCACGACATGATCGGGGAAACAATGGAGGTGTTTATGGATGACTTCTCAGTCATTAGGATTCATTTCAGACATGTCTCTCCCATTTAGACAAAATGCTTAAACGGTGTGAAGACACCAATCTCTGTCTAAATTGGGAGAAGAGCCACTTTATGGTCAAAGAAGGCATAGTCCTTGGCCATAAGATTTCCAAAAATGGGATTGAGGTCGATAGAGCAAAAGTTGATGTTATTGCTAAACTACCTCATCCTACTACCGTCAAAGGTATTAGGAGTTTTCTTGGTCATGCCGGGTTTTATCGTAGATTCATACAGGATTTTTCTAAAATCGCTCGGCCTATGACCCATCTTCTTGAAAAAGAAGCTCCTTTTATCTTCTCTCCTGAGTGCGTCAAAGCTTTTGAAACACTAAAGAAAAAGCTTACGGAAGCACCCATTCTAGTTGCCCCTGACTGGGACTTACCCTTTGAGCTCATGTGCGATGCAAGTGATTTTGCTATCGGTGCAGTCTTGGGGCAACGAAAAACCAAGCATTTTCAGCCTATCCACTACGCGAGTAAGACTATGACTGAAGCTCAAACCCATTACACCACTACAGAAAAAGAACTATTAGCTGTGGTGTATGCGTTTGAAAAGTTTCGGCCATACCTTATATTGACCAAATGCGTGGTGTATACGGATCACTCGGCTCTCAAATATCTCTTTGCAAAACAAGATGCAAAGCCGAGATTGCTCCGTTGGGTTCTCCTCCTCCAGGAATTTGATATCATTATACGTGATAAAAAAAGAGCTGAGAACCTGGCTGCTGATCATCTGTCCCGATTAGAAAACCCTCACCAAGATGTTTTCGAGAAAAAGGAAATAAATGAAACATTTCCTCTCGAGACACTCAATGCGGTTTCTTTTCGTGGAGACTCTTCTACCCCATGGTTTGCTGACTTCGCAAATTACCATGCGGGTAACTTCATAGTGAAAGGGATGTCATCCCAACAGAAGAACAAATTCTTCAAAGATGTTAAACATTACTTCTGGGACGACCCCTACTTGTTTAAAATTTGCGCGGATCAAGTCATCAGGCGATGTGTATATGGTCAGGAAGCTATTGACATTCTCAAAGCTTGCCATTCTGGACCTACTGGGGGACATCATAGCCCCAACTACACAGCCAAGAAGGTGTTTGATTCCGGATTCTATTGGCCCACAATTTACAAGGATGCCCACGAATTTGTCAAAGCCTGTGACGCTTGTCAACGTCACGGGAATATCTCACAAAGAAATGAAATGCCGCAAAACGCCATTCAAGTGTGTGAGATTTTTGACATCTGGGGCATTGACTTTATGGGGCCATTTCCTTCTTCTCGCGGTAATAAGTACATACTCGTGGCCGTTGACTATCTGTCAAAATGGGTTGAAGCTAAGGCTTTGCCTACCAACGATGCCCGAGTTGTTGTGAAATTCTTGAAATCTCTCTTTGCTAGGTTTGGAACTCCACGAGCCATAATCAGTGATCGTGGTACGCATTTCTGCAATGACCAGTTTGAAAGAGTCATGCAGAAGTATGGTGTAACTCACCGTCTCTCTACTGCGTACCACCCCCAAACAAGTGGGCAAGTGGAAGTTTCCAACCGAGGGATTAAAAGAATTCTGGAGAGGACGGTTGGTGAAAACCGTGCCTCTTGGTCGGATAAGCTAGATGACGCACTCTGTGCCTTTCGTACAGCTTATAAAACACCCATCGGGTGTACTCCATACAAGCTTGTATACGGGAAGGCGTGTCATCTGCCGGTTGAGTTAGAGCACAAGGCATACTGGGCCTTGAAACATGCCAACTTCGATATTCAGACAGCTGGTGATCACCGGAAAGTTCAAATGAATGAATTAAATGAACTCCGTGATCAAGCATACGAGAACTCTTTGATCTACAAAGAAAAGACAAAGAAGATTCATGACTCTAAAATCAAGAACCGCGTTTTCAACGTTGGTGATCGAGTCCTTCTTTTCAATTCAAGATTGAAGATTTTCTCGGGAAAACTAAAATCCCGCTGGTCTGGACCATTCACTATCACTAAGGTTTATCTTTATGGCACCATTGAGTTATCTCAACCCGATGGTCCAAACTTTAAAGTGAATGGTCATCGATTGAAGCATTACTTTGGAGAGGACATTCCTCCTGTGGTTGTCCCAGATCTACAAACTTTCCCCATGAACCAATGAATGCGGGGATCGAGTCAAGCTAGCGACTCGGGAATCAAAAACAGTAGCATACCATATGGGTTTTCACCCATATTTCTGAGCTGTCTGAAGTTTGTTACGGTTAGCCATTCACAAGTGGCTAGCTTGTGTGACAAAACTTGACAGTTTAGCTTCTTCTTTCTACTTTCTACCACCCTAGTGTGGGGGAGTTGCCCCACATGTTGTGTATATATATAAGAGTTTCAAAAAAAAAAAAAAAAAAAAAAAAAATCTTGCTAAATAATGGCCGTAGTATTTCCCTTTTACGTTCTATGTTTCGGCATAACCGCCGGTACTTTGAATATTGAGGGCAATATACATTTCTAAGTGTGGGGGGGAATTCTCACGAATTTTATCATGTAATTATACCGCCTAATTCCCCCAATTTTGTCCAAAATTTTTTTTTTGGAGTAAGTATTTTTCACTTACTCATCTTATGGTTATCAGTCCGCCTTGTCTAATAAACAAAAGGATTGGCTAATCCAGGAGCAAACGGCTCTTGGTAAAGATATCTCAAATCCGTTGACGGCTTGCAATTTGCCCAAAATTGTATGGTATTCAGCTCACCATATCCTTAAAAGTGAAGAGTTGGCTAGCCCGCAAGTTTATGGCTTGAGGTAAAGGCAGTTGGAAAACCATAATTGGTAATCAGCTCACCAAAGATAATATTGATAATTTATCTAAGAGTTGGCTAGTCCAGAAGCAAACGGCTTCTGGTAAAGACAAATCAAATCCGTTGGAAGCTGGTGGTTTGCTCAAAATCACATGGTTATCGGTGTACCATGGTTCTTACTTGAACTAAAACATTTGGCTACTCCAGAAGTAATGGCTTTTGGTAAAGAGATTCAAATCCATTAGGTTTTTCTCAAAAGATTGCTAGGGACTAGCAATAGTTTAGTGTGAGGGATTGATGAGTGTCTAAATACTCATCATTTTTGTACCATTTAAACTGCAAAAACATCTGAAAACACTCAGAAATACATCAAAATGATAAAAATATTACAAATAAGTGTTTTATGTGTTTTAAATGCAAAAATATCAAAATCTGGTGAAAAACGTATCCAGTTTGCATAATTAGCAGTTTTAGTCCCCCAAGTTTTAAAAGTTGTCAAAAACAGTCCCTGGTAAATCTAAATAAAGAAAAATGTTATTCAAGGTCCCTGAAATATTCTAAGTTGTCAAAAATGGTCCTTGAATAAATCTTTTGTTAAATGGCAGAAAAGGTCCCTCAACTTTCAAAAATGTCAAGTTTGGTCCCTGGAAAATTGAAATTTTCAAATCTAGTCCTTGTACTATTGAAGGTTGTCAGTTTTAGTCCTTGTGTTAGCTTTGGAGTATTGGCAGATTGGTCCTTCAAGAATTCAGAAAGTGCAAGTTTAGTCCTTGTCATTTAAGCCTAACTAAGCCTTGTCAAAACATTTTGGACCCCTGCCTTTATACCAATTGTGACCCCTGTCATTAGCCTTTTTGGACTGCCTGGTCAAAACAAGTCAACCAAGCAGCTTTCCCTCCACACCTGTCCTGTACACCTGTCTTCCCCAACCCAGTTGCCTGCTACTTGCCTGCCCTCTCCCATCACCTTTTCTCCTTTCCACCACCTCCCTCATCATCACAAACCCCCCACAATTAATGCCACCCCCTAGCTGCTAATTCAGAGGCTACAAGTCAAATCCCAGTGTTCCCGCCAAAATGATCAAGTAGCCAAAATCCACAAAACTCACCCATTGGTCAAAGTTAGAGGTGGGATACTCTCAGAAGGCCACGTGGAGCTCATTTGAAGCATAAAAGAGGAGGAAGACAGAGAAGCAAAGGAGTACTTAGTTTTTTTTAATTCTTGTATGTCGTTTTTTCTTTAAATCTCTTAATTAGTTCACAATTCTGTAATATCAAGCTTCAGTGTATTAAGACTAAACTATTTAGTCATTATAACTAAGTTTCAAGTTTTAATTCAAAGTGTTAGTGTGTTTTCAAAATTTTACATTCACTGTTTACAATTTCAGTATAAGTGTGCTAAAACCAAGCTTCAATAAGCTTATTTAATAGTCAAACCAGCTTATTTAAGCTTAAGATAGCTTTTTGTAAGCCTGTTATTCAGTTTCAATCAAAAGTGCTAAAAGTCAACAAAAGTCAACAGGGAAGGAATTTTGGTTAAACAGGCATTGAAGTGGAATGGGTTGATACAGGACTTGGTATTGGGTTGGATATAGCTTAGTGTAGTGGTTTTTGGGTTTGGATTAAGCTGCACAAACAACCTGGACATTTGTAAGTTGTATTTAGTTCTCATTGCTTAGTCAAGTTGCAGTTTGTGTTTGTGGTCATCATTAGCTTAAAACTGTTTTAATAGTGGTAATTAGTGTAACTAAAGATATATCAAGCATAGAATTGTACTGGTTTAGTAGTCTGCTCAATTTCAATTCACAAAACAGTTAAAATAAGGGTGTTTGGATTAATGGTTTATGTGAGTTTTAGCTTTGGTTTATGCTTGTAACCTGTCCATGCAGTCTTAATATAGGTTTCTTGAATCACTTTAGTCAGTCATTTGGTCACTAGAATACTAAAAGTCAAAATCACACTTGACTGTCTTAATATGCTTAACTGTTGGAATTTTCAATAATCAAAAGCTTGTTTCATGTTTGAAAATCAGTAGCATAGCCTAATATAGTTCCATTTCATCATATATCATCAACATCAGTCCATAAATCAATCTCAAAGTTGGAAAAAGTCAAAACTTCTCAACTGTCAAAAAAGTCAAAAATATTGAAAAAATCCATTTTGAGCCCAGCTAGAGAGATTTTTCATGAGCTTATTTCTAGGCCAAATCAATTGAAATTGTAGGTTTAAAAAGTTCACTTGGTCTATTTCCTTGTTTTCATTTTTGTAGAATTTTAGAAATTTTCTAAAAGCTTCAAACAAGCTTGTCTTTTGGGTCTTATATGCCCTGCTCACAACTCAGCTTTGACTGAGTTTTTCTCAGCTTCTTGCAAACCTTGCACAAGGCTCATAAGAGCTCATCTTGGTCTAATCTTTGGTTTACAAGAACTTGGTCAGGTCTACTTTAGACTCACACTTTTGGTTTTTAGCTTGGACACTGTTTGAGTGCTTATTCTCCAGCCACAAACAGACCTTAAAATCTGTTTTGGGCTCTTGCAGTCAAATCATCAAATCACAAGCAGTTGTAATTCAGGGGTCAAATACTTGTTGTAATAAGTTGTTTTAGAGTAATTTTAGCATAACAAAGCTTCTGTGTTCAGTTGGTTCCATTTGGTACCCCTTTGGCTTATTTAAGTGCTTATTTCATAAGCACTTGGTTTGCAGCTTCATAATCTACCAAACAAGCCATTGTTTTTCTATTTTTCTTAGATTCAATATATTAAATTAGACTTTTCCTGAAATTTTCATAATTTTCCATAACAGTTTGCTATTTTTCTTAATTAAAAACAGTTTTTAGGTAATTTTAAATAGCTTTTAATACAAATAATTCAGAAAAAGTTCAAAAAAATAATTTTTCAATTTTCTTAGGTTTAGATAAATATAAAAAGTAAAAAAAGTAATTTTCCAGATTTTTCATAGTTTATTTTGTAATTTTTAGTAATTTAATTAATTTTTAATAGTTTAAAATTCATAAAAAATAGAAAAATAATCAGAAAAATATAAAAATATTTTTGAAAATTCTATTTTGTTATTTTAGATTTTTCCAAGTCATAATTTTATTTTTCTAGGTTTATTTCCTATTTTCTTGTAATTTAGGTTATTATTTAATAGTTAAAAATAGTTTTTAATTAATAATAATTAGATAAATAGTTATAAAAATAATTTTCTTTTTCTTAAAATTTTCTTATATCATTAGGTTTGTAAAAATATCATTTTCATATTTTTAGGATTAATATTGTATAAGTTTCACGTTTTTATTTGTACGTCACGTAGTTTTTAAATTAAGTTTATAAAAACAAAAAAATCAAAAACATCAGTATAAAATTAGTGATAGCGTTTATTTAAGATAGTTTATCTTTTTAATTTCCTTTAATTTGCATTTAAGCCCCTGTAATTTATAAAATAACTCAAAATCCTTACTGATCACTATCCTTAGTGATTATTCGATATATGATTGTGTTAAACACCAGTCATCCTCCGTGGGACTTAACGACCCGGGAATCCACTGTATTCTCCTGATCTAAATTGCAATTGGTGTTTGAGCTGTTTTAAGTTCCTTACGGCTGGTCATTCACAAGTGGCTAGCCTGCGTGAGAAAACTTGACGGTTTTGCACCAATCAGCATGCTACTGTTTTTGATTCCCGAGTCGCTAGCTTGACTCGATCCCCGCATTCATTGGTTCATGGGGAAGGTTTTTAGATTCGGGACAACCACAGGAGGAATGTCCTCTCCAAAATAATGCTTCAACCGATGACCATTCACTTTAAAGTTTGGACCATCGGGTTGAGATAACTCAATGGTTCCATATGGAAATACTTTAGTGATGGTGAATGGTCCAGACCAGCGGGATTTTAGTTTTGCCGAGAAAATCTTCAATCTTGAGTTGAAAAGAAGGACTCGATCACCGATGTTGAAAACGCGGTTTTTGATTTTTGAGACATGAATCTTCTTTGTCTTTTATTTGTAGATCAAAGAGTTCTCGTATGCTTGATCACGGAGTTCATTTAATTCATTCATTTGAACTTTCCGGTGATCACCAGCTGTCTGAATATCGAAGTTGGCATGTTTCAAGGCCCAGTATGCCTTGTGCTCAAGCTCAACTGGCAGATGACATGCCTTTCCGTACACTAGCTTGTATGGAGTGCACCCGATGGGTGTTTTATAAGCTGTACGGAAGGCCCAGAGTGCGTCATCTAGCTTATCCGACCAAGAGGCACGGTTTTCGCCTACTGTCCTTTCAAGAATTCTTTTAATCCCCCGGTTGGAAACTTCCACTTGCCCACTTGTTTGGGGGTGGTACGCAGTAGAGAGACGGTGAGTTACACCATACTTTTGCATGACTCTATCAAATTGGTCATTGCAGAAATGCGTACCACGATCACTGATTATAGCTCGTGGAGTTCCAAACCTAGCAAAAAGAGATTTTAAGAATTTCACAACAACTCGGGCATCGTTGGTAGGCAAAGCCTTAGCTTCAACCCATTTTGACAAATAGTCAACGGCCACGAGTATGTATTTATTACCGCGAGACGAAGGAAATGGCCCCATAAAGTCAATGCCCCAGATGTCAAAAATCTCACACACTTGAATGGCGTTTTGCGGCATTTCATTTCTTTGTGAGATATTCCCGTGACGTTGACAAGCGTCACAGGTTTTGACAAATTCGTGGGCATCCTTGTAAATCGTGGGCCAATAGAATCCGGAATTAAACACCTTCTTGGCGGTGTAGTTGGGGCTATGATGTCCCCCAGTAGGTCCAGAATGGCAAGCCTTGAGAATGTCAATGGTTCCTGACCATACACACAACGCCTGATGACTTGATCCGCGCAAATTTTGAATAAGTAGGGGTCGTCCCAGAAATAATGTTTCACATCTTTAAAGAATTTGTTTTTCTGTTAGGACGACATCCCTTTCACCACAAAGTTACCCGCATGGTAATTTGCAAAGTCAGCAAACCATGGGGTAGAAGAGTCTCCACGAAAAGAAACCACATTGAGTGTTTCGAGAGGAAATGTTTCGTTTATTTCCTTTTTCTCGAACACATCCTGGTGAGGGTTTTCTAGACGGGATAGATGATCAGCAGCCAGGTTCTCAGCTCCTTTTTTATCAAGTATAATGATATCAAATTCTTGCAGGAGGAGAACCCAACGGAGCAATCTCGGCTTTGCATCTTGTTTTGCAAAGAGATATTTGAGAGCCGAGTGATCCGTATACACCACGCATTTGGTCAAGATAAGGTATGGCCGAAACTTTTCAAACGCATACACCACAGCTAATAATTCTTTTTCTGTAGTGGTGTAATGGGTTTGAGCTTCAGTCATAGTCTTACTTGCGTAGTGGATAGGCTGAAAATGCTTGGTTTTACGTTGCCCCAAGACTGAACCGATAGCAAAGTCACTTGCATCGCACATGAGTTCAAAGGGTAAATCCCAGTCGGGGGCAACTAGAATGGGTGCTTTCGTAAGCTTTTTCTTTAATGTTTCAAAAGCTTCGATGCACTCAGGTGAGAAGATAAAAGGAGCATCTTTTTCAAGAAGATGGGTCATAGGCCGAGCGATTTTAGAAAAATCTTGTATGAATCTACGATAAAACCCGGCATGACCTAGAAAACTCCTAATACCTTTGACGGTAGTAGGATGAGGCAATTTAGCAATAACATCAACTTTTGCTCTATCTACCTCAATCCCATTTTTGGAAATCTTATGGCCAAGGACTATGCCTTCTTTGACCATAAAGTGGCTCTTCTCCCAATTTAGACAAAGATTGGTATCTTCACACCGTTTGAGCATTTTATCTAGATGGGAGAGACATGTTTGAAACGAGTCCCCAATGACCGAGAAGTCATCCATAAACACCTCCATTGTTTCCCCGATCATGTCGTGGAAAATTGCCATCATACATCGTTGGAACGTTCCAGGAGCGTTACATAGGCCAAAAGGCATACGTCTGTAGGCAAAAGTTCCGTATGGGCAGGTGAATGTGGTCTTTTCTTGATCCAGCGGATCAATGGGGATCTGAAAATAACCCGAGAAACCATCAAGGAAACAATAGTACTCGTTCCCTGCTAATCTCTCAAGCATCTGATCCATGAAGGGTAGAGGAAAATGGTCTTTACGGGTGGCTTCGTTTAACTTGCGATAGTCAATACACACACGCCATCCCGTAACCAATCGAGTCGGAATTAACTCGTTTTCTTCATTTGTGACAACAGTTATGCCACCCTTTTTAGGAACACAGTGAATGGGACTGACCCAAGGACTATCAGAGATCGGGTAAATTAAACCGGCATCAAGAAGTTTGAGAACCTCTTGTTTGATAACCTCATGAATCTTAGGATTCACCCTTCTCTGATGTTGGACTGCTGGTTTGAAGTCATCCTCCATCAAGATTTTGTGAGTACAAAACTCAGGGTTGATACCCTTAATGTCGGAGAGTTTCCAAGCAATTGCTTGCTTGTGTGACTTCAAGACCTTTATGAGAGCAGTTTTCTCCTCCTCAGTCAAGTCTTTAGCAATTATGACGGGTAATTTATCATCACCCTCCAAGAATGCATACTCGAGATGAGGAGGTAGGTCCTTAAGTTCAACCTCGGGAAATTCTTCAGTAGATGTTTGTACTGATTTGATTTCCTCAATCGTGATCTCTTTCAGAGGGAGTGATGGTAATGGATCTTCATTTAACAATTGCTCAAGATAAAGGATATCTCCCTCCGAATCATAAACACCATCAATTCCAGGCGGAATTGATTCATCACTAGCAAGAAACTCATCGATCTCTTCTAGAAAGAAGTCACCTCCCTCAAACGGAGTGAGAGAGGGAGAAGAGTCGGCAATGATTGGTTTAGAAGATGTGGTAGAATCCCCACTCACAGAATTATGAAGATAACCAAAAAACTCTTGAGAGTACTCCTCTGAAGCAATATCAATTAAATCGATTCGATTAACCGATTCAGCATCATAGTTTGAGGAGTACCTCGAAGTTTGATCAAGGTTAAAGGTGACAGCTTCATTACCCACATGTAACGTGATTTCTTGCTCAAAAACATCAATAAGAGCACGGCCCGTCCTCAGGAATCCTCGTCCAACAATGAGGGGAACCCGATGATCGGCATCGAAATCAACAACCACAAAGTCAGCTGGAAAATGGAACTTTCCTACTTTCACGAATACATCCTCGGCGATGCCAAGAGGACGCGATATAGAACGATCTGCAAGCTCAAGAGTCATGCAGGTAGGAATAAGTTCTGGAAGAGAAAGTTTCTTCCATACTGAATAAGGCATCAGATTGATGCTTGCACCAAGATCGGCAAGGGCAAAGCATTCAATCATCCCTGGAAAAACACAAGGAAGAAGAAATTTTCCAGGATCTCCTAGCTTCTCGGGAAGCTTCTTTAACAGAACTGCTGAGCAGTTCTCGTTCAAAGGATTTTTGACCATTTCAAACAGTTTTTCCTTGTTGCTTAACATGTGTTTGAGAGTTGATGCAAACTTGGGCATCAACATGATAGCATCCGCAAAGCTTATGTCAAAATGTAGTTCTTGGAAAATTTGAAAAAATTTCTCCATTTGATGACTGGCTTTTTCGCGGAGCTTTTGCTCATTTAAACGTGATGGGTAAGGAATAGAAGTTTTGGATTTGGGGTTGTCAACTGGAGGTTCAAAAACAACTCCAGGTTTGGTTTTGGGTTTCGGGACAACCTGAGGATGGACATGTGCTGTACTTTGTGAGCTAGTAGGTTGCACTTGGTCCTTTGTCGCCTCAGGTTCACTTTCCACTACCTTCGGGAGAGAAGAAGAGGTAGTAGGAATAGCGGGTCCATCATAAGAAGCACCACTTCTGGTTGTGATCGCCTTTGCATCGCCCCTCGGATTAGCGATCGTGTTGCTAGGTAAAGTACCTGAGCCCGAGGGTCGATCATTTAAAGACTTCTTAATGTCAGAAATCTGGCTAACCAACAACCGATTCATTTCCTCTTGGGATTTCATGAATTGTTTCAACAACTCATCAGATGATGGTCCAGTTGGAACAATGGCTTGATTTTGCACAGGAAAATTCTGGCCTCTATTGTTTGGATTAGGGCCTTGATTTTGGAAATTTCCTTGATTATTACCATGAAAATACCCTGGGTTGAAATTTCCCTGACCTGGGTTTCTATTAAAGTTTCCCTTGTGTTGGAAGTTTTGATTTTGATTTTGAAAACCATTGTTTGGACTAAAATTACCTTGGTTTTGAAAACCTTGGTTTGTTCTATTCTGATTTTGATTACGGTTTTGGTTTTGGTTGAAACCGGGAGGTCCAGGGTAGTGGTTAGGACGGTGGTTCGGGTCTATAGGAGCACGGTATTGGTTGCCTCCTGGATTAGAAATCCCGCCCACAGCGTTTGCTTCGAAAGGGTTACCATCGGTGGCCATACAGTTGTAATAGGCATGGGGGCCACCGCAAGTAACACAGACTTCCACTTTCTTGACTTCAGCAGGAGGTGAAGTTTGTGGAAAAGAAACTTTCTTTTGGTTGGAGAGAACCAGAGCTTGAATTGCTTCCGTGAGTTTGTCAATCTTAGCATCGGTGCTAGATTGACTCACGGGCGATGAAGTAGAAGGACCAACACTGACTTGGGAAACAACCGGCTTGCTTCGTGCAGTGCGGACTTTAGACTTGTTTTCAATGATCGCTAAAGCTTCTTTGACAGTTTTGCTCAAGAAATTTCCTCCAGCGGAGGAATTGAGAGAATCTTGATCAGATTGACTCACTCCATTATAGAAAGTATCGAGTTGCATCAACTCGGAGAAACCGTGGTGAGGACATTTGCGGAGCAATTCCTTAAAACGATCCCACGATTCACTGAAGGATTCATCAAACTTTTGTGTGAACTTGATGATTTCATTTTTAAGACTCGTGGTTTTGGAAGGTGGATAGAATTCATTCACAAATTTCTTCACCAGGTCTTCCCATGTTTCGATTGATTGAGGGGGTTGTTTTTCAAGCCAAATCCGGGCTTGCCCCTCAAGAGAAAATGGGAACAGAAGAAGCTTGACAGCATCTGTAGGGACATTCTTGTATTTGATGGTAGATGCAATCTTGTTAAACCATCGAATATGAGCATGAGGATCATCCCGCTCAAAACCATAGAATTGACTTGAGGTTACAAGATTCAGTAACCCGGTTTTGAGTTCAAAATTTTCAGCCACAATGGCTGGGATAACAATAGCATCTCCATACCCGTCGATGGGTGCCTGGAGAAGCTCAAACATAGGACTTTCTTCCGCCATGATAACGGAAGTAGTGTGAGCAGTCCGGATCTCAGATCCGACTGATGGGGTAGAAAGTCTACGGACACGCCTTCTTGGAATCTTGACAAGCTCACGAAATGGGCTTACAGATCTGGAAGAGCGAGTGCGCATACACTAGAGTTAACTCTAAGAGACCTTAGAGTTAAGGAAAGGAATTATGAAAATGAATTATGAAAATGGGGTAAGAAGAATCTTTTTGGGTTTTATGGTTTTGACAAGTAGATATAACAACAAATCCAATTAAAACAATATCGAGGCAAAACGACAGTGAACTTAAACCAATAATCACAAGATGAATGGCTTCTTTGAAAAAGGTACACCACTCACAAGGACACAAAGGCAAGTTTTAATCTTTGGTTCGGGAACTTATTATGGTCGTACCCCCAGTTAGGTAGTACACTGCCTTGGTTTGCGGTGGTAATTTTTTATGTTGTTATTATTAAACAAAGAAAACGACAAATCTTTTTGTATTTTTATCTTTGATGTATATATAGAAACAAAAGGAAAATATTTTTGTGTTTTATACGTTTTTGGATGTTTTTGGATTTTTTATAAGAAAATATATATATAGATATAGATAGATGGTACGAACAAGGAGTGAATATTCAAATCACTAATCTGCTAAACGGAAGATAATAAGCGCAGCTCCCCGGCAGCGGCGCCAAAATTTGATTCGCTCCAGACCGTCAGGTTTTATCACACAAATCAACCACTTGTGAATGGTCAACCGTAACAAAAGCCAGACAGCCTGAAACCAAAGCAATGAAGATCTGGAGAGTATAGTGTTTCCCCAGGTCGTTATGTCCCAACGAGCTGTGCGATGAATAATCAAACGAATAGTGATCGAGAGAATTTGAACGGAAAAGGGTATATGACTGATTATACTTAAAGAAAAAGTATATAAACTACAGGGGCTTAAATGCAAATTAAAGAAAATTAAAAAGATAAATTATATTAAATAAACGCTATCACTATTTTTAAAATTATGTTTTTGATTTTTCTTTTAAATTAAAAACTATGTAACGTACAAAAGAAAATATGAAACTGAAACAATATAAATCCTAAAAATATAAAAATGACATTTTTACAAACCTAATGATAAGAGAAAATTTTTAGAAAAAGAAAATTATTTTTATTACTATTTATCTAATTATTATTAATTAAAAACTATTTTTAACTATTTAATAATACCCTAAAATACAAGAAAATATGAAATAAAGCTAGAAAAATGAAATTATGAATTAGAAAAATCTAAAATAACTAAAGAGAATTTTCAAAACTAATTTTATATTTTTCTGATTATTTTTCTATTTTCTATGAATTAAAAACTATTTGAAACTACTTAAATTGCTAAAAATTACAAATTAAACTATGAAAAATCTGGAAAAATATTTTTTTGACTTTTTATATTTATCTTAACCTAGGAAAAATGAAAACTTATTTTTTTGAAACTTTTCTGATTTAATTGTATTAAAAGCTAATTAAAAAGGCTTAAAAACTGTTTTAAATGAAGAAAAATAGCAAACAGTGCTGGAAAAATATGAAAAATTCAGGAAAAGTCTAAAATAATATTCTAATTCTATGAAAAATATAAAAACAGTGGCTAGTGTGCAAGATTATACAGCTGCAGTGAAACTGCTTAAGTAATAAGCACTCAAAATAAGCTCAAGGTACCAACTGAGCACCCACTTAACACAGAAGCTATATTAAGCTAAAACTACTCAAAAGCAACTAATTCAAACTAGCCTAAACCTCTTAAGTGCTCACTGCCATGATTTGATGTTTTAAAATCTCAAGTACCAAAAACAGATTTAGCTACTAAGTTGTAGCTTGAAAATAAGCTACCCAATAAGCAGGAAATCAAAACCAGATGTTGGAATCTCAAGAAGACCTGGCTAGCTACTTATAAACCAAGATTCAGACCAAAATAAGCTCTATTGAGCTTGTGACAAGCCCTGCAAATCACCTGTGCACACTCAGTATACACTGAGTCAGTGCACAGGGGATTTTAGACCCAAATGACAAGCCATTTTGGAGCTTGTAAAAAATTACAAAAATTCAACAAAAAGCAGATTAAGAAACTTGACCATCTGAAGTTTATAAATCCAAAATTTCAACCACTATGAACCAGAAATGAGTTCATTAAAAATCCACCTAGGTTGGTGAAAAACTGGTTTTATGGTTTTTGATTTTTGAAAACAGAAATGATATGTTGACTTTTTTGAGATTTGAAACCAATTTGTGGACTGAGATTGATGTATTATGATGAAATAAACCTAATGCAAGCTATCTCTATGTATTCTAAACACAAAACAAGTTTTTGATTTTACAAAATTCCAACAGACATGAAATTAAGACAGTTTAGAGGTGATTTTGACTTTTACTGACTTGATGCACAAATGAATGACTCAAATTATCCTAATGTGCCTAAAGGAGACTTAGTAAACTGAATCTCACCACTGTTAAGAACTGCAATTCCAAGAGTCAACTTAAACCAAACACAGGTTTATGAATGTGATTTTCAATTAACCAACACTAAAACTTGAATTAAAACCCTGCTATCTATGAACTCAGATCCTACTATTGCTATGACAACTGAATGATGCAATTGCTACCAATATAACTGTCAATGAGACATAATACTAATTATGCAGATTCAAAAAAAAATAAAATGCAAAGGGATTGGAACTCACAACTTGTCCAGCTTATTAGCAACTCAAACCAGAACCATAACTATACTAATCTAATCCAATCCAACCCAAATCAAGCTCTGCAACAACCAAATTTCATAACCAAGTCCATTTGATGCTTCAGTTTGACTTTTGTTGACCAACATGAAATTTTGCTTAAAACTGATTTATAAGCTTACCAAAAGCTATGGACAGCTTAAATAAGCTTATTTGGATTTAAAACTAAGCTACTAGAAGCTTGAATACAAGAGCTTGAAACTAAAATTTGCAACAGTGAACATGAAAACATGAAATGTTAATATAAACTTGAATTGATACTTAAAAATAGTTTTAATACACTGGAATAACTTAGTTTGATACAATTAAACTTGAAATTACAACTGAGAATCTATTTAAGACATGGGAATTTTAAAAACGACATACATTTGAAAATTAAACTAAGTACTACTCTCTTCTCTCTATCTCTTGCTTCCTTTTATACACCAAAATGCTTCTCTCTCCTATCTGAGCATTTCCCACTTTAATCCTGGACCATTGGATTACTTGAGGTAATAATGGCCGTTTGATTGAATTTTGGCGCCAAAGTTGTTTTTGCTAGTGGGGGTTGAGTGCAATGGGGGAGGGAACATTAAATGTTTCTTGTTTGGTTGTTGAGGTGGGGGGAACATGGAGAGTGGGGGAAGAGCTGGAAGGATGGCTTGGTTGAGTGTTTGCAGGCGAAGTTGTTGAAGAAGAAACTTTGGCGGGAGAAGGTGTTTGACTGGGATAGTTGACCGGGGGTTTAATATATGAAAGGGGGGGTCAAATGGAGGGGTCAATTGTGGTTTGGCAGGGGTCCAAAGAGGTTTTGACAAGGGCCAAGGTCCAAGAGGTGTATGTTTAATAATAACAAGGACCATTATGTAATTTCTGAAAAACAAGGGACCAAAGCTGCCATTTTTCCAAAGTTGTTTCAAGGGACCAAAAATGACAAGTTTCCATAGTACAAGGACCATAATAGACATTTTCAAACTTCCAAGGACTATTTTTGCCAAATTTGAAACTTGAAGGACCAAACTTGTAATTTCTCAAAACTTTTGACATTTTTCACCAAAGGATTAATTTTGACAACTTATAATTTTAAAAGGACCTTTGGTGACTTTTCTTTTGAAATTAAGTGCTCGGGGACTATTTCTGACAACTTTTGAAACTTAGGGGACTGAAACTGCCAATTATGCAAACTTAGCTCATTTTTCATCTAATTTTAAACATTTTGCATCTGAAACATATAAAATGCAATTTTGAGATATTTTCAGTATTTTGATGCATTTCTGAGCATTTTTAAATGTTTTGCAGTTCAGATTTGACCCAAAAATGATGAGTATTCACACACTCATCACTTATCGTTAGGGAGTGATTTCTCCCTTGGAGATGGCTTCGTATGCTCTTCAAGATCTGCCTTTGGACCCCTCTTGGCATTCTCTTATTTTTGGTGTGGAGTGAATGATGTGACGTGCAGAAATTAGGGCTTGTATTTATAGGCACGATCTAGTTACGCGTAACTTGAGTTGAGAGTTACGCCGTAACCTCAATAATTCCATAATAATGCTCTTGGTAAGCTGGTTACGGCGTAACACCTGGAATGGGTTACGCCGTATCTTCAATGCAGGTTACAATTGGTATGATTACGCCGTAATCACAGGAAGGAATTACGGCGTATCTGATGGCGGCGTGGAACATTCTTTGACCTAATTGGTTATGGCGTAATCCTTAGTTGGGAGTTACGCTGTAATTGATTTCTGAGTCACGCGCTAGCTACGGTGTAACGTGAGAGATGGAGTTACGCCGTAGCTTCTTCATAGTAGACATACTATCGTAAATCTCTTAAGAAAATCTCCATATCCGCGTCTCATTAGCTCCAATGCTCGTAATTTACCTGAAAGTGAAATATAAAGGAAAACAAGCGTAAATCCATATAATGATATAAAATACAAGCATTATCGTGGGAAAATGACACTTAATATTCAACACTATTTGATGTTATCAAATATCCCCCCACTTGAACTCTACTTGCCCTCAAGTAGAACTTATTAGAAAAATTCCTAAAAAGATATTCCCATTACCTGAAAAATATAAGTTTAAAAATCCCTTATGCTAGAATAAATCAAAGCCGAACACCTCACGAAATGGGAACAAAACACTCAAATTCTCTCAACTAGTCTAAGTGTCAATTTCGGGGTGATCACTCAAAGCATAGTCATATCATGTATCCTATCATAAGCTTGGCGGTTACACACATCTCCACCACTAGAGTTAAGGGCTAAACAATTCTTGAAGGTAGACACGACATGGGTTAAGGGTGAATTGTCATTACTAACATGTCACGGTAACAAATCGATAGACACACAAGGATAGGATGTTTGGGTGATATGAAACAATATATATTAGGTGAACAAAATGAAACAATATATATTAGGTGAACAAAATGAAAGGAATGCCTCAGATGGGTGTATCTAGGGGTATATTGCATTAAGGTGATTGCAACAAAAGGGTTTAACATGGGGGTCGAAAATTCGAGGTGACAAATCGATAGACACACAAGGATAGGCTGTTTGGGTGATAATCTGATAATATTGCCTTCTTAAACTGATTATTCCATATACATTAAGCGAACTCAACATACCTCGTCTATGGTCTCGAAATGATGCAAATGCCAAGTTCTAAAGTTTACAAGCTACCGGCACACTCATAATTTGGTGGATTTGGGTAAATAATAGGAGATGGATAAGGCTAATCTCAGCATATAATATCAAGGGTTATAATGTGCTCGGCTAAGGTCTAATCTAGTTAGGTTAAGAAAAACTTGTCAAAATTAAAAATGGCATAATTTTTCAAAATAAACTAGAAAAACGAGGGAAATAAAGTTCATGAGATAATTCTACTCCCGTCCCCCCCACTTTAAATATACAAAGTCCCTTTTGTACTAAACGTTAAAGGTGAAGAGAAAGTAGAATTAGAGCGAGAACTTCTCTGAAATTCGCTCCGAAAAAGAAAGAAGGCCCACGAAGATAATCGTGCCTTCACTTAAACATCCACGAGCAAATTTCATTCCCTGAAATCACACTAACCGACAAGCATAATTCTAAAAAAAAAGAAAAACAAAAAGAAAAAGAAATCTAACTCACTTTCGTAGGAATCACGGTTACATTTAGCATATGCAACAAGCCTTTTAAACCACTTGGTGTCCCAAGTGGACGAGTGTAGTCTCGTGAGGGCTTACAGGGAACACACCCACAAAGTTCATTTAAAAACTAGTACAAGGTTATTGTGTTGATATAGAAAGAATTTTAACTGAAGGATAGTTACGTCGTAACCCTATAAAGGAGTTACGCCGTAATTATGGCAAAACCTAGCAGTTGCTACTGGAGGGTAGCTACGGCGTAACCATAGCTTGGGATTACGCCGTAATGGGTAATGCTCTGGAGAGAATCGCTACTGATGATGTGTTATGGTGAAACCATTGTGATGATTTACGCCGTAACCGTTGGACAGATCTGGTCCCTGTTTCAGACACTTGTGAACTCATCTCCAATTTCCTGTAAAATTTGTTAAAAACACAAAACCCAATAAAAATAGAAATAAAAGAAATAAAAAGAATAATTCGGGTTGTCTCCCAAAAGAGAACTTTTCTTTATTACCGAGTCTTTAAGTTAGACTCAAAGCCATAGGGCTTTATGGTGGCCTTAGAACTTGGCCAACTTCCTTCTTATACTTCATCAAGTTGTTTCTGACCCAAGCAACATTAGTAGCGGTGCGGAGATACTCCTTTGTCTCAATCTTCCGAATCTTGCAAAACTTTTCGTCCGACCCCAAGTGGTATCTTGTGAACTCATATTTTTCAGCTACAATTGGTGGTGGCCTTTTGTTCGGAATACCAAGAAGTTTGCACCTTCTTTGTTCGTATGCGATTGGCTCCAAACCGTCAAGTTTATCACACAAGCTAACCACTTGTGAATGGTTAACCGTAATAAACTTCAAACAGCTCAGAACCAATGCAATGAAGATCTAGAGGAGTATAGTGTTTCCCCAGGTCGTTAAGTCCCAACGAGCTGTGCGACTGAATAACCAAACGTATAGTGATCGGGTGATATTGAACGGGAAAAGGTTTTAATGATAATACTAAATGACAAAGGAAATATCTGAGAAAGTTAAAAAGCTAAATTATATTAAATAAAAGCTATCACTATTTTTAAAATTTGATTTTCTTGATTTTTCTTTTATAAATTTAAATTAAAAACTACGTAACATACAAAAGAAAATGTGAAATTGAAACAGAATTAATCCTAAAAATATAAAAATGAAATTTTTACAAACCTAATGATAAGAGAAAATTTTGAGAAAAAGAAAATTATTTTTATGACTATTTATTTGATTATTATTAATTAAAAACTATTTTTACCTATTTAATAATACCCTAAAATATAAGAAAATATGAAATAAAGCTAGAAAAGTGAAATTATGACTTAGAAAAATCTAAAATAACTAAAGAGAATTTTCAAAACTAATTTTGTATTTTTCTGATTTATATTCTAATTTCTATGATTTAAAAACTATTTAAAACTAATTAAATTGCTAAAAATTACAAATTTAACTAAGAAAAATCTGGAAAAATTATTTTTTTGCTTTTTATATTTATCTTAATCTATGAAAATTAAAAACTTATTTTTTTGAAGCTTTTCTGATTTATTTGTATTAAAAGGTAATTAAAAATGCCTAAAAACTGTTTTAAATAAGGAAAAATAGCAAACAGTACTTAAATATTATGAAAAATTCAGGAAAATTCTAAAATAATATTCTAAATCTATGAAAAATATAAAAACAATAGCTTATGTGAAGGATTATGAAGCTGAAGAGAAAAGTGCTTATAAATAAGCACTTGAATTAAGCAAATGAATGCAATAAGCTACCAAACTGTTACTGAAGCTAATTTATACTAAGGTAAGCTGATTCTAACTAATTCCAACTAATCCTAACAAGCTACAAGCTCAGTTTATGCTTTGAAGCTTAAAAATGATTATTTGGCCAAACAGTCCCTACTACCCTAGTTTAAGCTAACCTACAAGCTTATCAAATGAGCTTTAGAGAAAACTGGAATTGTGGTCCTCAAGTAAACCAACCAAAGAGTCTACAAACCAAAATTGAGCCCTAGACAAGCTCTCAAGAGCTTGTTGTGAGCCTAACACAAACCTGTGCACACTCAGTTAACAATGAGCATGTGCACAGGGGAATTCAAGTTCAAAAGAGAGACTGATTTGAGCTTAATAAAAATTCCCAAAAATTTAACTAAAATGGTATTTTGAATAACCACCAGTTGAAGTTTAATCTACCAAAAACTCACTTACTTTTGACCAGAAATGAACTCATGAAAAATCAACCAAGTTGGGTGAAAACTGAGTTTTTCACTATTTTGACTTTTGACACAGAATTGAAAAGTTGACTAAACTGAGATTTGATCTCTCAACACAGGTTATATTTGATGATTTAAGATGAAATATAACCAGGTTAAGTTACCTATATTAATCCTACTCCTGTGATCAAGCTTATGCAACTCAAATTCTACTGCTATGAATCCTATTCAACCATAAGACTGAATTTGACTTTTAAGCTAGTATAGAAACTATCTACCCACTGTTATGACTGAAGTGAACCTAACTGAGACTAATGCAAGTGATCTCTACCCATCTCTAACCCCTATATCAGAAGTAGCAGTTTATACCAAACACTATTTAAGATGCTAAAATGCAAAATTTTAACTAACAATATATATAGCTGGTGTGAATTACTTCCTATTCTAACTATAGCTAACTAAAGTGAATCTAACTGCAATGATTTGAGCTAACAATTAACACTAACTACATGAAAACAATCACATACAGATTTGAGCAAAAAAATATGACATGAAGCAAATGAAAGACTCACAGTAGTCCAGCTACTATGCAGCTTATACCCAAACCAAACACTACTATTCTATACCAAGTCCAATCCAAAACCAGCTCTGCATCAACCAATACCCATTTCCATATCTGTTTAACCCAAAGTTCCCCACAGTTGACTTTCGTTGACCATGTGACAAATTTGCTTGCACTTGAGTTATAAGCTTACCAAAAGCTATCAATAGCTTAAATAAGCTTATTTGAACTAGAAATAAGCTAACTTAAGCTTGAATTCAATAACATGTAAACTGAATTTTATGACAGGAAACTTAAAAACATGAAACTTGAATCAAACTTTTAATTAATACTTGAAGTTAAATTACAACTGATAAAACAAGGTTTTCTTAGTACAATACAAAAGGAAATTAAACATTTAAAACTTAATTTAAGACATTGACATTAAAACGATATACATGGAATTTAAAACTAAGAACTACTCTTGTCTCTCCTTCTCTTTCTTCTTTTTATACACCAAAAATGCTCCCACTTGACTTCTGAGCAAATCCCACCACTAATCTGAGCCATTGGATTACTTGAGAAGATATTAGCCATTGATGGCTTTTTGGCGCCAAAATGGATATATTGCAACTGGGGGGTTGAGTGCAAGGAGGGGGGAGCATTTAATGCTTCTTGGATGTTGTTGAGGTGGAGGGGACATGGTGTGGAGTATGTGAGCTGGAGGTGAGGGAGATTGAGTGTTGCAGGCGAGCAGGTGAGGAAGAAAGAAAATGGAGGGAAAAGGGGGTGGGGAGTTGACTTCTTTGACTGGTGGTTATATTGGACGGGGGGGGGGGGGGGGGGGGTTCACAAAGGGGTTTCACAGGGAATATGGCAGGGGGTCACAGGGTATATGGCAGGGGTCAAGGGTCAAGGATTTGATATTAAATAAACAAGGACCATTTTTGCAATTCCTCAAAAACCAAGGACCAAATCTGCCATTTTCCAAAATTATTTCAAGGGACTAATTATGATAAGTTTCAATAGTACAAGGACCATAAAGGACATTTTCAAACTTCCAAGGACTATTTTTGCCAATTTTGAAACTTGAAGGACCAAACTTGTAAATTCTCAAAACTTATGAAATTTTTCACCAAAGGGCTAATTATGACAACTTATGATTTCAAAAGGACCTTTGGTGACTTTTCTTTTAAAATAAGTGCTCAGGGACTATTTTTGACAAGATCTGAAAGTCGGGGGACTGAAACTGCCAATTATGCAAACTTAGCTCATTTTTCATCTGATTTTAAACATTTTGCATCTGAAACATATAAAATACAATTTTGAGATATTTTCAGTATTTTGATGCATTTCTGAGCGTTTTAAAATGTTTTGCAGTTCAGATTTGACCAAAAATGATGAGTATTTACACACTCATCAATCGCCCACACTAAACTATTGCTAGTCCCTAGCAATCTTTTGAGAAAACTTAATGGATTTGAATCTCTTTACCAAAAGCCATTACTTCTGGAGTAGCCAAATGTTTTAGTTCAAGTAAGAACCTTGGTACAATGATAACCAAATGATTTTGAGCAAATCACCAGCTTCCAACAGATTTGATTTGTCTTTACCAGAAGCCGTTTTCTTCTGGACTAGCCAACTCTTAGATAAAATATCTTTGGTGAGTTGATTACCAATTATGGTTTTCCAACTGCCTTTACCACAAGCCATAAACTTGCGGGCTAGCCAACTCTTCACTAATTAAAGATATGGTGAGCTGAACACCATACAATTTTGGGCAAATTGCAAGCCGTCAACGGATTTGAGATATCTTTACCAAGAGCCGTTTGCTCCTGGATTAGCCAATCCTTTTGTTTATTAGACATGGCGGACTGATAACCGTAAGCTGAGTAAGTGCAAAACGCTTACTCCAAAAAAAAAATTTTGGCCAAAAATGGGGGAATTGGGTGGTATAATTACATGATAAAATTCGTGAGAATTCCCCCCCCCCCACACTAGAAATGAATATTGCCCTCAATATTCAAAGTACCGACGGTTATGCCGAAACATAGAACGTAAAAGGGAAATACTACGGCCATTATTTGAATTTTTTTTTTTTTTTTTTTTTTTAATATACTTTTAATACAACAACGGGGGGCATCTCCCCCACACTAGGGTGGTAGAAAGTAGAAAGAAGTCAGAAATATGGGTGAAAACCCATATGGTGTGCTACTGTTTTTGATTCCCGAGTCGCTAGCTTGACTCGATCCCCGCATTAATTTGTTCATGGGGAAGTAGGTGGAAGAGACAATCTCCATCGGACTTTCATTCCAAATGTTTGTATAAACATTTGAAGTACGTGAAAGTTCCACACCCATGAGATATAGAGAGACAGACCCGGCTCACAAATGGTACATGGAAATGCCGGGGTCAAAGATGGTGTCTTCATTGCCGAAGGATTGAAGATGAAGAGAAATCACAAGATATTTGAGGAAAGGAAGAAAGACTTTGATAACAATCAAGATCCATTCTTCATCCTCAAATGTAGACATATCGGGAGGAAGGGTGAGGGTAGTATCATCAATAAACAAACTCTTATGATAGAGTACACCTTCCTCCGAGCCAATATCATCCTCAAGATCAAAATAGAAATGATCATATTCCGGAGGATATATGTCATGAGAGAGTTCACCGGAGAACTCTTCATGAAGAGAATCATTCACATGAAGTGAAATTGTGAACTCTTGTTCCATTGTGGGCTCATCACTATCCTCGTCAAAGATTGGATTGTTAGAAATCCAAGTGAATTCAGATTCGAATTCAAATAGAGGATTGGTGAAAGTAGCTTTGAATGTTTCGGGAACAAAGTGATCAACATTCTCTATTCGACTTTTAGGGTGAGAAGTGAGTGAACGATCATTATAAAGGAGACTTTCAATCTCTCCCAGATCGGCTTCGAAATCAAAGAGACCATCATCACTTCCCGATGAAAGTGGATTGATGTGAGTGAGTTCATCGGTGAACTCCTCAAGAAGATGATCAGCATCAGATTGTGGAAGTGATGCCTCAACATACTCGATGTCTCCATATGATGCACAATCTTCGCTACAATTGGAGAAAGTCTCAAAATGATCTTTTGAACACTCAAGAGGGGAAGAAGAATCACACATATGATCAGAAGTTCCCTGTGACTCTCTCGGGATTGGGACAAGGTTCTCAACACTAGACTTTATGAATTCGTTCGATTCCTTTTCAGGAACAGTGTCAAGATGCTCGTCCCCCATGTTCAGAGAGTGAGTAGGAGCTTCGGGTGTGATAGCAGTTGTTTGAGATGGAATCTTAACTGCTGGGATATCAACTGACTGAGGGAGTTGAGAAATAATATTCTTAAAAGGAATACTCTCCTCGTCATCATCATACATAGCTGCCTTAAGAAATTGGGAACGCCTTAGAGCTGCATGCTCTAGGACTAATAATTCTTCCCTAGATTTGCGAGCATCTCGTTCTTCGGCTAGCAATTCTCCCATAGTTTTCTCACCACTCACTTGATTCTTAAAGTTTTGAATCATATCATCAAGTGTTTTCATTGCGGTTTCAAAATCTTGGGAAATTTCTTTAGGCAATGGCTCAGGTGGAGTTTGAACCGTATGGTGCTGTGGAGGTTGGAAATTGTCAAAACCGGAAGTATAGTAATTTTGATTCCACGGTTGACATTGAAAATTATCGTGAGGACCTCCACAATTCTCACAACAGTAAAACTGTTGAGCCTGGATTGGCGAATTATATGGATATTGGTCATAACCAAAGTTCTGAGCATCACCGGAAAACTGTTCATAGACAAACGTGTTTCCGGATTGACACTCAAATCCTTGGTGAGGACCTCCACAAAATTCACAGCAGTTATGTTGATTATATGAAGATAAGTCGGGCTGTGGTGGGTAATTGGAAAAATTTGAGGGGTCATTAAATGAGTTCGGATTAGGATCATAATCAAATGAATTCCTCGAACCAAAAAACAAACAACTCCCGTTCCGAATATCATTACCACACTGTACACACGTACACCAGCGACATGGTAAACCAAAAAGAGGCTCACCACAACCGACACAAGGAATAAACGATTCCATTAGAGAGTTATGAGAAGGAATCGGTTCATTCAAAGAATCAACAAAACCAACATGGTGATTCGAATGACTATCAAGTCTCGAAGAACATTTTGAAAAATCCGGAGGTGGGACAAGTGGTGTGCTCTGAGAGCTAGCAATTTCCACCTCTTCCGTTATGGTCTCCGGTTCTGATTCTTGAGAAACGTGAAGATTAGGCAAGTCATTCTTGCTAGTCACCGGTCTAAATTCTGCATGATTGCTTTTAACCGTAAATTGTGAAAGTTTAGGATCAATTTTAGACGGCTTAGGAGCAATTGAGGGGTTAGATCTTTGGATAACCGTAGGTTGGACATATTTAGCACTTCCGTTATCAGAGGGAAGTACCTGGTCCTTTGTCACCCCGGTTTCTCGTTCCATTTCCCTACGCAGAATTAATGGATCATCACGAACAACACGAATTCTTGACATTTGTGATAAAGTATGAAGTTTTTCAACTTCGTTCCAGAATTCGTCGTAGTCGAGAGATTCCATGAGAATAGAAGAAGTTAGAATCAAATGGATAGAGGGTAAAGGGATAAAGAATCAAAAAGGGTAAGAGGGTAAAGATGAACATTTTTGGTATTTTTGAAAAACATTTTGTAAAAATAAGAAAGAAAATCTTTTTGGGTTTTTGATTTTTAAGATGTTTTTGGATTTTTGGATTTTTTATAAGAAAATATAAACATATATAGATGGTATGAACAAGGAGTGAATATTCAAATCACTAATCTGCTAAACGTAAGATTATTAGCACAGCTCCCCGGCAGCGGCGCCAAAATTTGATTGGCTCCAAACCGTCAAGTTTATCACACAAGCTAACCACTTGTGAATTGTTAACCGTAATAAACTTCAAACAGCTCAGAACCAATGCAATGAAGATCTAGAGGAGTATAGTGTTTCCCCAGGTCGTTAAGTCCCAACGAGCTGTGCGACTGAATAACCAAACGTATAGTGATCGGGTGATATTGAACGGGAAAAGGTTTTAATGATAATACTAAATGACAAAGGAAATATCTGAGAAAGTTAAAAAGCTAAATTATATTAAATAAACGCTATCACTATTTTTAAAATTTGATTTTCTTGATTTTTCTTTTATAAATTTAAATTAAAAACTACGTAACGTACAAAAGAAAATGTGAAATTGAAACAGAATTAATCCTAAAAATATAAAAATGAAATTTTTACAAACCTAATGATAAGAGAAAATTTTGAGAAAAAGAAAATTATTTTTATGACTATTTATTTGATTATTATTAATTAAAAACTATTTTTACCTATTTAATAATACCCTAAAATATAAGAAAATATGAAATAAAGCTAGAAAAGTGAAATTATGACTTAGAAAAATCTAAAATAACTAAAGAGAATTTTCAAAACTAATTTTGTATTTTTCTGATTTATATTCTAATTTCTATGATTTAAAAACTATTTAAAACTAATTAAATTGCTAAAAATTACAAATTTAACTAAGAAAAATCTGGAAAAATTATTTTTTTGCTTTTTATATTTATCTTAATCTATGAAAATTAAAAACTTATTTTTTTGAAGCTTTTCTGATTTATTTGTATTAAAAGGTAATTAAAAATGCCTAAAAACTGTTTTAAATAAAGAAAAATAGCAAACAGTACTTAAAAATTATGAAAAATTCAGGAAAATTCTAAAATAATATTCTAAATCTATGAAAAATATAAAAACAATAGCTTATGTGAAGGATTATGAAGCTGAAGAGAAAAGTGCTTATAAATAAGCACTTGAATTAAGCAAATGAATGCAATAAGCTACCAAACTGTTACTGAAGCTAATTTATACTAAGGTAAGCTGATTCTAACTAATTTCAACTAATCCTAACAAGCTACAAGCTCATTTTATGCTTTGAAGCTTAAAAATGATTATTTGGCCAAACAGTCCCTACTACCCTAGTTTAAGCTAACCTACAAGCTTATCAAATGAGCTTTAGAGAAAACTGGAATTGTGGTCCTCAAGTAAACCAACCAAAGAGTCTACAAACCAAAATTGAGCCCTAGACAAGCTCTCAAGAGCTTGTTGTGAGCCTAACACAAACCTGTGCACACTCAGTTAACAATGAGCATGTGCACAGGGGAATTCAAGTTCAAAAGAGAGACTGATTTGAGCTTAATAAAAATTCCCAAAAATTTAACTAAAATGGTATTTTGAATAACCACCAGTTGAAGTTTAATCTACCAAAAACTCACTTACTTTTGACCAGAAATGAACTCATGAAAAATCAACCAAGTTGGGTGAAAACTGAGTTTTTCACTATTTTGACTTTTGACACAGAATTGAAAAGTTGACTAAACTGAGATTTGATCTCTCAACACAGGTTATATTTGATGATTTAAGATGAAATATAACCAGGTTAAGTTACCTATATTAATCCTACTCCTGTGATCAAGCTTATGCAACTCAAATTCTACTGCTATGAATCCTATTCAACCATAAGACTGAATTTGACTTTTAAGCTAGTATAGAAACTATCTACCCACTGTTATGACTGAAGTGAACCTAACTGAGACTAATGCAAGTGATCTCTACCCATCTCTAACCCCTATATCAGAAGTAGCAGTTTATACCAAACACTATTTAAGATGCTAAAATGCAAAATTTTAACTAACAATATATATAGCTGGTGTGAATTACTTCCTATTCTAACTATAGCTAACTAAAGTGAATCTAACTGCAATGATTTGAGCTAACAATTAACACTAACTACATGAAAACAATCACATACAGATTTGAGCAAAAAAATATGATATGAAGCAAATGAAAGACTCACAGTAGTCCAGCTACTATGCAGCTTATACCCAAACCAAACACTACTATTCTATACCAAGTCCAATCCAAAACCAGCTCTGCATCAACCAATACCCATTTCCATATCTGTTTAACCCAAAGTTCCCCACAGTTGACTTTCGTTGACCATGTGACAAATTTGCTTGCACTTGAGTTATAAGCTTACCAAAAGCTATCAATAGCTTAAATAAGCTTATTTGAACTAGAAATAAGCTAACTTAAGCTTGAATTCAATAACATGTAAACTGAATTTTATGACAGGAAACTTAAAAACATGAAACTTGAATCAAACTTTTAATTAATACTTGAAGTTAAATTACAACTGATAAAACAAGGTTTTCTTAGTACAATACAAAAGGAAATTAAACATTTAAAACTTAATTTAAGACATTGACATTAAAACAATATACATGGAATTTAAAACTAAGAACTACTCTTGTCTCTCCTTCTCTTTCTTCTTTTTATACACCAAAAATGCTCCCACTTGACTTCTGAGCAAATCCCACCACTAATCTGAGCCATTGGATTACTTGAGAAGATATTAGCCATTGATGGCTTTTTGGCGCCAAAATGGATATATTGCAACTGGGGGGTTGAGTGCAAGGAGGGGGAGCATTTAATGCTTCTTGGATGTTGTTGAGGTGGAGGGGACATGGTGTGGAGTATGTGAGCTGGAGGTGAGGGAGATTGAGTGTTGCAGGCGAGCAGGTGAGGAAGAAAGAAAATGGAGGGAAAAGGGGGTGGGGAGTTGACTTCTTTGACTGGTGGTTATATTGGACAGGGGGGGTTCACAAAGGGGGTTCACAGGGAATACGGCAGGGGGTCACAGGGTATATGGCAGGGGTCAAGGGTCAAGGATTTGATATTAAATAAACAAGGACCATTTTTTCAATTCCTCAAAAACCAAGGACCAAATCTGCCATTTTCCAAAATTATTCCAAGGGACCAATTATGAAAAGTTTCAATAGTACAAGGACTATAAAGGACATTTTCAAACTTCCAAGGACTATTTTTGCCAATTTTGAAACTTGAAGGACCAAACTCGTAAATTCTCAAAACTTATGAAATTTTTCACCAAAGGGCTAATTATGACAACTTATGATTTCAAAAGGACCTTTGGTGACTTTTCTTTTAAAATAAGTGCTCAGGGACTATTTTTGACAAGATTTGAAAGTCGGGGGACTGAAACTGCCAATTATGCAAACTTAGCTCATTTTTCATCTGATTTTAAACATTTTGCATCTGAAACATATAAAATACAATTTTGAGATATTTTCAGTATTTTGATGCATTTCTGAGCGTTTTAAAATGTTTTGCAGTTCAGATTTGACCAAAAATGATGAGTATTTACACACTCATCAGTATGCTTCATCATCATTATTATCGGACTCAGTTCCCTTAAACCACTTTTCATCAACTAATTTTTCAATAAGCTCATGTTCACATTCTTCTTTTTTATTTCCCCATGTGTCTTTAGTATCTTCATTCGTCAAGCCACTTGTCTCCTGACTAGTATCGTGAGGAATTTCTTCACATGGGTTTTCTTCATTCATGCAAATTTTCCAAATTTTTTTCTTAGTGGAAGCATCAACTTTTCCATTCTTGATTTTTATCCAATCGTCAAATCTTAACTTGTCCAACCAAGGTAGATCCGTTCTCCTATCGTCATTGGTTGAGGTTCACAAAAATTTGTCATTATCAACTCTAGCTATACTACTCCCCCCGTTACAGTCATCATCATACGGGTTGCAAGGAGCCCAAAATTCTCCACCAATGGTTTTCATCTTCACACACAAATGCTTCCGCACTGTCTTGTTGTTGGTGTTTCCATTAATAATTCCATGATCAGAGGTTAACTTATTTGTTGATTTATGAATTGCATCGATACTAGGGGTTTCACAGTTAGCACTGCGGCTAAGATCGGCCCAAATTCTTCCTTTAGTATCATTGTCTATTTCCCCATAAACGATTTGTACCCATGCGTCGAATGTAATACTCCCATCATTAGTTGAAGACTGATAACATCAAATAATACTAAATATTAAGTGTCAATTTCCCCCGATAATACTCGTATTTTATATCATTTATATGGACTTATGCTTGTTTTCCTCTATATTTCACTTTCAGGTAAATTACGAGCATTTAAGCTAAAGAGACGCGGATATGGAGAGTTTATTGAAGATATATGATAGTATGCCCACCGTGAAGTAATTACGGCGTAACTCCTCTCTCACACTACGTCGTAACAAGAGCGTGACTCAGAAGACCAACTCAACAACATATTACGCCATAACTCCATCTTAGGATTACGCCGTAACCAATTAGGTCAAATGATGTTCCACACCGCTGTAAGCTACGCCGTAACTCTTTCCAACGTTTACGGCGTAATCATGATTTTGTATCCTGTATTGAAGATACGGCGTAACTCATTCCATGTGTACCGCCGTAGCCAGCTTTAACGAGAGCAATTATGGATTTATATAGGTTACGGCGTAAATCTCAACTTAAGTTACGCCGTAACTAGATCTGGCCTATAAATACCAGCCCTAAATTCTGCATTTCACATCATTCACTCCACACCACAAGTAGAGAACGTGAGTAGGGGACTGAAGGCAGATCTTGAGGAGCATATGGAGCCATCTTCAAGGGAGAATCACTCCCTAACGATAAGCATTAGCGATTATCATTTCTTTTACTTTCAATTAATGTATTTCATTATGTTAAATATTGAATTGAATGTTTCATTTAATATGATCGGCTAAGCACCTCTGGTGCTAGCCTAGTTATGATTCTTTAATTGTAATGTTTATGTTTACATTGCTTATGTATAAATGTATAATTGTTTCTAGTGTATGCATGCATAGTTTGTTGGTAGTTACCCTTGTTTCGGTAGCTTTGAATGGCGGTAGTGTCTACTTACTTAGGAGAATTGACCAACTGACCCTAAGTAGGTAGACTGAGTGGGAAGGGTAAGAATAGACCAACTGACGACCCTTCTTCACTTGTGCGAACTGACCAAATGATCACTTGCCGTTTGGACGAACTTATGAAGTTAGGGATGAGTGTCTAAGATGCTAGCGCCCGAGCACTCATTTTTATGAATCTTGCATGTATCGGAACTTAATGACTTGGCTTAGGGGACTAAAAACAACTGGACTTTCAAGGGTAGTAGCTTGATCTCCGGTGGAAACCTTTGCTGATAGGTTAGGACGAACTGACCAAATGGTGTCCTAGCGACCTAAACCCCCACTTGAAGCAATTGGAAGTAATTAGACGTGAACATAACTTGATAGGATCAGTAACTAGGTTAGCACACTTCTCCCCTGTTGATCACAACCCTTGCCTTTATTCGCTTTCTTTATTTCTTGTCTTATTAGTTTTTTAATCACTTCCATTAAAACCAGTGACACCTAGACTTATATAGAATCCGCTCACATAGCTCTTGGGAAGACCTCGGTTTTACCGATTACTACACTACACACGATCGGGTACACTGCCCGTTAGTGCATAAGGTAGACCATAGGTAAACGAGACACTTATAAGTATTAAAACCTGGTCAGTAAAACCTGCATCAACTTTTTGGCGCCGCTGCCGGGGAGTTATATTAGGATTTTTGCTAAGTCTTTCATTTTTGTTTTGAATTTTCTCAATTTCTCACGATTTCTTTTCAAGTTTCAGGTACCATGGAAGTTGTTAACATTGATGACCTCACTCTTGAGGAATATTTGGCGTTGACAAGGGAAGAACAAGGGTCGGGGCTCGTAAGGCCGGCGATTGGAGCTAATGTCCGTTTCGAGATTAAAGAGCAGTTTATGATGGAGCTACGTGCTAACCCTTTCTCGGGAACATGTTGAGAATGTCTTGTACATCGCAAGCCTTTTCAACATTCCTGCTGTTTCTCATGACGCTATTATGCTACGAGTGTTTCCCATGACTCTTACTAGGGGAGCAAGAAGATGGATTGAAAGATTGCCCGCCGGGGCAGTTGATACATGGGCTCTCATAAAAAAGCACTTCATCTAAAGATATTGTCCTCTTTCGAAGATATCTAATCCGCTCATGGAGATCCATAATTTCAAACAAAATGATGATGAAACGTTGTATCAAGCTTGGGATAGATACAACGACCTCCTCTACAAGTGTCCTACTCATGACCTGACCAGCCAGCAAAAGGTCAACATCTTTTACAAAGGTATCAACGTAACTACAAGACAGATGCTGGACTACCAAGGACCAATTCTGAGCATGACTCCTTGATAAGGTTTTAAAAGGTACCATTTTGAGGGGTCGTTTAAGTCCTTATTTGATCACTTTTGTATCCGTTATTGCTTAATATCGTTCCTTTTCACTTTTTAGGTCTCTTGAAGGCAAAATGCTGGAATGGCACTTATTTGGACGAAAAGGAGCGAATATATGAAGAAAATGGCCAAAGTCAAAATCGAGACACTCACAGTTGCTGAAATTAGAAGGCGACGGCGTCAGGTGTTAATGGCGACGCCGTCCAAAAATTATTGTGACGGTCCAGAACCCAAAACTCGTATTTTCAAGCGACGACGTCTAGTTGTGAAAGAGTAGGCCGTCGCTACTCAGACGGCCTAGATGCAATCCAGACGACGTCAGAAGCTGAAGAGGACGGCGTCACGGACAAAAGGTGACGCCGTCGCAAGATTAACGTGGCCAAGACGAAACCCTAATGACGGCGACACGACGGCGTCACAAAACATAAGGTGACGCCGTCGCATATGTAATCTTATATATAGAATCCGAATTTTTCAGTCTTTTGTGGAGAGTCTTTTGGGGTAAAAACCTAAAACCGAACCTAAGGTGTCTTGTACAGTATTTTAGGGTTTTAAACCCTATCTTACATCAAGATAAGTCTTTACTTCATTAATTCAATTATGTCTTTGATTATTTGTGTGTATGCTTGCATGTTCTCCATGTCCGGCTAATTTATTTGTGTGTTTGCTTAGGAAGTATGAAACTTAATTATTGAATATTGATTGGTTGTTTCTTATCTTAGTTGATTAATGATCTAGTAATGCGATAGGTCATTCGTTGTGTACTTAATGCTTGATTCATCTTTGTGAACCTTAGAATATAATTACCTGAGTAGTTGTAGGCTAAACCATCCAAAGAGCGCCTTAGAGTAGGAGTTTATCATCCCTAGTGGGTTTGTAGACGAGACCCTTTGGTAAGTTCAAAGAGTTAGGGAGAAACGCATACCCTACAACTTTAGACACACAACGCAACTAGGAATAAGGACGTGACAATTCAACCACCAATAGGAGATAATTAAGGAGTAATACAAACTAAGTAAACACATCTTTAAACTATCATACGAGCACACATTAATTAGACATAGACTCCCACAACCTTAGTTTAGATAATTAGATAATAGTAGAGTAATTGGTAGAAATACCAACCCCCCAAATCCAATACCCGAGATTCGTACCTTTCCATTTCATAAAATATAAAAATACAAAAATAATCATCCCTCACCTTTAGACTTAAATCGACATACACTTCAGCCTAACGACACTATTCCCCTAGAGAACGATATCAATACCCGTGGCTTACCCTAATTACTACACTACAACGATTAGGTTCACTGCCTAGGGTGTTATAAAACTTGCTCGAAGAAAAGGAAGTTTCCTTGACCCCGAACGACGCGTGTAGCGTTATCAAGTTTTTGGCGCCGCTGCCGGGGAATAGAATAGCTAGTTAGTAGTCCACCTCGTTTAGGTTTCTTTGCTTGATTCCTATCAAGTAAATTTTTCTCATTTTTAGCTTTCTCTTAGTCTATCCCCCTTCTTCGTGACCTTTTGTTCGTAACCCCATCACTTTTCATCATGGAAGGTGATAACCCACTACCATTCATCAACCTACCACCAAATGACCCGCCAAGAGCCCGTACTCTTGGTGAAACTCGAGACCAAGCCACCTAGGCTATAGGAACACCATTGAGCTTCCCGACCAAGCCCAAACTACGGCCCTGCGATCCGACACCATCCGGTTGGTGCAAAACGGATGTGCATTCCATGGACTTCGTTCCGAAGATCCAAATCAGCATCTGAGGGATTTCCTCAAAATCGTCGATTCCATCGACCTTGATGCTACTACTCGGGAGACCACGCGCCTGCGTCTCTTCCAATTCTCTCTACGGGACCAAGCTAGTAATTGGCTTGAGTAACTTCCCGCCGGCTCCATCTCAAGTTGGGATGATCTTACTTCTCGCTTCCTTGCTCAATTTTTCCCACCGGGGAGAACCACTAAGCTTAGGAATGACATCTTGATGTTCCAACAACGTCAAGGTGAATCTCTCTACGAAGCATGGACCCGATTCAAGGACTTACTTCATAAAGTCCCTCATCACGGCATTGATCTTTGGCTCCAAGTCCAAATCTTTTATGATCATGTCAACTTCCCCACTAAGCGATCCATTGACCAAGCGGCCGGTGGAAAACTTAGTGATCTCACCGCGGAAGAATCATGGGGTATAATAGAGGACCTCGCCCTCTATGACAACGAAAGTTGGGATGACCCCCGTAAGCTGCCCAAAACCGTTAAGGCAATCTCCTTGCCTCCTTCCGACCGTAGGATGATCGAACTTGAAGATCAAGTTAGATTCCTCATGAGCTCATACGAAACTCCTAAATCTTCACACCATGTGAACAAAGCTTCTTCCTCGTGTGAGCCGTGTTGTGATCCTCATAACACGCGCAATAGCACTCGCTCCCCAGAACATGCTTCCGTTGACTACGCATCCTCACGTATTAATGGAACGAGAGGAAGATCCCCTACAATACCCGGACCTAGGAATTTTAATGAAACCCGAGAGGCATGGAAAGGCAAGCCCGATTTCTACTGGGGACAAACCAAAGAATTCACCTCTAATGATTTCTCATGGCCCCCACCTAACGGTCCTAACCAACAAAATGTCGAAGGGATGTTGCAAAACCTAGTCGCATCCCAAGAAACCCAAATGGCTAAGCTCTCGGACCGCTTTAACCATCAACAAGCCGAGATGGATAGGAAAATAGACAACCTTTTGAAAGCCATAGCTAATAGTGATAAGAAGGTTAGTGCTATCTCAACTCCCAAGCCTTCAGGTATAGAGATTAAGGATCCAAGCAAGCTAACGAAGTATGTCCAATTCGTCAATACCATCGCCTTAGTTGAACCTAATGAAACAAATGACGAAGAGGACTATACACTTGTGGATGATGAAACACCCGAGGAAGTAGATGAAGTAGACATTGACTATTTCAACAAATTTCCTACGGAAGAAGAACTATCTCGCCACCCTCACTTAGTGCGTGACCTCCGTCACATGTATGTTAGGAAAAGTCCTCGAATCAAGTTTGGGAACCCTTGGAATCTTAACATACCATGTGTCATAGGACACCTTTTTGTGGCAAAAGCCTACATTGATCGCAAATCCCCAATCAACATAATGACTAGCACCTATTACAATTGGATATTGAAGAAGCCTATTCCAACTAGGCAAGACCCCAATGATCCTAATGTTAGTTGCAATTTTCTAGGAAGAATTAAGGGATTGCCCGTTTATGTAGGTAGTTTCACGTTTCCTACGGATTTCATAATTGTGGATGATATTAGCACGGCCATAGACCCTAGCTTGTCCCATGTTATTCTAGGAAAACCTTTCATAGAAAGCACCGGGATGACCTATGACCCCTCGTTAGGAGTAGTGCGATTCAAGAATGAGACCGATGACATAGCTTACCAAATGCCGTTTAAGATTGAGAAGTTTTCATCACTCTCTAATGATGAAAAGGAACTTAAACTGTCGGTCTATTATAGGAATGATGAGGATAGGGAGAAGGGTGTTGATTATGTTATGGCTAAGATTTTCGGATTCTATAAGGATTGCTTGAGCCTAGGACCGGAATATAGGACCGATTGGGGAGAGGATGAACTCTTAGAGAAGCGCATTTTAGGGCACTTCTACAACATGGAATCCCCCATTAGAAACCGTCAAGAGGGCGGTAATGAGAAAACGTAGGAGCATGACTATGAGTCTAGCTACAAGACTCTTAAATAAAGAAAAGCGCTTCGTGGGAGGCAACCCATGCTTAATTGTTTGCTTTTTAGTGTCATATATCTTTTATTAATTGTTTATCCTCATGTTTAAATTTGTAAAAATGCTTTATTTTGTTTTTAACCTCGTCTTAATTGCATATAAAGGTATTTTACATAAAGGATAAGTGTAGGGAGGATTACACACGTTTTCAAAAGAAACGTAAACATGAGAATAACAATTAACTAAAAGATATTTATGTTTGTTTGTTCGAGTCAAATGCTTGTATCGAGTCATAATGGATGTTTTGCAGAAATTTTTCCAGATTCTAAAGATGTAAATTTTCCAGAATTTTTTCCAGAAAATCGCAGACCAGTTTTTGTCAGGATAACCTGACGGCGTCAGGATTGCAACCTGACGGCGTCAGGAAGGAGTAAAAACATCAGATTACTTTTTATCGTTTTCTGAGCCACTTATAAATTTTTGGAATTTTCCAGGTCTTAATTTTCTTAGAAATTCTGTAAACATCCATTCCACAAGCATTATATCCTAGTTTAAATCGAGTCTTATATATATTATTACCGCCGATTTTACGCGAATGTTTTGTTTGTTTTCTTCAAGTGTGCAGGTTTAGTTTGTCAAGAAGAAGTTACATAAGATTGGAAGGAGCTTGTCACGCAATAATTCTTCTTGAAAAGGATTTAACCACCACTTTACACGGATCCTACCGAGCTAATCAGGGGAGTATTAGTTTCTTTCGTTTTTAATTACCTTCTTTTAGCATAACTTTGATACTTTCGGGGAACATTGGGGACAATGTTCAGTTTAAGTGTAGGGAGGGAAAATAAAACGGGAACTTTGAAACTATGCTTATCCTTGATTATTTGCTTTGTCCAAATGTGATTGTGTAATAAACAATGAGAAAATGTCGGTTAGGGTAATTTTGGCACCAAATTTAAAATTTTTCATGACATATAGGAGTGGGCCATTAGTCTTAACAAAAGCGTCTCATGGATAGGAAGTTGCATGACTAGCACAAAAACCCTTTACCACCCAAATTCCACCAAAATGTGAAGATCGCCCTTAGATTAGTAGGAATTAAAGCATTCATCTTCAATGCTTAGAGTGTGAACCGGTAGTATATTAGATTCTAGAACTTGTTTTGTGATGCATTCCGAGATCGCAAGTGAGGCTACACTTGTGTAGTTAGGAATAACTAAATGATAAGAGGCATTAGGATAACCCTTGTTTGATACCCGTAATATAATTACTTCTTCCATATCGGTTGAGTAATTCCCCACACCCTTTGCGTTGTACTCATCTTTAGTACACGATACCCCTAGTTAACCCCTCAGAACCTATCCTTTTCGCGGTTCTCGTGATGTTTCGGTTTTTCCGGAATATCAATGAAGAGCATTGTTTACACCCCACCCCCAAATATACACCCAAATCGCCTTTAGCCTACCCCTTATGCACTCACTTTTAGTGCAAATGTTTGTTATCACCCCAAACCCTTAGTTCAATTATCTAGTTGCTTGCATAAGTTGCTAAGTCGAGTCATATCCTTTGTATACAGTTTTGGGACGATTGGGATTCATGGGAAAAGTTAAAGTTTATGAAATGACGGGAAGGGAACGTTAAATTCAAATTCCCTTTGTTTGCGTAATAATGTACCCCAAGTGTTTTGATCTTTTCAAATCGGGTCAAATTAGTGTTAGAGTAATAAAAACTCAAGTGTAGGGATATGCCTGTAAATCCCTAGTATTTTGATGTTACCGTAGAGGATGGTAGAGAAAAGTGTATGAAAAAAAAAAAAAAAAAAAAAAAAAAAACATACGGGCTACCATCCTACATCTATCCTTTAAATTTATGTTTGTTTATTTCAGTTATCTAGAGTTTAGAGTGTCGAGTCTTGGCTTAGCAACGCCATTCTTCGTATGCATTTAACATAGAGATTTTTGACTTGCCACCACTAAATAGCCTATCCCACCAAACCCTTGTTTCCCTACCGTAAGCCTAACATTACAACCCTTTAAAAGACCTCTTTGATAGTTTTTCCTAGGTGCTTACGCCAAAGCGATGGAGGTTTGATATATTCTCAAGCCTATGGTAATCTATGTACTAGGACCGGTTAATGAGTGTTTATATCCCATTTCCTATTTGTTATATTTCTTATATACACCCGAGAGAGATGTGAGTATCCAAACACCCCATGTGAGGTGCTAGTATGTAATTTCCGTGCTTGTTATGACTTTTGCGGGGCTTATATGTGTTGTGGACCGTTTTGAATTAATGCTTCATGACCCCTAACTTATAAATTAATTGGCTAAAAGCACATTTGCTTGAGGACAAGCAAATAACAAGTGTAGGGATATTTGATAAGGTTTTAAAAGGTACCATTTTGAGGGGTCGTTTAAGTCCTTATTTGATCACTTTTGTATCCGTTATTGCTTAATATCGTTCCTTTTCACTTTTTAGGTCTCTTGAAGGCAAAATGCTGGAATGGCACTTATTTGGACGAAAAGGCGCGAATATATGAAGAAAATGGCCAAAGTCAAAATCGAGACACTCACAGTTGCTGAAATTAGAAGGCGACGGCGTCAGGTGTTAATGGCGACGCCGTCCAAAAATTATTGTGACGGTCCAGAACCCAAAACTCGTATTTTCAAGCGACGACGTCTAGTTGTGAAAGAGTAGGCCGTCGCTACTCAGACGGCCTAGATGCAATCCAGACGATGTCAGAAGCTGAAGAGGACGGCGTCACGGACAAAAGGTGACGCCGTCGCAAGATTAACGTGGCCAAGACGAAACCCTAATGACGGCGACACGACGGCGTCACAAAACATAAGGTGACGCCGTCGCATATGTAATCTTATATATAGAATCCGAATTTTTCAGTCTTTTGTGGAGAGTCTTTTGGGGTAAAAACCTAAAACCGAACCTAAGGTGTCTTGTACAGTATTTTAGGGTTTTAAACCCTATCTTACATCAAGATAAGTCTTTACTTCATTAATTCAATTATGTCTTTGATTATTTGTGTGTATGCTTGCATGTTCTCCATGTCCGGCTAATTTATTTGTGTGTTTGCTTAGGAAGTATGAAACTTAATTATTGAATATTGATTGGTTGTTTCTTATCTTAGTTGATTAATGATCTAGTAATGCGATAGGTCATTCGTTGTGTACTTAATGCTTGATTCATCTTTGTGAACCTTAGAATATAATTACCTGAGTAGTTGTAGGCTAAACCATCCAAAGAGCGCCTTAGAGTAGGAGTTTATCATCCCTAGTGGGTTTGTAGACGAGACCCTTTGGTAAGTTCAAAGAGTTAGGGAGAAACGCATACCCTACAACTTTAGACACACAACGACTAGGAATAAGGACGTGACAATTCAACCACCAATAGGAGATAATTAAGGAGTAATACAAACTAAGTAAACACATCTTTAAACTATCATACGAGCACACATTAATTAGACATAGACTCCCACAACCTTAGTTTAGATAATTAGATAATAGTAGAGTAATTGGTAGAAATACCAACCCCCCAAATCCAATACCCGAGATTCGTACCTTTCCATTTCATAAAATATAAAAATACAAAAATAATCATCCCTCACCTTTAGACTTAAATCGACATACACTTCAGCCTAACGACACTATTCCCCTAGAGAACGATATCAATACCCGTGGATTACCCTAATTACTACACTACAACGATTAGGTTCACTGCCTAGGGTGTTATAAAACTTGCTCGAAGAAAAGGAAGTTTCCTTGACCCCGAACGACGCGTGTAGCGTTATCACTCCTACTCTTGCCATTGAAGGCATCCAAAAAATGGCCGATCATTCCCAAAAATGGCACGATGGAATTGCCGCCATTACTAGCGAAATTGAAAATCTTGGTCGGGACATGCTCAAGCTTAGGGAATGTGTTCATGCCATCCAAGTAGGTTGTGAAAGTTGTGGAGGGGGACATCTCACCAAAAATATTCCACTCATTGACGAAGATAGCAATGTTGAAGAAGTAAAATATGGTGAAAATCGACCGTTTCAAGGGGATTATTGAAACAGTAATGGCTATCATGGAGGACCTCCCAGAAATTACAACCGTGGGCCTTTCGGGGAAAAGGTCCAACATTGAAGAGACCATTAACAAATTTCTAGAGGCCTCAACCCAAAAACAAAAAGAAAAAGATGAATGGCTCAAGAATTTCCAGGAAAAAACAAATAGAAGCCTCTCCAACCACGACACAACCTTGAAAAACCTAGAAACAATGGTGGAGAAACTTAGTGAAGAGATAAAGAAAAGTAACACTGAACCTAAGGGAATCAAACTTATGGTGGTGTGCAAGGCCGTTTTTTCTGATGATGATGCAAAGTTAGTAAGTGAAGATTTCCATTCTCCAACCAATAATTCGGAAGCTGCGACTGTCAGCGACAGTCTCCAGTTACGTCGTAACTCTTCTAATTAGTTACGGCGTAACCAGGAGCTAGAAAGTGAAAACAGGGTTGAAACTAAAAAACTTTCGATCAAGGAAGTCTGCACAAATGGGTTCGTCATTCCATGTTCCGTAGGAAATCATGATCTCTTGGCATTAGCTGATCTCGGGTCTAGCATAAACATCATGCCACTCTCAATATTTTTGAAACTAAGGTTAACCGATCTTTGGAAGACAAGCATGGTGATTGAGATGGCTAACATGACTAAAGCAACCCCTCTTGGGATCACGATAGGTGTATTGATCAAAGTTGACAAGTTCATATTTACGTCTAAGTTCGTAGTGATTGACATGGCAAACACCCCAAAAGAACACTTAATTCTTGGAAGACCTTTCCTTACTTTCGCACAAGTCCGAATCAAGGTTTTGGAAAAAGAACTCTCATTGGGATATAGTGATGAGAGAGCGGTGTTTAGAATGGACGAAACTTCATGCCATGAACCGGATAAAGCTGTTATAAAAGAAGTTTCCAAGGAGGTACAAGTAAATAGTTCTGATAATTTTCATCCTTCATATTTTGGCCATTTGCAGCCTTGCAGGGAACCGAGTCCAGTGATGAAGACGATAGCAACGAGGAGGGCGATGATGTCAAAAATTCAGTGCCTGATAAAAAGGGTACTACTATTTTTATAGGAAGACTTCATTGTTGTGCTCCTATAACTTCCTTGATTGAGGGTTCTAAACTAACACTGCCAACGTGTTCTCCATTTTTCAAACGGTGCAATGGGGGAGGACAGTTTTTTGTTAAAAGGATAAAGAAGGAGGCAAAATTTTGGTGGTGCTAGGAGGACGAAAAACTAATCAAGGAACATTGGTTTCGGGGGCACGATATTATGACCGATTGGTTCGAAAAGGTAGATTTGACTCTTCATTTTTGTGAACCGACTATTATGATGTCTGGGGGATTCACTAAAGCATGGCCTACGTGCGATCCTATCCGAAAGATTTGCAATGGAGGAGAATTCCCCGATCCTAACTGGCTCAAACACAATGAGTGGGCATTTTTTGATGAAGAAAAAAGAATGGAGGTCGGATACAAGGGGATCTCATTCGAAAATTGGGTTAGAGTAAAATTTGGGGCTATAAAACTAGAATGGGAAGTAGAGTCTAAATTTCGCTATGAATGGGCCAAGACTAAATTTTTGCAAGAGACTCGATATTGCATGACTCCGTATATCCCTCCATGTGTTTGGGACCAGCCCTCGTCTAACAAAAGATCAACTAAGGAGGAAGTTGGCCTAGTTCGAAGGCCACCGTAAAGCCCCATGGCTTTGAGTCTAACTTAAAGACTCGTTAATAAAGAAAAGTGCTCTTTCGGGAGACAACCCGAATTATCCCTTTTATTTGTTTTATTTCCATTTCTGTTGGGTTTTGTGTTTTTAACTATTTTGTAGGAAATCGAAGAAGTTTGCTGCAACAGCCTGAACGGGGACCTGATCTGTCCACAGTTACGACGTAACTCATTCCAATGGTTACGTCGTAACACACCTCCAGTAGCTATCTTCCCAGAGCATTACCAATTACGGCGTAATCCCATGCAATGGTTACGCCGTAGCTACACTCCAGTAGCGTCTGCCAGGTTTTGCCATAATTACGGCGTAACTCCTTCTAGGAGTTACGACGTAACTATCCTCAGTATTAATTCTTTCTCTTTAAACACAATAACCGTGTATTAGTTTTCAAATGAACTTTGTGGGTATGTTCCCTGTAAGCCCTCACGAGACTACACTCGTCCACTTAGGACACCAAGTGGTTTAAAAGGCTTGTTGCATACGCTAAATGCAACCGTGATTCCTACGAAAGTGAGTTAAGTTTGTTTTCGTGTTTCTTTTTCTGTTTTTAGAATTATGCTTTTTGGTAGTGTGATTTTATGGATGAAGTTTTCTCGTGGATGCTTAAGCGAAGGCACAATTCTTTTCGTGGGCTTTCTTTCTTTTTAAGAGCGAATTTCAGGGAAGTTCTCGCTCTAGTTCTACTTTCTCTTCACCTTTATTTAACGTTTAGTACAAAAGAGACTTTGTACATTTCAGTGGGAGGACGGGAGTAGAATTATCTCTTGAACTTTATTTTTCCCTTTTTTTCTAGTTTATTTTGAAAAATTATGCCATTTTTAAAATTAGACATGTTTTTCTTAACCTAACTAGATTAGGCCTTAGCCGAGCACATTATAACTTTGATATTATATGGTGAGATTAGCCTTATCCGTTTCCAAAAATTTACCCCAAATGCACCAAATTATGAGTGTGCTGGTAGCTTGTAAACTTTAGAACTTGGCCTTTGCATCATTTCGAGACCATAGACGAGGTATGTTGAGTTAGCTTAGTGTATATGGATTATTCAGTTTAAGAAGGCAATATTATAGGATTATCACCCAAAAAGCCTATCCTTGTGTGTCTATCGATTAGTCACCTCGACTTCTCGACTCTCATGTTAAACCCGTTTGTTGCACTCACCTTTAGTGCAAGATACCCCTAGATACACCCATCTGAGCCATTCCTTTCATTTTGTTCACCCAATATATTGTTTCGATACACCCATACACCTTAGCCTACCGTGTAGTCTTTATTTGTGATCGGGAAGTCATTGTTTGCCTAAGTTCAAGGTTCAAGTGGAAAGGTTCGGTGATCACGCTTTCGTCAAAGGCATATATTCGAAGATCATTGAAGATCCCCCAAATTCTCATATTGTTCATCGCAAGTGGGGGGATGCTATGTTTATTTGTTATGTAAAAAAAATTATAGTTATTTGTTGATTGTAAAGTGCAAAATTATAAGCACTATGTTTAAGAGCTCATCATAGATTCAGTATCGAGGAGGCCACCTCGGTCACATTTGAAGAATGCAGTTGGCAATCATTGCGCCAACAGTTGAAGAAGAGGTAATGTGCCCATCATGACGTCCTCTAATGGCACATCTACTTGACATATCATGGTCCGGTTTCTTAGCCTTGAAACTTGAAATTTGGATGAACGGTAAGTGGTGATGACTTGGTTATAGGTTTATCCTACCCTTTAGTCATGAAGCGTGTCTAGATGATGAAGCGAGCAATCTTTGGTGTCTTGGCCATGGATTTGGTCATGTATCATTGATTTTTTCCACTTCGCCGTGACATGTTAGTAATGACGATTCACCCTTAACCTTTGTCGTGTCTACCCATATTGCCTTCGAGAATTGTTTAGTCCTTAACTCTAGTGCTGGAGATTTGGGTAACCGCCAAGCTTATGATAGAATACATGCTATGATTGTGCATTGAGTGATCACCCCGAAATTGACACTTAGCTTAGTTGAGAGATTTTGAGTGTTTTGTTCCCATTTCGTGAGGTGTTCGGCTTTGTTTTATTCTAGCATAAGGGATTTTTAAACATATATTTTCCAGGTAATGGGAGATATCTTTTTAAAAATTTATCGAATAAGGTCTACTTGAGGGCAAGTAGCGTTCAAGTGGGGGGATATTTGATAACATCAAACAATCCTGAATATTAAGTTTCAATTTCCCCCGATAATGCTCGTATTTTATATCATTTATATGGATTTACGCTTGTTTTCCTCTATATTTCACTTTCAGGTAAATTGCGAGCATTGGAGCTAAAGCGACGCGAATTTGGAGAGTTTATTAAAGATATATGATAGTATGCCCACTGTGAAGTAATTACGGTGTAACTCCTCCCTCACATTACGCCGTAACAAGAGCATGACTCAGAAGACCAACTCAACAGCATATTACGACGTAACTCCATCTTAGGATTACGCCAAAACCAATTAGGTCAAATGATGTTTCACGCCGCTGCAAGCTACGCCGTAACTCTTTCCAATGATTACGGCATAATCATGATTTTGTATCCAGTATTGAAGATACGGCGTAACTCATTCCATGTGTTATGCTGTAGCCAGCTTTAACGAGAGCAATTATGGATTTATATATGTTACGGCGTAACTCTCAACTTAAGTTACGCCGTAACTAGATCTGGCCTATAAATACCAGCCCTAAATTCTGCATTTCACATCATTCACTCCACACCACAAGCAGAGAACGTAAGTAAGGGACTGAAGGCAGATCTTGAGGAGCATACGGAGCCATCTCCAAGGGAGAAATCACTCCCTAACGATAAGCATTAGCGTTTATCATTTCTTTTACTTTCAATTCATGTATTTCATTGTGTTAAACGTTGAATTGATTGTTACATTTAATATGATCAGCTAAGCACCTTTGGTGCTAGCCTAGTTATGATTCCTTAATTGTTATGCTTACGTTTACATTGCTTCTGTATAATTGTTTCTAGTGTATGCATGCATAGTTTGTTGGTAGCTACCATTATTTCGATAGTTTTGAATGGGTGTCTAGTTGCTTAGGAGAATTGACCAACTGACCCTAAGTAGGTAGACTGAGTGGGAAGGGTAAGAATAGACCAACTAACGACCCTTTTTCGCTTGTGCGAACTGACCAAATGATCACCTGCCGTTTGGATGAACTTAAGAAGTTAGGGATGAGTGTCTAAGATGCTAGCGCCCGAGCACTCATTTTTATGAATCTTGCATGTATCGGAACTTAATGACTTGGCTTAGGGGACTAAAAACAACTGGACTTTCAAGGGTAGTAGCTTGATCTCCGGTGGAAACCTTTGCTGATAGGTAAGGATGAACTGACCAAATGTTGTCCAAGCGACCTAAACCCCCACTTGAAGCAATTGGAAGTAATTAGACGTAAACATAACTTGATAGGATCAGTAACTAGGTTAGCACACTTCTCCCCTATTGATCACAACCCTTGCCTTTATTCGCTTTCTTTATTTCTTGTCTTATTAGTTTTTTAATCATTTCCATTAAAACTAGTGACACCTAGACTTAATTAGAATCCGCTCACATAGCTCTTGGGATGACCTAGGTTTTACCGATTACTACACTACACACGATTGGGTACACTGCCCGTTAGTGCATAAGGTAGACCATACGTAAATGAGACACTTATAAATATTAAAACCTGGTCAGTAAAACCTGCATCAAAGACCACACGTACTTATTGTTTTCTACCCTTTCCTTGTCATTGCCACCATTACAAACGCTCTCATAGGGGTTACATGAAGCCCAAATATCATACCATCTGTCATCGTAAACATGAATAGCCTTGCTCCAATGGTATTTCATTTTAGGTAAGTACTTAAGATTAACGTTCTGAATTTCAGGCCAATCGTTTTTAGACTCAATCTTCAGTACTGGATCGTTGTTACGCCGTATCCTTGAGAAGTGGTTACGGCGTAATCTACCACTGTTGCGTCTTTCAACTTCGGCTTCTTGCATATTGTGACTATTAGAAGTACAGTGCTCATGTGTGACGGTGGGTGGAATAACTTTATTTTTTCCTTTTTTGATAACACAAACAGTTTCGATATGGTGGCAGTTTTTACATCATCCATGTTGAGAGTAAGCTTCCTATCGTTGATTTTTAAGGTTATGACTTTTTTGAAAACATTAATTTTTGCATATGCGGTAGCCATAAGAGGTCTACCCAAAATCAGAGGAATGTCGAGATCTTCTTCCATGTCTAAAATAACAAAATCGACAGAAATAGTCAAATTATTAGTTTAATGAGCACATTCTTAACTACCCCCAAGGTATGCTAACAGTCCTATATGCCATTTCAATGGTCATGCAAAGGGGTTTTATGGGTCCAAGATTTAGTCTTTTGCACATAGAAAACGGCATGATACTTATGCTAGCTCCTAAGTCGGCTAAGGCATTAATATTATGTAAATTATTAATCGAGCAAGGGAGAATGAAACTTCCTATATCTTTCTCTTTTAGAGGGATCTGATTTAGGAGAACAGTCGAGCATCTGGAATTTAACTTCACTTCATTTTCCATGATTTCTTTACGTTCATCGTCAGTATGTTGCTCCACTTTATGAAATTCGTATTGTCATCCTCTCTTACTGCTTGTTCGGAGAACTGGCAACTTCTTCTTCATTGTACCTGAAAGGAGTGTAGAGAGGTTTCCCTTTATTGGAAAATATGGCTTTACAGGCACTATCGTCATTTATTGAGCTGTCTTCATGAATTTCATTTGCCAAAATCTCAAATTTCCTTTCGATGTTTTATAAAGTCTCGTGGCGAGCTAGGAGGTGAGCTTTTGTTTCTACTTGAAAATTTTGGTACAAAGTGTCCTTGTTGGCCTGGCGCTTGGCATCTTCTTCCAAATATTTATTTATAGATTCTTCAAGTGAAGGTTTTCTTTCTTTGTAAGGAGTTTTATCTTTCTCATAGCTGAATCCATCATCATATTGTTGGAATGGTCTTCCCTTTCTGTACTTAACTTTTTCGATTTTGGGACTTCTGTTTTCCAGAGGGCAATCTCTGGCTAAGTGGCCTACTCCACATGTGTCGCATCCTAGTCGAATAGCATGCATATTTTCCTGTAGTTTTTTCATGTCTCTGCCAAGGTTTTCAAGCTTGTTTGCAATGGCGGCAATTCCCTCAAAATTTCTGCCAAGCCTTCTTTTGCTTCCTCCATCATGCCATTTTTCAGAGTGATCAGCCAGTTTTTGAATGGCTTCAATGGCAAGGATAGGTGTCATCCCCGAAATTGGTCCCTGATAGTCCAACATTTGTCTTGTAGCAATGTTGACCCCTTTATAGAAAATATTGACCTTTTGCTGGCTGTTTAGGTCATGAGTGGGACACTTGTAAAGTAGATCATTGTATCCGTCCCAAGCTTGATACAATGTCTTATCGTCTTCTTGTTTGAAGTTATGGATTTCCATGAGTTGTTTTGATACTTTTGAAGGTGGACAATATCTTTGAATGAAGTATCTTTTAAGGAGAGCCCATGTATCAACTGCCACGGCTGGCAATCTATCAACCCATCTTTTTGCAGCTCCAGTAAGTGTGATGGGAAAAACTCGGAGCATAACCGATTCCTTTGAGACTCCTAGTGTATTAAACAGGCTAGTAATATATTCCACATTCTCAATGTGTTCGTGAGCATCCTCTGTAATATTTCCAGAAAAAAGATTCGATCTTAATTCCCTCATGAATTGCGGTTATCTCGAAATCAATATCATCCCCAATAGCTGGCCTAACGAGCCCCGACCCTTGTTCATCCCTAGTCATGGCCAAATATTCCTCAAGAGTGAGGTCATCAATGTTTATAACTTCCATGGTACCTTAAACTTAAAAAGAAATTATGATAAAATAAGAAAATTCAAAATAAAACAAAAATAAAAGACTTAACAAAAATCCTAATATAACTCCCCGGCAGCGGCGCCAAAAACTTGATGCAGGTTTTCTGACCAGGTTTTAATATTTATAGTGTCTCGTTTACCTATGGTCCACCTTATGCACTCACGGGCAGTGTACCCGATCGTGTGTAGTGTACTAATCGGTAAAACCAAGGTCGTCCCAAGAGGTATGTGAGCGGATTCTAATTAAGTCTAGGTGTCACTGGTTTTAATTGTTTTTAGAATTGAAATGATTAATAAAACAAGAAATAAAATGTGAAAAGTAAAAAGTGGTTGTGATCAATAGGGGTAAAGTGTGCTAACCTAGTTACTCATCTTGTCATGTTATGTTCATGTCTAACTACTTCCAATTGATTCAAGTGGGGATTTAAGTCGCTAGGATAACATTTGGTCAGTTCGTCCTAACCTATCAGCAAAGGCTTCCACCAGAGATCAAGCTACTACCCTTGAAAGTCTAGTTGTTTTTAGTCCCCTAAGCCAAGTCATTAAGTACCTCTAAATGCAATATTCGCAACAATGAGTGCCCGAGCGCTAGCATCTTAGACACTCATCCCTAACTTCTTAAGTTCATCCAAACGGCAGGTGATCATTTGGTCAGTTCGCACAAGCGAGGAAGGGTCGTCAGTTGGTCAATTCTTACCCTTCCCACTCAATCTACCTACTTAGGGTCAGTTGGTCAATTCTCCTAAGCAACTAGACACTACCGCCATTCAAAACTACCGAACCTAGGGTAGCTACCAACGAACTATGCATGCATACACTAGAAACAATTATACGGAAGCATGTAAACATAAACAAAACAATTAAGGAATCATAACTAGGCTACCACCAAAGGTGCTTAGCCGATCATATTAAACGAAACCAAAGATTCAATGTTTGACATAATGAAATACATGAATCGAAAGTAAAAGATAAAATAATCGCAAATGCTTATCGTTAGGGAGTGATTTCTCCCTTGGAGTTGGCTCCGTATGCTCTTCAAGATCTGCCTTTGGACCCCTCTTGGCATTCTCTGCTTTTTGGTATGGAGTGAATGATGTGAAATGCAAAAATTAGGGCTTGTATTTATAGGCACGATCTAGTTACGGCGTAACTTGAGTTGAGAGTTACGCCGTAACCTCAATAATTCCATAATAATGCTCTTGGTAAGCTGGTTACGGCGTAACACCTAGAATAGGTTACGCCGTATCTTCAATACAGGTTACAATTGGTATGATTACGCCGTAATCATAGGAAGGAGTTACGGCGTATCTGATGGCGGCGTGGAACATTCTCTAACCTAATTGGTTACGGCGTAATCCTTAGTTGGGAGTTACGCCGTAATTGATTGCTGAGTTGGTCTTCTGAGTCACGCGCTAGCTACGGCGTAACGTGAGAGATGGAGTTACGCCATAGCTTCTTCACAGTAGGCATACTATCATAAATCTCTTAAGAAAATCTCCAAATCCGTGTCTCATTAGCTCCAATGCTCGTAATTTACCTGAAAGTGAAATATAAAGGAAAACAAGCGTAAATCCATATAAATGATATAAAATACGAGCATCATCGGGGGAAATTGACACTTAATATTCAAGACTATTTGATGTTATCATTAAGAGTGCTTTTGGTTTACCAGTTTTGACAATCTTTTGTACCCAAAATCTTACTTTTTCGTCCTTTGATAAGACATTTCGCTTATCTTCACAAGAAGCTTTCTATCCACTCATCAGAGACTAAGTTGCTCTTCAGAGATAAGTCTTCAAGGTCATTGAGATATTTGTCAGATCTCAATGACTCTGGTGTTGTTTGTAGCTCCTTATACTATACTCACTAACACCACATCAGCTTGTAAAGTGTTTATTCAGTTGGTCTTCGACTTTCCTGAAGCTTGACAGTTGATTGAGATTTATACAACTCTTACTGATTTCTTATATCAGTGAGTTACATCCGATGATGATCATTAGTGAGTTACATTTACTAATAACTATCAGGAAGTAATCACTTTCTGATGACCATCTGGGAGTAACACTTTCTGATAACCATCAGAGAGTAAGACCTTTGATTTCCATCAATTACTCTCTGATCCTTATCAGTGAGTGTTGTTCTCCCTGATCCTTATCAGAGACTTAACTAATTAGGCTATTTTATATTTAAATACTTGTCAGAGACAATTGGGTCGAAATTCAGAACCAACATATACCATTAGGTGTAAACAACTTATGAAAAGCATGGTTGTTAAATTCACCACAATGATCACACTGAAATGACTTTATGTCACACTTGAATTGATTTTGAACTAAGTGACGAAGCATCACAAATTTAGAGACGACATCTGATTTAACTAATGGATAAACCCCAACAAAATACGAATAATGATCCAAAAATAAAATATAGTATTTAAAACCTGAAAGACTCGAAATAGGCAATGTCCACAAATCCGAGTGAAAAATGTCAAAATGAGACTGGGCCAAAGTACTAGAACTAACAAAGGGAAGCCTCTCGTGTTTTCCAAGCTAACAAGTATGGAAAAGAACGGGAGGTTTCTCTTTATTACACGAAATTGAATTACTTGAAAGAATACGACGTAACACTTCACTTTCTTGGATGTCTAAGACACTGGTGCCCCGTATACTGACTAGTGAGAAAAGCATAAGAAATGGTAGAGGGATGCGTAACCGGGTAAAGATCTCCAGTACTATCATAGCGATGTAAAACCCGACGAGTCAGGAAATCATTAATAGAAAACCAAACACGTCAAATTCAACATTACAACTATTATCACGAACAAACTTACGAGTAGAAATAAGATTCATAACAATATTAGAAGTAATAAGGAAATTCTTTAAATGAAGTGGTCGATGAAGTGTAGGAAAAAAACTTTGACTCGAGTTAGTAACGGGTATTGAATAGTCGTCACCAACCGAGACAGATGGATAATTGTAGATATTAAAAACATCACTTAAACTATTAACAGATTCACCTGTGTCCATGTTTCAATTGCCCAAAGAAGGATCATGAAGAGTCATAGCATTAAAGGCATTTGATAATATGGTTTCACGACCCGAAAATAGACCCGACTACTGCCGCATTTGAGACGGCTGACCCAACTATCCAAGCTGACCCGACTGACCCGAGGTATAAGTCTGACATGTTTGAGCCGGGTTAGTGAACTAGTGAAAATAGTGAGCTGGGTAATAAGGGTCCTGCAGGGCCTGTGCTACTCCTTGACTAACAGTATACCCAAATTAAGCCAACATAGCTTGTTGACCGTGTATAATATCTATCATTTGATTTGGAGTCAAAGTAGTTACAGTCATGGTAACTAGAACATATAAATACCAACTGATAATATAACACTAACAAATAACACCAACTGAGAATGTAATACCAATTAAAGAACAAGCTTTGGGGTTTAATAACCTGTGGACTTCAACTGAAAACACAAGCGGATAGTGATCTCAAACACAAGCAGATACAAGTCGATTGGTAATCCAAAGATGCCAGCGATTGACCAAAAACACCTAAAGATATCGACTGGTAATCACACTTTACTGATGGTCGACTTAAAACATTGAAAACAAAGCGACTGGTTATCAACAATGAACCAACAATCACTGGAAACATAACCAATATGTTGACTAGTTATCAAGGAACCAATAGTCGACTGAAGCAGTAATGAATTAGGGTTTAGAGTATTTAGGATCTGGTTTATTGGTAGGGTTTAAGAATTGGTTTAAGTTTTTGAAAAAGGATAGTATCAGAAGCCTGATACCATGTAAATACCGAGTATTTCTCTTATCTCATTCATTACATATATAGACATACATGGAGTATTATGGAACACGGGATTGAATCCTTACAATATACCGACTAACAATTACACCACTTTATGTGATTACACTTGCGATTAATTCAAAGCTATATTAATGATAAATAGTGTAACTATAATTTAAAATAAGCGGAGCAACTTGTCGGTATTCTCTTATATAATATCGTAGTGAATGTTCTTTAATTTTGGAACCATTGTTCAACGCTACCGAGTAATTAATATTGAGAAATGGCTGAGATACCTAGAATATATCTAATTTCATGACTAAATATGCGTGTCAGTGTTTTCTTAATTTGTGAAGAAGTGAATCTCTTACCATATATGCAACCAACCTTATGGTGTCATGTATCTTTTAGACATAAACTTAGACACATTATAAGTATCAAAATCATTTCTTTTAAATTACATTCCAAATCTTATACGATTTTCAAATTCATGTTTTAATAAGGTTGTTTGTTAATTAATTAATTATTGGAGCTTTTGCATATATATCCTCATGAAAATGCAAAATTGCATATATATCCAAAGCATGCATAAAAACCATTGTACTATGTGCATAAAAAACTTATACAAAGGATATATATACAATTATTCACTTTGGGATGGATATATATGCATTTTTGCCTTAATTATTTTACTGTAATATTTAGACGACAATGTACTAAGATATTACCATAAGTTAAAATTTTGTGAACCACATTTTAAATGTGTATTTGTTGATCAAATCATACCACAACTACTATGTTCCAAGTTCCAAGCACATGAGATGAGTCAAATGTACGTGTGATATGTCATGAAATGATCCTTTGCCAATTAAATGATTTAAGATAAGGTTAATTACTTGAAATGTATCATACTTGCACTTTTTGTTATTGTGTGTATTGAACTATTTTTTTTCTTATTATGTGTACTGAACTTTCAGTTTTGATTATTATGTGCATTTTGTGACTATTCAGCCATGTAAAATGACCATTTTACCTTTCAAAATTTGAAAAATGTAAGAGTAAAATGGTCACAAAATACACCAAGTAATCGAAATTTGAAATTTTAGCACACACAATAAGAAAAATAAAAGTTCTGTACACACAATAACAAAAAGTGGCAAGTATGATACATTTTCAAGCAATTAACCCTTTAAGACAAGACTTGTAATAACTATCTAAAAGATTACATATTAGATAATCAGATTGACCATATTTCAACCTTCTTTGGTGATAAAGATTTAAAATGTACACTTTTGAGGGGTAATTTAAGCCCTTAATCGACCACTTTTATATCTGTTACTAATTAATTTCGTTCCTTTTCACTTTTTAGGTCTCTTGAAGGCATAATGCTGGAATGATGCTTATTTGGACGAAAAGGCTTGAACATATGAAGAAAATGGCTAAAGTTAAGATCAAGACACTCAAGCTGCTGGAAATGCATCCGACGGCGTCACAAACAAAGGGCGACGCCGTCCCTCTAATTGTGACGGCTCAGGAGTGAATTTCCTATTTTGTACCTGACGGCGTCAGGCTTTATAAAGTAGGGCGTCACAACTCAGACGGCCTAGATCCAGATTCAGACGGCGTCAGAAGATGAAGCCGACGGCGTCACAACCACAACGTGACGCCGTCACAAAGATAACTTGGCCAAGACGAAACCCTAATGGCGGTGATCCGACGACGTCACAATTAAAGAGTGACGCCGTCGCAGTTGTAACTCTATATATAGAATTTGAATTTCTAGAATTTTAGGGAGGTAGAATTGTGGACTAAAACCCTAAAACGATTTTGGTTTGTCTTGGGCAGTATCTTAGGGTTCTCATACCCTATTTTACATCAAGATAAGTAATCTACTTCATTGATTTCATTATTTCTTCAATTGTATGTATGTATGCTTGCATGTTTACCATGTCTGGCTAATTTATTTTTGTGTTTGCTTAGATATATGAAACCTAGTTGTTGAATATTGATTGGTTGTCTCTTATCTTAATTGTAATTGGCTTAGGATTGCAATAGGCCATCGTTGTGTTTTTAATGCTTGAGTAATCTTTGTGAACATTAGTTTATAATCGCCTAGAGTTATTGTAGGCTAAAAATCCAAAGATAACCTTAGAGTTAATTTATGAATCCTAGATATTTTGTAGGCAATAACCTTAAGGTATCCTGAAAGAGTTAGGGAAAAAAGCATACCCTACGACATTAGAAGACACAACACATTAAGAATAAGGACGTGACAATTCAACCATCAATAAAAGATAACTAGGGAGTAATAGTAGCTAGGTAGATACATTTTTAATAATCATACGAGCACACATCAATTAGACATAGACTACCCCTTAACTTAGTTAATTAGCCTAAATAATAGTAGAGTAATCGGTAGAAATACCACCCCCCAAATCTAATACCCCGAGATTCGTACCTTTCAATTTTCTAAAAAAATATAAAAAAGGTAAAAAATAATCTTCCTCAACCCCAACCTTAGCGTAGTATTTTCTCACTAGCATTCCTATTCCCCTAGAGAACGATATCAATCCCGAGGCTTACCCTAATACTACACTACAACGATTAGGTTCACTGCCTAGGTGGTTGAAAAACTTGCTCGAAGAAAAGGAAGTTTCCTTTGACCCCGAACGCGCGTTGTACGCGTATCAAATTTTTGGCGCCGCTGCCGGGGAATAGAATAGCTAGTTAGATTTCGACCTCGTTTAGGTTCCCTTGCTTGATTCCTATCAAGTAAGATTTTTTCTCATTTTTAGCTTCCTCGTAGTCTATCCCTCTTCTTCATGACCTTTGTTCGTAATCCTATCACTTTTCATCTTGGAAGGTGATAATCAACCACCACTCATCAACCCACCACCAAATGACCCGCCAAGAGGCCGCACTCTTGGTGAATACTCAAGACCAAGCAACCTAGGCTATAGGAACACCATTGAGCTCCCCGATCAAGCTCAAACTACAGCCCTTCGATCCGACACCATTCGGTTGGTGCAAAACGGATGTGCATTCCATGGACTTCGTTTCGAAGATCCTAATCAGCATCTTAAGGATTTCCTTAAAATCGTCGATTCCATCGACCTTGATGCTACTACCCAAGAGACCACGCGCTTGCGTCTCTTCCAATTCTCTCTGCGGGACCAAGCTAGTAATTGTCTTGAGCGACTTCCCGCCGGCTCCATCTCAAGTTGGGATGATCTCACCACTCGTTTCCTTGCCCAATTTTTCCCACCGGGGAGAACTACTAAGCTTAGGAATGAAATCTTGATGTTCCAACAACGTTAAGGTGAATCTCTCTACGAAGCATGGACTCGATTCAAGGATTTACTCCATAAAGTCTCTCATCACGGCATTGATCTTTGGCTCCAAGTCCAAATCTTCTATGATCATGTCAACTTCTCAACTAAGCGATCCATCGACCAAGTGGCCGGTGGTAAACTTAGTGATCTCACCGCGGAAGAATCGTGGGGTATAATAGAGGACCTTGCTCTCTATGACAACGAAAGTTGGAATGACCCCCGTGAGTTGCCCAAAACCATAAAGGCAATCTCCTTGCCTCCCATTGACTCACAACCTTCCGACCGTAGGATGCTCGAGCTTGAAGATCAAGTCAAATTCCTAATGAGCTCTTACAAAAATCCTAAGTCTTCGCATCAAGTGAACAAAATCACTCTACCTTGTGAGTTGTGTAGTGGTTCCCACGACACTCGTGATTGCACAAGACTCCCCAAACAAGTTTTTGCGAACTACGCTTCCACGTGTACCGACGGAGCGGGAGAGAAGTGGTACACTTTCAAGCCCGAACAAAACATCAACCCCTCATGGAGGAATCACCCTAACCTTAAGTGGAACCAAAATTCAAACCCACACCAAAGCTCATCTAGTCCACCTAATACGTTCAACCCTCCAAACACCGGGAACTCCGCTTGTCTTGAGGCAATTGTGTCTAGATTCATATCATCTCAAGAAACTCGATTGACTAGGCTTGAAGCTGATTTCAAGCAACGACAAGGCGAGATGAAAAACAAGCTCGACGCCTTCTTAAAAGCCTTCAATGACAGGGAAATTGGAGCACTACCAAGTGACACTATAAAGAACCCAAAAGTGAATTCGATTTCATGACTTCATATTCTTGCTCACCTTGTGAGAGTGCATATCCATGCCCCACACACTCGAAAGTTCATCCGATTAACGCCATCAACACGGGTTCCAAGCGATCCCTCATGAAGTACCAAGGACCCGAACCATTGGCCCATCCAACTCTTGAGAAACCCATCAACCAAGAACCCAAACCTAATCTAGAGGAGGAGTACAAGGAACTTCGCCAATAAAAATCGGTTCTTGAAGTCTTGGCTCATGCACCTTATTACAATGCTTTAAAAGAAAAATATAAGCGAGAACTAAAACTAGGAGAATGTGGGTCCGCATTTGTGCAAAATAAGTTACCTAAGAAGTTAGATGATCCCGGGCTATTCATTCTTCCATGTAGGCTTGGAAACTCCAAACCTTTCGACACTTTAGCCGACTTAGGATTGAGCATCAATCTTCTTCCGTTGTCACTCCATATATGCCTTAACCTAGGTAAGATAGAGCTAACGGAAACTGTCTTAGGTCTAGCGGATGGTAGTATTGCATATCCGGTAGGGATAATAAAAGACATGGTAGTGCACGTAGGTGAATTTACTCTTTTTGCGGATTTCCATGTGCTAGACATGAATAAGGACCCAACATACCCGTTGTTAGTAGGAAGGGGATTCTTAGCTACCGCTAGTGCCATCATTGACTGTAAAATGTCTAAAATAGTGGTAGGAGAAGGGAGTGCTAGGTCAATTTACGATGTCAAGAAGCATATCGACTATAAAGAGGAAGAAATTCCTTACGAGATCATGTTAGATAGAACGCCATCTAGATATGGGCCTTGGATTAATAAGGATTTCATAGGTCCCCAACGACCTTTCTATCCAGAAGAGGCCTTTGTTAGTAATTCAACTTTCCATGACCAAGAATTGGCTAGGGATATAGAAGTGAACCCGTTCGAGGACGCTTTCGTATTTAGGAAGATGACCGAGTTCCTAGGAAGCTTACCTGTTAATCTTGTCATGAATAAGTGGAAAGTTGAGAGTGAGAAACCTAAGCATAAGTGGAATTGGGATAGACCACCTAGTGATGGTAATGGAGAATGGCACATTAGGATGACGATCTATGACCCCGATGGAGAAAAGTTTGAAAAGGCATACCGAAATAAGCATACCACTAGGAACTTAAATGATAAGTTTGATCCTTATGACATTCTTGAGGATAAGCTTACTTACATAGGTACATAGGAGCACGACTTCGAGTCTAGCTACAAGACTCATAAATAAAGAAAAGCGCTTCGTGGGAGGCAACCCATGCTTAAATGTTTGCTTGTTTGTGTGTCATATATCTTTTCATTAGTTGTTTAATCTCATGTTTGAATTTGTGAAAATGCTTTATTTTGTCTTTAACATCGTCTTAATTACATATAAAGGTATTTTACAAAAAGGATAAGTGTAGGGAAGATTACACACGTTTTCAAAAGAACGTGAACATGAGAATTACAATTATTGAAAAAGATATATATGTGTGTTTGTTAGAGTCAAATGCTTGTATCGAGTCATAATGGATGTTTTGCAGAAATTTTTCCAGATTCGAAGGATGTAATTTTTCCAGAATTTTTCCAAAAAAACGCAGCAGACCAGTTTCTGTCAGGATAACCTGACGGCGTCAGACTCGCTACCTGACGGCGTCAGACTCGCTACCTGAAGGCGTCAAGAGGAGCAGAAATAGCTTATCTTATTTTCTCTCGTTTTCTGTGCTACTTATAAATTTTTGGAATTTCTCAGGTCTTAATTTTCAAGAAAACATGTAAACATCCATTTCACAAGCATTATATCCTAATATAGAAGAGTCATATATAGTTTTACCGCTGATTTTACGCGAAGGTTTCATCTGTTTTCTTAAGTGTGCATGTTTTATTTATCAAGAAGAAGATACATAAGATTGGATTGAGCTTTTCATGAATACATTCTTCTTGAAGAAGAATTTAACCACTACTTCACACGGATCCTACCGAGCTAGTCAGGGTAGTATTAGTTTCTTTCGCTTTCAATTACCTTCCATTATCATAATTTTGATACTTTCGGGAAACATTGGGGACAATGTTCAGTTTATGTGTAGGTGGGGAAAATAAAACGGGAACTTTGAAAGTATGCTTATCCTTGATTATTTGTGTAATAAACTGATAAGGTTTTAAAATATACTTTTTTGAGGGGTCATTTAAGCCCTTATTTGATCACTTTTGTATCCGTTATTACTTAATTTCGTTCCTTTTCAATTTTTAGGTCTCTTGAAGGCAAATTGCTGGAATGACACTTATTCGGACGAAAATGCGCGAATATACGAAGAAAATGGCCAACGTCAAGAATCGAGACACTCAAGCTACTGAATTGAAAGGGGACGGCGTCAGGTTATACTTGTGACGCCGTCGGAACAAGATTTGTGACGATACAGTAGCCAAATTGCTTATTTTCAAGTGACGGCATCAGGTTTTAAAAGAGTAGGGCGTCGCAGCTCAGACGGCCTAGATTTGATCCAGACGGTTTCAGAGACTCAATGCGACGGCGTCACGGACATAAGGTGACGCCGTCACAATGATAATGGCCAAGACGAAACCCTAATGACGGCGACCCGACGACGTCACAAATTAAAGGGTGACGCCGTCGTAGTTGTAACCTTATATATAGAATCCGAATTTATTTAGTTTTCAGTGTGTAGTTTTGTGGAGTAAAAACCTAAACCTAACCAAGGCTGTCTTGTACAGTATTTTAGGGTTCCATACCCTATCTTACATCAAGATCAGTGTTTTACTTCATTAATTCAATTATGTCTTCAATTGATTGTGTGTATGCTTGCATGTTCTCCATGTCCGACTAATTTACTTGTGTGTTTGCTTAGGTAATATGAAACTTAGTTATTGAATATTGATTGGTTGTCTCTTATCTTAGTTGTGATTGACCTAGTATTGCGATAGGTCATTCGTTGTGTTGTTAATGCTTGATTAATCTTTGTTGAACCTTAGTTTATAATCACCTAGAGTAATTGTAGGCTAAACATCCAAAGAATACCTTAGAGTTAAGTTTATAAATCCTAGAGATTTTGTAGTCATTAACCTTTGGTAGCTTCAAAGAGTTAGGGATAAACGCATACCCTACGACCTTAGAGACACAACGCGATTAAGAATAAGGACGTGACAATTCAACCATCAATATGAGATAACTAGGAAGTAATAAAGCCTAAGCAAATACATTTTTAATCATCATACGAGCACACAACAATAGACATAAACTCACCTTAGTTAATTAGATAATTAGATAAGTAGAAGTAATCGGTAGAAATACCAACCCCCAAACCCAAACCCCGAGATTCATACCCTTCCATTTCCTAAAAAACATACAAAAGACAAAAAATAATCTTCCTCAACCCCAACCTTAGCGTAGTAACTTCTCACTAGCATTCCTATTCCCCTAGAGAACGATATCAATTCCCGTGGCTTACCCTAATACTACACTACAACGATTAGGTTCACTGCCTAGGGTGTTGAAAAACTTGCTCGACGAAAAGGAAGTTCCTTTGACCTCGAACGCGCTGTGTAAGCGTATCATAAACCATGAGAAATATCGGTTAGGGTAATTTTGGCACCAAATTTAAAATTTTTCATGACATGTAGGAGTGGGCCATTAGTCTTAATAAAGCGTCTCATGGATAGGAAGTTACATGACTAGCACAAAACCCTTTACCACTCAAATTCCACCCAAAAAATCTGAGGTTCGCCCCTAGATTTGTAGGAATTAAAGCATTCATCTTTAATGATTTGAGAGTGTACCGGTAGTATAATAGATTCTAGAACTTGTTTTGTGATGCATCCCGAGATCGCTAGTGAGACTACACTTGTGTAGTTAGGAATAAATAAATGATAAGAGGCATTAGGATAACCCTTGTTTGATACCCATATTATAATTACTTCTTCCACATCGGTTGAGTAATTCCCCCACACCCTTGCGTTGTACTCATCTTTAGTACACGATACCCCTAGTTAACCCCTCAGAGCCTATCCTTTTCGCGGTTCTCGTGATGTTTCGGTTTTCCGGAATATCAATGAAGAGCATTGTTTACAATCCACCCCCAAATGTACACCTAAATCGCCTTAGCCTACCTTGTATGCACTCACTTTTAGTGCATTATTGTTATCATACTAAATCCTTAGTTCAATTACCTAGTTACTTGCATAAGTTGCTAAGTCGAGTCATATCCTTTGTATACAGTTTTGGGACGATTGGGACTCATGGGAAAAGTTAAATTCTATGGAGTGACGGCAAAGAACGTTAAATTCAAATTCCCTTTATTTACGTAATAATGTACTTCAAATGTTTTGATCTTTTCAATTCGGGTCAAGTTAGTGTTAGAGTAATAAAAACTCAAGTGTAGGGATGTGCCTATAAACCCTTATATTTTGATGTTTACGTAGAGGATGGTAGAGTAAAATTGTTGAAAAAAAATCGAAAAAAAAGAGTGTTGAAAAAAAAACATACGGGCTACCATCCTATATCTATCTTTAAATTTATGTTTGTTTGTTTCAAAGTTATCTAGAATTTAGAGTGTCAAGTCTTGGCTTAGCAACGCCATTCTTCTCATGCTTGTAACATAAAGATATTTGACTTACCACCACTAAATCGCCTATCCAACCAAACCCTTTGTTTCCCCACCATAAGCCTAACGTTACAACCCTTTAAAAGACCTCTTAGATAGTTTTTCCTAGGTGCTTACGCCAAAGCGATGGAGGTTTGATCTAGTCTCAAGCCTATGGTAATCTATGTACTAGGACCGGTTAATGAGTGTTTATCTTCCATTTCCAATTTGATATATTTCATATACACTCGAGAAATGAGAGTATCCAAACACCACTTGTGAGGTGCTAGTATGTAATTTCCTTGCTTGTTATGACTTTTGCGGGGCTTATACTTGTTGTGAATTGTTCTAAACCAATGCTTCATGCTTGAGGACAAAAGCACATTTGCTTATAAATTAATTGGCCAAAAGCACATTTGCTTGAGGACAAGCAAATACCAAGTATAGAGATATTTGATAAGGATTTAAAAGGTACACTTTTAAGGGGTCATTTAAGCCCTTAATCGACCACTTTTATATCTGTTACTGCTTAATTTCATTCATTTTCACTTTTTAGGTCTCTTGAAGGCATAATGCCGGAATGATGCTTATTTAGACGAAAAGTCGTGAATATATGAAGAAAATGGCTAAAGTCAAGATCAAGACACTCAAGCTGCTGGAAATGCACCCGACGGCGTCACAAACAAAGGGCGACGCCGTCCCTCTAATTGCGACGGCTCAGGAGTGAAATTGCTATTTTTTACCTGACGGCGTCAGGCTTTAAAGAGTAGGGCGTCACAACTCAGACGGCCTAGATCCAGATTCAGACGGCGTCAGAAGATGAAGCCAACGGCGTCACAACCACAACGTGATGCCGTCACAAAGTTGACTTAGCCAAGACGAAACCCTAATGGCGGCGATCCGACGGTGTCACAATTAAAGAGTGACGCCGTCGCAGTTGTAACTCTATATATAGAATTCAAATTTTCAGACTTTTAGGGAGGTAGAATTGTGGAGTAAAACCCTAAAACGATTTTGGTTTGTCTTGGGCAGTATCTTAGGGTTCTCATACCCTATTTTACATCAAGATAAGTAATCTACTTCATTGATTTCATTATGTCTTCAATTGTATGTGTGTATGCTTGCATGTTTACCATGTCCGGCTAATTTATTTGTGTGTTTGCTTAGATCTATGAAACCTAGTTATTGAATATTGATTGGCTGTCTCTTATCTTAATTGTAATTAGCTTAGGATTGCAATAGGCCATCGTTGTGTTTTTAATGCTTGAGTAATATTTGTGAACATTAGTTTATAATCGCCTAGAGTTATTGTAGGCTAAAAATCCAAAGATAACCTTAGAGTTAGTTTATGAATCATAGAGATTTTGTAGGCAATAACCTTAAGGTATCCTCAAAGAGTTAGGGAAAAAAGCATACCCTACGACCTTAGAAGACACAACGCGTTAAGAATAAGGACGTGACAATTCAACCATCAATAAAAGATAACTAGAGAGTAATAGTATCTAAGTAGATACATGTTTAATCATCATACGAGCACACATCAATTAGACATAGACTACCCCTTACCTTAGTTAATTAGACTAAATAATAGTAGAGTAATCGGTAGGAATACCACCCCCCCCCCCCCAAATCCAATACCCCGAGATTCGTACCTTTCAATTTTCTAAAAAAATATAAAAAAGATAAAAAATAATCTTTCTCAACCCCAACCTTAGCGTAGTAATTTCTCACTAGCATTCCCATTCCCCTAGAGAACGATATCAATCCCGAGGCTTACCCTAATACTACACTACAACGATTAGGTTCACTGCCTAGGTGGTTGAAAAACTTGCTCGAAGAAAAGGAAGTTTCCTTTGACCCCGAACGCGCGTTGTACGCGTATCATTTGGCATCTGTTAGAGACTTGTTTGTATGATATTCTCATGTTTCGGTAATTAAAGGTAATTAATTTATTTCTTGACCTCGTCGATCACTCGGTAGTATACTAAATACGTACATGGACAACATATGTTCAAACACTTTAGTACATTGATCCATTCGTACGAATATATTTTGAAATATGTTAGTATTGCAAGCTTATGTTTGGAATAATTAAGTCAAGGAATTTAATGTGTCATTTTTTTTACTATTGTTTGTATGTTTAGCTGTTAGTGACAGGTTCCAGGTTCTACAATGGTTGAAGTGTAACTTTATATTATATAAGCTGGAACCCAACCCTAGCCATCTCATTCAGTCATTGATTTCTCTCTCAGATCAAATCTTTCTCTCTCAAGAGTTTGTTACGGTTTCTGGTATTCAATGTTTGATCATCTTGATCAGTTAGTCTAGTATAGTTCGGTAGTGATTGAGAGTATTGTAGTGAGGTTTATTGTATCTGAATCAATGTAGTGTGATAGATTGGATCCTTTTGAAGGGGACAATCTCTTTCTCTTTGTATTCATTTTGTAAGCATACGTTTGTGGACTTATCCTCTTTAACTATTGAGTAATAAAAGAATTCACCAAGGGGTGGTTGGGTGGGTGAATTGATTGTGTTGTGGTTGTTTCTAGTATTAGATCCATAGTTTTAACATGGTATCAGAGCCACGGCTTTGATATCTGGTGGTTCTAGATATTAGGGTCTCTAGGGTTTCGCCTTAGATTTGGGGCTTTCTTGATTGGAGTGCAACTGGGTTCAATTAGGGCTGTTATCTCAACGGTCGTAGTATCAATCGTTGTTTCTTGGCGATTCTTAGATTGATTAGTTAGGGTTTTTTGAAACCCTAATTTGTGGATTTGAGGATCTCGATTTTGGTGGTTTCTTGAGGTGTTATTAGGGTTCATTCTTGGTTACTAACACTCTTGACTAAGTGAATAAAGAGTGTGGGTGATTTGTTCATTCCGCTGCGTATCTTCATAGCACTATAAGGATCTTTATTTCCTTTAATTTACTGAGTACTTTAATCATAGCACTGAAAAATATATGGGTAACTTCTTGACCTGCTTCCCTGAGAAGTACGAAAACCTGCTCTTCCCACAGACAGGTGTGAGACTATGTACTGCTGTAGAATTGGGTGTGCATTTTAGCTTAGTTCTTATTTCTTTGTATTTAGTTGTTATTGAATCTAGAGTGCTGGAGGCTAGGATCTTGGGCAGTCTTGGAAGTCTGGTGGATTTATTTGTTAGTTTTTGGTTGTTATTGATTGTTTTTCTTGTTGTTGGTTCTTATTTGTCTGTCTACATTTGTTTGTTTTTATCTGCTTATTTGGTGTTATGACTGAAGTTTTAACCAATAGTTTGGATGATGGTATTCCTCTGTATTTGCATTCTAATGATAGTTCTACTACAATGTATTTGCATTCTAATGATAATCATAATGTTCCTATTGTCCATTTTAAACTTACTAGGTCTGATAATTACAAGATGTGTTCTACTTCTAATGTACCTATTGTTATTCGTTTTAACCATAGTCCTTTTTCATCGCATGTATTGTTGGTTAAAAATAAGGATGGTAGTTACCGTTTCTGTGTGGACAATAGTGCCTTAAACGTGGTCACGATAAAGGACAAATTTCCTATACCTACGACAGATGAGATGTTTGACGAGTTAGGGGGTCAGCATTTTTAGTAAACTGGATTTACGGTATGGGTACCATCATATACGATTTTATGATAGTGATATCTACAAAACCACTTTCCGTACTCATGATGGCCATTATGAGTTATTGGTCATGCCTTTCAGACTCACTAGTGCCCCGTCCACTTTTCAAGCAACAATGAACCGGTTGTTTTCGCCCTACTTGCGTAAATTTGTGATTTTTTTCTTTGATGATATCTTAGTTTATAGTACCACTTTTACCACACAAGTGGAACATTTGCAATGTGTTTTTCAGTGTCTACAATGGCAACAATTTTTTTCCAAGAAATCAAAGTGTGTATTTGGAGTTGCCACCCACGATACTTAGGGCACATCATATCTGGAAAAGGGGTAGAGATGGACTTGAAGAAAGTTGTGGTTGTGATTGAATAGCCGGTACCTACAAACCAACGACAGGTACATGGGTTCTTGGGCCTTACCGAATATTACCGTCGGTTTATCCAACGGTATGCCACGATTGTCGCACCATTAACCAATATTTTACAAAGAGACGGATTTAAGTAGGAGAGGGTGTGGGCTAGAAGCTAGAGCATTTGAAGAACTAAAGCGACAGTTCACCAACGTGCCGATTTTAAGGCTGCTAAACTTCCACGAGACCTTTGTGGTAGAGGCCGATGCTTCTTCAAAAGGAATTGGCGCGATCTTACTTTAAAATAACCAACCTCTTTGCTTCTTCAGTTGAATATTTTATCATACATGGTTTAGTTTGTCAACAAACTAAATACTCAGCACAAGCTGCGGGTGGACTTTTACAGCCTTTACCGACGCCATCTATGGTATGGGAAGATGTTTTTATGGATTTCATTACGGGACTTCCGGTCTTGAACAATATCACGGTCATTCTTGTGGTAGCAGATCATTTTTCCAAGTATGCACACTTTGGGACATCCGACTAGTTTCAGTGCTCATAAGGTTGCTGAGGTGTTCATGGATATCGTGGTTAAGCATCATGGACTTCCTAATACGATTGTGTCGGATCATGATCCCATAATTGTTAGTAATTTCGTGAAGCAATCGTTTCATATTAGTCGTACTAAACTAAACTATAGTACGACGTACCATCCTCAGACAGATGGACAAATGAAGGTAGTCAATCGAGGGTTTGAACAATATTTGCGGGCTATGGTGGTGGGTTGACCACATCAGTGGGTGCGTTATTTGTCATGGGCGGAGTATTGTTATAATACTAGCTACCATAGTAGTATTAAAATATCTCCTTATCAAGCCTTGTATGGTAAGTTACAGCCAATGGTTAGTCTATATCCACAAGGGTCATCAAAAGTCGCGGCTGTGGACAAATTTTTGGTAGATCAAGACAAACTCCTCCATAAACTTAAGCAGAATTTGTTGACTGTCAAAAATCATATGGAACTGAAGGCTAACCGCAAGCGATGGGAGGTAGAATTTAATCCAATGGATATGGTACTCGTCAAGTTACAACCATGTCAACAGCTTACTCTAGCTAAACGCCTATCTAATAAGCTATCTAAAAGGTATTACGGGCCTTATAAAGTAGTTGAGTGCATCGGGAAAGTGGTGTATCGTCTCGAGCTTCCTGAGACAAGTAAAATACATCCGGTATTTCATGTTTCGCTTCTTAATCCTTTTCCAGGAAATGGCAGTGAAGAAGTGTCAAACCTACCAGAGGAGTTGCACGGGGGGCATCCTGTTGAGCAGCCTCTTACGATTTGTGATTCACGCACAGTGTTGCACAATGGGATCCCAACGCGTCAAATATTGGTGCAATGCGTCGGCTGTTCACAAGAGGAAGCTACTTGGGAGTGGTTATCTGAGTTTCAAGTTGCGTATCTTGCTTATAATCTTGAGGACAAGGTGATTTTCGAAGGGGAAGGGAATGTCACGACTGCTGGTCAAGGACTAGGACGAGGCAAAAGAGTCCAAGCTGCACCAGTTTGGCACAATGAATATGTGATAGGTTAGGAGATAACCATCATAATTATCTTTATATTTAGGATGTGTTTTCGAGTATATGTTCGAGTCGTGTTAGTATAAGTATTTGGTTTTGTTTAAGATTATCTCATAACTTTTATTTAAACTCATTGTTACGAATGAAGTCATTAAGTTTTCAGTCCATATCTCTTTTATTCTTTTTCTTCTTCTTTTTTTTAACGAAGATCGCACACGCTATAACTGTTGCTACTATCGATACGAGTAAGTCGCATCACTTTCGTTTATACTTTCGTTACATAATGAACGTACATTTATATATCATGGCTTAATTAGAAGTTTTTTCAACTTATTTAGCATGGTATTCTAGATTGAGAGAAACTTAGCTTGTTATTACTTGCTAGACATACATAAAAACAGAATTTGCAAAAGAGTTAGATTTAAGATAATTTGAGGACAAATGATTCTTTACATATCAAGGGATCAATCTCCACCTTTCATTTTTATTTGATCTAATGGATGAGATTAATTTCAACAATTTAAAAAACCCACTTTCATCATTTTTTTTAAATATTAATATCTTTCAAATCGTTAATCGTTAAGCGAAAAGAAATATATCATTGGGACGAGCAATTAATTATCTTTCTACAGATAGGCACTTTGATATACTTTCGACAAATTTTTTTCTTCGTATTTTTCATGTTTTTATTTTTCGTTTTTTTTACGTTACTGAAATTTACATTAAAAATCATATATGATTAAACACTAATTTTAATATCACATGTGATATAAATGTTAAATCATATATGATATGTAATAGCACATGTGATATTAGTGTAAAATCACATATGATATACATATCATATCACATGTGATATTACATATTATATATGATTTACACTAATATCACATGTGATATTCATTTTAGTGTTTAATCAATATGATTTTTTTCATGCAAATTTCAGTAACGTAAAAAAACGAAAAAATAACAGAAAAAAGTGAAAAAACGATTTTTTTTTTCTTTTTTTTCGAAAGTATATCAAAGTGCCCGTCTATAGAAAGATAATTAAATGCTCATCGCGACGGTGTAAATATTTTCGCTTAACGCTTAACGGTTTAAGAGAAATTTAAATTATAAAAAATAGGTGAAATAATAAAATGCTTTTAATCTCAATCATTCATTTCTTTTAAGATGGATGATGGAAATGAGTCTTTTGATATGTAAAATAACTCTTTTAAAATAGTTATATGAGGAATTTTCTTTTGCTTACCCTTATTTTGGTGCTTACCAATGGACAAATCTCCACCATCCATCTAGTTTAAGGATTAACCTAAAATTTAATACTTAAACGTAAGTCCATGTTTTTTTTCTTGTCTTTTTGTCTTCCTTTATTATTCACCTTTTTTATTTCATTTTTATTATTATTTTTTTTGTTAATTCCCGTTTCTTTTATAAATGAACGTTTTTTTTTTTTTTTTTTTTTTCGCGTTATTCGCGCTTTTTTATTAGTGTTTTTTTCCGCTTTCATACGTTTTCGTATGTTTTCATCCATTTTCATCTGTTTCGTCCGTTTTCTAACGTTTTCCTCCATTTTCTTACGTTTTCGCCCGTTTTCATACGTTTTCGTCCGTTTTCATACGTTTTCGTCCGTTTTCATACGTTTTCGTTCGTTTTCGTCCGTTTTTTTACGTTTTCGTGTTTTTCGTCCGTTTTTATACGTTTTCGTCCGTTTTCCGACGTTTTCCTCCATTTTCTTACGTTTTCGCCAGTTTTTTACCGTTTTCATACGTTTTCGTCCATTTTCATACGTTTTCGTCCGATTTTTTATGTTTTCATGTTTTTCGTCATTTTTATACGTTTTCGTCCGTTTTTATACGTTTTAATCCGTTTTCATAGGTTTATATACGATTTCGTCCGTTTTCATATGTTTTCGTCCGGTTTTTATATTTTCTTCCATATTTAGACGTTTTCGTCCGTTTTCTTACGTTTTCGTTCGTTTTCATACGTTTTCGTCCGTTTTCATACGTTTTAGTCTGTTTTTTTAGGTTTTCATGTATTTTCGTCCGTTTTTAGACGTTTTTGTCTCCATTTTTATGTTTTCATGTATTTTCGTCCGTTTTCATATGTTTTCGTCCGTTTTTTACGTTTTCAGACGTTCTCGTCCGTTTTTATACGTTTTCGTCCGTTTTATATGTTTTCATCCGTTTTTATAAGTTTTTGTCCATTTTCAGACGTTTTTGTCCGTTTTATGACGTTTTTGTCCGTTTTCATACATTCTTATACGGTTTTCATTCATTTTTATACGTTTTTGTCCGTTTTCAGACGTTTTCATATTGATATTTGTAAGTGACAATTATTTATCTCTTGTGATATAACACTGTAAGAAAGATGAAGAGTATTACATTGTTTATCATGTATGTGTTATCAGTTGAGATAATTAACTAAGAATGTGATGATTCTGATGATTGGGGTTATTTGTGTTTTTGAAAATACTTAGGAATATTTTTGTGTTTTATAATATTATGAAATATTAAAAAAGTTTTTCAACTGAAAACAAGAGATGTTATGATACTTTTGTTAGACTTGTGGTGGATTTTTCTATTTAATAGATACATTGTGCATGTTTCGATAGGTTTTATCGCGGGATTTGAAAATATCTATGGTTAAATCAGTAAACTAAAGAAGCTATGGTTGAAAAAAGCACACATCTTTATAAACAAACTGAAGAAGCTCAAACACCTGTGATATGACACATGATATCACAGGTGATATCACCTCACTTGTAATATCACATGATATCATGTGTGATAACACAGGTGATATCACCTGTGATATCATGTGTGATATCTCCGGTGGTAGTATGTGTGATATCATAGTTTATATCACTTGTGATATCATGTGATATCAAAAGCGAGGTGATATCACATGTGATATCATGTGTGATATCACAGGTGTTTGAGCTTGCTAAGTTTGTTGTGCTTTCTTCAACCATAGCTTCTTTAGTTTGTTGATTCAACGATAGATATTTTTAAATCCCTCTATAAAACCTATCGAAACATGCACAATGTATCTATTAAAAAGAAAAGGCCACCACAAGTCTAACCAAAGTATCATAACATCTCTTGTTTTCAGTTAAACACCTTTTTTAATATTTTATATTATCATAAAACACAAAAATCTTCCTAAATATTTTCAAAAACACAAATAAAAAAATGAACAGAATCATCACAGTGATATAATAAGTGATGTATATTATTATTTCTTTCATATATACTTTGTAAAATACTAAATTCTTATCACATTTGGTAAGAATGTAATATTTCACATTCTTAGTTGAGTATCAAAATTGATACCACATACATGATGAAGAATGTAATACTCTTCATCTTCCTTACAGTGTTATATCACAAGAGATAAATAAGTGCCACTTAAAAATATCAAAATGAATAAAAATGAAGCAAACTATGAAAATAGAGATTTGAAATATTCTCAAAATCAAACAAGTGTTGCATTAAATTAACATTTTTTTGAACAAAATAAGAATTCACCTAAAGAGACTTTAACCATTTTATTTCTACTAAAAGTATAATATCACAAGTGATAGATAACACTGGTTGCATTAAAAAATATACGCTTGTCAATTGCGATGAAAGGTACAAAAACTATCATGTAACTGAAAATTATAAAAATATTAGAAAACACATAGGTGATAATATATAAAAATATACAGAGCAATGAAATATTTCAGGTGATATTAAAGGTTAAAAAAAATGCTTGTTTGTTTATGAAATATTACAAGTGATATTAGACATTAACTTTTTTTTATAAAATATCACAATTGATATTAGACATGTAATATAATAGAGTTTAATAATAAGCATGAAAACGTATGAAAATAGACGAAAACGTATAAAAAAAACTACAAAAAATGGATGAAAACGTATGAAAACGGACGAAAGCGTCTGAAAACGGAAAAAACGTATAAAAATGAATGAAAAGCGTATAAAAACGGACAAAAACGTCTTAAAATGGACGAAAATGTATAAAAACGGACAAAAACGTATGAAAACGGACGAAAACGTCTGAAAACAGACGAAAGCGTCTAAAATAGGACGAAAACATAAAAAAACGGACGAAAACGTATATAAACCTATGAAAATGTATAGAAGTGGACGAAAACGTCTGAAAACGAAGAAAACGTATAGAAACGGATGAAAGTACATGAAAACGTAAAAAAACAAACGAAAACGTATGAAAATGGACGAAAACGTATGAAAACAGACGAAAACGTATGAAAACAAACGAAAACGTAAGAAAACGGACGAAAAGGTATGAAAACGGACCAAAACGTAAGAAAACGGGCGAAAGCGTCTAAAAACGGACGAAAACATATGAAAACGGACTAAAACGTATATAAACCTATGAAAACGTATAAAAAAAACGGACGAAAACGTATAAAAATGGACGAAAATACATGAAAACGTAAGAAAACATATGAAAACGGACGAAAAAGTATGAAAACGAACGAAAAGGTAAGAAAATAGACGAAAACATATGAAGATGGACGAAAACGTAAGAAAATGGACGAAAATGTTGAAAAACGGACGAAACAGATGAAAACAGAGGAAAACGTATGAAAGCGGAAAAAAAAAAACGCGAAAAAAATAAACGTGAATAACGCAAATTTAAAAAAAAAAAAAAAAAAAAACGTTAATTCATAAAAAAACGAAAATTAATAAAAAAGAAAAAAAAAAGGTTATTAAAAAAGAAAGACAAAAAGACAATAAAAAAAACATGGACTTAGGTTTAAGTATTAAATCTTAGGTTAATTCCCACCATTAGATTATACTAGATGGATGGTGGGGATTTATCCCTTGGTAAGAATGGATTTTTAAGTAAGCAAAATAAAGTGACTATATATCACAGGTGTTTGAGCTTACTCAATTTGTTTATAAAGATGTGTGCTTTCTTCAACCATAACTTCTTTAGTTTGCTGATTCAACAATAGATATTTTTAAAATCCGCTATAAAACCTATCGAAACATGCACAATGTATCCATTAAATAGAAAAATCCACCACAAGTCTAACAAAAGTTTCATAACATCTTTTGTTTTCAGTTAAACACATTTTCTAATATTTCATATTATCATAAAACACAAAAATCTTCCTAAATATTTTCAAAAACACAAATAAAATAATAAACAGAATCATCACAGTAATATAATAAGTGATGTTTATTATCATTTCTTTCATATATACTTGGTAAAATACTAAATTATTATCACATTTGGTATGAATTTAATATTTCACATTATTAGTTGAGTATCACAACTGATAACACATATATGATGAATAGTGTAATACTCTTCATCTTTCTTACAGTGTTATATCACAATAGATAAATAAGTGTCACTTAAAAATATCAAAATGAATAAAAAGGAAGCAAACTATGAAAATAGAGACTTGACATATTCTCAAAATCAAACAAGTGTTGCATTGAATTAGCATTTTTTGAACAAAATAAGAATTCACCTAAAGAGACTTTGACCCTTTTATTTCTACTAAGAGTATAATACATTGATTGCATTGACAAAATATGCGCTTGCCAATTGCGATGAAAGGTACAAAAACTATCTTGTAACTGAAAATTATAAAAATATTATAAAACACATAGGTGATAATATATAAAAATATACAGAGCAATGAAATATCTCAGGTGATATTAAAGGTTAAAAAACATACTTGTTTGTTTATGAAATATCACAAGTGATATTAGACATTAACTTTTTTATAATAAAATATCACAATTGATATTAGACATGTAATATAATAAAGTTTAATAATAAGCTTGAAAACATATGAAAATAGACGAAAACGTATAAAAACTGCAAAAAACGAACGAAAACGTATGAAAACGAACAAAAACATATAAAAACGAATGAAAAGCATATAAAAACGTATGAAAACGGAAAAAAGCATCTGACAACGGACGAAAACGTATAAAAAAGGATGAAAATGGACGAAAATGTCTAAAAACAGACGAAAGCGTCTAAAAATGGACGAAAACGTAAAAAAAACTGACGAAAGCGTATATAAACCTATGAAAAACGATGAAAATGTAAGAAAACGAACAAAAACGTAAGAAAACAGACGAATACGTATTAAAACGGACGAAAACGTATGAAAACAGACGAAAAGGTATGAAAACGGACGAAAACGTAAGAAAATGAACGAAAACGAACGAAAATATAGGAAAACAGACGAAAATGTAAGAAAACAGGCGAAAACCTAAGAAAACGTATGAAAACGGACGAAAACGGATGAAAACGGATGGAAACGTATGAAAACGTAAAAAACGGACGAAAACATAAGAAAACGAACAAAAACGTAAGAAAACAGAAGAAAAGGTAAGAAAACGAACGAAAACGTAAGAAAACAGACAAAAACGTATGAAAACGGACGAAAATGTAAGAAAACAGACGAAAACATAAGAAAAAGGATGAAAACGGACTAAAACGTATGAAAACGCACTAAAACGTAAGAAAACGGACGAAAACGTATGAAAACGTAAGAAAACAGACAAAAACGTAACAAGACTGACGAAAACGTAACAAAACGGACGAAAACGAATGAAAACGGACGAAAACGGACGAAAACGTAAGAAAACAGACGAAAACGTAAGAAAACAGACGAAAACGTGAGAAAACAGACGAAAACGTAAGAAAACGGACGAAAACGTATGAAAACAGATGAAAACGTATAAAAAGCGGAAAAAACCGGACAAAAACGTATGAAAACTGACGAAAACGAAAACGAAAAAAAAAAAACAAAAGAACGTGAAATTAAAAATAGTGATAAAAAAAAATTACAAATAATGAGAAAATAAATAAGAAAGATAAAAAGACAGGAAAAAGACAAGAAAAAAACATGGACTTAGGTTTAGACATATTAAATCTTAGGTTAATCCTCACCATTAGATCAAACTAGATGAAAGGTGAGGATTTATCCCTTAGTATGTAAGGATTTTTGAGTATGCAAAATAAAGTGCCTCAGTTATATATAGTTTATAATGACCAAAACAACGTGTCCAAAATTTAGAAACAAAACACATGTTTATGATTAAGAAAAAGTGCTAATTCTACGTTATTTCTATTACATGTTTACCATATTTAAGTGCTCATAATCATATAAGATTATGGACGAGATATATTTTAGAAAAAGTTTTGACTTGTGGTCCTAATTTCCTAACATTTGGGTGCAACATGATCATGGTGGACTGAAAGTAATGTGTGATTGTATATATGTCCATAATAAAATTGTCATTTTGTCCTAAAATGCCCTTTTGCCAACCGGATATTTATGGACATGATTGTGACACATATAGCATCAATATCACGCAAAATGATACACTTTTAGGGCAATCAAAAATCATCTCCAACCCTTAGATTGGTCTAACTAGATCTACCACTCTTCCTCACAAAACGACATATCGGAAGCTAGTGGATGGGCAACTTGGCAATACGGAAATTAAAATAGAATACGGGAATGAAAATACAATACGAAAATTAAAAACATGATTCGAGCTTTTATATTGCTCCGTAATAGTTGATGAGATATGTTGGGTCCGACACGATTACATAAACAATGAAAGATAAGAACAACAGTTTAAGCAAGTGACAAAAAATGATGAACATAAACATAGAGGTTGAGTTTGTAATAACATCATTTTTAAGAGATAGCCTACAAATATTATTAGAAATGAATCAAAGATTTATAAAGGATAACCTACAAAAAACTATCCCGGTTGATGACAGATTAACTCTCTAGAATCCAACAACAAGAGGCATATAACTTTGGTTTATTATTCGTAGGAGAGGATGATCCTATCAACTATACATTTTCATTTATTTTAATTTTGTGTATAGGACCTTCTTGTTAGGTCTGGCACGATCACATGAACATGAAAGATAAGAACAACAGTTTAAGCAAGTTATGAAAACTGATGAACATCAACATAGAAGTTGGGTTTGCATGAGAACGACTATTACACGCTAATAACACCATTTGTACTTTTCAACTTTATAATTCTTATTAGAAATGAATCAAAGATGTATAAGAGATAGCTTACGAAAAACTATCCCGGTTGATGACATATTAACTCTCCAGAATCAAACAAAAAGAGGCAGCTAGTTTTGCTTTGTTTTTCCTAAGAGATGAGGATCCTAACTATAATACTTTATATTATTTTATATGTTTGAATCTCTATTTAACTTGGTTACAACCTTTGGTTTATATAGGGAGGAAAATAGTGGATGCACATGGGTGTATAGTAACTTGCCAACTTGCAATAGATAAGCACGTGCCTAGTAGGCTAATATTGAGCATATTTTCAGCTTACCCGATTACTTATAGTCCCTATTGATGTTTCTCGTATATCGATAAGTACTTGAACTTATCTTCTTCAAGAAGTTCAGAGGCTGAGGTTGTAAAAACTAAATTAAGTATCCTGAGTCAGAGAAACATTTGTTAGATCTCAGAGACCCTGGTATTTTTTGTAGCTCCTTGTAAATCATTCCCTGACGCCACATCAGTTTGTGAAGTGTTTTCTTCAGCTAGTCTTTGACGTCCTTGAAGCTAGACAGTTGGTTGAGCTTTATATAACACTCACTGATTTCTTTAACAGTGAGTAACAACTTCTAAATAATAATAAGAGAGACATATTTTCTGATAACTATCAGAGAGTATCTCACTTCTGATAACTATCAGGTTCACATTGATAGTTATGAAGTGACACTCTCTCTGATCTTTATCGGAGACTTATGCTCAGTAACCTTCAGAGAGTGTATTAGGCTATTTTATGTTTAAATATTTGTCAAAGACAGTTTGGGTCGATTTCAGACCCAACAATCTCCCCTTACTTGAATATATAAATAGCCTAATTATCAGTAGTAATTGAGCATAACGGCTTTTTCTTACATATTGAGTTTACAATAAATAAATAAAAAATATTAATTTAGTTACTTTTCTAAATCCTTATTGAAGCTGACGATGTTTATTGACTCTTAAGTCTCGAACTTCTTTTGTTCAGAGATCTTGAGTCACATTTTGTTCAACACTTTCTGCTGATAGCTTTTGGTTATCTCAAATGTTTCACAGATAGTAGGGTCAGTTTGTCTACTCTACAGTCTTCCCTTGTGAATTAATAAAGATAGCCAAAAGTTAACCATAAATTCAGTTGTAAGTGAGCATAATGTCTTCTTCTTACAACTGATGTACAGCAAGGTGAAGAAGAAAAAGATCAATGAAGATTGTTCCCCTTGTTGTAACTGTCTTCAGCTTTGTTAATGTGGATCAGGAACTGTGTGACTTCGAGCTACTACTTCCTGATGCAACCTTTCAGTGCTGCTGAAGACCTACCATTTTTCTCCCAATATGCTTTCCTTCATCAACAACATCCTCAGATGTTTCATTAAAATCTCCTGATGCTCCTTTAACCCAAGACTGGTTGCTTCAAGGAGTAATACCATTTCAAGCACAACCACTCTTCTCAGTTATTGAGAGTTTAAACTCACATTTCTCACTCTAACCTCATATTAGAAATTTCAGGATAAAATTATTTATTCAAATATTTCTGATCATAGGTTCTTGCAAAAATAGAGTACTGAGGAGAGGGTGGTTAAAAAATACAGGAGAGGAGGTTGATTGAGCTTTCATTAGTACAAGATCGACTTCATGGCACTCGATCTTGTAGAAATGACGCATGATTGATGTTGTGAAGAGTATATTTTCTTGGGGTTTGAAGAGGATGGTTCTGGTTTTATGTTATAAGTTATCATTCAAGAATGGATATATATTATTAGCAATTAATCAAGAACGGATCTGGAATAAGAAAAATCCACCTGCTCTGATACCAATTGTTGGGTCCTACATGATCACACAAACCATGAAAGATAAGAACAACAGTTTAGACGGGTCTTTCAAAACTTGTAGGATACCTTGATGCAATATGCTAATCATTGATATATCAATAATGGGTCTTTCAAAACTTGTAAAATACCTTGAACCAATATGTGATTCACGTTACATATCTGTTGGATGTTGTATGAGTTTAGTAGCTTTCATAAGATGGATAAGAACAATAAAAGGCGGTGGATAACGGAAGCGGGATATCGTAGAAGGAGCGTAAACATATTGGGCCTCAAATGGTCGAGACAACGGGCTAAACAACGAACCCAGAGCAAATAATTTTTTATTACGAACATTTTAATCATTTGTTTATTATTTTGGAAGCGAATCCTCCCTCCTATAATATATACAGATAATACTTATAAGATAAAATGGTTTTAATTTAAAACTCTCAAATAAAAAACATATCTATATATATACCTTATATAAAGGAAAACCAAAAAGTGAAAATTAAAAGTTGAAATTAAAAAAAAAATGTTGAAAACATATGTTTCAAAAGAAAACTATTAATACACATCGAAAATCTGTTTGACCCAAAACGCTTCAAACACGGCGGGTTGACCCGGTTTATTTGACTCGTTTTTTCGACCCAGTCCCTCGAGTTGACCCGGTTTAAATTGACCCGTTTTTCGACCGGAGCGGTTCAATCGGTTGAACCACCCGGGTCGAACCGGGTTTCAAAACATTATGTTTAATCTCCAAATCCTCAGAATTTTATTATTTTTTATTTGTAACTCATGAACCTTTTTTTATCACAAAAACTACATGTCCCTATAAAATTCCGTTACATGCACGGATACTCGTCTAGTATTTATTAATTTACCTTTAATCATTTATTTGACTAATTACTTAATTATCTGAATGTCATCTCTATTCACTTTCAATTTAATTTCAAATTAATACTTAATATACTTAATTAATTAATTTTATATTTTATAATTCATTCATTGTATGGCTCATTTTATTAACATTTGCTATTAACTCTATGAGGTGAGATCTATGCAAAACACCTAGTATCTAAAGAACAAACCATATCATCTCAACCATCCAAACTCCTTTCATCCAACGGCCTAGATGAAATCTGAAAATAACAAATAAGGGCAAATAAGTAATTTCCCCTCTCTACATAAAAATAAAAAATACCTTTCTTCATCTCATTTTATCAAACCACTTTCTCTTTCATAAAAACACATAGATCTACTTTCTATCTCATCTCTCACCGAAATCACCATAACACCACCAAAAAAAAATCATCGGAATCACAATCAACCGCCGTCTTCATCGATCACACTTCTGTCGACGATCCGATCTGTCGCACCGTTGATCTGACGACGATTTCCGTCGCCGAGCTGTTGTTGCACCACCAATCTGTTGTTCCGCCGTCGATCCGTCGTCCTCCATCAATCCGCCTCCGTCATTAAATTATAGAATTAGATCTGTTGTAAGCAATTCACACTACCCATTTTTAATATGTACTTATTGAATTAGAGTATGTGTTGTGAGATTTGAATTCAGATTGGTTATACTAGTTAGTCGCCCTCCAACTATTTGATAAAATGCTTGTTTAGTTGTATTGATTTTATTTTATTATTTTATAAAATGCTTGTTTAGTTGTATTAATTTTGTATGAATCCCTTTTGCATACATAATCCGATGTAATTGTTGTATTCTTTACACAACTAAAACTGAATCCAAATAGAGATTCTATATGAATCACATGGGATTTATACAGAATCACATGGGATTCATCAAAGAATCCTATGGGATTTCGTATAAATCTCATGTGATTCTTTGACGAATCCCTTATGATTCATACAGAATCCAAACTATTAAAACTCATAACATATACATGAGTTGTGAGCCTGGTAGATTTAGGAATGTAAACATGTTGGTTCTTTGCAAGTAAATGGGTTTTGTTATTAGAAAAGTGTAAATCCCTTGAGATTATGTTTTAGTTGTGTAATGTTATGAGAAAAGTGAAAATCCCGTGGGATTCATCAAATAGTCACATGTTATCCAGCAAGAATCCCATGGGATTCAGCATTAATCCCATGTGATTCATTATGAATCCCATGGGATTTACTAATGAATCACTTAGGATTCATGTTGAATCACATGTGATTCATTATGAATCCCATGGGGTTCAGGATGAATTTTAATTCTTTAATTCTTGTGTTTTACATGTTATTCAGCATGAATCCCATGTGATTCATATTTATTATGAATCCCATGTGACTCATATTCATTATGAATCCCATGGGATTGACTAATGAATCACTTGGGATTCACGATGAAATTTAGTTCTTTAATTCTTGTGTTTTACATGATATTCAGCATGAATCCCATGGGATTGACTAATGAATCACTTGGGATTCAGGATGAAATTTAATTCTTTAATTCTTGTGTTTTACATGTTATTTAGCATGAATCTCAATCCCGTGGGATTCATTAGTCAATCCCATGGGATTCATACTTGAGATTCATGTTGAATCACATGTGATTCATTATGAATTTTAATTCTTTAATTCTTTTGTTTGAAAAAGGTACTGCATACTATAGAAGATGGGTCGGTGGTATGTACTTGTAGACATTTTGTCCGATACAGAAAGAGAACGCAATGAAAGGCGAAAATAGTGAAAGAGAAAAAACACTTCAAGTTAAAAAGAAACAAATGAAGCCTTGGCCATTATGGAAAGAAGACCAACTTGCATACAAAAACAACTTGTCCGATGAACCCAAAGGCAAAGCGAAAGGCGAAACCAATTGATGTTTGAAGAAATTTAAGGTACTTATATTCATGTTTTTTGTTAATTGTTTTCTTCTTTACATGAATATTTAAATGATTTGATGTTTGAAAAAAATTAAGTTATTTACATATTTGAATTTTTTTTGTTTAATTAGAATATTCAGATGATTGGCAAAGAAAATTCTTGTATGGATCATGTTTGTTACTTATATTCAGTTTCAATAACTTGATCACATGGGTAATTTGTATGAATCGCATGAGATTCTATATGAATCACATGGGATTTATACAGAATCACATGGGATTCATCAAAGAATCCCATGGGATTCGTATAAATCTCATGTGATTCTTTGACGAATCCCTTGTGATTCATACAAAATCCCATGTGATTGTTGTATGCTTTACACAACTAAAACTGAACCCAAATAGAGTATTTTATAACATTACACAACTAAAACTGAATCTCAAGTGATCAATCCTTAATCCCATGTAATTCATGGAATCTCTTTATTAAAAAGTTGAATGTTGTTATACAGAATCCCATGTGATTCTCTCTGATCCCTTGGGATTCATATAGAATCCCAAGTGATCCATAAAGATACTTGATGAGTATCTTTTATGTGATTCATACAGAATTCCATGGGATTCTGATGCGCGTACGAAGCGCGTTCGGGGTCAAAGGAACTTCCTTTTCGTCGAGCAAGTTTTTCAACACCCTAGGCAATGAACCTAATCGTTGTAGTGTAGCATTGGGTAAGCCTCGGGTATTGATATCGTTCTCTAGGGGAATAGAAATGCTAGCAAGAAGTGTACTACGCTAAGGTTGGGGTTGAGGATGATTATTTTTTTTATCTTTTATATATTTTTTAGAAAGCTAAGGGTAAATCTCGAGGCAATGGATTTAGGGGTGGTACTTCTACCGATTACTTCTATTATTTTAATTATCTAATACTACGGGTAGTCTATGTCTTTTTTATGTGTGCTCGTATGATGATTAAAAATGTGTTTACTTAGATACTATTACTCCCTAGTTATCTTTTATTGTTGGTTGAATTGTCACGTCCTGATTCTTAACGCGTTATGTTTTCTAAGGTCGTAGGGAATGCTTATGCCCTAAATCTTTGAGAATACCTTAAGGTTATTTCCTACGAAATCCACTAGATGTTTCATAAACTAACCTAAAGGTTATCTTTGGATGTTTCGACTGCGAAATCCTCTAAGTGATTCATAAACTAATGTTCGCAAAGATTACTCAAGCATTTAAACACAACGATAGCCTAGTGTATTTCTAAGCCATTTACAATTAAGATAAGAGACAACCAATCCATAATTAACAACTAGGTTTCATAGATCTAAGCAAACACACAAGAAATTTAGCCGGACATGTTAAACAAGCAAACATACACACATTCAATGGAAGACATAATGAATTTAATGGAATAAAATACTTATCTTGATGTGTAAAATAGGGTTTGGGACCCTAAGATACTGTCCAAGTCGGACTACAAACGTTTAGGGTTTTTACTCCACAAGTATACCTCTTTGAAAACTGAAAACTCGAATTCTATATATAGATTTACACTTGCGACGGCGTCGCCTTATAGTAGGGACGTCATCATATCGCCGTCATTAGGGTTTTCTTCTTGTCCAAGTTATCATTGGGACGGCGTCATGTTGTAGTTGTGACGCCGTCGGGCTTCAGTATGGACGTCGTCTGATTCTGTATCTGGGCCGTCTGAGATGAAAAGTCTTAGTAACACCCTTCCTCTTCAAAGCCTGACGCCGTCAGGTGTATTTTAATTAAATCCGTAGAGAGAGACGGCGTCGCCCTTTAGTTGGGACGCCGTTAGCTTCAGTTTCAGCAGCTTGAGTGTCTTCGATCTTGACTTTGCCATTTTCTTCATATATTCACCCCTTTTCGTCCAAATATGCATCATTCCAGCATTTTGCTTCCTAGAGACCTAAAAAGTGAAAAGGAATGAAATTAAGCAGTAACGGATATAAAATTGGTTGATTAAGGGCTTAAATGACCCTTAAAAGTGAACATTTTAAATCCTTATCAAATATCCCTACACTTGGTATTTGCTTGTCCTCAAGCAAATGTGCTTTTGGCCAATCAATTTATAAGTTAGGGGGCATGAAGCATTGGTTTAACATAATTCACAACAAGTAAAAGCACCGCAATAGTCATAACAAGCACGGAAATTATATACTAGCACCTCACATGGGGTGTTTGGATTCACTCATCTCTCGGGTGTATATGAAATATAGTAAATGGAAATGGAAGATAAACACTCATTACTTGGTCATAGTACATAGATTACCATAGGCTTGAGACTAGATCAAACCTCCACCGCTTTGGCGTAAGCACCTAGGAACAACTATCTAAGAGGTCTTTTCAAGGGTTGTAATGTTAGGCTTACGGTAGGGAAACAAAGGGTTTGGTTGGATAGGCGATTTAGTGGTGGCAAGTCAAAAATCTTATGTTACAAGCATGAAAAGAATGGCGTTGCTAAGCCAAGACTCGACTCACTAAACTCTAGATAACTTGAAACAAACATACATAAATTGAAAAACATAAACATAAAGATAGATGTAGGATGATAGCCCGTATGTTTTTTTTTTTTTTTTTTTTTTTTTTTTGCATACACTTTTACTCTACCATCCTCTAAGATAACATCAAAATATAAGGGATTTATAAGAGCATCCCTACACTTGAGTTTTTATTACTCTAACACTAATTTGACCCGAATTGAAAAGATCAAAACATTTGGAGTATTTAATTACGTAAATATGGAATTTGAATTTAACGTTCTTTCCCATCACTCCATAAAATTTTACTTGACCCATGAGTCCCAATCATTCCAAAACTGTGTACAAAAGATATGACTCGACTTAGCAACCATGCAAGTAACTAGATAATTGAACTAAGGGTTTAGTATGATAAAAATAATGCACTAAAGGTGAGTGCATACAAGGTAGGCTAAGGCGATTTGGGTGTACATTTAGGGGTTGATTGTAAACAATGCTCTTCATTGATATTCCGGAAAACCGAAACATTACGAGAACCGCGAAAAGGATAGGCTCTGAGGGGTTAATTAGGGGTATCGTGTACTAAAGATGAGTACATCGCAAGGGTGTGGGGTAATTACTCGACCGATGTGGAAGAAGTAATTATAATACGGGTTTCAAACAAGGGTTATCCTAATGCCTCTGATCATTTAGTCATTCCTAACTACACAAGTGTAGTCTCACTAGCGATCTCGGAATGCATCACAAAACAAGTTCTAAAATCTATTATACTACCGATACACTCTCTAAGCATTAAAGGTGAATGCTTTTATTCCTAAAGATCTAGGGACGAACCTCACATTTTTGGGGTGGAATTTGAGTGGTAAACGGTTTTTGTGCTAGTCATATAACTCCTATCCATGAGACGCTTTATTAAGACTAAAGTTTTTGCTCGTACATGTCATAAAAAAAATTAAATTTGGTGCTAAAATTGCCCTAACAAATATTTCTCATAGCTTATTACACAAATGAACTAGGACAAGACAAATATTTAAGGATAAGCATAGTTTCTAAGTTCCCGTTTTATTCTCCCTCCATACACTTAAACTAAACATTGTCCACAATGTTCCCCGAAAGTATCAAAGTTATGATAAAGGGAGGTCATTAAAAGAGAAAGAAACTATTACTCCCCTGATTAGCTCCGTGTGAAGTAATGGTTAATTCTTTCCAAGAAGAATGTGTACGTGATAAGCTCCATCCAATGTTGAGTTTCTTCTTCTTGTTATATATAACCTGCACACTTTAAGAAAATAGACGAAACCTTCTCGTAAAATCGGCGGTAAAACTATATATGATACGACTAAACTAGGATATAATGCTTGTGGAATGGATGTTTGCATATTTTCTGGAAAATTAAGACCTGAGAAATTCCAAAAATTTATACTTAGCACAGAAAATGAGAAAAATTTTATAAGCTGTTTCTGCTCATTCTGACGTCGTCAGGTTCTAATCCTGATACCGTCAGGTTGTCCTGAGAGAAACTGGTCTGCTGCGTTTTCTTGGAAAAAATACATCTTTAGAATCTGAAAAAAATTCCTGGAAAAAATCCATTATGACTCGATACAAGCATTTGACTCTAACAAACACACATATACATCAATTTCAATAGTTGTAATTCTCACGTTCACGTTCTTTTAAAAACGTATGTAATCTTCCCTACACTTATCTTATTGCAAAATACCTTTATATGTAATTAAGACGAGGTTAAAGACAAAATAAATCATTTTCACAAATTCAAACATGAGAATAAACAACAATGAAAAAGATGTATGACACACAAACAAGCAAAAAATTAAGCATGTGTTGCCTCCCACGAAGCGCTTTTCTTTATTTATGAGTCTTGTAGCTTGACTCGTAGTTGTGCTCCTACGTACCTATGTAAATAAGTTTATCCTCAAGAATCTCATAGGGATCAAACTTATCATTTAACTTCCTATGGGTATGCTTAGTCCGGTATGCCTTTTCAAACTTTTCTCCATCGGGGTCATAGATTGTCATCCTAATGTGCCATTCTCCATTTCCATCACTAGGTGGTCTATCCCAATTCCAATTATGCTTAGGCTTCTCACTCTCAACTTTCCACTTATTCATGTTAAGATTAAAGGGTAAGGCTCCTAGGAACTCGGTCATCTTCCTAAACACTAAGGTGTCCTCGAACGGGGTTCACTTCAATATCCCTAGCCAATTGTTGCTCATGGAAAGTTGAATTACTTAGAAAGGTCTCTTCTAGATAGAAAGGTCGTTGAGGACCTACAAATTTTCCATTAACCCAAGGTCTATATCTAGATGATTTCCTATCGAACATGATCTCATAGGGTATTTCTTCCTCTTTGTAGTAAATATGCTTCTTGACATCGTAAATTGACCTAGCACTCCCTTCTCATAAGACTATCTTAGACATATTGCAATCAATTATGGCACTAGCGGTAGCTAAGAATCCTCTTCCTACTAGCAATGGGCATGTCGGGTCTTTATTCATGTCTAGCACATGGAAATCCGCCAAAAGAGTTAATCGACCTACGTGTACTACCACGTCCTTAATTATCCCTACCGGATATGCAATACTACCATCCACTAGACCTAAGCTGGTTTCCGTTGGCTCTATCTTACCTAGGTTAAGGCTTCTATGGAGGGATAATGGAAAAAGATTGATGCTTGATCCTAAATCGGCTAATGTGTCGAAAGATTTAGAATTCCCAAGTTAACACGGAAGAATGAATAGCCCGGATCATCAAACTTCTTAGGTAACTTATTTTGCACAAATTCGGACCCACGTTCTTCTAGTTTTAGTTCTTGCTCATATTTTTCTTTTAAAGCATTATAATAAGGCGCATGAGTCAAGACTTCAAGAACCGGTTTTTCTTGGTGGAGTTCCTTGTACTCCTCTTCTAGATTAGGTTTGGGTTCTTGGTTGATGGGTTTCTCACGATTTGGATAGACCATTGGTTCGGGTCCTTGATATTTCATGAGGGATCGCTTGGAACCCGTGTTGATGGCGTTGACCGAGTGAACTTTTGGATGTGAAGGGCATGGATGTGCATTCTCCCATGGTGAGCAAGAACATGAAGTCGATGAAATCGAATTCACTTTTGGGTTCTTTATAGTGTCACTTGGGAGTGCTCCAATTTCTCGCTTTTAAGAGGGCGTCAAGCTTGGTTGTCATCTCGCCTTGTCGTTGCTTAAAATCGGCTTCGCTTAGTCAATCGAGCTTCTTGAGATGACATAAACCTAGACACCATTGCCTCGAGACTAGTGGAATTCCCGGTATTTGGAGGGTTGTACCTATTAGGTGGACTAGATGAGTTTTGGGGCGGGTTTGAGTTTTGGCTCCACCTAAGGTTAGGGTGATTTCTCCATGAGGGGTTGTAGGAATTTCCTAAGTTTTTTTGCTCGGGATTGAAAGTGTACCCCCTCTCTCCCGCTCCATCGGTACGCGTAGAGGCATAGTCCGCAAAAGCTTGTTCGGGGAGTCTTGTGCAATCACGATTGTCGTGGGGACCACTAAATAACTCACAAGGTAGAGTGATTTTGCTCACTTGGTGTGAAGAGTTAGGATTCTCATAGGAGCTCATTAGGAATTTGACTTGATCTTCAAGTTCGAGCATCCTACGATTGGAAGTTTGTGAGTCAATGGGAGGCAAGGAGATTGCCTTGACGGTTTTGGGCAACTCACGGGGGTCATTCCAACTTTCGTTGTCATAGAGGGCAAGGTCCTCTATTGTACCCCACGATTCTTCCGCGGTAAGATCACTAAGTTTGCCACCGGCCGCTTGGTCGATGGATTGCTTAGTTGAGAAGTTGACATGATCGTAAAAGATTTGGACTTGAAGCCAAAGATCGATGCCGTGATGAGGGACTTTATGGAGCAAGTCCTTGAATCGAGTCCATGCCTCGTAGAGAGACTCGCCTTGACGTTGTTGGAACATCAAGATTTCATTCCTAAGTTTAGTAGTTCTCCCCGGTGGGAAAAATTGGGCAAGGAAACGAGTGGTGAGATCATCCCAACTTGAGATGGATCCAGCGGGAAGTCGCTCAAGCCAATTACTAGCTTGGTCCTGTAGAGAGAATTGGAAGAGACGCAAGCGCGTGGTCTCCCGTGTGGTAGCATCAAGGTCGATGGAATCAACGATTTTTAGGAAGTCCTTGAGATGCTGATTAGGATCTTCATAACGAAGTCCATGAAATGCACATCCGTTTTGCACCAACCGGATGGTGTCGGATCGCATGGCCGTAGTTTGAGCTTGATCGAGGAGCTCAATGGTGTTCCTATAGCCTTGGTGGCTTGGTATAGAGTATTCACTAAGAGTACGGTCTCTTGGCTGGTCAATTGGTGGTGGGTCGATGGGAATTGGGTGATCACCTTCCATGATGAAAAGTGATGGGATTACTAACAAAGTTAAGAAAAAGGGGGATAGACTACGAGGGAGCTAAAAATGAGAAAAAAAATCTTACTTGATAGGAATCAAGCAAGGGAACCTAAACGAGATAGAAATCTAACTAGCTATTCTATTCCCCAGCAGAGGCGCCAAAAACTTGATGCGCGTACGAAGCGCGTTCGGGGTCAAAGGAACTTCCTTTTCGTCGAGCAAGTTTTTCAACACCCTAGGCAGTGAACCTAATCATTGTATTGTAGTATTGGATAAGCCTCGGGTATTGATATCGTTCTCTAGGGGAATAGGAATGCTAGCAAGAAGTGTACAACGTTAAGGTTGGGGTTGAGGATGATTATTTTTATCTTTTATTTATTTTTAGAAAGCTAAGGGTAAAATCTCAGGGCAATGGATTTGGGGGTGGTACTTCTACCGATTACTTATACTATTCTAATTATCTAATACTACGGGTAGTCTATGTCTTTTTGATGTGTGCTCGTATGATGATTAAAAATGTGTTTACCTAGATACTGTTACTCCATAGTTATCTTTTATTGTTGGTTGAATTATCACGTCCTTATTCTTAGCGCGTTGTGTTTTCTAAGGTTGTAGCGAATGCTTATGCCCTAACTCTTTGAGAATACCTTAAGGTTATTGCCTACGAAATCCGCTAGATGTTTCATAAATTAACCTAAAGGTTATCTTTGGATGTTTAGACTACGAAATCCTTAAGTGATTCATAAACTAATGTTCGAAAAGATTACTCAAGCATTTAAACACAACGATATCCTAGTGCATTCCTAAGCCATTTACAATTAAGATAAGAGACAACCAATCCATAATTAACAACTAGGTTTCATAGATCTAAGCAAACACACAAGAAATTTAGCCGGACATGTTAAACAAGCAAGCATACACACATTCAATGGAAGACATAATGAATTTAATGGAATAAAACACTTATCTTGATGTGTAAAATAGGGTTTGGGACCCTAAGATACTGTCCAAGTCGGACTACAAACGTTTAGGGTTTTTACTCCACAAGTCTACCTATTTAAAAACTGAAAAATCGAATTCTATATATAGATTACACTTGCGACGGCGTCGCCTTATAGTAGGGACGCCATCATATCGCCGTTATTAGGGTTTTCGTCTTGGCCAAGTTATCATTGGGACGGCGCCACGTTGTAGTTGTAACGCCGTCGGGCTTCAGTAGGGACGTCGTCTGATTCTGGATCTGGGCCGTCTGAGATGAAAAGTCTTAGTGACGCCCTTCCTCTTCAATGCCTGATGCCGTCAGGTGTATTTAAATTAAATCCGTAGAGAGAGACGACGTCGCTTTTTAGTTGGGACGCCGTCAGCTTCAGTTTCAGCAGCTTGAGTGTCTTCGATCTTAACTTTACCATTTTCTTCATATATTCACTCATTTTCGTCCAAATATGCATCATTCCAGCATTTTGCTTCCAAGAGACCTAAAAAGTGAAAATGAACGAAATTAAGCAGTAACGGATATTAAAGTGGTTGATTAAGGGCTTAAATGACCCCTTAAAAGTGTACGTTTTAAATCATTATCAGATTATTTGATGAATCCCATGGGATTCTTTGACTATGTTACATCATACTACACAACTTGTCATTTATAGATATTGTTTACAAGACCATCAACCTGCTAAATGACTATGTTACAACATACTACACAACACTTTCATTTACAGATATTGTTTACAAGACCATCAACCTGCTAAAGATGGAAATCCATGACACCCCGAAAACAACGCACAACCATCTTTTCGGATTCAAACAAGTGATCGTGTCCTCACAAAAATTGCACTTCACTTTTTCGTAGTATCTATGTTGGCTTAACATAGTGCTGGTGGAGCAAAACAACCATAAACTACCTCAATTTAACCAATCCAAACTACTTAGGCGTTTTATCAAACAGGTGGCGTGCTTTTATGGTCGTTACAGTTTTAAATCCAAACCCCTAACCACCATTTTCACCAGTCCCTGCCACTCATCACCACCAACACCACCAGCCCATCACCACCACCTTCACGCACCACCACCACAAACAAAAAAACCACCTCAAACCAATCCCCAAGTGCAACCACACCACCACCATAACCCCCCACCAAACCCTCCAAACCTTCCCCAACAAAGACCCCATTCAAGAAAATCCAATTGTCAACACTCACCTCCCTAATCCACCCTCCGCCGCCGCAACAACCTCACACTCCGCTGCAACCCCCGCCCCAGATATGGCGGATCTACGAACTCGCCGCCACAGATGCCGTCAGCCCCGTCCCGCAGCTCCAACAAACACAGATACAACCATCGGAATACAATACTCGTCGGAAAAAATAGATCGGTGGCGGATCAACGACGGTTTATGGTGGTTTGTATGTGTGTTAGGTGAGAAAGGGAGTGTTTGTAACTGGTGAGTGTGTGTGTGTGTGTTTGGGGGTGAGAGTCATGTGTGTGTGTACCGTGTATATGTGTGTGGGTTTGGTATAAGTTATACAATGACTAAAATGGCCCTTAGTATATTTTTATTTTAAAATACTAATTAATCTAAACCGTTGGATGAGAGGAGGATGAATAGTTGAGATCTTGTGGTTTGTTCCTTAGATAAATCTTGTTTCATATTGAACTTTTGTCTTAACTCTATACGTCTCAGTCATTAAGTAACTTTTTTTTAGGTAAAGGGTTTTACCCCGGTAAATATATATAACCAAAAAATGTTAAGTACAAATGGAATGTGGCAGAAGTACCACATTAACCTCAAGCTAAAACTTGATAACTAGTCATTAAGTAACTTATAGCACTCTTCAATTGTTTAATGTTTATTTTATTTATTAAGATTTAAATAATATACTTGCAACATATTCTTTTACAACGAATAATATATAATATATAATAATTGATAGTGTGACAATATGAGTTTGGTTATTGTGAAGAAAAAGATTAGGATGAAAGGTCTAAGAATATAATATTTGTTGGGTGGTATTTAAATAGAAACATTGAATCGCAAATTCGCAACTAAAATTATTCAGTGCTACACAAGAAAATAATAAAAGAGAAATCACACCAGATCAACGTAATTGAATTTCATTAAACAATATACGCCGATCGCGTATATCCGTCTAATCTGTTATAATCAAGTTTGTTACTTCATTTAATTCCTCTTTTCCAAATCTTTCAATGCATACGATCTTTTCATATTCATTGTTAACATACTAAATCACGTAAAAACATATGTGAGAAATGGAGTTCTATAAAATAAAGGGGAAACACTTTCTCTTACAATAACACACCTAATTATGTCAAAATGAGGTATAAAAAAAATATATATCAACAATCAAACTCTTAAGCAACGGTAGTGGGAAAGCTTTGAGAAAGACATCCGATTAGAGTGTATGCTTGTGTGTATATATAGATTTATATGCGGTCATGCATACACATAAAGACATAAAATCATAATAACATACAAGCATATAAAGATATACGGGTCTATGTGCATACAAAGTCCTAGTACATATAAGAAAAATAAAGCAAAAGCAAACATAGATATTAAAATCACCATAATATATATAAAATCAAACAAGTGATAGACAAACATGCAACTATAAAAAAATACATGCAAACACATATAAGCTTCAAAGCCGAAAAATATGAAAACATATAGGGATAATTGTTTCTAAATATAACGAAGTTATCACGTTTTACTAAGTTGTATATGTATCTTTTAATCCTACTAAACAATGCGAACAATTTACTAATCCTACTATTATATGCATAATTTGACATTTGTTTAGAGTTATTTACATAAATCATCCTTGTGGTTAGGACCAAATTGCAACGACAGTCCTTATTGACATTTGTTTAGAGTTATTTACATAAATCATCCTTGTGGTTAGGACCAAATTGCAACGACAGTCCTTATTGTCAGTTAGAGTTACTTACATAAATCGTCCTTATTGTCGGGTCGCCACGTGTCACCACCTGAGTGGTGCCACGTGGCATCGAGGTCGGGTCGGGTCAGTGAACGGGTCAAGTCAGGTCGGGTTGCCATGTGTCACCACATGAATGGTACCACGTGACATGGCTTAATAATAACCAAGACCCGTCCAAGTCAAGGCTCGAACTTGGGACCTCCCGTTTGTGAGTGAAGGCACGCTCCAACTGGGCTAGAGCATACCTTCATTAGTATTATGCGCATGGTTCCTTTTAAGGTCTAATAGATCCAGTCCATTTTATTAAAGGTTCAAATAGATTTTGACCGGTTTATTTTAAGAGTTTTAGGAGGGTTCAAAATGAGAGAAAAATACCGTCAGACTCGTTTTTTCATGCTCTTTCCAGTGGTGTGCTCGAGGAATTTTTTCGACTTCGTCGAAACCTTGAAAAACGTAAAAACGTCATCAAAACTCATCCAAAAATCACCGTTTTTGCTTTGTTTTCAAACTCTTGTACCTGCAAGACATAAGAAACATATTTGCAATATAATTTCACATATTTGCAATATATTTTATGGTTATTAATCCGTTTTAAACCATTGTACCTACCAGAAAATATATGAAAGTATATGCGGTTTTATATGCGGACTAATAACCATAAAATATATAGCAAATATGTGAAATTATATTGAAAATATGTTTCTTATGTGTATTATGGCTTGTAGGTACAAGGGTTTGAAAACAAAGCAAAAACGGTGATTTTCGGATGAGTTTCGACGACGTTTTCACATTTTTTGAGGTTTAAACAAAGTCGAAAAATTCCCCGAGCACACCATTGGAAAGAGCACGAAAAAACGAGTCTGGCGGTATTTTTCTCAAGTTTTTATCCGGTCCATAACCCCCTTAAATTGATAGGTCAAGACTATTTTGAACCTTTTAGTATTAATAAAACGGACTGTCAACAAAGACGGGTTAAAAGAAACAAAGTGCATATAACTAACTAAAGGTATGCCCATCTCAGATGGGTATCACCTTCGCCTCCCACACAAGCCACCCGGGTTCAATCCCAAACGGAGGCATTTGGGGTATTATTTAGCATCGCCACGTGGCACCACCTCACTGGTCCACGTGACAACCCGACCCGTTGACCGGCCTAACCACAAGGACGATTTCTGTAAATAACTCTAACTGACAGTAAGGACTGTCGTTGCAATTTGGTCCTAACCACAAGGACGATTTATGTAAATAACTCTAAACAAGTTTTAAATTATGCATATAATAGTAAAATTTGTAAATTGTTCGCATTGTTTAGTAAAATTACAAGATATATACACAACTTAATAAAACGTGATAACTTCGTTACATTTAAAACTCACACTTTCTCATAGTTTCAAACCTAAAACAACTATCTTAACCGTCTCCTAATTAAATTGAAGGTAAAATTTTCCAACTAAGTAAACCTACTCGAACCTTCTACACCCCAATAACATTTAAGATCGAGTCATCTGGTTCGCACACCATCCATTATTTTTCACATTTTCCAATAACATCTTTTACTGCCTAATTCAACTTTCACATTTTTTCACAGGGCACTTTCATTTTAAACAAAAAAAATTCAATTACTTTATCTTTTTTTGTGCCCCTTAATAACAACTACTAACTCCATACAATTCGAACCATCTTCCAGAACCAAGATGAGTCTTTAGCAGAACCATAAAGAAAAAAATAATAACCATTTCATCAAATTCACACCATCTACAGCTATCATCCACATAAAAAACAGTTTGGAGGAGTTCACAGTCAGGCACTCCACGCACTCAGGCGCTCACATGCGTCGGCGACAACCGGTTTCAACCGCTGTCTGCCGCCGGAAACGGCCAACCACCGCTGACGTGAGAGGTGGTGCTGTAACACCCCAACCCGACAAGGGTAAAGATATCACAAATACGGTTTCATATCAGAACCTTAAATATCATACAATAGCGGAAGCCTTTACAAAACTTACAAGAGATAATATAAATAACTTAATATTCAAAATAAATCTAAGATTCCTATTTCAAATCTTGCTCTTGTCTCTACTCTCAACCCAGATCAGCTATCCCAAAAGCTCATCTTGAATGCTTAAATACCTGCCGCAGGAAAAGAAAATGCGGCTGAGCTTACAAAGCCCAGTGAACAGATATAACAGAAACAAAAACTAAACAAAACAAATATACAATTAACAAAATAACACGAAATGAGAATGCTGAATCATTCAAGATTCTGCGGAAGCACAAATATATAGAAATCCCAAAAGAAACACATAATAGTTTAAAACACCTCATAGCACATTAATGACACAAACGCAAACACTTCGGAATAGCCAGACACTTAACATATTAGGAAAATAGATTACATATAAATCAACGAAAAATCTAAAGACTAACGGAAACAATTCCTAGAAAATAATCATGGCATTCATACGAATCAATTAATCTACTTTAACACACTTAATTTAATATTGTAGCAGCGGAAAATAGCGGTCAAAACATGGCAGTCACACATACAGATAGAAAACACAGTAGACAAACTATAACTAAATAGACAAAGTCATAACAAAGCCATTAGCAATTACCAGAACAGACATCATAAGCTAAACCAGTTCTCAGATCAAATCCTAACATCAGCAAAGTTTTAACATAGCAGATCAAACATAAGCATATAGATACCCTAACGTATAGGCATAGTTCACCCGATTAACTGAACAATCATACTTACTAACTTTCAGGATACTCACCTTTACACTATCACATTCATCTCACAGATCAACGAATTCACATAACGATAACTAACATAACATCAGATGACAGCATGCAAATCATATTTAAACATGTTAATCATAACCTAGCATAGAAGACAGTAGTCACATAATCATACAAAAGCATAAACACCTATTAACAACATGTAAATAAGCCGAGCACATAATTATTAACACTTGAACATACCGAATCATAATCAGAATACTTAACCTAGAGATAACAGATAAAGGTTTAGTTAACTACCACGAGCCCAGAACATATCATATCAAAAACATCATAACTATATAGAAACAATCTCAGAAATAATTCGAAGTAGCTAGCTCCCATAGTTTTGTGAAGATGCATATTGCACACGACATCATTCACCAGACAAATCATATCGAATAACAGATCAGATCTAGGATGCATCCATACGCCCCACAAACAGGTATTGGTCATATAATATAACTTGAGCTCATAACAGATAACAGATAAGGGACGTGGCAGAACTTCACTCTACTGCCCTAGAGTCATGTCAGAGGTGCATCACTGACACGGACATGGAACCCCCATGACTAGTTGTTATTTTGGCTCGGGTGTCAAACTAACTTAGGTCAAACAAAATTGCAGATATGACACAGGTCATAATCAAACACAAAGATCACAGATAACATATCAGATAATTCATATCATAAGGTTCATATTCTAATATTCAGAGGTCAGAAGTTTATTATCATAATTACATATTATACTTTCATAAGCAGAAGTTCATAATCAAGAATTCATAATCAAACATAACAAGGTTCAACAAACAAAAGTTCAGACAAACAGAGATTTAGACAAACAGAAGGGATTCATAGCAATGGCATAGGAAACCCTAATAAACGTAAGAGAAAGGCCAAAGCAAGAAAATTATGAGAAACCTTTACTGAAAAGGTCAGAATATCTGTACCTTAAAGCCGATGAAAGGAAAAACAAACGAATGAATGAACACAAGGATATAACGTCGCGTCTCCTTCAACGAATCTACACGGATTATGATTTATTTAATACTTATTAGAATTCATTAAAGTTATAACGGATTCATCGCATTAACATTCTTAGAGTTGTAAGTATATTCTTATTCTTAGTGACGAACGGAATTACACATTTTAGAGTATTAATCATTAATTAGCCAAACTTATGGGTTTAATATGACAAATATCTCATTTGAGGGCTCATATGATCGTCGTTCAAAGTATAGGGTTTACAAATGTCAAGAACGGATTTTAAGACTCTCTTTCAAAACAGTTTACACCAACTTCTATACCTTACGTTATTGACCAAGAATCACATGTAACATTGTTCGAATACAACTAAATGAGACCATGCATACTCTAATTTAATTCATGACACTTAGCTTCTTGCATAAAATCATAACTCACGCATGTTTACCACACTTATTACTAGCTCATTATACGTTAAATCAACGGGTATTAATGACCCCAGAACTTACTATTTTCACATGAAATAACGAATCAACACACCAATCCTCTTAACCCTAATCGTCTTCCATTAATGTTCTAGGGTTTTTCCCAATCTTTTATTATCATTTTAATACGCATTTAATTGACATGTTACTTCTTTTAATGACTCATTACTCATTTAACACACGTCCACAAACACTCACATGGTTCGGCCAATACATATGTTTCGGCTTCCATGTTTCACGCAAACCCTAGCTCTTCTACGTACTTTACATATTCACGTTTGCATGCTTATACACATAACCGATTCATATATATATCACTTGTTCAACTCATGTGGCTCGACTTATACTTATGGTCCGATTACACATATATCGACACACCATTCTAAGGCTTTACGTTTGCATGATTCACAATTACTTAAACGCGTTACATGTTCATTCATATTGTTGGTTTCGTTTTCATATGGTTCGACAAGGACACAAGCTTTGATTAAAAACAAAACATGTTACAACATATAATAACGTTAGGTGTATCAAAGTGAGACGAGAAGAATATGTTTATACCTTAGCCTTGCTCGTTGGAACCAAACTCTCGACACCAAGGAGGGAGGCAGTCGGCCGAATAGAAAAAGAAAAAGAGAAGCAAAAGAAATACCTAACTTGCAAAACTAGGGTTCCAAATTGTGTTAAGATGTTTGTATTTATAGGTGGTACAAATTCGGTTAGGGCTTTTAGATGGGGTGGGTTTCGGCTTCCATCCAACCGAACACAAACACACGCCCATCTTGGGCTCAATAAGAAACGAAATAAGGTCCAAATGATTTAGTGAGACGTTTAACTTTCGTCATACAATATCGATCATGTACACATATTAGTTAGTTTTTAATTATTCGTAAGTTAGGTTTTAATTTCGTTAAACGAATCGTTATTATATTTTACGTAGTTTATAATTGTTTACGGTGAGGGTAAATTAGTCTTTTGATATGTTTTATATTTTTAGGGTTTTACAGGTGCAACCACTAGATACCGGATCTGCAACTTAAAACACCGGATTCCTAAAATCTCAAACGGCCCGAGTCATGTTTGGTAAATTCAAACAACCACAGCAACCGTCGAACTCGAGATATGGAGCCTCGTTTTCCTGCGGTAGTATTGTTCTATGGCTGGCGATTTGATTTGGCGTTTTGCGAGAGGTTTGGTTTTTTCCGGCCTAAGTTCTGGTTTTTTTAGAAAGAGAGTATGAGTATGTGAGAGATGATGGTTATGTGTGAGAGAGAAACTATATAATAATCGGGTCCAATGATTAGTGGTGTGGAAATACTAATTTGTTGGTGTGTAACCGAGCCTTAAGATCGAATGGTATCTCATTTACCTAATACATTGCAATTTAGTATTTTGTACTTTTTGGAAAGTTTTGAAAGTAGTTTTTTAAGAGTAAATAAGGAGGACAGAAAATGGCATAGTGTGAAGGCAGTGGCCAGTGGGAGTATTGTGTCCATAAAGGTGGTACCATACTTATCCATTGCCATGCCCCTTACGTCCCTTACCACGTTTGCTTCTTCTCATGATTTTTCTTCATGTCTGGCTCCTTTCCACTCAAATACTATCCAATGTTCATCCATGTGAATTCTAAAAAACTATATATTTTCCGTCTCAAAATCTATTTTTCATCTTTTACATTTTCTGTTAACTAATTATATTTAAGTTAAGTTAAATTAAGATATAGAGAGTAAAACATCAGAAAAAGTGGTCAGACTACTGTATATTTATTGCCTTATAATATTTCTGCTTACTTTGTTTCTTGAGAACATTTGCAATGGGGTGTTTGATGAAAAAGTGGTCAAACTACTGTATATTTATTGCCTTATAAGAGCATTTAGAATGCATCAAGTCTTTAAGACTTGATGCATTTAATGCATATGACATTTAATAAGCAAAATTTGGATGAAAGACTTAATGTATACCAAGTATTTGAACAAAAGCTTTTCAAAAAGCTTTCATTGCAATGCAAAAAAACTCTTTAAAAGACTTTTTAGAATAGTAAAAAGCTTTTAACCATTTGATGCATTGCGGATGCTCTAATATTTCTGCTTACTTTGTTTCTTGAGAGCATTTGCAATGGTGGGTGTTTTATGAAAAAGCTTTTCACTATTTGAAAAAGCTTTTCAAAATCTTTTTACTATTGCATGAAAAGACTTTTTAAAACATTTGAAAGAAAGAATTGGTTGGTGTCAAGTATTTGAAGCAATAACTTTTTACTTGCAAACATTGTTAATAAATGTATCAAAACAAAATAAATTTGGCATTTATTGCCATAAATGCATCAAGTCTTTTATGACTTGATGCATTGGTGATACTCTTAGAGCATCTTCAACGCATAAACCACCAATAGCTTTTAACTATTTTAAAAAGTTTTTTGAAACGGTTTTTTGTCATTGCATTAAAAGCTTTTTAGAAAGACTTTAAGAAACTTCAGATATTTCTTCAAAGTCTTGTTCATTGAATGTTAAATGCATTAAATGCAAAAAGTCATTAAAGACTATTAACATTGTGGATACCTTTGTGGATGAAATAAACAAACAAAAATGCTAAAACTTTCTACAACTTCTTCCTACAAAACATCCTACTCACAGGATACTGAAAAATGTCAGAACGGACGGTTTAGATGCTGAGAGAGAATGAGTGAAAAAAAAACTATATAATATTAGTGTATGTGTAGGAGGATATGTAGGATGAAATGGTAAGAAGTTATAGCAAAGCTCATAAATAAATTAGAGAATGAAGTCACTAAAAAGGTTTAGGGGTTTAGTTGAAGAAAACATTCTCTTGTTTTCTATATCTAGTTTTGTAAATTTTGAAAGGGAAATTTATCTCCACAAAATACTTGAAAATATAAAAAACGCGTTTAGGTGGTGTTCGTATTTTCTATTTGGAAGAAGGGGAAGGAGAGTTGTGGGTTACAAAAGAAAACAAGGAAAAAAACTAAAATTTGTTTTCCAATTTTTCTTGTTAAGTTAGGAAATAGAGGATTTTATGTTTTGCAAAATATTTTATTGGACAACGTTGATTTGAACGCGGTCTCCGTTTCCTTTATTTTCCACAAAACATTTTGTAGAAAACAAGGGTGTTTTCCTCCAACTACACGCACACAGAATGCGTTTAGTTGGAGAAAAAATTATCTTGTTTTCTATCTCTAGTTTTGTAAAATTTGAATGAGAAACTTATCTCTATAAAATACTTGAAAATATGAAAAACGCGTCTAGTTGATGTTTGTATTTTCTATTTTGAAGAAGGGGAAAGAGAGTTGTGGGTTATAAAGGAAAACAAGAAAAACAACTAAAATTTGTTTGTAAATTTCCTTTTAAGAGCAAGAACAACAATAACGCCTTAACGGCGTTTTGCATCATATTAACGGCGTTATGCCGTTATCACCTTTGGAGGCACGGCGTTATTACAGCGTTAGTCCCTGCCCGTTATCTCCATAACGCCCGTTATTTGTTTTTTTGTTCTTTTCTTTTTTCATTTATGCCCCTAAATGAGGGGTTGTTTTTGTAAATTGTTGGGAATGTTATTGATGTTATTGGGATGTTATTGTTGTGGGTGTTTTTTGGGGATGTTAAGGTGAAATGTTAAAGCTGATGTGGCGCTGACGTGGACGGCGTTATTTTATAACTTGGGTTATTGTTGGGAATGCTCTAAGTTAGGAAGTAAAAAATTTTATGTTTTGTAAAATAATTTGTCTGAAAACGTTGATTTGAACGCGATATTTTTTTTTTATTTTTTTTTCCACAAAATATTTTTGTAAAAAATAAGAGTATTTTCTTCCAACAAAACGCATCTTAGCATTGCTCGATAGAAACAAAATACATATTGTTGTTCCCACGTTTGTTTAACGGGTTATTTGAACAAAAAATGTCAACCAATCTACATATTATTAACTTACATAACGTAAAAGTAACGCAAATTAGTTTAGAAAAATAATTAATTTTTAACGTTCAATTTTATATCATAAACTAGTCACAAGAACTACAAAGTGTATTACGAAATATACACTTTATTATACTTGTATTACGAAATATACACTTTATTATGTTATCTCTTTTTTTAAAAAGCAATGCTAGGGCCACATAAACGCGTCTAGTTGATGTTTGTATTATCAATGGCTGATTTGTTTTTTGTGGGATGTGGGAAGTGTAGTTTAGAAAAATAATTAATTTTTAACGTTTAATTCTGTATCATAAACTAGTTAAAAGAACTACAAAGTGTATTACGAAATATACACTTTATTAAATAGGCAATTATGTTATCTCTTTTTTTTAAAGAGCAACGCTAGGGCCACATAAAATTTTTACAAAAAATCTCCACTCGCTGACGTGTCAGTGGGTGATTGGTTTTTTGTGGGATCCAAAAACTAATCACTCGTTAACAAGTCAGCGAGTAAGGATTTTTTGTGAAAAGTTTATGTGGATATTGTTGGAATATGTATATATTTATAAAACGCGTATGTCCGGATTCGAACTCGTGACCACTGGATTGCACTCATTACGAATGAGAATTAAAGTTAAAAATAATTAATGTAAAATGATTACGATTAATTATTACACAAAACTGACTAACGATCGTTAAGTATTTAACGGAAAAATGACTAACGGTCGTTAAATGTAAAGAGAATGACTAATAGTGAAATTGTTATAAAAGGAAAAGATATGGGTGTCCCCCCTTGGTCCTTGAACGTTTTTGGGAGGGTTTTCCAACCAAAAACCCTAACTTTTTCCCAAAGTTTTCAATTCACTATATAAGCAAACCTAGGGTGAGAGTTTAGGGTTAACTTTTGTGCACACACATTAACCTAAACTCTACTCTTTTTCTCTCTTGCATAATCGGCCAAACACCCCTAATTTATTAGGGTTTTGGTTTTTGTTTTTCTAAAACAAGTTTTGTGCTGTTAGATCTAGCAATCTCTTTAATTCGTTTGTTAATTCGTGTGTACAAGAACGTGGTGTAACACACTATTATTACATAAATTGGTTTGAGTTATAAAACGGTAAGGGATAACTCTTTAAACCATTCTACTTGAATTGAAGAGATCTATCCAATTGCAAGAGGTATGTTACGCTTTATTTTCAGTTAATTAATTGCTATTATATTCCTAAGTCTTCCGCTGTGTACTCTGTGGTGTCTATATGGTTTATTGGTTATCATATATATCTTAAACTCAACAGTGGTTTCAGAGCCAGGTTTAACAAGTAATTAATTACTGAAACACATAAAACAAATAAACTGCTTGTGTTATTAATTGTATGTGTAGATCTAGGGTTTGCAAAACCTAAACCCTAATTTTTTTTTGGGGGGGGGGGGCGTAATTTTTGTGCCCTAATTAGGGTTTTGTAAACTTCAGTTTTAATTGGATTAGAAACCCTAGGTTGCATGCAATTTTATGTGTATTAAATTGCGTAACTCTTGTTTAATTGCATTAATTGTTAAGTGTGATTTATTTCCATAATAAATACATGCATGTTTTGTCATGGATATGCTTTTATTGTATGTTTTAATTGGTTAAGTGATATACACTAAAATTTTTGATAGATCTTAAATTGGGGAAGACCTCAATTATTATTATTAAATCAATTATGTGCTATGTGGTATATGTTTTAATTTTGACTTACGCAATCGATGAATCGATGCATGTGGCTCACCTTGTACATTGCTGAAAACGGGTGAAAGTCTTAATTAGACATATACATATTGACATATCTAGAATTGATTATTAATAGGATTTATCAAAAGTTTGCATGTGGCTATTTGATATGCATGACTTATTATTATGTTATGCATTCATTGTTTATATGTTTATTTTTAAATACTTGCTTGTTTGTTATGTGTAACAAGGGTATTTTTATAAGAAAAATAAACTGACCTAAACAATGGTGAAACATGTATTTTTAAGCATAGTAATCATAATCGTTTAATTGATTGATTTTTTTGCACAAAATAGTTAGAACGGCTCACCCATTAATGACAAACTGTGTGATGGGTACAAGGTTGGTACGCATTAAATTGTGACCTTAAAGACGAGGGTATATAATATGCTTCGCGCTGACCTAATTCTCCGCTCGTTTGTGCGTCTTAATGGAGCTACCAAGTATTCCTATAAATGTGCATAAAATCTTAAGGGTGAATTGACCTTAAATTCTACGCGCCACTTTTGTGGTAATTATCCGAATAACTTGGGTCTTATGACTCTTGCAGCAGTAGGATATTGATAAGGTTTTAAAATGTACTTTTTTAAGGGGTCGTTTAAGCCCTTATTTGATCACTTTTGTATCCGTTATTACTTAATATCGTTCCTTTTCACTTTTTAGGTCTCTTGAAGGCAAATTGTTGGAATGGCACTTATTTGGACGAAAAGGCGCGGATATACGAAGAAAATGGCCAAAGTCAAGAATCGAGACACTCAAGTTGCTGAAATACAAGGGAACGGCGTCAGGTTTTATCTGCGACGCCGTCGGAGCACTTTTGTGACGGCTCAGTAGCCAAATTGCTTATTTACAAGTGACGGTGTCAGGCTTTAAAAGATTAGGTCGTCGCAACTCAGACGGCCTAGATTTGATCCAGACGGCGTCACAAGCATAAGGTGACGCCGTCGCAAGACTAACGTGGCCAAGACGAAACCCTAATGACGGCGACCCGACGACGTCACAAATCATAAGGTGACGCCGTCACGAATGTAATCTTATATACAGAATCCGAATTTTTCAGTTTTAAGTGTGTAGTCTTTTGGAGTAAAAACCTAAACCGAACCAAGGCTGTCTTGTACAGTATTTTAGGGTTCCAAACCCTATCTTACACCAAGATAAGTACTTTACTTCATTAATTCAATTATGTCTTCAATTATTTGTGTGTATGCTTGTATGTTCTCCATGTCCGGCTAATTTACTTGTGTGTTTGCTTAGGGAATATGAAACTTAACTATTGAATATTGATTGGTTGTCTCTTATCTTAATTGTTAATGATCTAGTAATGCGATAGGTCATCCGTTGTGTAGTTAATGCTTGATTAATCTTTGTGAACCTTAGACTATAACACCTAGAGTAGTTGTAGGCTAAACCATCCAAATAGTACCTTAGAGTTAGAGTTTATAAATCCTAGAGATTTTGTAGACGAGACCCTTTGGTAGTTTCAAAAAGTTAGGGATAAACGCATACCCTACGACCTTAGATACATAACGCAATTAAGAATAAGGACGTGACAATTCAACCATCAATAGGAGATAATTAAGGAGTAATAAAACCTAAGTAAACACATCTTTAAAATATCATACGAGCACACAATAATTAGACATAGACTACCCTCACCTTAGTTAAGTAGATAATTAGATAATAGCGTAATCGGTAGAAATACCAACCCCCCAAATCCAAACCCCGAGATTCGTACCTTTCCATTTCCTAAAAAAACATAAAAAGATAAAAAATAATCTTCCTCAACCCCAACCTTAGCGTAGTAACTCCTCACTAGCATTCCTATTCCCCTAGAGAACGATATCAATTCCCGTGGCTTACCCTAATACTACACTACAACGATTAGGTTCACTGCCTAGGGTGTTGAAAAACTTGCTCGACGAAAAGGAAGTTCCTTTGACCCCGAACGACGCGTGTAGCGTTATCAAGTTTTTGGCGCCGCTGCCGAGGAATAGAATAGCTAGTTAGTAGTCCACCTCGTTTAGGTTTCTTTGCTTGATTCCTATCAAGTAAATTTTTTCTCAATTTTAGCTTCCTCGTAGTCTATCCCCCTTCTTCTTGACCTTTGTTCGTAAAACCCATCACTCACCATGATACGTGTCTTCCGCCGAAGATTCTTCACACTACCCGTTCCCAATCCCGAAATTGAGAATGCAATCCAACAAAACCCTTCACCCGTTCACCATTTTGGAAATCACCTAGGGCATGATGAGATAAATTGGCAACAACAAAGTCCTTTCTATGACTCAGATTCCGATGAGGAATTTGATTACGGTGAAGCACTTGACAACGGGGAGGTCATTGATGAAGTTAGTTTTGAGATGGAAGAAGACCCCTCCCAATGTTTTGACCCTAGGTGTAGAATTGAGAAAGATGGTCCCTTTATGCAATTCCCTTGCAAAATAGGATTAGAAGGGTTCGATGCTTACTTGAATTCATTCTTGCCTTTGAACTTAATCTCAAGGGACCTATACAATGAAATCAAGATCAATGAGTTAATTTATCAAGGGAACAATGTTGTTGAAGCAGTCACTCATTTGCACGTGTTTGTTGGAAGTTTTGCTTATTTGGTAGAGTTCATGGTCTTAGAAGACTTAGGAGAATTTATTGATAAGGACCGCACTCAAGTAATTTTTGGAAAACCTTTCAAAAGAATGACTAGGTTGAATGAACGGATGATTGATGGTCTAATTACATTCTCTGATGAAGTTGAAGACTTTATCTACCAAATGCCACGTGCTCATCCTAGGTTTAAACACAAGGATATTGAGGTGTGTAATAGAATGACCCCTATTCTATTGCTTAGTGAAAGGGATAAGCAGAGTGGACTTAGGTACCCATATGAGAAAACTAAGAGGTATTACAAAAAATGCCTAGAGTTAGGAGATGATTACAAAAAGAATGAGAGAACATTGGAATGGCTTAAGTATGAGCACGTAAGCGTGCACGAGACAACGTAGGAGCACGACTACGAGTCTAGCTACAAGACTCATAAATAAAGAAAAGCGCTTCGTGGGAGGCAACCCATGCTTAATTGTTTGCTTGTTTGTGTCATATATCTTTTATTGATTGTCTATTCTCATGTTTAAATTTGTAAAAATGCTTTATTTTGTTTTTAACCTCGTTTTATTAACATATAAAGGTATTTTACATAAAGGATAAGTGTAGGGAGGATTACACACGTTTTCAAAAGAAACGTAAACATGAGAATAACAACTAATTAAAAGATATGCATGTGTGTTTGTTCGAGTCAAATGCTTGTGTCGAGTCATAATGGATGTTTTGCAGAAAATTTTTCCAGATTTTCAAGATGTAAACTTTCTAGAATTTTTTTCAGAAAATCGCAGACCAGTTTTTGTCAGGATAACCTGACGGCGTCAGGATCGCAACCTGACGGCGTCAGGAAGGAGTAAAAATAACAGATTATTTTTTCTCGTTTTCTGAGCTACTTATAAATTTTGGAATTTTCCAGGTCTTAATTTTCCAAAAATTCTGTAAACATCCATTCAACAAGCATTATATCCTAGTTTAGTAGAGTCTTATACATATTATTACCGCCGATTTTACGCGAAGGTTTCGTTTGTTTTCTTCAAGTGTGCAGGTTTTATTTATCAAGAAGAAGATACATAAGGTTGGAAGGAGCTTTTCACGCATATATTCTTCTTGGAAAGGATTTAACCAATACTTCACACACGGATCCTACCGAGCTAATCAGGGGAGTATTAGTTTCTTTCGTTTTTTATTACCTTCTATTATCATAACTTTGATACTTTCGGGGAATATTGGGGACAATGTTCAGTTTAAGTGTAGGGAGGGAAAATAAAATGGGAACTTTGAAACTATGCTTATCCTTGAATATTTGCCTTGTCCAATTTCATTTGTGTAATAAACCATGAGAAAGGGTTGGTTAGGGTAATTTTGGCACAAAATTTAAAATTTTCATGACATATAGGAGTGGGCCATTAGTCTTAACAAAAGCGTCTCACGGATAGGAAGTTGCATGACTAGCACAAAAACCCTTTACCACTTAAATTCCACCCAAAATGTGAGGATCGCCCTTAGATTAGTAGGAATTAAAGCATTCATCTTTAATGCTTAGAGTGTGAACCGGTAGTATATTAGATTCTAGAACTTGTTTTG